>JAUMJL010000495.1:0-600000 GCA_033558185.1 Dromococcyx pavoninus
GGTCGCTACTCGGCGCTGCCCGTTGGTTTCCGGGGTGGTGGTAGCGCGCGCGGGACGTGGAGGTAGCTGCAGGCACCGGTACCGGTGAGCGGGGCGGTGGGGGGCGTTGTAGTCGGGGCAGCGCCCCGGGACCCGTGTTCCCCCCGCGACCCGTGTTCCCCCCGCAGCCCGGTCTGTCGGCCCCGTCGCATGGAGGCCGAGCGGTCGTCGTCCCGTTCACACGCCAGGACGGGCGTGGGCGGCGGGAGTGGGAGAATGGGGCGAGAGGATGGGGCGGGAGGGGCGGGGAGGGTGAGGAAACCGGGACCCGGACCCGGTGCTGGGTCTGGATGTCCCTTGGGGGGCGGCCGGGCTTCTGCAGCCCTACTGGCTGGAGCCGCTTGTTGTGCTGCCGTTGCCTGACAACGGGTGCTGCGGTCCTTAAAGGAGCCGAGCCCACGGAGCCGCCTCCCCGCTCCAGGGGTGGGTGCTTCCCGCGGGAATGCCGCTCGGAAAGGGGCGGGGGGGAGGGGGGGCTGGGGCGACCCGGAGCCGGGGGAGAGGGACCTCCCCCAGCTGTCACGCTTGGAGAAACCGATCTGATCTGGTGGCTCCGGAGGTGTTCCTGGATTAATGTGTTCTTGGATCAGAGCACGCGCTCTGGAAAAGTAGATAAGCCCTTGCAGGGAGGGAAATCGCCGCACTTCTTGACTGGATGCCTTCGCAGTGTTGTCTTCATCAGCCTTTATTAATCGTGAGCATCCGGACCCTGGAATTTTATGTGCTTTTTCAGATAGGAACTTGCAAGAAACGAAATTGAAAAGTGCAGAAATCGTAGAATCATTGAAGTTGGGAAAAGAGCTCTAAGATCATCTAGTCCAACCATCAGCCCAGCAGCCTATACCTACTAAACCATGTTCCAAAGTGCCACATCAGTGCATTTTTTAACACCTCCAGGGATGGTGACTCCACCACTTCTCTGGGCAGCCTGTTCCAATGCTTCACCACCCTTTCAGCACAGACTTTTTTTCTAATATCCAGTCTAAACGTCCCCTAGTTCAACTTGAGTCCATGGCATGTCATCCTATCACTTGTTACTTAGGAGAAGAGACCAACACCCCCCTCACTACAACCTCATTTCATGTGGTTGTAGAGGGTGATAAGGTTTTGCCTCAGCCTCCCCTTCTCCAGACTAAACAACCTCACTTGTCCCAGCTGCTGCTCGTAAGTTTTTTTTCTCCAGACCCTCAGGAAGCGTGTTTGTGACAGCAAGAGTTTGTTCTAAATGCCACTCACAGGGGTGGAGAAGCAGCCAAGGCTGGCTGCTACCAGAGTTTAGGGAGTTTGGGGGAAACTTGGGAAAATATTTCCTAATGGCATAATTATGTGCCCATATAATCTGTAAGTACAATCACTAAGCATGGCATACAGATGCTTTTTAAAAGCAATTCCCTCCCATCCCACCATACTGCAGTTTATATGAATGGGAATTGCTGTTTTGCCAATTTTCCTGATGTTATTTTAGTGATGTAACACCGAATAGATGAAATCTGTCTACTGACTACATTTGTGCTCTGTATTCCTGAGCAAAGAGGATCAGCATGAAAAGTAACAATGTAAACATTGCTTTAGATGATAAAGTAGGTACACAAGATGCAGATAGTTATAGTACATATGATAAAATACATATGCAAATAGATGTTTTGATCTTGAATAGACAGATAAGCATTATTAACTCTGGGCATAGGTCTAGTAAAAGTATAATGTTCAAACTTCATTTATTTTCTTGAGTATCTATTTGCTTTCTATTGCCTGGTATAAGTGGTTAAGTTGACATCTACCTGGCTGACTCTGTATTCAGAGTTCTTTTTGTGAAAACTTCAAGCTTAAAAGAAAAAAAGTTACTAAAAAATAAAGTCTTTAAAGTAAAAATATACGAAATATATTTTTTCTGGGATGCTTTCAGACAGAAGTTGAGTGTATAGCAGCAGTAGGCTCTATGTAAATCACTTTGAATAATGCATTTCTTTAGGAACGCAAATGCATCCAAGATTTAAAGACGGAGGACCTGATAGATCTATGCCATCAAATATTTTTTACAAATAATACTTACATAATAATGTGTTTTCAAAAAAACCATGAAAAATATATTGTTTGCACTGTGTAGTTTTCAGGGCATATGGTTTATCTTCAGGTTTTCAAATGTTTACAGCATGTTCTGACTTTCGATTTTGCTCCATGCATTTGCCCATGGTCTCCAGGCTTAGTTTTAAATCTGTTAGTTTTGCTAGTAATAATTATAAGGCTTTAGAAATGCGCAAAATGCATTCAGACACATTGCTAAACTAAACATGGAGTATTTTATTTTGAAGTGGTTTTATAGTGGCAAGCTTTACCTCGGTATGTTTGTGCAGTCGCGTGAAGCCAGTTTGGAGTTAATGGTTCGCTGTGAGTTTGGTGCTGACACCTCTGAAAGAGTTCATTCACTGTGTAACTGAGGCCTACAGTAGCACCCTTTTCAGATAGAAATGTACGGTTCCTTTTGTCTTTTTTAAATTGTCAGTAGTCACAATCTCTTGATACAGTAGATAAGAGAATTGATTAATATTCAGTAAGGTATTTGCTTACATACTGGTATATACATCTGCTCTTAGCAGTGTGCACATCACGTTCAAACTGTCAGTCTTTGCTTCGAGTGTGTAAGAATCTTTGATTTTTTTTATTTATCTTTAGTTCTCTTTCAGTATATACACTTTTCACTTACAAAGTTTGCACTCATGCATGTTTAAGAAGATCAATTCAAGCAGAAAAGGTGTAAGACTTAAAATGTCTAGCTGTTTTCTAAGAGGTCACTTGTCTTGGCTATTTAGCTCTGTTAAAGTTAAATTTCTATTAAAGTCAATCAACAGTGCTGTGGTATTAATCTTCTTCATGTTCTCCAAAGTCTGGGGTTTTGAGCTTTCTTCACACTGATTGAATTGCCTGTGTTGTTCAGTTTTTGTCTTTGTTTTTTTAATTTATTATATTGCTCTTTTGAGCAGTATGATAGGAGTGCAGAATATTAGGATATTCATTGTGTTCCTCATGCTAGATAGAAAATATTCTGCAAATATTCCTTCCCTTATCAGGGTCTCAGAATATGTTTGGTACCATCCCAATACAGTGATTTTGTAACAGTTCTAGAGTTACTGTAAATAGAGGTAAGAAATGCAGATGTTGCAGTCAATGAGCTTTTGGGAAGGCTCTCACAGTGCTTCCTTTTCATGTGGTAATTTGGCCATTGGTGGGTATGCAGCACTGGATAAGTGATAAGACCAGTTTTTAAATTCTTCAGTATGACTAGTTGTTCATCTGTTCAGAACAATTTTTTTTCAGTGTTATTATTGTGCAACCTAATAGTCTAAATAAAATTTTTCAGTGCCTGGAAACTTACCCTCTTTAGATTTCTTTTATCCTTTATCAATGTGCAAAACTAATGAGATTAAAGATTTAGGACAAATCAGATGGGGGAATTTAGTTTTGGAATTGGTTGTCCTGTATTACCACTAGGAGTTGTAAATAGGTTGTCCTAGTTCTTTGTAAAAATATTATAATTTTACATTATGAATAAAAATATAACATTATCATAAGAGAAGAAGTTTAAAGGTTTGTATTTTAAGGAATACATCAAGCAGATGTATTCCTTACTTTAAGTTAGCATGCAATTGCTTGAATTTATCTGATGGAATTTTGATATTTTTTTCCTCTCCATCTTACTTTTAGTAAGCATTTAACTCAGTCTCTCTAGACACATTTTATATTAACCTACGTACTATTTCATTCTACTGGTGTTTGCGAGGTAGGTTTGTTTGTTTGTTTGTTTATTTGGGGTTTTTTATTATTTTTTAAAAAGTTTTTTGATCCTCTTCTTGAAAGTGTTTCCTAATATACTTTATCATTGATGTATTGTTTACTTCATACAACCTGTAGGCTTTAGAAAGATACTGAATTAGCCTCAACAAAACTGCTGGACAATCTGAGTTTAGATACCAGGTGTGAGGGGATTGCTCAGAACATGCATGAGCAATCCTATTGCTTAAGTTGTGTGGGTAGTGTTTGAAGCATTTGAGTGTCATAATTTTCTTCTCAGTTTCACACTTCCTTTAAGCGTGGAGTATAACGTGGATTTTTTTATCTGTAGGCTTGGTTTTGCGAAACTTCTCCAGTGGAACTGGTAAAAATGCGGTGGAGATGAGGATGAGTAGGCTTTTATTCAGTCATTCTTGTTTTTGTCTTCTTTCCATGGTTACTCAGTATGCTGCTTTGCAGGTATTTTTAGGTCCAAGTCTGCGTGTGTGTGCCTTAACTTCTGTACAGATCCATTGCTTTGGATTTAATTCACCTTTACTTTTATTATGAGGCTATCTGGGAGCAGCAATATACAATAAATTGCAGAAATAAGTTGTTAAAATTTCTCCTCTGCAGGGCTTTCAGGTAAATAGGCAAGATGCACATCTAATGGAAGAGAGGTAATTAGGTCTTCCCCAGTACATGTTTTCTTGCAGATGAATGGATTGTGTCATCGTAAGTCAGTGCTGCCTCATATCCACAATCTTACAATTATAGCAGAATGGTAGCTGTTCTTATTGCCTCTGCTATTTTATTGTTGGCTTCAGCTCTGGAAACACTATGCATGTATTTTGTGTTTTGTGGGGTTGTTAATGTTTTTGCTTTGTTGTTTTTGCGATTTTTTTTGTTTGTTTTAAATAAGCTTGATGATTTTTAAGACTTCTTGTGATAGTAAGTTGAGCACAGAATTGATTGCATGAATTGGTCCTTATTATAGAGGGTACGTTTATTTTGCTCTTTTTGTACTTTTTTGTCTAATAATTTCCTTATCCTATTAATTTTTTTAATGTTGTCTGATTTTAATTTTGTAATTCACTAACAATCAGTTTGTGTTAGTGTGTAGTGATAGTGTAGTGAAGGGCTATTGGTAGACTTGCAGTTACAAAACCAACTCCAAAACAGTTTAAACAAGTTAGAAAAAAAAAAAAACAATAGAGAAATATCTTCAGTCTTATCATCTGAAATCTTTGAATTTTCTCTGTGGTGAAACATCTAGCAATGTCCTCCTTTAGGAAGGACTCTGAGGATGGGCTTCCTGAGCCAGGTTTTTCTTTGACCCAGCAAACATTTTAAGGTTTGTGGTCCAGAGGGAGAAACTTACTTAACTACTGTCTTAAGCAACTGTTACTGAGCTTTAAATTTTTGCTGTTCTGATGTAAAGACAATATTCTATGTCTTTTTTATCACCTTAGAAATGATGGCGGATGATTTAGACAAATTTATTGAAGACCAGAAGGCCAAGTTGGCACAAGATAAGGCAGAACTTGAAAATGATCCACCTTATATGGAAATGAGAGTAAGAATATTAAATAGTTTTCCTGATTTTGAACATTTCTACTGTGAGGGTCTTGATTTAAGCTTGCTTTTACTATGCTTGTGAAACTGTATTTGTTGTTAAACTATAAATTAAAGATGTATTTATTAAAAGTAATTTTTAACTTAAATACTTTGTATCTATATTTATGTACATTTTTAAAAGCCTGTTTGCCACTAGACATACACAGTAACGTTTGTGGTTTTCAAGTGGGAAACTTGAACATGGTTATTCCTTCCTCCCTCCCTAGGGAGGCTGAGGAGCAAGGATCTGCTATCTGCCCACTCCTAAGCATGGGTGTTGGGGTGGGGATGGCAGATGTAAATATCTTCAGAATTTCTGGTACAGAAACTGGGAAATATAAAAGGCAAATCACTTAATCCAGTTGGTTAAGCAAAATCTCTTCTTATCACAATTTTTCTTAATAGAAATTTTAGTACCTAATTCTAAAGATATAAAGATTTTAGAATCTGCAGATCACTATTAAATAACTTAATAGTGCTAGTACATGGCAAAAAGCTGTATCTAAATAATTTGTGCTCGCTAAGTATTATGGTAACAAAATAAAATCCTCATTAAAAAAAAAGGGTGTTTGGTTTGTCTGTTGCTTGACTTACAAACCTCCAAGCAGCCTGAGCTTTTTAACAGTAATTATAATATTGTGTTTTCACTCCCTTTTTTTGTTTCATGAGAAGGTTATGGGAATTCATCTTTCCCCTTCCGTGGGTGATATAAGTATTGTTTAGCTAGTTATAATAATTCTTTCCATAAAGTTTTATTAATTTCACTCCAGAAAATTGAGATTGACTTTTGTTGGTTTTGCCTGCTCTGCTCAGAGCAAGTTTAAAGAGAACGAGAATGTTTCCAGCCTTAGTTCAATAAAGCCTTAAGCTATATGGTGAAAGTGTAGTTACAGGGAACAACTGTATTACACTTGCCCTGTAGTACCCTTTAATTCTTTCAGTTTCAAGCAGGGTGCAGTACATAAAACCAGCCCCCATAAAAAACCAGAGAGGATATGTGTATACTATGAAAAAATGTAGACTATGACACAAAATAAGTTGAAATATTGTGAAATTTGTGAAATTTGGCATGAAGTGTATTGAACTAATAATTCCCATGTTGGAGAGGTGAACTACTTTTTTGGCAGTATTAATGAAAAGTATAATCTGCTTAATGTGTTACTCCAGCTTTCAGTCTCTCTATCTTTCAGTGCTAATAATTACCGCAATAACGTTCTTATACGGGATATTTCTTTCACCTTTTGATGCAGCAAAGCATTTTAGTTTGTTTTTTTTTCAGATCAAGGAGACAGAGAAGCTTTCTGACACTCGCAAAATGTTAATCTCCATGGCTAAAGAAAATATACCTCCAAATAGTCAACAGAACTATCCTTTAGGTACAGTGGTTTTTTTCCGTCTTCCTGTATTTAAGTGGCTTTTAATGACCTTTGATAATTTTTGGGAGGAAATCACTGCTTTGTTTTCATTAATTCTAAGAATCATAGAATCATCTGAGCGCAATGTCATATGGTGTGGGATATCCATTTGATCAGTGTCCCAGCTGTGTCCCCTCCCAGCTTCTTGTGCACCCCTGGTCTATTCGCTGGTGGAGTGGTGTGAGGAGCAGAAAAGGCCTTGATGCTGTGTGTGCAACTGCTCAGCAATAACAAAATCAGAATGGTTTGGATTGTAAGGGACCATGAAGGGTCATAAAGTCCAACCCCCCTCTTCAACTAGATTGTGCTCAGAACCCCATCCAACCTGACTTTGAATGTTTCCAGGGATGCGAAACATCCCATGTTATCTCTGTTTCCAGCACAAATCCAAAACATAGCTCTATACTACATACTGTGAAGAAAATTAACTCTATCCCAGACAAACCCAGCACATTCTGTAACAATAATTTGGATGCTGAACATATTTGGCTCTTAGTGGATGGCTGTTGATACAATTGACTGTTTCTGCCTTGAAGCAATATGATTTCCTTTGGGTTAAATTAGATGGGAACTTGTTCCATGGTAGCTGCTTAGTATGTTCAATAGTCTCAGTAGTGCTGAGAATCAGGCTGAAGTAAGTTACAATTATTTCTCAACATACTGAATACATGCAGACTTGTGTGTAAAAATGCATTTAAAATCTTAACTTTTTTTCTAGAAAAAAATTTGTTGGTGTGATTTTTTATGGTTAACAGATTAGGAAATGGCAGATAAATGTAGCAAATACAGGATAAACAGAAGCAGAAAACCAGTGAAAAGAAATTATATGTCTTATTCTGACAGAAGAATTCAGACAGATTGTGCACAAAATGAGGATGAATGTATGTTAACTGGAGTATTTTTGCTGTGCTAGGCTCTCCTAAAGTAGGTAGTTTTCAAACATCTTCTAAATCACTACCCATAATTGTTTTTCAGTACTTTTCTGGTGGCCAAAAGAGGTCTTATGTAATAAAATTAACTTTAAACACTCTTCTGTTTGAATATTTTGTATATTTGAATCAAAGTATTTGGTTCCCACTGATTTTTCTTTTCTGTGCTGAGTTTTGCTGGCTTCTGTGAATGAATCTTCACTCTGACTTGTTAGTTGCTTTTGTTTTTTTTCTTGGTTTCCTATAGTCAATCCAAAATTAATTTCATGTGGAAATAAAAGACGAGCAAGTAGCTGAAACCAACCATTTCCTCTTCTGTTTTGTATTCTTCTTTACGCTTCCCCCTTTTTTGAGGGTTGAAATGGCACATTATTTTTTAACAGAACTTGCACTTACCCTATGTACAAAATTATGAGAAAAATAACTTGCAGTTTGAAGAAGCTCCTGTGCAGATTTTGGTTAGCAGTTGAACTCTGCAAACTGTTTCAAAATAGCATATGACATATTTAAGCAGGCGTTAGGTCCTTGGGTTTCTACAGAAGAGCAGGCTGGCTCCTGTTTTGGCTTGTGTGGATACGTTCTGATTTAGCTGAAACTATCTCAAGCCAAGCCCACTAAGTGTTTTTTTACTAAGTATTTTTCAACCTTTTATCAGTTTCAGTAGCAGAACAATTGCCAAGCTTGCAACTTTCAGTGTTTATATAATGTCATTTTTACTGTACAGACACTGATTGATGCCCTAAATATTTAAAATACTGGAGTGAAACAAATTACCTGCAGTAAATTTGGACTGATGTAAATCTTCATGATCCCTTTCCTTCTCTTAATCCTTTTCACTCATTTTACGCAGCCCCCAAGATGTATAAATACTTTCAGAGAAACAATAAGAAATGGAAAAACCAAACAGTTGCCATCTGTGTCTCTTGTCATGTGCTTTTGTGGAATTCACTAGCTCTCTGTCAAGAGTGGTGAAAGTGTCTACAGAGATGGGCTTCTGGGGTAAAGGACATTTCTTGCTTTAAAATGTGTTTTGGGAACAACAAACAACTTGCAGAGTATTATGTTTTAATAGTGCAGCTGTTATGGGACCTGACAGTAGGCTTGAAAAAGTACTAAATGTGTGTGTTGGGTCTACTATAACTAAAAACACTGAGGTAGAAAGAAAAATGATTGTTACTATCATACGGTCAGGTTCCTTCTAGTTGTATGGAAGTCAACTTTTTTTCACATGCTTCTTGCTAAACAAATAGCTTGTTTTGTAGTTGCAAAGTATGTTTTCTGTTTTGTGGTAAGCACAGCTTAGAATATCAGAATAATTTAGAAACCAGTGTGTGAAAGGAGACTTCCTTTGAAACAGACATTAAAAAAAGAAATAATATAAAATAACCCATATATTGTATTTGTCAACCTATCCTAATAAATTCAGCTTACGCTGCATTTTTTTTCTAGCTGAGAGAAAAAGTGCAAGGACTAAAGAAAAAAATTAACATCCCCAAACCAACCCATTTTTCTAGAATGCTTTCCACCCAACTACTCGTAAAGAAAGTGGTTTTTATTTCAGCTGTTTTGTAATTACTGGTTGCATAATTATCTTTTTATTACTGATGTCTAATAAAAATCTAGATGTAGCTTTTGCAGGACATGCTTTGTATTAGTACAAAATAGTAGGATAATAATATTTAATTGCGCTAAACTTTCAGGTGACTACGGCTTAAGTTTACCTCTTGGAGAAGAATATGAACGAAAAAAACATAAACTCAAAGAGGAACTTCGACAAGATTATAGGCGATATCTTTCTCAGGTAAAGCTTCTTGACTTGTTGCTAGAGTTTAGTGAGTCTTTTAAAATTACTCTCTACTTAATTGAATGAAAATTAATAAAATCTGTGGAAAATCTTAATAAGGAGGCGTTCATTATGAATGATGGCTTATTTTGAAGGCTCAAGTAAAAGTAATTTCAAAATGTCACTGCTAGGAAGGGTTAGATATTTCAGGCTTCTACAGATCTCGTTGCCATGAGACTACATATTACTTAGTACATTTATTCTGAGTAATTCTTTGTATTTTCTTAGTGTATTTTCTTAGTTTCTTCTTAAGAATTTAAAATAAAGTCTTTTATTTCCTTAAGTACTTAGATATTCTATGGTCTCTAATCCAGGTAAAATTATTCCTGTAATTAGTGTGACTCCATTTAACAGCTTCTTTTCAATTTTAGAAATAATAGAAATAATAAATCTGCTTGGCATGATTTATTAAGTGTCAGTAAATTTAAAATTTAAATGGTATGTATGAAGTATCACAATCTTGAGAAACACAATTTTAGTCAAACAGAAAAAAAATCAGGAACAAAATGTTTTATGTTGTCTGAAAATGCTGATTATCGGTGTCTTTAGTTCTTGAAATGAAAGAATGGATTTGCTTTAAGAAGAGAAGTCTTTTTTTGTTCAAGTCAGATATTTTTGAATTAAAGACTCTTTTTGAATAGTATCTTTTCCCTGGCTTTTAGGGTATTTCGCAGGCAAAAAGAAAGGTAGGGTGCCTGCAATATCATTTTTTTTTCCCTTCAAATTAGTTGCTTTTTGCCTTGTATGGAAGCTTTGTGCTTTTTGATTTAAAAAAAATTCATTACTTTTTTGTGCTTTGTGTGTTTGTGCATGCAGTAGTGATTAGTTGTGATTGGCATTATTTGCTTTGTGCAGAATGATAACTTATATTTATTATTTTCCATTAATAAGATTTTAAAGCGCTTACTGATTTCTTTTTTCCTTTGCGGTTGCTATTGTTGCTATCTAATGCTGACTCTACAAAAGGTTTTCTTTTAGTAGGCGTTTGCTTCAAGGCTTACCAGTGACATAAATGTTATGATTTGAGATTTTTTTTTTTTGGATGCGTATACTTTATAAAGCTAGAATAAAATAGTAGACTCTGAAATATCAGAACATATAATCGGAACCAGAGTCAGGGCTTTTTTCCTCTTCTATCACTGTGAAATCTCATCAGTGGTGCTTAGGAAAGCAGTAGAGCTGATCAGCCCCTAGTGACCAAAATGCAGTACAAATATTTTGAGGAAAAATAATAGTGGAGAGACATCTTTACAAGCTTTGTTCAAATATAGTAATTTTAAATTATTTATATCATTATACTGTTAGGTATATGTAGTTTCCAGATTTAATGCTGTCCATCCAGGTTGTTCGAATTAAGCAGCCTTAGTTGCTTAGACTGGGAAGTAACGTGGTGGAAACACAACGTTCTGGGTTTTTTTTGTGAGGCTATGAATAACATGAATATGATACAAACTGATCGTATTAACATGCACTAGAATTCCTGAATAACAATAGCAATGGCAGAATCAACTGACTTCTTAAACTATAAACAAAATAATGCTCATGTAATAGTTGCTTCTTGTTTAATTTTAAACTTCAGATTAATTTCAAAGTTAGAATATTGTGTTAAAACTTAATATTTCATAATTCTTACCCAAGTACTGGAATAATGTAATTTTTATATTAACTTCTAGGGTTTTACTCTCAATTGAACTTCAGTTTTACAAAGTTAGGTTTACAAGGTTGTTTTTTTAATGTAATACTTGTGAGCTATGTTAAGCTTGTAAGGCCTGGGGGAGAGATAGGGTAACAATCTTCAATTACTTTTCCCTACATAAGGAGAGAGCAACTTTTAGCAGCTCTCGTAGTGATACTATTTTGTTTAATAAATTGTTTCGTCTTGCTTATGTAGAAAATGCAATTTCCGTATCAGCTTCTAATTTTTGGCCAATACTTTTTTAAGATCAGAGGTAATCTCTACAGATGTGTGCGAAGGGTGAAAAGAATTACATAATAATGAGGATTACAATTTACTTCTGCTAGTAAAAATAACCTACTTCTCCGTCTTAATCCGGTTGTCTCAATGCTTAAATTTTAGTATCGTTATTAAATCCCTTAAGTCTTTTGATGTGTAGTTGTGAAGTATAATGCCAGTGAAATACTGTATCTGACCCAGTCCCCTCATCAGCCCATGCCACACAAATGGGTGATTTTTTTATTAAAGATTTGTAAAACATGGTTGATTTACTGAGAATGCCCTGGGGATGCTGTTGATGAGTGATGTTTGAAGGAGCTACACATGGAAGCTAAGGAAGTGTTCCGGCAGTAGTGTTTGATTTGAAAGGTTGATCCTTTGAGTTGCTGTGCAGCCCCATTCCCAAGCTGCAGCCCAAGGAGTTGTGTGGAGCAACAATGTAGTGTTTTCAGTGGAAAGTTCTGTTCTGAAAGTGTCTAATGGTCTGTAAGGAATGACAAGATTTGGTCGTTATCCTGTAAAATTTGGGGACTACTGTTGTAGAAAATAATAGTGTTGTAATGCAGAGTGGTTCCTGTGACAGTGTTAGCGTGAATTCCATCTGGTAGAATAAGAGCTAGACATTTATTTTTTGTAGTTAGAAAAAGCAGGTTTTTTTAATCGTAAGTAAGGTAGTGTCCTGGAGATGTCCTCTTATGCTTGTACAGATGCTTGTGCTTGTGCTTCTTGCTTACAGAAGAATTGAGTAATGGTAATTTTTGAATAAAAATATATTTTTTAATAATAACAGAGACTAACTTATATGTGCTACTTGAAATAGTGCAAGCTTAAAGATTGACAAAGCTCTTTCCACATACTTTGATTTCACTTCATTCATGTGTCAGAAAATACAATTCTTAGCAAGCATTTAGCAAATAAGAGTTGGGATTTTAAAATGTATTTTTATTTCCTTTTCTAATGTAGAAGAATTACCTGACCACTGGTGAAGTAGATCCATATACTCAGGGATTATCTCTTCCTATTGATGAGCGAAAGTCTGCCAAGGTAAATCTGGAGGAAATTAAGTAAGTGGTGTATAACTTGAAAATTAACCTGGATGTTTGAACTGTTATGAAGTTATTTCCACTTAATTTTTTTGGTTTTTTTTTTTTACACTGTTTAAAAATGAACGTTTTTGGAGTTAGACATTTATAATAATTTTCAGAAGAGTAGAGTCTTTTAATTTTGTTGTTGTTTTTAAGTTTTTAATCCTAGGCTACTTGTACTCTTAATTAATAGATAATTAGATGTGTAACTCCATACGGATACTTGTTTGAGGTTTGCTATACCTACAGGGCACTTGTTATGTACAAAAGCTCTAGTGGTTGTGCTTGGGTGTTGTTCAGCGATAAATATGGGTCTAGTAAAGAACATTGTTTTTCTTATAATTATGTATACCTTTTTAGAAGGTATGTGCTTATCTGGATTTTCTTAGCCTCTGATCCATTCCTCTGATGCATAGTATGATTTTATGAAAGCCTAAATCAGTCTTACGGGGGTCACGTCTCCTCCTACCCTCCCACTGTTGTTCTTCCATTCCCAGTTCTTTTTTTTTGTTTTGTTTTGTTTGGTTCTAAATTGATGCAGACAGTTGAATCAGCAGAAACATTGTAATTTAGCAAATATTTTTTCTGACTCAGCTAGCACCACTGGTTGGTTGTTAGGGCCCATCAAACCCCAGCAGAGATGCAAGGGAGAAAAAGAAACTGGTGTTGGAAGAGGACTGCAGTCCTGGGAGTTTATTTTGGTTGTGTGGTATTTTTAACATATATTACTTTGGAGTAGCATTGTTACTCTGTGTCTGGGGCCATGCTGTCACTGTAATCTGGTGCAAGGCTTCTGCTATGGAATGTATTGGTCTTGCTCTTGCTGTGCTTGTGCTTTCTGCTTCTTGTGCTGGCAGTAATGGTTGGCCACATGAGAGCCAGGTGAGAGCTCAAGTAAGTGAAAATTGCTGCTATGAAACAGCCCCAAACTTCAAATTTTACTTACATTAAACAAGGGAGGCAGCAGGAATGAAATGCCCTGGAAGGGGAAAAGACTGCCCTGTGGCAGCATGTGTTTATGCTGAGTGTATGTTAGTTTCAAGTTCTCATGAATTTTGTGTTAGCCCTTGCAAGTATGCATGCTGAAACAGTGAAAAATAAAGTATCTTTATTTCTGTGGGAATTAAAGATGTACCTGGACTGGGAACATGTCTGATCATTGATGGGTTCATACCACAGCAGCTCAACATTTGTTGAGGTTTTCTGTACAAGAGCGTTGTATCTTTTTTTACCCATTTATTTATTGCTGTTGTAGAACCTAAAAGTTGCCAGAAGATGTCACACAGTGCCCTGCTAAAGGGGTAGCCTCTGGGCAGATAACGATTAGAGGTTAACATTTGCATTTCGGTTTCCTCAGTTAGGCAAAATGTGCAGTCACACAGCGTGTGAGTTTTCTGTTGAGTGTTTTGCCACCTGTTAAAGACAAGGCTTGTTTCTTAGATTTGGAAAATACCCCTCAGGCAGCTTTCATAGCCATCTGCAGGTTTTATTTTGTCACTGTCAGAAAACCTATAGTCACAAATTTTGGAAAAAATCAATTTTGTGGAGTGTTGGTCTCATTTGCAAAACTATTGCTAAGCCAGTATTTCAAGGTGATTATATATTATTATTATAAATTGGTTTTGTTCAAAATTTTTTCATGGGAAAGTAAATACGTGTATAATGTTCACATTTTTAAACATCTTTTGCTTTTTTTTTAATTGGAAAATACCCCAGTGGAGAAAAGCATGATTTGTAAAATTGTAATATAATTCTGTTTTTTCATTTATATGATGATTGGCATGAGACAGTATAAGAGACGCCACATACTCTAAACATAAGGTACAAATACCAGGAAATAAGGCAAATTGGAGTTTACCTGCAGACTTTTGTATTTTGTGGTATATTTTTAGGCTGCTGATGTACAATTCCTACATATTTTTAGAGCAGGTTATAAATGTTGTGACCTTGCAAAATCAGCTAGGATGAGGTGAATAGGTCATGTTTCTGTTAGTTTTCCTTGCATTCTTTGTGCTTTTGACTCTTCTTGCAGCTTAACTGCTTATTCAAATTTGACAGGTCAAGCTATGTCCTAAGCTACAATTGACACTTCTTGTCTATACATGTATTTGTTGTTCTGTTTTTATTCTGACTGGAGAAAGTCACAACTAACTTTAGCACACATATGCACAAAAAAAAGTATGTTTAAAAATCATCTGTAAGTACATTCAGATTTGAAATAGAAGGCGATTTCTAATTGTCAAAGTAGTTAGGCTTTGGAACAATTTTGTAAGAGATTTAGCAGGAAGAAACTTGACTGGTTTTAAAATGGAACTTGTTATACAGTGGTGTTACTGGGGACTAGACTTCATGCCCAAGAAGCTGACTTCTACTTAAAGATTTCAGATTAAGAGAAAGTATTATGTTCAGGAATGAACAAAAAACCTCAAAGCGATCCAAACCCTATTTCTGCATCACAAAGAAGAGGGGGGAAGCACACAGCGTGCTTGTGTTTGTTTACTGCTGCAGTTCTATGAATTTAAAAGCTATGCCTCAAAAATGCAACATTATGATGGCCTTTTCAATGCCTGTTTTAGGAGAAACTACGGATTGAAAGAAACAAGGAGTACAATCAGTATCTCAGGGATAAAGAAGAATGGAATGAAAGGCTAAGGAAATTAGGGAAGAAAAACTCAGAGGTAATACAGTTTTACTGAAGCTGATACAAAGAGCAACATAAATGATCTTAGCCATTGTTTTATTATTGACTAAGACATACAAAGCTAGACAAAATAAGCAAAGAATTTCATTCAGTTAGTCCATGCATCTGTTAATATGTGTAGCAAGTCGAGGTTACGAGTCATATGGTACAGTTCTTGATTCCTACTTCTGTCATGTCTGTCTGGTAGATGGATACTTTCTTTCTTGTGTGTGTTTGAAACAAGTCCTTGGATTGTTCTTGGTGACAAAATTGATAGCAAAACCAGCTGTCTCTTTGGACAAAATGTTGAGGTCCACACGATGTTCCTTAACTTTTATTTGTAGCTGCTTTTTCCTCAGTCTCTCTCCAGTTCATGAGAAAGCAAGGCAAGTGCCAGCTGTCCAGTATATGGTGCTGTGCAACTGTGAATAAAGAAGAATATTTTTCTACTGAAAATGAGCTAGACTTACGCATAATTGAACTCATATTCTGAGCTAAGGCCTTTGGTTTTGTGGTTGTATGCAGCTAAGCACCACATAGCTGCTTGCTGGCTCCTCCTCCGCCCCCAGTGGGATCAGGGAGAGAACTGGAAGGATGGAAGTGAGAAAACTTGTGGGTTGAGGTAAATACAGTTTCATAGGTAAAGCAAAACAAGGAATTCGTTCACTACTTCTCACCAGCAGTCGAGTGTTCAGCCATCTGCAGGAAAACAGGGCTCTATCCCATATAATGGCTGCTTGGGAAGACAAATGCCATAATCCCAAACATTCCCTGCTTCCTTCTTCCCCCAGCCTTTATTGCTGAGTGTGATATCATGTGGTATGGGGTGCACCTTTGGTCAGCTCTTCTGGCTGTGTCCCCCTGCCTGCTGGCTGTCAGGACACTGTGAGAAGCAGAAAAACCCTTTGACATTGTGTTAGCACTGTTCGGTGGTAACTAAAATATCCCTATGTTATCAATGCTGTTTTCATCACAAATCTGAAACTTTTCCCCTTATAACCCTCCATGAAGAAATGTACCTCTATCCCAGCCAAAACCAGTACAACGGTCAGCAGGGTATTTTTAGGTCTAATTAGCATTGTTGTGAGACCCTTTGTTTTAGTAATCTGGAAGCAATATATTGATCTGAGAAAGCCTCTCTACTGCTTCTTAACTATAAAATCTTGAGTAGAATGGGTAAATTTTCTTTTTTTGATTTTTGTCTTACTTCAGTGATGGACTGCAATAATTTGGAACTCTCATCTAAGGCAGGTTTGTTTTAAGAAGGCCTTCCACTTTTTTTTAATATGGAGATTCTTAATTTTACAGTACTGTGAGAGCTAGTTAGTTCTGTGAAAGGACTTGTGTTTGTACTCACAACAGGTGTACTCGCAACTTGCTGTCTTTTTTACAGCAGTCGTCAAGTGCTAATGCTTATCTATTTATAAGTTCTATCTAGAAGGTTTCTTGTCTGTCTCTAGAAAGATGTCTTATTGTTATGGGAAAGATCTTTTCCTCCGAGTACATTGACGTGTCATATAGTTGAAAACTATTTTCATCTGTGAAGATAGCTCTAAGGCAACATTCGGGCATCCTTTAGAAGTTGCAATTCAGTATCTGAGTCTTGCTGGAGTGCTACACAGCGTGGTCCCTCGGAAATATGTAGCAAAATTACAGCTCATGTGTGTAACAGTCTATAAATCTCTAAAGATTTTTCTACATGTTTAGGCATTTATGTTTCCTCAGCTGATGTATCGGATCAAATCTATTTATAGAGTTGAAGTTATTTTTTTCTGCTTTGTTTGTTGTCCCGTTGGACCTTTACATTATATTGCTATTATTCTTGTGTAGAAACAATTTTGCTGTCATAAAAAAACAAAGGAAAAATAATCTGGTGAGGATTTGTTGTTCTATCTCTGATGGATATTTGGCTTGGAGTAAGAGTCAAATGCATGGGTCTCATGATTAACATACGTAACCTCAAAAGTTTGATACAATAGTTTAGATAATCACAAGATAAACTTCTGTTGCAAGGAACCCCTGGAAGTCATGTAGTATAATCCTCTCCTCAGAGCAGGGCTAACTGGACAGTTAGATCAAGTGGGTCAGACCTTATCTGGTTGAGTTTTGGAAGGATGGAGAATTCACAGTTCCTCTGGGCAACGCGTTCCACTGCTTACCCACTTGATCTGAACTTGTTTCCGTCTGTGTCACATTGGAGTTTCCTCTGATGCAATTGGTGACTGCTGGTTCTTTGAAAACCATGATTCCGCCATCTCTGTAACCAGAAGTTAGGTAGAGACTGCAATTACTGGTTCCTGCTGCTCCTATACATACCCTCCTTAACCTTCTTTTTCCAGGCTGAACAAACCCAGCTCTGTCAGCTTCTCCTGTATGAGCTCAGGTGCCTTAACCATCACAGTATCCATCCTCTGCACTTTCTCCAGTTTGTCAGTTTCGATGGGGAGGGGGCAAAACCAGGCACACAACACCGGAACCTGAGTACTGTACAAATACTGAGCAGAGGAGAAGGATCACTTCCCTTGACCTGTTGTCAACATTCTTGCTAATTCAGCCCAGGGTGCAGCTGGCTGTTATGACTGCAAGGATGCACTGCTGACTCATGTTCAACTAGTTGCCTGCCACTAACCTAGACCTTTTTCTGTAAAACTGCTTTCTAAATGGTCAGTACCCTGCCTGTACTGGTGTATGGTGTTATTCTGTTTCACATACAGAGTTTCGCGATTGTGTTTGTTGATCTTCATGAGCTTTTTGTCAGCATATTTCTTCTGTTTGGCAAGATCCTTCTGGCAGTCATACCTTCTAGTGTATTGATTCCTTCCCAGTTTGGTGTCATTTGCGTCTTTTATTTATTATTTATTTTTTATTATATTTTGAGAAGTATGAATTACTGTTGTCTTTATTCCACAGATGAAAGCATAATGCACAGAAATACTACAGAATTTATCCAAAACCGTGTTGTTTTCTAGAATTATGTATTGAGCACTGGTCCAGGGTGTCACAGGGTTGTTTTTTATCTGCTAAACTATCCTTTCCCATAGTAATATCTCCTGAAAAGCAAAGAAATAGATTAAGAAATGATCAGGTTAAAAGGTTGTGCTCATAGGTAAGAATTATTATAGACTTGCCTGAATCGGGATAAAGATATCTAGTTTCTTGATCAGGTGTAAAGTTTGAAGTATTTTTTGATTCTTTGCCCCTCTGAATCTGAAGGTCAAATTGAAGTTCATAAAAGACCTGTCTAGGATTGATAGCCATGTTTCTGAAAAATATCAGATGAGAGAAAGAGTGCTTTTTTCATCCCTCAAAAAAAAAATCACCCTGGTTTTTAAGCCCTCCTTAGAAGTGTTTTTCTTGCTCATGTCACACCTTTTCTCCAGTACCTTTTTAGGGAGTGTTTAAAGAAATAAAATCCCAGGTTTTTACTCAATGTCATTTGTTCATATTCAGATCTTTTAATATTTTTTTCCACTAAACAGAATGAGGTGGACAGGAATAAAAACCCTATTGCTGTTACGAGGCTCCAGCCGGAAGTACATACAGAAGTAAAACCATGCAATGCAGGTGCAGAACCTCCCAGGAAGGATGCCTTTACTTCTACAGAAGGTTACGAAGAGCTGCTAAATAAGAGATGGCTGGAGCAAGACAGGTATCATAGACCAGAGGATGACATTGAATTAAGAAGTCGACTGTTAAATAAAAGACTTGATGGAGATTTGGATGTTCCCAGTCGAAGACATCGTGGATTTGCTAGCCAATCTGTAATGCCTATTAGGAAACATCACAGGCGTGATGAAGATCATGATTTTGGCAGAAGATGCTACAGAATCGACCATGATCCTGAGATGAGTGAAGAAATGGATCCTAGATGTAGATGTGAAAGTGCTTATGACAGAAAAACTCCCCATGTTATATATGCTGAAAGGTATTCTTAATTCCATTTTCTCCTTTATTTCTGTAGTGGTTGTTGACAGCCATGTTTTGCTGTCATTGAAAATCATACGAGATTCACATGTGAAAGCAGGATTTTTGTACTTTAAAAATGAACTTTGCAATAATTTTTAGAAAAAAACAGTATCTAAGACTGCTAGGGAGCATTTTATATATTATGGCAAACCAAGGATACTAGAGATATTACCCCAGAATAAGAAGCCCGCAATTCATTTTTATGAAGAGTAGTTTGCCATAAAACATGTTAGTATTTGAGAGTGAATGGCTGCACTGGGAACACAAATTACATGTATTTTCTTAGTCTGTAGTAGTTATAGCAAGTCAATTTTCAGTTCAGATTCCAAAATTGATTTGAGTATCAATTTTTTGTACATGTTAGAAATGTAAAAGATATTTTTTATTATTAAAAATCCTCTTTTTTGCTTTATGACTTGCTAAATGGCAGACTTTAAACATATGCATAATTGAACCACATCCTGATAGTGTTAATAGGTACTAATCTCAGTAATAACTACTCAATTTGAATATACATTTATGAAAACCCAAACCAAAGAGGATGTTTTAGATAAATCATTCAGGAGGAAAACTGATATTTTGTAGTATTCATTATTAAATAGCCTTTACTGTGTCAACTGATAAATCAGATTGGTTACTTTGACATAAATTGTTAATGTTTCTCTTCTAGCTCACTCATTTAAAAGAAAAGAAAAAAGCATAACCTTCCCAGTCGTCCAGGGTTTCAGAGTCTGGCCACCTTCGGTTATTTTATTGCAAGAACCAGTTGCTTTCAAAACCAGATGGGTTCTGGTGTGAAACAGTACCACAACTTCAAACAGATGTATTTTATACAGCTAAATTCAAATGAAATAAAGCAGTAAAGTTTCTTGTAAATAAATTCTAAAAAGGTGCTTGAAGAGTGTTCATTTGTTCACCTTACAGATCTTGGAAACATGAGTGTTATACATGCCATTTTTTTTTCTGTTGCCAGAGTTATTTTACTGCAGTTGATTCAGTGAAGGAAACACCACTGTCTACCTTGTTAGGCAGAAGAATGACATTTTTTTTCCTAGAATTAACACTTCTAGAAAAAGCAGAAGGCAAATTGTACCACTCTCGACAGTGTTAAGTATTAGGATCATATTTTGTTGTTATTTGCTGGTGCACTGGTTAAATGATCATTTGAGTCATTGTTTACAGGAATAATTTTCTGGAGAGTACTGCAAATTAGTAACTTGGAAAAACAAACCCTAAAATGCCTTTCTGCTGCAAAAGCAGAATTCCAGCTGAATGAGATTCAGAGGTTACAAAATACAAAATTATTCAGTCCTGTAGTGCAATATTGGTAGAAATGAGCAAAGGAGGTTGTAGGGTGGAGTCTTCTTGTCCTACAGCTTCTCAGAAAGAAAAATACTAGAATCTCAACTTGGTGTCTAACAAAGATAGTTTCAACAATGTGGACATTTTGGTCAACAGCAATGTTGATCCTCTTTTAGTTGAGACCCGGAACGATGAATATCCTCTTTTTCCTAGGTAGCTGTTTGCCACTGTCTAATGCAACTGGACACAGAGCCTAATATTTAAGTAAAAATGACCATTTGGTAAAGTCTGAGGTTTACTTTATTTCTCAAAGAATACATACAGAATTATATATGTAAAATATCTGCAAGAGTGGTGTATGAACCAATAGTAGACAGTACTATGTTGAACAAGAAGTGTACTAGTTCTTAGTTGCTCCAGAAACACTGATGGTGCTCATATAAATGTCTGTGACCATTATGTCACTAGGCAATTCATTGTTTGTTTGGAGAGGCCTCTGAAACAGTTTTAGTTCAACTTGTCTTTTAAAAGGAAGTACAAAAGATGTTCTTAACTTTGTTATTGGCAAACTTGGTGTATCTTCTTAAAAGAAGTTGCTGGACCATCACCTGAATTGCGTGAACTTAAATTTGGACATAAAATTAAGGTTTGGGCTTTTTGGTGTGCATTTTCTAATTTGCTAAATTTTTACAGAAAATTGCTTTATTTTAAAAGTAAATATTAGATGTGTCTGGTAATCCAGTACTTTTTTTCTCCTTCACAAGGAATTCCACTTAACCTTTTATGAACTGTATTTAGTCTCTCTTCAAGAAGGAGAAACACATCTCTTAGTTACTGAGAGCTCAGCTTCTGAAGAGTTAGCATTTTTTAATCTACATTTCAGGTAAAGTCAGTTTTTTCAGAACACATGTGAATCATGACAGAAGCTAAATTTGTTTGTAAGGAGGAATATTTTTATTTTGGGCACTACATTTTTTATGTTTTTAAAGTGGCTTTATTAGTTTGGTGAGTGATTGAAATGGGACTTCTCAGAAAGGTTTCTGTTTTGACGAAGTCACAAGGACTGTGGCATATTTCAGCAAACAGAAATGGTGACAGGAGAGAGAGAGGAAGTGTGAAATGTTTTGGTTCTTACAAGTGGAATGCTTTAGTCCATCCTCAGCTACAAAGTCTGTCCTAAAACAAGGTACAACAGCTTCTTGACTGAATTGGGCCAACATGTCTGAGCCTGCCAAGCTTGCGAAGCTTGCTGCTTTTTACAAAAAAGGTTGCTTCTTGAATCCGACGGTTTGTTTCTTGGCTTCCTTTCTGCATCCTTTCGTTGTACTATAGACTAAGCTTTCTATTTCCTGACAGTGTTTCAGTCTTATGTGTCCAGCCTCTAAGTAGCAGATCAATCATTATCAAAAAGATGATTTTGATCATGAAAGAAGATCATGTTATGCCAAGAGGATGGATGTTGTCCTTTCATCTTCTTCTTGCAGGTTGTTAAGATGCCAAATCAATGTTTAATAATCTTGCATCCTTTGACGTTTGATTACTGGCTTTTATTTAAATTACAGACGTGAGCAGATGTCTGGATCTTTTAACATAATACAATAAAATGGTTTTTTTCTGTGTTTTTTGTTTGTTTGCTTAATAGCAAGTTTTGTTTGTTTGCTTAATAGGAAGTCCATGGCTTTGTCCAGTTCTGGAAAATATGTAACTTTGTTAGCATTTATTGTGTGCTTTATTTTTTGTTGAGTACCTATTCTTGTCTTATTTTATCAAGAGAACTTGAAGTCCTTGGTAGACAGTAGTTACTCTTAATCTAAGAAAAGCATGTATGTTCAACTATCCTAGATCTTTTCAGGAAAAGCTCCCTTGTGTCCATACACATGGCATCTTTGGAATTATTTGAAGTTTCAATTATATTACTTCATATGTAGATAATTCAAATTTTAGCTCCTGAATTTTTACATTCACCACGCTATCTGTCTTTTATCTTGATCAAAAGTCACCTCTCTCTTTTAAATGATACCAGGTAGATAGTGAGGTGTAGCTTGTCATTGAAGAAGCTTTTCATATCTGAATTAACTGGTTCAACAGACTTGCCCTATGTGCAGAAATCTGTTTTTGACTCTGGCCCCTGGGGATTAAGAGCAGGGAGATCTGTTTCAATTAATGTAGTGTGAGAGCTGAATGCTCTTTACCTCTCAAAGCTCTTAACAAGGCTTGATAAATAAAGGTTGCATGAAAGCAGTCTTGAGAATGCAGATGCCAGACAGAGAGCAGCCATAATAATGCTAGTAAAGTAAATTATTTCTAGAAATTTGGGTGATATTTTCAGAAGTGATTTTGCTGTCCAGTGCACGGTCAGGCTGAGGATCCATTTGTGTGAGGCTGCTGGACCAGCCGTCTCAGATTGGAAGTTTTTATGCAAGCATAGCTGAATATATTCTATTTCTTTAAGGCCCTATCTGGATGGAACAGTAAGAGATCTACCTGCAGATTATGAAGATGAAACAAAGGAGAGAGCACACGTGCAGCAGATCTCAAGAACTGGAAATTCTAGGTGTGATGTACAGCTTATTTTTCTTATAATTGCACTACACTGCAAAATCATGGTGAAAGCACAATGTTTACTTAAAATCCCTAGTGCGTTGTCTGAAATGGCTGATGGTTTTTCCTGCAGCTAGGATGTAGTAGAACAAGAAAAATGTGTTTCCTTTGGGAACAGCTACTGAAGCTTGTGTGCCAGTTTTCTTTTTTGAAAAAACAGATCACCTATTCTGCAACTGAAGACTTTTAATGATTAGACTAACACGAAGTCCTTTTTTGGTAGTAGTTTTTAAGTTCACTTTTTTCCTCTTGTCCTGCTTTTGCAAGTCCTGAAGTGATCTAAATGGATGAAGCAGAAGCAGAACACTTGTAAAGCCCTCACATGAACTCTTTACTGACACCACTCAGTCTGCCAACATTGTTGAAGTGCTTAGCTGAGTCAGTGTTTCTGATGGCTTCAGAAAGTGCAGGCAAATGAGAACTGTAGAAACGCCTTTTTGCCAGGCAGTTTTTCCTTTTCGTTGTGGTAATTGGATTTTAGGAAAGCTGTTTGTCATAAATGTTTGGCATAGTGATGTAAGTGCATCTATCATGTTTCACACAGACTGCAAGTAAATTCTTGAGCTTCATCTTTCCATTTTCTGTTTTGTCTTTGCCAGAAATCAGGACCAAATTAGTTCTTCAGCTAATGCACGGGTCAAGTCTGCAGCTGAAATGCCATATGCAACAGGTCTTGTTCTTGGTATGTATAAAAACCTAGATAATGACACTGAGTTAGCCTTTTTTTGCATACTTTATTTTTATTTGGGAATAATTAAAAACTAGAAAAATCAGCTTTTTTCTGTGCTAGTTGTCCCTAAGGCTGATAAATAAATATTATTTACATAGAGAAAATAATAAATGGGAAAAGGAACGTGTTTTTCTTTTAAGGTAGCAGGGCTTTCTAATTAATTTTGAAGAACCCAAGTTTCTTCTTAGGTTCCATTAACAGTTTAAAGCCCAGATACTCCATGCTTCTTGTGGGGGAACTACCACAAGTTGAAAGTTTTTTGGGTTCCTTAAAATCCCTGTGAGATATCACTGTTTCTTTTTTACCTATCTGCCGATGTTTTGCTAATTCTTAATAGTCATGGGAACCATCCTAGAAGTGGAGCGATGTGCTTTCCTGCTGTGGGTTGACTCTCTTCCACCTTAACTTTCATTTTTATTCAGAACGGTGCCTCATAATTTTGCAGTGCCATAGTATATCTTCCTAGTTCAGCGTTAGGGAAAGAAAGAACACAGTTTAAGTAGCTTTTTTAGTTGCTGTTGTATTGTATCACGTAGTCAGGAAGCTACAAATTTCAAAACTATACAAGAACAGGCAAACTAGGAAAATAATGATTAGAATTTTAGAGTGGATTATCACACTCCAAACAGACTGGGTATTAAAACTAGATTTTTTTGATCAGTAAAGATCCAGTGTTCTTATGCACATTCCCAGGTTATATCCTCTGCTGTGTTTTAAGTAGACTGAACTCTGATATTTTTGCTGGTTACCTTTTGTGTATTTTATGTACATAAATGTGTGGTTATTTCCATTAGGTGGTCAAAACAGAGAACTTCTCCAAAGAAAAAAAGAAAAATATAGGCAAGAACTGATAGAACAGATGGCTGAGCAACAGCGAAATAAGAGACGGTAATAGAGAGTTACTATATTTTTAAAAGATAAGGGCTGAAATTTAAAGGGATTGCATGAATTCAACGTGGTAAGAATAATTGTTGTATTTAAGGAATTCCAGCTAGTTAGGTAATATTGCATGCAGTTAAACTCATTGGCATGAGAGATTTAGCTTTTAATAAACTTTCAATGGAACAAAGGAAAGACCAAATTTCGTTCTTTTTTAAAAGATGATTTTTGGTTTCTTAAGGGTAAAAAAGCTCTAACGGAAGTTATCTTTTTTGCTAGTAGGGAAATGTCTAATTACATTGCAAAGTAAACTTTCACTTTTCAAAGCACTTGAATGTCTGGCTTATCTAGAATAATGAAAAATAAATTTCTTCTTACTTCTTAGGGGCTGCCTGCTGGATGATAGTATGGATTCCTAAAATCACACAGTGATATTAGCGAAGGATAAAGAATTAAAAATAGCTTACTATTGATGGTTTCACCATGCTGAAAAATAGTACATGCTGGACAAGGCTAAGCGATGAAATTACAATATAGAACTTACTGCTGTCCTTTTGAATGATTCATTTCAATATGTTTAGAATAAACTCCTCGCTGTAACATGAATAAAAATAATTTAAGAAGTGTCCTGAAAGGTTATAGTAAAAAAGCAAGGTGGTGATTTGTCCTTTTGTAGTCGTTGTATTTTTATTAGGTAGAATAGATGATAACCAGATACTTCTGGAGAGTTCTGTTTGTTTATAAATAGTAAACAATACCCTTCTTCCCTGACTCCAGAAGATATGAAGTAAAATCATGTCTTCTTTATCCTGTAGTTTCAGAGTTAATTTAACTACAGAGTTGAAAGGTCTGTGTTTTGAAAGAACGAGCATAGTTGTTACTGCTTTCTGATTTGATCCTTTTTTTTCTTTCTCTTTTTTTTTTTTAAACAAAAACAGTGAGAAGGAACTTGAGCTCTTAGTTGCTGCTTCTGGAGCTCAAGACCCAGAAAAGAAGGCAAGGAACTTGGATTTTCTTTCACCCATATAGACTTTTTTTATTACATGTACACTGTGATTGCTCAGTCAGAAAACTCTGTAAGGCTTTTATAGAGTGTTAAATGATGTGGTTCTTTTCTAATAAGGCATTAGCATAGAATAAAATCAAAGCCCAGGATGATAAGACTGTAACTCATTACATATGCTTAAGAGGAAAATATTTTCAGGAAAGTTATGGAACACATTCTTCTGCTGTGACCATTTGAAAATTTTGTAAAAGGAGTGGGTATCATGGAAAAAATACTTAGTGTCTAGTGGTAGCATGTAGATGTACACTTTAGTAACCTTTCTGTGCAGATGTAAAATATGCTGCGGAAAAGTTTCTTACTCTTTTCAATTAAAAAAAATCTAGTTGTTTTGCATCTGAGTTGATCTCGTTGTAGCAATTTTTAATTTCAAATTTGCAGTTATTTTTTTAACTGTCAAATGTAGTGTTCAGGATTACAAGCATTTTTATAGGATTTTGAAAAGCGCAAGATGTTTAGTATTGTGTTGCTTGCAAGACTTAATGTAGAGTTATTTCTGTCTCTGCTTCAGTAGTAAGGTGATTATTGTTTGATTAGCATATATGAAAGAGTAGAATCTAGCCAGTACTATTAAAGTTAGTAGCAGGCTGCTTGTCACAAAACTATTATGATTTGTCTGTGTGTTTGCCCAGTGCCCAAAGCCATAGCGTCTTGGGTGCAGGAGAGATCTGCTGTTGGACATGCAGAATGGGTAACTTTCTCAAGCAAGAAAAAAAATGGTTATTAATTTAACTGGTTACCAGTTTAAATTATTGACGGTGCTGTTTTTTGGAGGTGGTTGCCACTCCAACTTGTGCCATTTCTGGAGCGTTCAGCCAAGGTGAAAGGTGCTCTAATTTTCTAGGAGATGAATAGCTGTGAGATGCTGTTAGTCAGCATGTGAGGCAGGAGACTGAGCGTGCTTATAGATAAGCAATGAAACTGAGTCAAAATTCTGACTCCTAAATGAGGAGGGGGAATGCTGACCAGTGGTCTGGCTGCAGGTTCCTGCCCTCTCTCCTTCAAGTATCTGTGGTGCTTGTTTCATTCCTTTTGCGAACAGATTCAGCTTGGTTAGCTGGCAAGTATCTGAATCTTCATTTTCTGACTTAGTTGGCTTACAGGGGTCAGTTGGCTAATCAGGGCTTCAGATGATGAAAGGGAGAGGGTTGGGGCATACAGCTGGGAGCCAGGCAGGAAAAGAGGGGAAGCTGAGCAGAGGATGCTGGCTCTTTTGGCACAGCAGGCTATAAGGTCAGTGTAAACAGTTTTGCCTAATCAAAGCTGACTGGGCAGGAGCATGCTGTGTCAAAGCACTCTATATACCATATGCATCTCAGCCAGAGACTGAAAAGTGCCTGCTGTAGGAACAAAATTATATCCAGAGCAAGTACAGGGCATGCATAATGTTTTAAAACCATTAATTTAGCCGAAAGCCTTCAATTAGGTAGAATTGCTACATTCATTAAACAACAGTCACAGTTAGCTTTAAATTGCCTCACAAGGAGGGATTCTAATTAGATGGATCTGTTGATTAATTACAGGTTGGTTAAATAGCAATACCCGATTAAGAATCTATAAATGTAGGCTATTGCATGTACTGCTTGTTTAAAAGAAAACAATCCCCTGGATGAACTGAGCGCCATAGTCACATCTGAAATTAGCTACAGAGCTGAAATCTGGGGCACTTTGAGAACATTCACATCAAACTTGTTGGTGAGGAAGGCTGTTTTAAATGTTCTGCTCAAGACACTGGATTTGAAAAGGCAAGTTAAGAAAAAAAGTCTGTACACTGTTCTATGATTTTCAATTGCTGTAGCTCATATCTCTTATCTAGTTTTGTATTCACATATGGAAATTCAAAGTTGAAAGTTACAAAGAAATATTCAGTTCTAGTAGATTTTGAGAATTTTAATCTTAATGACGTAGTTGATGATTGGTGAGTACTAACTGCTTTGTATATACTGTCTTGCAGCTAAGTGATGAGGAGGTAAAGATTTAATATTTTGCTGAAATAGTTCCATGTAGTAGGGTATATGGTTTGCTGTTAGATATTTAGTATTTAACTGATTGCTGGTATTACTATCTGGATGCATGTTAGTTGAAGCACTACTATTTTAGGACCAGAAAATTCAGAAACAGAATCTGGTTTACTTATACAATGTGTGATTTTTTTTTTTTCTGATCTTCTATTGACTCATTAAAATATTTATGTGTAGCAGCTGGTGTAAGAGCTTTCTAGATGTGATAGGATGGTTCTGAAACTGATTGCATGCCTTTGTGTTACTTGCATGTTGTCCCTGACTTTCTCCTGAGGCTGCCAATTATCAATAAACATTTGATATTTTTATTTTAAAAAAAAAAAACCAAAATTTTGTAATTGTTATGGTTGCAAAAGCTATTACAATCAAAGGAATAAAAAAAAATATTGCAAGGAAATGTTTATTGGAGAAAGTCTCAGTGTGTGTTTGTTTTTCTTTTTACTGATCATAAGCTGTTTTAGTTTTTGCTAAGGGGGGGGAATGTATTTTAGAAACTTTTCCTATGCATACTCTGAGAATGCTATTAGTGTGGGAAAGTGGTGACTGTAGAAAACCTGTACTACAGACAACTGTGTAAATGCTTTTTTTTTCCCTGGATAATAACTAGAACCATGTATTTCTGAAGCCTGCCATAGGTGCTGGATTTTGTAAATCTGTGATAAACATGCTGGATTTCCTTGTCGTATGAGATTGCCACTAATGCCTTGGGAGAAAAAAATGCAATTACTAGAAATCTGAATGGCTAGTTGGGACCCAGGGAGGTATTAATGCAACCTAACTTTTGAGGTTCAGAGTGTTTCCTGAGTAGAGACAAAGGAACTGCCTTTTTCCCTATGTTTTTTCTACTTTTTTTTTTCTTTCTCTTTTAGCCAGATAGGTTGAAGCAGTTTGGTTTGACAGCAAGAGCTTCTGAAGAGAAAGTACCTCCTGAAAGGCCTCGGGTGGCATTCCAAACGCCGGTGCCCGTCCCTTCAACCTCTCCAGTAAATGAAGATTTCCACAGGGGTCTGGCCAGCACTCTTGGTGAAATAGCAGCACCCAGGTGCTTCAAATTCACATTCATTTTGCGTGTTAAATAGACTTGGTGTTAAGCACATTGTTACTGTTTAGAAAGGTACAGCTCAGTGGTGGATTTGATCCTTCTGCAAGGAAGCAGAATCTTAGAATGGTTTGGTTTGGAAGGGACCATGAAGATCATCCAGTTCCATTCTCCCTGCCATGGGCAGGGACACCTCCCACCAGACCAGGCTGCTCAAGGCCCCATCTAAACTGGCCTTGAACACTTCCAGGGAGGGGGCATTCACAGCTTCCCTGGGCAACCTGTGCCAGTGTCTCACCACCCTCAGCGTGAAAACTTTCTTCCTAAAGTGTAATCTAAATCTTCCTTCTTCCAGTTTAAAGCCATTCCCCCTTGTCCCATCACTACTTGCCCTTGTAAAAAGTTCCTCCCCAGCTTTCCTGTAGCCCCTTTGGGTACTGGAAGGCTGCTCTTAGATGTTCCCAGAGCCTTCTCCTGGCTGAACAAGCCTGACTCTCTCACCGTGTCCTCATAGCAGAGCTGCTCCAGCCCTCTGATCATCTTTGTAGCCCTCCTCTGGAGATAGGAATGATATTTAGGCATTTAACAAAAAATTAATAGAAAAGTGAACTACTTTGCACTGAAAAAAACCTTTTATTGCCTATCTCTTCACAGTTTGGTTTGAAAAATGTGGGGAGGCTGGGTTATCTGTGAATGCAGCTCTCAGTGGATGCTTGTGTAGAATAAGAATCGTGCTATAGAAAAGATGTCCTTGCCTGTGATATGGAACCACACTGCGAGGATGCTTGGGCACATGCCTGGCAGTGGCCGTATTGTTAGAAGGCTGGTATGGCATCATTTTGGTCCATATTGAGTGATCTCCCAGGGCTAAGCCCAGGAATGCAGCATAGGCCAGGACAGCTTCCACTAGATGCTGTGATGGAGCGAGAAAGAGTTTAGACATGTGGCTGAAGTTATGCTGTGCTGCTTGCTCTTTGACCAGGGGCTAATCCTTGGCTTGTTTTATTTACTGTTACTGATGTAACCAGTAAGTGTCATTAACTGAACCAGTTAGAGAAGGTGTGCTTGTTTTATGTTCTTAGACCTCTGAAACAATGTGGGCTCATGGACTACGCCTGAAGGGAATGTTAATTCCCTGCCAAGGCTTATTGTATCTTGTTCCGGCATGGCACTAATGAGAGGTCTTGGGCTGAGCTAAGTCTGGAGTTTCCCATAGTGAATTCTCTCTCTCTTTTTGTTTTTCTTTTTTTTTTGTGATATTTCTTTTCAATGTACAACAAAACAAAAAATTGTGTTTCTTTTTTTCTTTAAGGCTTGCGCCGATGCCACCTCCTCCACCACCAGTTTTGACAGACAACTATAGAACGCCTTATGATGATGCATATTACTTTTACGGGGCTAGGAATCCTTTGGATCCCAATCTTGCATATTGTAAGTGGATTTTAGGTGGACTGGTTGTTAGAGTGATTCGGATGACTGCTTTTAATCTCATTACATGATGAACCATGTAGAAGCAGTAACAGCAATTTAAACTCATTTCTTAATTGTGTATTGAATGAAAATTAGGCTTTTTTTCAAAACTATTTTTGAATGAAGTAGTTTTCTCCAACTACAAAAGAGTCTATGGCTTCCAGAAATCTCATTCATCACTTGAACAAGCTCTAGTCTTAGCTACTTAGCCATTACTCCTCCCAGAGAATTTTCTTTATAGTTTTGATATTTCCTAAAAATTTCAGATAAAATTTAAAATATTTTGCAAGGAACTCTTTTTTTTTTTTGGCCACCCTTTGGCTGCTTCATGATGATTTAATGACTGTTGTGTGTGGGGAGGGACTGGATTTTATGGTGTTTGGTTTGATTTTTTTAAAATTCTTTTGCTTTCTTTATGGGGAAAAAAGAGAAATAATTTTAAAAAGTTGTTCTGCTACCTTGATAAAATAGTTAAAATAAAGGAGAGAAAACCCTTTTCAGTAGTAATTCTTTTACTGGTTGATTTGAGTGAGATTTTTAATTACTGGGGAATTTCAGGAATGCTAGAGATTTGACAGCAAAAAATTTTTAGATTTTTTCCATTGTAAATTTCTCGTTATCTTGAAGTGTAATAGCTAATGGCTTGAGAAAGGTGAGGTTTTTTTGAGGGGTGAGATGGGGGCTGGGTTTTATTTGTTGTTGTTGTTGTTGTTCAGACCACAGATTTAACTCACAGAAGGTTTTGTGGGTGGGGAGGTTGTTTGATGTGGCTGGGTTTTTGTGTGTTTTGTTTTGGTGTTTTGGTTTTTGATTGGTTTGCATCAATATAATGTCTAGGCTAAGATGGCTTACAGTATTAAAGTATTAAAGGAACTAATACTTAAAATTCACATTGAGGGGTTGTTTTAAAGCTTGTTGTCACAAACTGGAATATTGCTAATGCTTAAAATTTGAAAGCATGTCATTGTTTGAGAGATGCCTCTCTTACTGTCTTGAAGGCAGGCAGTAGTACGCACAGTAATGTCAAGCCCTGCTGTGGCAGAGCGCTGCCTCAGGACCTCTTTCAGTATGAGTTCAGGTGCCAAATGTATTGCATTTCTGCAAGAGGCAATGGGGTTCTCCCTCCAAGAGAGGAGACATTTGGAAAGCATGAAGACAGGTGTCACATTAAGCGAGTTATTTCTTTTCGTTACTTCATTGTAGAATACATTAATGAAGAAATTTTTAAATTTTAAAGAAATATTTAATTTTTATCTATTTAAGAAATCGATTTGTACCTTGGCGTTGTGTTTCTTGCTTTCAGAAGGCATTAAGCATTAGCTAAGTTAGTAGAAGTTGATCCTGTTTGTAATTCTGTAGTCACAGAGTTTAAGCAGTGAGTTCCGTTCTTATAAGTAACAGTAAATCTTTATATTCGAGCATTTAAAATTTAAAATAGTAATTTTCTTACTGTTTAGATGGTACAGGTATCATGGGAATGCAACCCACACCTAATCTGGATCCTCCTTTAGGCCAAACCCCAGTAGAGCGATCTGTGTAAGTATTATATGTATTTATGTTCTTTGTATTTATCTGTATTGATATGCTTTTCATGTTGGGAGTGTTTTGCTGACAACAGATATGCCTTTGAAATAAAGTGTGTAAAAGACTACTTTTCAAAATTCTAATTAAGAGTTTCTGTCTAAACAATAATTCAGTGAACTCCTGTCTTTAAATGTATTTATGAAACTATTTAAGATTATAAACAGCCAGGCTGTGGAAAACAAAACTCTTAAATGTTTCAGGCAGGTTTGTTTTTTGTTTTTTAAAATTTTTTTATTCCTCCCACTTTGGACCTTATGATGTTTTCTTATGTCTCATTTTCTAATTCAGAAGTAACATTGGACAGAGGAATACAGGAGACAGACAAAGAAGCATAGGAGTATTTTCTGAAGAAAAAGCAAAGCCTTCCAAAGAGGCAACATTGTCTTATCAACAAGAATTACAACAGCAGGTACTGAATGATTAAGTTTCTGATGCTTTCTGTTTTATTTTTTTTGGGTACTCTTTTAAATATATTCATTTATTTTACAAGTAAAAAGATTTCTTAATTCTTCTTCCTTTCATCACTTCCTTCCTCACATTCCTCTGACCCTACTCATTTAGCTCTTCGGTTAGACAGTAAACTCTTACATTTTTTTTTTTTGTCAGAGGCAGAGAGAATGTGAAAACTGACAGCAGACAGATTAGTTCTACGCATGGAGTTCTATATAATTATTTTCATAAACATATGAACCTACATCTTAGAAGCGATGAGTTTAATTGCTCTGGTGTTCCTATTGAAAGATTGCTTTTGACCATTATTGCTGTAGTTATTTGGAACACTCTAATTTCAGTAAGTTCTTCGTGATCAATTGGATGCTAATTCAAAAGCTTTGCTAATGTTTACTTCCAGTGTGTTTGTCGGTGGTGTCTTATCTCTTTTCAGCTTCCTTTTTGATAGACTAGACAAATTTGGGGAGTCTTCTTTCTTCCAGTAGATGTTCTAGTCCCCTACTCATTTTATTGGCCTTTTGCTGCTGCTCCTTGTGAGAGTTTATATTTATAAAATGTATTGGACCATGCTAAGACATATTATTTCAGAAGAGATTTTGCTAGAACCCAGTTCAGTGGCATGTTTTCTTATCTTGTTCTTCTTTATATAATTCTTCAGTGGAAGTAAATAATTGATATAAAAATATTCAAATTCTAATTATGATTGTACATAGGGATAAAGGAGAGGCTGCCAATCGAGGTCAAATTAAGAAGAAAATAAACATTTAGGAGAACTCCCTGATATTGCACTTATGCATTTTTGCACTATAGTCTTAAAACGTAAATTTTATCTTTCTGTATGAGAGGCTGCATAAGTTGACACAAAGGTCTAATAATCATGGCACGATACGGTCTTTCAAAGTTATTATGCTACTTATGGTTGAAAGTGAACAGAATTTATCCTGCTTTTTTTTTTCCTATAGACAAAGCTGACTGACAATTTTGTAAACAGTCCAAGGGGCAAGATGGGTCTTTGTGTTAACTCATTATCTCTCTTACAAAACTGTCTGACTGCTTGATAAAGGGAAACAGACACAGAAGAAATAAATTTATATTCGTATATTTCAGCTACATAAATAGCAGTGAATGTTTTAAAAGCTTTGAAGAAGTTGGACTTTTTTAACATCTATTCTCTTTTTAAATGCTGCATTAAATTATTAGGATATGTAGTTATATAAATTTAACCTTATTTTGAAGAAAAGGCAGAGCAAACCTTGTGAGCACTTCTGTGTTATTTGCATACATCTTCACATATTACTGCAAAAAACTGTTTCATGGATAGTTGAATTGTGTAGCATTCTACTAAGGCGTTTATTGTTAAGAGTCTTTCTTTTGTCACCTCTAGTCTAATTTTCAGTTAAAAAAAATACACGGGCTTGGAAGAAACAAGTGCTATAATACTGCAGAGTTTTGCCTGTTCAATTTTCAGACAGTATAAATTTTTATATCATGAGATCCAAGGATATGGGACTTTTGATCTACTGCAAGTGTCTGATGGGAACATTTCTGGAACTTGGAAGTGTGTATCTGTATGTTTCTCTGTTGTTATGCACAACTGCATGTGCACGTTTTGATATCAGTATTGGATGCACTGTCTGCAACACAGGCAGTGGAATGTTTGCAGTTTGCTTGATATTGATGGGGGGAATGGGCAGTGCTAGCCTTCAGCTTGCTCCATTAACTTTTATTAAAATTATACTTAATACAATGTTTTCATGCATCTGACTGCTTTTTTTTTGTTTTAGATAAGAGAGAGGGAGGAACGACGCAGACAGGAGAAAGAGGAGAAGAAACGTTATGAAGCCAAGTTAGAAGCAGAAATGAGGAATTACAACCCCTGGGGAAAAGGTGGCGGTGGTGCTCCTCTCAGAGATGTAAAAGGGAACCTGATAAGTACGTTTTCCAAAATTATGGTTTATCTTTCTGAGAGTGATGTATTCTTGCTCTTGTAACAGCTCTAGTCAGATAAGTTATTTCTTGTTATTGTGCCTACACTGGCAGTCTTTTATGAACAAATAGAAGGATGCATGGAATCTTAGAATAGTTTGGGTTGGAAGGGACCTTAAAGATCATGTAGTTCCAACCCCCCTGCCATGGACAGGGACACCTCCCACCAGACCACATTGCTCAAAGCCCCATCCAAACTGGCTTTGAACACTTCCAAAGACAGGACATCTACAGCTTCTCTGGGCTGCCTGGTCCAGTGCCTCACCAGCCTCACAATAAAACAATTCTTCCTTGTATCTAATTTTAGTCTACCTTCTTTCAGTTTAAAGGCATTACCCTTTGCCCTATCACTACATTCTCTTGTAAAAAGTCCCTCTCCAGCTTTCTTGCAGATCCCCTTTAGGTACTAGAATGCTGCTGTAATATCTCCCTGGAGCCTTCTCTTCTCTGGGCTGAAGAGCCCCAGCTCTCAGCTTATCTTCACAGGAGAGGGCCTCCAGCCCTCTGATCATCTTAGTGGCCCTCCTCTGGTCCATGCCCTTCCTGTGCTGGGGATCCCAGAGCTCAATCCGTATTCCAGATGAGGTCTCATGAGAGCTGAGTACAGGGGCAGAATTGCCTCCCTCAACCTGCTGCCCATGCTACTTTTGATGTAGCCCAGGATATGGTTGGTGGACAATGCCAGGTCGTGTTGAACTTCTCATCAACCAGCACCCCAAGTCCTTCTTCCCAGGGCTGCTCTCAATCCGTTCTCCACCCAATCTATATTTGTGCTTGGGATAGCCCCTCCCACATGCAGGACCTTGCACTTGGCCGTGTTGAACTTCATGAGGTTTGCATGGTCCCACCTCTTAAGCCTGTCAAGGTTTCTCTGGATGGCATCCTTTCCTTTCAGTGTGTCAATGGCACCACACAGCTTGGTGTTGTTAGCAAACTTGTTCAGGGTGCTCTCAATCCCACTATCCATGTTGCTGACAAAGATCTGGAACATTGCCAGACCCCATATGGACCCCTGAGGAACACCACTCATCACCAATGTCCATTTGGATGTTGAAACATTAACTGCAAGTCTTTTGAGTGCAACCAGCCAGCCAGTTCCTTGTCCACTGAGTGGTCCATCAGTCAAATCTATGTCTCTCCAATTTGGCATGAAGACCAAAATACGCTTTAATGATTCATTGTCTAGTTAATGGTAATCAAATAGAGATTCAGTACTTAAAATACCAATACTAAAAAAAAAAAATACTTTGGAGCTTTAAGACGGTAGAAGGTGATGCGGCTTCTAAATACGTACTTGTCAACACAGAATTTTCAGTCTTTTCTTGTCTTTGGCCTCTTTGTCTTTCCAGTTCAATAGCATTTTTGGGTGGGGGAGAGCGGAGAATTATTGCTGTGAAGAATCATTCCTGGCAAAAGAAAACCAACAAAATAAATCTTTGATCAGTGGATTCCTGATGACAAGTATTTTACCTGTAACTTTTAAGTTCTTCTATTTGCTTGAATATTTTGTTCCTGTAGTTGGTATGCCCAGGAAAAGTGGAACTTGCTCTAAAATACCTGTACTTTTGAGAATCTAGGGTGCCTTTTGTGAGAATATGTATCATAAGTGGTTATTTCCCCTTTCCTTTAGCGGACTTGAATATGATGCACAAGCAAAATGAAGAAGCATTTCGTAATCCAGAGGCAAGACTATATGAAGATAAAAGGGCTGTTGTATCTGTTGACCTAAGTTTGGCTTCCCCGAGACCTGAGAACACAGAAGCATCTACAAATAAAATAGCAGGTTTTTAAGAATACTGTATTATAGCTCTAATTATTTATAGGTTGTAGTAATCAGAAATCTCTAGTTTTTTTACCTCTTTCTTATAGTCTTATGATAGTCTTACCGCTTTCTACCTGTGAAGTCAGTATCACGCTTCTTTCCCAAACTTCTTCAATGCTGTCACTGTGTGCACTGAAAATGTGTTTTCTTCTCTGTCTCTTCAGTAGTGATAAATAATAACTATTTTAACACTAAACAGTCTGAATCAGGTACTCCAGACCTGTCCCCCATCTGGGATGGGCAAGAGTCAGGATCAGGATAGGTGGTGGTCTCCTCAAGTTGGTTTAGCTTTTATTTCTCCTGTCTGAATTGTTGCACTTCTGTGTAAAGAATTACATGGTATTTAGGGCATCGATTTACTTCTCTGAAATGGGCAAGGCTGATAAAGCAATAATGCAGGATACAAAGAGCCCTCTGATTAGATCTCTTTTTTTTTTTGGATCAGAAGGTGGTGCAGATCAGCAATGGGAGCTTCATAGTCCTGCACCTTCCAGTTGATTGGTCAGGCAATAAAGTGGTTTTGTGTAAGTTTTGGTGATTGTCTGGTTGGGTTTTTGACACCATCCCCTTAAAGAGGAACTTGCAGGATGGTAGCTGTAAGTTCATTGCTCTATACATTCCGTAGTAACTTGTCTGTCTTGTGTCCATGCCTTTTAAATGCTGTATAAACTTTATTCTGACTTTCTGCATGGAATATATCCTGAAAGAACCACATGTAAAGTTAGTTATATTTTGGGAATATTCAAACAGGGATTCTATGCAAGGAAAATCAGTACTAACCTCAAAGTGTTGGTTGTGCAGGCACACGCTCCTAAGGCTAGGCTGTAGCAGTAAGCCTTTGCGTTCTGTGGGAATAACTGTTACGTGTCTGCTTTCATCAGACTTGGGTGGTATGTCAAGGGGAAACATGAGAACAGCTACAGCTGTGTTTCCTCTCAGCTCAATGGAGCTCTGGCTCTTACACATCCTTGAGGCACTGTCCTTTGGAGCAGATGTGATGAGTGAAGAACATGCTGTGTCAGCTGAAAAGTTAACACAACTTACTCTACTTTTCCTTTACTTCCTTCCTTCTCCTCTGCTTCCCATAGGGATCTTGTTCTGAAAAACCTGTTCTGTGTGGTATCTGAGTTAATCCTCCTTTTTAGAGCTTTTGGGACTGTATGTTTATGATGTGCTCATAGCTCAGGGCTGAGAATAACTCAGTAACTTCTCCCCAGTGGAGTTGCTCCCAGTACAGGGGAAGAGGTTGTTGAGCTGGAAGAGTCCTGACACTTTGTAGTATGAAAGGCACCTTAGACTGGCAGTATTCAATTTTCTGACTGCTTGGAATTTTATTTGCCAATTTTTGGCTTTGTCATTTTGAAGCATCCATTGCTATTTTACCTAAACATTTGTTCGGTAAGGACGTTTTGTTTTTAAGAGTCAATAAACCTAAGGAACAGAAATACTCTGCTAAATCAGAGTAATTGCAAGGAGTAAAGTTACGAGATGCAAAATCTAATTAACTTACAAGTAACACTTTTAGATATTAGACTGTAGATTGGACAGTGGAATATATTACTTTAATAGGTACTATTTTGTGAGAAGACAGCTGGCTTGGATATTGTTAGTTGATCAGTTAAAACCTGCTCAACCAACAGCTGAGCTCAACTCAAAAAAAAAAAAGTGTTCCAGAGACAATGCAAGAGCCTTTAATAACAGCCATTTTTTTCAGCCATAGCCTTGAATTATGGCTGCCATAAACTGCCTTTTGAAACAAGTGTCTCTGATTCCCGCTTCTTCACTCTAGCTCGCTTTCTTAAATTTGCTTTCATTTTTATCTGTAACTTTTTTCACTTCTCACCTCCTAGGTTTTCCATTTGCACAGACCTCTCCTTTTGCTCGAGGGAATGTGTTTGGTGAACCACCATCTCCACAGCATCTTAAACGACAAGAATCATACAAGAACTTTCTTCGTCTACAGGTGAACGGACACAACAGTTATCATCTCGTTAGATAAATTTTAAAAAGAAGATAGATTACCGTCAAAGTAAATAATCAGATACTTCTGACCAAAGACCTTATCCAATCATAGCCAAATTCTGTACACAAGAGCTGTACTAAGAGCTATATACTATTGCATCTCAGATTTTTGCCTTACAAAAGCATCGCCTATAAAAGTGAGGCTGTTAAAAGGCGCCTTCATTAATCTAGATTAGGGTTTTTTTTTCCCCAAGTGCAGCTCCCTAAATAGAATATTGAGCTCTTAAATGGTGCATACTGTACAAGTTTGCATAAATATGTAAAGAAAGACAGACATTTGCCATTGGAAGGTTATGCGATGCAAATGCATATTCATCAGAATGAAATGGTGATCAGTGAAACAATAATGTAGTTACTTATTGATGGCTATATAAAACATGATTGTTCTATGAGTTCCTATATATATTTCTTTGCATACAATCTTATGTCACAAGAATTAAATATCAATGTCTTTAAATACCAATATCAAGGAAATCCTTGGTAATTTCATGTCACGTGATATTTTGTGGAGCTCATAAAAAGAAAAGATCAAGACTTTTTCCATGTATATTGAAAAGAATATATGTATATTCATTTTTTTCTGCCAAAAAAAATAAAGGATGGGCAAACCTTTGGGTTCAGTAAGACACTGCTGTATATAAAAATATTATAATTGTGGAAAAGAAAAATATAATTGTTATGTCTTTTTGATTTTGGTTTTCCATCTTCCATTGTTTAATCAGTGAAGAAAAGAGTTGTTTCAGCACATCCGGAATAGAGCAAGCTTTAGGAAATTTTCAGGTTTTATTAGTAGCATTTATAATTAGTGCTCTTACTGAAGAGTGGTTCAGTAAAGAGTTGCCAAAAAGAAATAGTAAAATATTGGCTGATTTTAAAGGAATTGTGAGACTGAAATGTAAGACTGGCCCTGGAATTTTTACAGTTGCTCCGTACAATCTTTGATTGCACAAGTAGGTACTGTAAAAGTCCATAGAAGATCATGATGGTAAATGTTGTTCTTCAGATTAGTGCTGACTATTGACGGTTGAATACTTTTTTGCCTTATTTTCTAGATTGAAGAAAAGAGACGTAGGGAAGAAGCAGAGCGAGAAAAACTTAGAATGGAAGAAGAGAAAGAAGAAAAACGAATAGCTGAACAGAGGATGAGAATTCAGAAAGCATATGAAGATACACAAGAAGAGGAAAGAAAGAAAGAGGAGGTGTAGTGTTTTGATACCTTGAATTGGTTTTTTTACATCCTAAGCTAACTCTTTGTAATATTTGTCCTCTAGATTAAGTAGGTAAACTCAGAAGTGTCTTGTGAATTGGTCTTTGTTTTGAAATGAGCCTATATTAGCCAGAGGAGAGGTAGAAATTTTCAGTATTAAGTAGCATATTCTTCTCTTTTTATGGTATGCTACCAACTTGAAGTACTGTTAATTCTTCTGACAGAAGTTGTATGGTTTTATAGTTGACTGTTCTCTCCTTTCTAAAGGAAAATGTTTGTGAGGCAAATAAACCTGTCAAATTGGTAAATTAAAAAAAACCCATAGCATCTTTTTTTTTTTTTTTGTTAACCTCTAAAATCTGGCTGTCAGGGAATTATTTGTATTCTGAATGTAACTATACAGGAAGAATTCATATTTTTGAATTGGCCAGGATATATCTTTGAGATAAGAATACTGCTTGTTTTGGAAAAATGCCAGGCAAATCTAATGAATAATTTTCATGGAAATAAACTTGTGATTTAATTCAGACCCAAAAGCTTTATTTATAATGTTTGTTAAAACTGAATGAATTTGCATAATTCAGCATCTCATAAATAATTATAGGAAAAGGCCATCAGAAATAGAAGAATCTTTCAGTACCCTGCAGGATTATGAAAGATCAGTTCAGAATGTAGGACTTTAAGATTTCTAAATTAGAACACTTAGATTATATTCTAGGTTCTCTTTCCTAGAATGAGCAATTTAGTTGGATGAGTCTTGCCTTCTGGTTAATAGAATTGGTCTAGTATAGAGTGGGAAGTTAACTCATAATTGCTTTTCACAGACAAAAGACTAAAATTGAGACTGGATAAAAACTTTCTCTGTGGGCTTGTGAAAGGGTAGTGCACGTTTGCAGTATGCTTTGTTTTACTGTGAATTTTTTGGAGATGACTCCTACAGTTGAGCCTTAACTGGCAGCAGATAAACACAAACTAGTGTTTATTGAAGTCATCAGGAATTTTGTTAAATGATGGTAGCAGAGCCAGGTCTGCAGATGTTTAATATTTGCATGGCATAGTTTTTGATTTGAATGCTTGATGTCAGCCTAATGAAATAGCTTTTCTTGTCATACTAATCTCTTACATGTGGAGTTTTAACCTCTCAAAGAAAAACAAAGCAAAACTTTAATAATATTGAGTCTTTTTTGTGTACTAATAATGTTTATGATGTAACAGCGAAGACTAAAAACTAAGGAAATAATTCGATTAGATGAAGAGAGGAAAAAAGAGGCAGAAAGGAGAAGAAAAGAAAAAGAAGAAAAGCAAGATGAACAACTTAGACAATATTTTGAGAAAGAAAAGATGGAAGAAGAAAAGAAGATGGTATGCTTCTGTGACAAACACTTTTTCCTAACTTCTAAAAATAACTGAATTTTAAGGAAATGGCATGATTTCTTATACCTCTACCTTCAGTATAATTCCCTTCTTAGGTTATCAAGCTGCGCAACATTTAGCGCACACAGAGGACAGCTAATTTAAAAATCAGACATACTGCAGTGGAAACTTATCTTCCTGATCAAATTGGTATTAAAGAAATAGTAAAAAAAAATAGAAATAAGAACAAGCTGCACTCTGTAGTTGATTTTTATATCTGCTGTGACCAGCTTTTGCTGAGGTCCAAATACAAATAAAGTTACATAGTATAGAGGACTGTTCATCTTTAATGGTTACGTTCTTTGTAGTTTCTTTATTTTCCTTTGGCCTGGATGATGTAAGAAGTCTGTCAAATAGAATTCTGATTGAGAAAATCTAAGCCAATTCTAGAACTGCTTCTCTTCTAAAAATTTCTACATGTCATTTCTCTAAAATATACAGATAAGATGGACATGTATAGAGGAAAAAGAAAAATCTGTAACTTAACCAGAAATTTAAAAACTACATCACAGAAAAAAAAATCCTATTAAATAATTTTTTACAATTAATTTGCAATTGAGTTGAAAGCAAATTAAACAGAAAACTAGTTTCATTAAGATAAGAAAAATAATTTTTCTATCAAATAAAAAATTATTAAAACTCCTCCTGTCCAAAATGATACTTTAGTCAGAATCTATAGGACTGTATAATAGCTTCAGTCTTGCTTTCTTCCTTGCAGTTTTCAAGGCAGCCTTCTCCCATCATTCCTGCTCTTCAGAACGAATCAATAAGAAAAGAAGAAAGAATTCCATCTGCTGAGAGCTGTGTATCTTACTACACACAAGTATGATTTTTATAGTCAATTTCTACTGTTTTATTTAAGACAGTACAGTGTATGAAATATTACCAGATTTTTAATGTTTGCAAGTTATTACTGGAATACCACAAATAACTGGAGACAGTCTTTATATTAGCCAGTCTTTAGCTCGGAAAGTTATTCAAGAAGTATTGAAGGAAAAAAGTATTGAAGAATATTTCCTTCAAAGCGTTGAAGTAAGTAGTACTTCCTGCTTACTTCAAAGTATTGCAATTTTTTGGAGGTGTCTTATTTTAATTTTTTTTCTGTGTGCCTTTTCTGTAGAGCTGAGCAATTCATTTTTGAGCAAACACACTCTTTCCAGACCCTTGCCAAGAGTCTAATGATCTTGAGGTTTAGGATAAGAAAGTTTACATCTAATCTAGAAAGTCGTAGTGTCCACTCAGAGAAGAACTTGGCTCAGGCATGAAGTCTAATGTTGATTCCTAGCTGCAGACAAGGTGTCTGCTGTAATTTCTTCCTTTGGCATATTAACATATCATATTCACTGTGATCACCAGGATCCTCCACAACCAAGGGTTCCTTCTCCACCTGTCCCTGCTAGAAGAAACCAATTGCGTGCATTTGGTAGGTATCGTCTTTATTGCAAGCTCACTTTGTTACAATGAAATTGTTCACAGTCACAGGTCTCTTTCTTGCCTGCAAAGGAGTTGTCTTATAAAGTTTCCATTTCTGTGTTGATGTTCTGTCTGTCTTACTGTACTAACATACTGGTAATACTATGTCTGAAGTATTAATAGAAAATATAAATGCATTTAGTATGTGTCTTCATCAGGAAATATTTTTTCTAAGAACTCTGATAATGGAATAGTCTGCATGGGAAGAGCTGAACCTTTCAGTCAGGGTAGTGGTCACCCCTGTGGCCAGAACATTGCAAAATGGGAGAGTTTTGGATCATCTGAGTAATGGATTAGACCAACAATGTGTAGAGCACTGCAGTGCTAACTCTTAAATTCTACTTGCCTTTGTTAATCTCCCTAGTTCTCTGTTCGTTCCTCGTTGCTTTCACCAGTGGTTTTGACATCGGAAGTGCTGGGAGGGTCTCTTTTGCCTTTCAGATGTTATTTATCTTGGCAATATGTGTGTGTAAAGTAGTAATTTTTCTTCTGATTCTTTTTTTACAAGTATAAAAGAAACAACACCTGGAATGTAACAGTGGATGATGTCCTACAAATGCTGACCCCCAGCAGTCGGTACCCGGGTCCATTCTGGGGAGCTGTGGCCCTTCCACTAAACGGAAGTCAGAGTGGTTCTTAATGCAGCTCTTGGAAGTGGATTGGCTCAGACCATCTGTCTTGAGAGAAATCGGGATATAGGGATTAGCTCTCATTTTTGAGGATTTAAGCTAGTAAAACGTGCTTCCCTGCTGGGTTCTGGACTCAAACTAAAAGGCAGTATAATATCAAATCATTAAGCGTGTTATTTGGAAAATAAGGAATTTACAAAACTGTTTTAACTTGTGGAGGAATGCTGTCCTGACCACAAAAAACAGCTCAGGCTCAAAGGAGGCCTAAAAAGTGAACATAAGCATCTACTAAAAATAAGTGTTGAAATTAGAACGCTTGAACACTTAAGAGAGTCTGCACTGAGCAGTCACATATCCCGTTTCTGAGTCGGGAAACAGAAAAGAGGTTGTGTCCTTGCTTATACCACCTGATTCCTGTCACCAGCCTCTGACTTTGAGAACTGTGTAGATTTGCTAATTTCAGAATAAGACTATCTTCTGGTAGTGTCCACTTGCTGATATTTCATAGCTTTTCCTTTTTTAAAAACAACAAAATATTTCCACTGAAGTTTGGATGTTTTGTGCTCTTCACAGGATCTGGTCCTTGTGCTGCCTCAAAATACAAGCTCTGACCTAGTTTCTGGTGTATGAAATGCTGTGATTCTTGTGTTTGTGTATTCCTTGTTCTAATTAACAGTTCATTATATCTCTTTTTTGTTTAACCTTATGAGGTAGGCAGAAAAGTGTCTCTGACACTCTTTATTTTTAAATTATTTGTGTTAAATTCCAGAGGAAAGAAAGAATGTGATTAATGAATTATCAGAGATGAGGAAGCAGCTTCGTAGCGAAGAGAGGCGACTGCAAGAACAGTTGCTAAATATGGCCAGTGATGATGATGTACCAATTACACGGTAAGAATTTCATCTTCTGTTTTAAAGAATTAGGTTTTGCACAGGAGCTTAGAGCTACTGTGTATTAGTAATATGAGTGAAACGAAAACATAATGATAAAATTTGTATATAAAATCATTTTCATTTTTTCTAACAAGTATGGTTTTTTCCAAGTATCTTAAAGTGTAGTGCAAGAGCGGCTACTGGTAAGATTGGAAGTTGCAATACTCTGTCCTGAAGAGTGGTCCAAAACAGATGTCTGAGGCAGAGTTTTATCTCATTACCTTTTTTTCTAAGGCATAATTTGTGCCCATAAATTGCAGTACTACTGCTGGTGAATATACTCATAAATAGCACACTGCTGTGGAAATACTTTCTTTTTTATTGAAAGTCATGCCTTTTTTAATTAAAAAAATTAGGTTTACTTCCAAAATGTATTAGTTAGTCGTACCAATTAGTTGAAAAAGACTCATCTTAGTTCCACTCTATAAAGTATAAGGGGTTTTGATTTTTAAGTAGGTTATCCCATCCCTTTTCATAAGTGTCATTACTTTAAAATTTCTTTTCCTGTTTTGATAGCTTTATTTAAGGATAAAAGATGTGAGTTTTATCAATATTGTGTTTTCATGCAACCCATTCATATTACAATGTTAAAGTATATTCTGCTTATTTTACAAACTTTGCAAGCAGGAGGAGAGAGAAGAACCCAAAGGATGTGTTTGAGATGGCCAGGCTTCGCCTGCAGGCTCCAGTAAGGCGACCTTCATCAAAGGAGGCACAAGATCCTGTCAATATACAGAATATCTGGGAATTTAATGAACTTAAATACAAAGGCAGGTAGATCTTTTTGTTGTTGATTAAGAAAAGGTAGCAAAACATCTGGTCTTTTCCTCCATCTTCCAAGCCACCCATGATTTAAAGACAAAAGTAAAAATCAGCATCTTCACAGCTACTGCCCGTACACAACAGACTCTGTGGACAGTGTTCTTTAAGTGTATTTTTCTGTGTGGCCATTTCTGGAGGTGCACACAATTCATGACATTGTAATGCTGAATCAGAGCACTCACCCAGCTTCCAGTCCTTGCTTTTTAAACTTATGCATTTGATATTATGATGTTAGCGAAAGTAGAGTCAATTTGATTTTATTTACCCACCAACAAAAACATGATTCTGTGTAACTTCCTGTTTCTTCTTTAGCAGAAAATATATTTCAAGTATAGTAAAATTGTAAAAGAATTGCTAAGTGACTCGTTGTCACCGTTATTTTTAATGGTTTTTACGACTTTGTGTCTGTAGGTGATTCTTTAAAATGTTTTTCAGAAATGTTGGTTTAGGGAAAAATTTAGATTTCATATCTTTGTTGTAGATTTAGAAACGCTTAAGGGCTTGAGGCACATGTATCCTGATCCCCCAAAAGATGACCAGACTCTAGAGATTCAACAGCAGGCACTGATGAGAGAGCAGCAGAAGAAACTTGACAGAATGAGAATGAGGAGAGGAACAGAAGGTAAGGAACAAATACTCTGAGATAATTTCAATGATTTTTGTTTATTTGTTTTGCATTTGATAAGAATTAAAGAACACCAGCTCTAGTTTTACTCCTTTCAGGTTCAGTATCAGCACTGCAGTACAAGAGTAGAACACCAGAATACTGAAATTCTGTCATGATTTAAAGCATGTTTCTCTTCTGTTACCTAAAGTAACTTAACAAGTGCTTCATACTTCAGAAAAATGTTTCTTAAACAAAACCATAGAGCAGTAGAACTCTTCAGCTGATTTGTGATAGAAGTGTTAGCAGATGAATTTCTTGTGACATTTCTTCAGGTTTTGCTAAGGAAGTAGATAGCTGTGAAACTGTGAATTGATTAAAAAGCAGCCAGTGTGTCTGCACCTTGGTCTCCTTGTAATGGATTAGATTTCTTTTATTTCCATAGTCTTGGGCTGACTGTTTGAAAGTTTCAGAAATCTGTAGCCATCAACAGTCTTTGCTTTAGAAACCAGATGTAAGATATCATAACTAGTTTGAGGTTCTAGAATGGAACGTTGCTTCTATCACTTGATAGACATAATCCAGTAAGCATCCTAACGTAGTAAAATATTGTGGCTCTATATTGCAGCAGCAGTGAAAAGTAAACATAGTATCCCTTTTTTGTATGTTGCACTTAACTCCAAATGTAATGTTCATTCAAATATCTTTTATGAGCAATCATGAAAGAGCAGTAACTCAAGTTGGTTTAGATGTTATTTAAAAAATATTGTGACAGTTGCTTCAACCTTTCCGAAAGTTACAATTTCAACTAATTCAACAATTTCAACTAACCTCAGTTTTGATTGCAAGATAACAATTTCTCAAGAAAAGTGTGGGTTTCTGTAATTCAGACTGGCTTGACAACGTTTTTGAAGAGAAACTATCTTGATTTCTGTGCTGGTTCAGCCTTGTCTAGCAGCCAGACTCCTGCCCAGCTGCTTACCTGCTCATGTCTCTTCTCTCGTGCCCCTTGGAGAGACAGGGGGAAAGAGGAAGGAGAAGGCTTGCTGGCCAAGGTACAGGCAGGGAGATTGCTGATCAGTTGCTGTTGCTGGCAGAACTGGGAAAGGTTAACCTGATTTATTATCAATTTAAATAAATATTTAATTACTGTTTAAATCACTGAGTTGTGGAAGACAAAAAGACAAACATCAAAACCACCTCTTTCTTGCACCCTTTTTTTTTGTAATTCACGAATATTTTTAATATAAGAAAAATACGTGACATATATGAAATTTAATATCTGAAGATGATGGCAAGAAAACCACAATACTTATGCTAGGAAAGGGAGGATAATCTTTATTATAGTAAGAAGGCCATTGACTTCAAGTGCTTGGGTCCACTTTGGCAAGCAGGTTTCTGTTGAAATGCTTTTCCATCTGAAGTTGCTTACCCTGGTGTATTTTCTCAGTACCACGTTCCCCTCGCATTAGGATTCAGCAGTGTACAGGGCGTAAGATGAAAAATATATTTCTTGCTAGCTGTATGACTGGGTATTGTTTAAGATGCAGTCATTAAAATAGTAAAGACTTTAGGGTATCAACAAACAAAACATAAGAGGGTAAACGAAAGATTCATGTAGCGACCTTTTATGCCGTAATGTGTTACTTAGTGGCTTAAACCATGCTGCCTTCCACAAACTGATGTTTTTCACGTTGTTCAATCAGTACATGGACATGACCTTTCTATAACAAGGGTTTACAGTATTGTAAAACAGAACAGAAGTAGTTCTGACTGTTGCAATATAGAGAACTTTTTCAGAATTCAGCACAATTTAGTGCAATTTTAGCATTTAATGAAGTGTGATTATATCTTGTTTTTAAAAAAATGGTTTTAAATAGCCACAAAAATAGTCATGCTCCCTTTTGCTCGATGACAAATCAGCATTAGAACAAGATTTTTATTAGTGATGAACAATATAGTTCTAATATGAGAAGTATGTTTGGTCTTTGGGAGAGACTGGTTAATCCAGCCTTGAGAAGAACTTGCCACATGCTCAGCATACTTAGAAATAATACACTGCTACATTCTGTTTTATTTCTCTGATTCTACTTGAATTGACATAAGGAAACTAGAATAAACATTGCATTCAAATGTTTTAAAAATATTCATGGAAATGTTTGTAATTTTAAAGAAGTCATGCCTAGTGATCTTCATTTTTATAATAATATACTGATAGAAGATTTAATATATTTTAGTATTAACTGTTGTTTTTCCATTGTCTATGTGGCTTTTGCTGATCAAGATGATTCTACTTCTGGCAATAACCCACAAACCATGGGACTGGTAAGAATAAAATTTTTTTAGTTATATGATTTTGCCTTTTTCAGGTGTGAGAAATACTGCCTTTCACTGATTTGGAGAAAGGAGATACGTTTAAGTGATGAGAAAACAAGCTTATTTACTTCTCTTGTTTGTCAATACATTGAGTAACAGCCTTTTAAACAACATGAATGTCAAGGTTAATCTTTGTTTATAGAAATAGTTTGATTCTTTTACTTCCTCCTTTTTTATATTCATTGGTATTTATTTCATATTCATATGATGTTCGATTGCTGCTAGGTGTGGGAATTAGTAGGGAAAGTGAAGTCAGAAGCAGTTGCTCTGAATTCAGGGGGCTTAAGTGATGCACATGGCAGTCAGTAATTAGATCCATTGTCCCAAATGGGACATTTATTTTCTGACTTGGTGAAAAGAGCAAAATAAAGAGCTATGAAATTGGAGTTCTGCACAAACCTGACCTACAGGATAACAGAGTTCAATTGTGTCTCATGGGAATGCAAAACGTGGAAGACTGTGAAAGAACAAAGCCATTACCCTCAAGGATAATACTATAACTACACACAGAAGTGAAACATTTTTTTATTTAAAAAAAAAATCACCCTAATGTATTTTATAGTTGTAATTTATTGCCTGAAAGTCTTCTTCAGAGCAATGCTTTGCATTCAGAAATATTTCTCTTACGCTATTTCCCCTGATAGTTTCTAATGCTTGGATTTCAGAGTGGTTTTCAACATAAATTATTCCATGGTAGAATTTCTGTAACAAATGATTGCAACTGTGCAGTCAACTATAGTATTACTCCTAGTGCTTGTTAATACTATGAAGAAATTTGTTATTTAAATCTTTTAATATCAAAGATTGTATGCGGTACCCTAAGAGAATCTAAGGAATCATTCCTGATCTTGAGGAAGGTGTCCCGGCCCATGGGTCCCTTCCAATCCAAACCATTCCATGATTCTTTATTTCATCAATACTTCATACAAATCTTAGATGCAAAGCACACTTGTAGTGGGAATTGTCCTGCAACTCAAGCGGAGTGACAGGGATGTATTTCTCAAAGGAAATGTCTGTGTCACACAAATCACCACAGCACTTGCCATGTGTAGGCGATTTCAGCAAATGGGAATGCTACAGAAAAGTAAAAAACCCCTAATGCTTAAAGAGAACATGAATTATTTAAAAATGTATTTTTTTTTAATAGCCATAAAATAAGGAATAGCACAGAACACTGGAGAGCTGCTGTTTGCTTTGCCGAAAATTGGCGATTGATTTGCAGTAGTTATAGTTTGGCCCCAGAAAATAATGGGGTATCTGAATTTGCACGTCTTCTGTTTCACTTTTGTAGGTCAGGATTGAATCTAATGAATTCTTGAAAAATTCACTGTTGGAGTCGGACAGTGCTTTTATCGGTGAGTTTATACCTGCTCTTAACCATGTCTGTAAGTGTACAAACACATCATTTAATCTAATGATGCTTCTCTAAAATTATATTTACTGTTTTAAAAGTTGCTTTCCTATTGTTCCAGAGTGAATCAAAGAACTTATTAGCAATCACAGCTTACAATTAAAAGCTGCCCATAATGAAATTTAAAAGTGTTGGGCAGCCAGTGATTCTTTTTATTTTTATTCTTTTGTTTTACAAGCATGCTCAATTTTAAGTATGACTGTCTTTTATAAATAACTTCCTTTTCTGTTCTTCACACATTACTTCATTTCACATAACTTGCAACATCGTGCTTGGAAACATTGTCACTTAATCATCTGAAGTAGATGACTTATAGTTATGTTAAGATATTTGTATAGAAGACTGTCTCGCATTACCTTGTGTTTCCTCATTCAACCTTTATATCCCTGTATGTAAAAGTGCTCTTTCATATGTGTGTTATTTCCAGTCACCAGAAATAATAAAACTAGAACCTATCTTCTCTTTTTTAAAAAACCCAACCCTTCAGGCCTCTGAGCATTAGTTTTTCATTAGTAGGCATTAAAGTACCTCAAAATTCTCTTCAGTCATCTATGGGAGATCATCTTTGTATCAGAAACAGCGTGGCAAGCAGGACCAAGGCAGTGATTGTGCCCCTGTACTGGGCACTGGTGAGGCCGCACCTCGAGTACTGTGTTCAGCGTGAAGAATTTCTTCCTAATGCCTAATGTGAATCTCCCCCTCTTTCAGTTTGAAGCTGTTCTCCTTTGTCTTATCACTACTTGCCCTTGTAAACACTCCCTCTCTAGCTTTCCTGTAGGCCCTCTTCAGGCTGCTCTGAGGTCTCCCTGGAGCCTTCTTTTTTCCAGGCTGAACAAGCCCAACTCTCTCAGCCTGTTCTCATAGCAGAGGGGCTCCAGTCCTCTGAGCACCTTTGTGACCTCCTCTGGACCTATCCCAACAGTTCCATATCCTCATGTTGTGGATTCCAGAACTGGATGCAATACTCCAGGTGGGGTCTCATGAGAGCAGAGTAGAGGGGAGAATCCCCTCCCTCGCCCTGCTAGCCGCGCTGCTGCTGATGCAGCCCAGGACACTGTTGGTCTTCCAGGCTGCGAGTTCACCAACCAGCACCCCAAGTCCTTCTCTGCAAGGTCTTTTCCAGTCAAATGACTCTATGATTCTATGCCTTCTGTGAACTTTAATCTCCTTTCATCTGCTCTGAATCTGCCATCTGGAGAATGGGGTGCTCCTTGGTTTATTCACCACTTTCACAAGGTTCATGATATCTACAGTCACCTCTCCTATTTCCTTCTTTTCCCATATCAGCTCATTCTTGGAGCTTAGTGTGGAGATAGAGTTAAATTATGATACTATTATTTTTCCTTTGCTTTTTCCCCAGGTCATTTATGACTGTGATGAAAATACTGAGCTGTAGGCACTTGCCAAAACTTCATTACCCTTTGCATTATTTGGGCTTTGTAAATAGCTGTTGAAATTCTGAATATCAATCTGGTGGTTTTCCATCCCTGAAATGCAAAATAAAAATTCTCATTATCTGTGGGCTACCTCCTCTGTGAATTGTGCTGCTCACGTTGTCTGAGGGTCTTTTGTGAAATACTGTTGCGAAATACATTTGAACAATGTTTTTCATCTCCGAAGAAGAGCGTAACACTACCCCCTGGGTTTTGTTTTTGATACAGGTTTAAAATCTAACTCAATTTTGTAATAGACGTAAGCATTATAAATGCATTTATCTTTATCTCCTAGGGTTCAGAAATTTGAGGCAGTCAGGAATAAGTCTATCAATTTCTTTTTCCCTTTGTTTTGCCTCCCTCGTAACCCAGGAATTCATTAGTGTTAATGCAATGATTTTGGAAGCACTTTTTACAGGGGCAAGTAGTGATAGGACAAGGGGAAATGGCTTTAAATTGGAAGAGGGAAGATTTAAATTGGACATTAGGAAGAAATTCTTCACCATGAGGGTGGTGAGACACTGGCACAGGTTCCCCAGGGAAGCTGTGGATGCCCTGTCCCAGGAGTTGTTCAAGGCCAGGTTGGATGGGGCCTTGAACAGCCTGGTCTGGTGGGAGGTGTCCCTGCACATGGCAGGGGGGTTGGAACTGGATGATCTTTATGGTCTTTTCCAACCCAACCCATCCTATGATTCTATGATCTACATAGAATCCGAATGATGGATATTTAAAGGTACAGGGAGCATCTTGTACTAATGAAACGCTAAAGATGCATGTAAATTCTTCCATAGCTTGTACTTTGTTTCAGTTGGGATAAATTCACATGAATAGACACAGTAATAGCACTGTTTTGAATATAATGAAGTTCAGCTGGTCTTGGAACTAGAATTCAGATAAGGGGATTGTTAGCCATGTACCTTTTCAGAATTATGCTTTGATGTTTTTACTTGAAACATTTGTGATGAATGCATGAGTAGTCTTGGCAGAACTAGGGAAGGGAAAAGTGGAGAGGGAGCCAACGTTTTATTTCTAGGGAAAAAACAACTAGTAATATGAAAGAATTTTTAAAAAATCTGTTTTTCTAAACTTCCTTGATGTCAGTGTGAAATCACATTTATTTTTCAAACCTAAGTATTTCAATTTTTAACCAAAAAATTGTTATTTCTAAAATTTCATTTGGAGGATCTTTGAAATTTGTGAATATCATACAAACCATTTCATTACATTTTATTTTCAAATTGCTAGGCAATGAAAAACCCATTCCTTCCACAGTTGTCCCTTAGCAAACCAAATAATTTCAGGCTCATGGTGCAGAATTATTCAGTGCTCTCTGTGTGTGTGTATTTACACATTGCTTTTTTCTTTTAACTTACTGTATTGTACTGGACTGAGAGCCGGGGAGTGGAACTGGATGATCTTTAATGTCCCTTCCAACCCAAACTATTCTAACAATTTGTTGTCATAAAGAGTAATTGGTGGTAATGGATTCTGTGTTGGTTTTGTTAAGCAGAGTCCTTTCCTTTTCTGGGAAGCTCTGCTCCTTGGAGGTACTGGAGGGACTGAAGTTGAAAGCTGAGCCCACTCTCTGCACCAAGCCAGCAGCAAAGCCACAAACCAGTGCCCAGGCAGTGGCTGCTGGTCCTGGTGAGGAAAAAAGTATCTGTTTGAAACAGTTTGTATTTTAAGTCGTTTTTAGAATCAGAGTAGGAAGGGGAAATATACAAAGCAAGTCTGAAGCAGTGACTTCACCTTAGAGTTAGCTTATATTTTGAAAATAGTTTAACCCCACCACACACTGTAATGTGATAGAAGTATGATAAAAAATTTATCTGTTTTTGTATGAACGTATTTTAACACATGAAAAGGCTGAGTTATGACTAAGAGGTGATAAAGGCATTGGTAACATGATCATGTATTCCATGTAACATTATCCTCCATTTACATATTCACATACATAATTTATTACTTGCTTGTATCTTTTTATGCCTCCAGTTTGCCTGGTTTCAAGCAGAGACACTGTTCTCACTTGAGTACTAATTGCTTTCTTTAAAGGTTCAGGTCTAAACAAGATATGGTGAAGGAAGGCAGGTGGTGGCTTTGTGGGCATGGGATGCCTGGTCTTGATAAGAGATATTTCAGTATATTTCTCAAGATATTCCTTGCCTTTGCTTCCAGTTTAGCTGTTGCTGCTTTTGTGATATCTTCTTTGTTTGTCTGCATCTGGATATCACTGGCTTCATGCAAGATGTTCTACTTGAATTCTGTTGATTCCTGTGATTAAATCAAGTACAGCATATTGGCTCATTTCAAAACATAAACAGGTTTGAACCTGTTTGATTTCTTTGCAAGTGACTTCACCTCTGTTTTTCCAGGTGCTAATGGGGAAATGTTTCCTGCCTTAGGAGAAGTTAATTTACCACCACGGCTTCTACCTTCTGCAAGGGAGAGGAGACGAATAAAGCAGAAAGCTTTGGAGCATGCTGTATGTATGATAGTGGATTGGTTTGAATATGAAGGGGGACCACAGGTGTAGTGTGGGACAGTTCCTGTGGTTCCTAAGTGACAAGAAGATAGGGATACCGCAGTTTTACACGCATAGGTCTTTGCCCTCCTAATAAAGGATGCTGTTTAACTGAAGGTTTTGTGCTTTCTGGGATTTTCTGCAGGAGGAAGTTCCCCCGAGCCAGGCACCATTGCTGCAGCCTGACAGCTTTTCTTTGCATTCAAACTTCAGCCTCAATGTTGATCAGTTGAAAGGCAAGAATGAAGAACGACTGCGCAGGCTGACGGAGCTCCAGCAGAAATCGGCTTACTTAGGTACGCTCTGTGCAGTGCAGATGGTGCAGTCAATACTAAGTAATTACAGCAATTAAAGGAACAAATACTAATAGACTGCCTGGAACTGAACAGCGAGCAACTGTCTCAAACATTGGAATTATTTATGGAGTTCTACAGTAGCTGTTCCAAAAGATTCCCCAGCAACACAGCTTCTTAGAGTACATTTAGAGGAGGGCAATGGGAAAACATACTTTTAATTCCTGTCTAATCAGCCACTCCTACTTCTCCTGTCTGTAGCACTTTCAGTATGGCGGTGTGTCGCTGCTGCTGGATAGATGTGGGTATCAGCTGCACAGCTGCAATGTTAGTGGAAAGAAATCAGACTCCTGACTGATGAATGTTGATGTGGTGCCTGGGTGAGCTTATTGGCATTCCTAGGAATTGGATGTCTGTGGTCCATCCAGCAGGAAGATATGCCAAAAATCTGCGCATAAAGAAGTACTTAAATTTCTATTTAATTTGGGGTTTTTATTGGTTTGTTAGCGTAAATGATCATTGTGTATCTGAGATTGATACTGATCCCTCTTTCACGATACATACACTTGAACTGATCACGCATGCCTTGTGGCCATAAAATACCTCAAACTCTGGGAGTTATCTTGAAGCTTTTCCATAGTTTGACTGCCTGATGTAGATCCACTTTGTGTATGAGGTACCAATTATGGCAGCTGTTAACGATCTTTGATGTTATGACCCCAGTTGCTACACTTTGTGCTGCTGATTCTTTCATATGAGTCTGAAATCTCCCTTTTTTAGGAGGCGGTTGCTGTGCTGTCTGGGTAATTGCAGTTATCAGTATTCTTTTTAGAAACTTAATGGGAGTCCAGATGCTGATGTTTTTTTGGCTTCTGTTGCTGTGGGTACTCTTCATCCTTATATTGTTTGTTTTAACCATCTCACTGTGATTTTTAAGTCACTAAAAAAAAAAAACCCACCCACCTATTCATATTCCTTTTTTCTATAGTCTAAACAAATATTTTCTTAATTTTACTCCGCTCAAAACGTTTTTGCTGTGTGAACTCCTTTTATTTCTCTGCCCTTGATCTATCGCACCTCTTTTATAATTTTGCCTCATATCATGTGAACTGCACTTTTGTTTTCATTTGCCTTCTGTTTCGTGTGGTCTCCAGATTTTCTGCCCTTAGAGATGCACACACAAAAATTATATATGTGTATATATTTACATATTTATATATCTGTATGTAGCTTGCTCTTCAGAACCCATGGGGGCCATCGCTCATCCTTAGCAGGTGTGCCTCAGAAATGGAACGAGAGATCCTTTTGCTCAGCCATGGCCGTTAGGGCTGCAGTGCTGCCTGCTCTCCTGTTCCCTCCTCAGACTCGGTGACATTATAAACAATTAGTGAAGCCATATGGCTTTATTCCTTTTCCCTAGCACTTTAATAGAACCCTTGTGGCATCCCTTGCTTTCCTAACAGCTAGGACTGTTATTTCTTCCTCCATCCTCAGAGACACTGCTGGGAGAAAACAACTCTGTCAAATCTATACCTGAGGAACTCTTAACTGGTTCTCTTCCCTGTCAAAGGCCAGGACATGGCAACTTACAGGCTTTGATAAATTTTAAAAGCCGATCCTGTTGGCACAGGAAGGAGGCTCTGTTCACAGCAGTTCAGTTTCCTTTATGGGACCAGTGTGGGAATCCTAAAGCCACCCCAGAATCGTTATCTTAATTGAAAAATTAGTACATACTGAAGCCAGGCCTCTTCTGTTTTCACCCATCCAAAACCCCCATTCCTATCAATGTAGACTTGGTGTGTATTTTGGGCGTCAAAGTCTCTGCAAACCAGCACCTACTTTCTCCAGCATGGAATGTGTGTATGTTCCCAACTATATAAACAAGAACGGCTTCAAGACCCGTTGGCATTGGTCATCAAAGACTTGGAGACTTTTGCTGTTGACTCGAGATGGGCTCAGTTCCCCAGAACATCAAAAATGTCTTTTAAATAGAAACAATTGTATGTTAACAGTGGTTTTTTTCAGAATAACAACCCTGTTCAATATCACAAATTGTTGTGTTAAGATCATAGAATCATAGAATGACCCAAGTTATAAGGGACCCAAAAGGTTCATTGAGTCCAACTCCTGTCCCTCCATAGGACAACCCCAGCATTCACACCGTGTGTCTGAGGGCTTTGTCCAAAAGCTTCTTAGTGTCAGGCTTGGCACCGAGACTGCTTCCCTGGGAGCTGTTGCAGTGCTTCACCACCTTCTGGGTGAAGAACCTCTTCCTAATATCCAACTGAAAGCTCCCCTGAGAAGCTTTTTTCCCCTTTTAACGTGTGTACATTGCTCTCCTTCTCTATCAGGTGATACCATTTCCTTAGGAGAAGCGGATGACCTTTTGAAGCACGCGCCATCCAACGCTGGCAGACGGCCCAGTTCTGTTGACACAGTTGCAACAGAGCCCTGGCTGCGACCAGGAACGTCGGAGACGCTCCAAAGGTTCATGGATGAACAGTCAAGCCCAGCAAAGCTTTTGCCGGAAACCCCGCTGCCGCTGGTCTGGCAAGGCCTGTCGACCGCGCATGGCTGAGCCGAGCCCCCGTCAACCAGCCGTGCCTTCAGCAGGGCAGGGACTGCTCAGCACCCCTGCACTTTCCAGGGTCTCACTTAGGGTTGTTCTCTTCCGTGTCTATAGTGTGGAGCTGTACCTATAACTGAAAATAGCAATAATAAAGCCACAGAAGCTGCAGTGTAACGGGGATGTAGAGAGAGGATGTTTTAGATGTGGAAATAGAGGAAGAGCTTGGCTGTTTTTGCACTTTTTATACAAGTTAAGTTTCAGCCTCAGAGCTGGACTTACCACAGAACCAGTGTGTGTGTGTGTGTCTCTGTGTGTGTGAATTTGATATTAAATTAAAGTTAATTTTTAGCTTTGTTTATAGCCAGGCTCCCAAACTGTCTGGAAATGGAGCAACCCAACAGCTTTTACAATAACTTGGAAAAGGGAACTTGCTTTTCATACAGTGATGAGTGATGTCCTGCATGAAAGCAAACTGTTTCATGGAAAAAATGACCATCAGCTGGAAATAGAGATATTGTTGAATATATTTAATTTATGGTTCTGATTAAAGAGTGTTAATAAATTATTTTGTTACTAAAAATGCGAAAGCAGACAAATCTTCTTAATTTAGTTGTGGATGCCCCCTCCTTGGAAGTGTTCAGGGCCAGGCTGGATGGGTCTTGAGCAGCCTCGTCTGGTGGGAGGTGTCCCTGCCCATGGCAGGGGGGCTGGAACTGGTTGGGTTTTAAGGTCCTTTCCAACCCAAACCATTCTATGATTCTATGACATGAATTTTTGGAGAGCTGCAGGTGGATGACGGATACTCAGAGCACAGCTGGTGTAGCCCTGGCAATGTAATAACTAAGGCAAGGTACAGGAAGAGCGACGATACAGGAGCTCAGTCTCTGATGAACCAGGACTGAACAGCTATCATGCCTTTTCCACCCAAGCAATAAATAAGGAAAAGCAGGAGAAGGCGATGCTGTACTAAAAGTCATTAATAAATAGAGGTAGACAACAGAACAGCGAAACAGGGAGGTTTAAGGCAAAACTCACACCCCATAAGCCCCCTGAGCCACCAAAATTTTTAGATAATCATCTCTTGTACTCATTGCTACTGAATGCTGAATCTTGAGCATGGAAATTTGAGAAGGAGTTGGGCAGAGACCCAGAGAACAGAGACATAAATGGCCATTAGAACAGTGCTCTGGATAACAGTGTCAGGAACACCATTTGCCTCTGGCAGGGGGAAGATGGGTCACCTCACAGTTACAGAATTACTGCTCATCACTGTCAAACGGACAGGACAGACCTCAGGTCTGGCTCAGCAACAGTAGTTTAAAGATTTAAATGTTACTCAGCAAACAAAAAAATAAAACACAGCCCAAGAGGAAAGGCTGTACAGCTACAGTTAATTAAAATAACTTCTGCTCTTCCCCTTCTGACTTCAATAAATGCAATTTGCTTTTGCGCTACCTCAGTTAACATTATGATGAGAAATCTCTGAGTCACAGGTCAGGCCTTTTAATTCCCTTCACTGGGCTTTTCCATAGCTGTTTCATTGAGCTGCTTACACTTATGGAACTACTGGGATCAGCTACGTTTCACTCATCTCCCAGTTCACTGGGGAGAAGCAGATTCATCCATCTCTGAGATCAGGCTGCCTCATCCACTTTGTCAGTCTTCACACTTCTCTCCTTTGCTAGTCCTCAGTTCTGTGAGAATACACTGGAGAACAATCTCTGTATTGATCTCAGGAAGAAGAGGAAAGTTTTTGAGCTTTGGAAGAGGGGGGCAGGCATCCCAGGAGGACTACAAGGGTGAGGTGAGATCATGTAGAGAGAAAAATCAGAAGAGCTAAAGCCCAACTGAAACTCCCTAAGTGGCCAGTTCAGTGAAAGATAATTTTAAAAAAAATGTTTCTTCAAGCATATTAACCACAACAGGAGGATGGAGAAGAATCTCCCCCCTTTACTGGATGCAGGAGGGACAGTAGTGATGAGGGATGAGGACAAGGCAGAGGTATGCAACGCCTTCTTTGCCTCTGTCTTTAATAGTAAGGTGAGATGTTCTCAGGATACTCAGCCCCCTGAGACAGGAGATGGTGAGAATGAAGATCCAATGATCCAGGAGGATCTGGTTAGAGACCTGCTTGGCCAATTAGACATACACAGGTCTATGGGGTTGGATGGGATACACCCAAGGGTATTGAGGGAGCTGGCACAGGTCCTCTCCAAGCCCCTTTCCCTCATCTACCAGCACCTCCTGCTGACTGGGGAAGTGCCACTTGACTGGAGACTGGCAAATTTAAGAAGTCCCATTTACAAGAAGGGTTGGAAGGAGGATCCAGGGAATTATAGGCCTGTCAGCTTGACCTCGGTACCGGGGAAGGTCATGGAGCAGATCATACTGAATGCTATCACACAACACATGCAGGACAGCCAAGTGATCAGACCCAGTCAACATGGGCAGGTCCTGCCAGACCAACCTGATCTCCTTCTACGACAAGGTTACCCGGTTAATGGATGAAGGAAAGGCTGTGGATGTGGTGTACCTGGACTTTTGTAAAGCCTTTGACACCGTTTCTCACAGTATTCTGACTGAGAAACTGGCTGCTATTGGCCTGGACAGGAACACCCTCTGCTGGGTCAAAAACTGGCTGGATGGCTGGGCCCAGAGGATGGTGGTAAATGGAGTTAAATCCAGTTGGAGGCCGGTCACAAGTGGTGTTCCCCAGGGTTCAGTGCTGGGTACAGTCCTCTTCAATATCTTTATTAGTGATCTGGATGAAGGGATCAGATGCACCCTTAGCAAGTTTGCAGATGACACCAAGCTGGGTGGCAGTGTTGATCTGCTTGAAGGAAGGGAGATGTTTCAAAGAGATCTGGACAGGCTGGGTCGATGGGCTGAGACCAACTGGATGAGGTTTAACAAGACCAAATGCCAAGTCCTGCACTTGGGACACAACAACCCCATTCAACGTTACAGGCTTGGGGAAGACTGGCTGGAGATCTGCCTGGTGGAGAAGGACCTGGGAGTGTTGGTTGACAACCGGCTGAACATAAGCCAGCAGTGTGCCCAGGTGGCCAAGAGGGCCAATGGCATCTTGGCCTGTATCAAAAACAGTGTGACCAGCAGGACCAGGGAACTGATTGTGCCCCTGTGCTTGGTCCTGGTCAGGCCACACCTGGAGTACTGTGTTCAGTTCTGGGCCCCTCACTACAAGAAGGACACTGAGGTTCTGGAGCACATCCAGAGAAGGGCATTGAGGCTGGTGAAGGGGCTGGAGAATAAGTCCTGTGAGGAGCAGCTGAGAGAACAGGGGTCGTTTAGCTTGGAGAAGAGGAGGCTGAGGGGAGACCTCATTGCTGTCTATGGCTGCCTGAAAGGAGGCTGTGGCAAGGTGGGTGCTGAGACAGGTGATAGGATGAGAGGAAATAGTCTCAAGTTGCACCAGGGGAAGTTCGGACTAGACATCAGGAAAAATTTCTTCACTGAAAGGGTTGTCAGGCATTGGCGCAGCCGCCCAGGGAGGTGGTTGAGTCACCATCCCTGGAGGCGTTTAAAAGGCGGGCAGATGAGTTCCTGAGGAACATGGTTTAGTAAGAGGACAGGTACGGTTGAACTTTATGATCTCAGAGGTCTTTTCCAACCAGATCATTCGAAGATTCTATGACTCTATGAATCCAATTCCAGTTTTACTTAAAAACCCAAATATGCTGACCAGGTTGCGAGTCAGCAGCCAGATGAACTGTATCCCCATCCTTTCCCTTCCATCCACCCTCATCCCACAGGCTGCTGCGTATTTCTATTTTAATTCCCAGAAAACAAACCACAGTATTTGCATTTCTATCTGTGCAGCACTACAGGCTACATCGGCCCAGTCCATTTACAAGCACCTTTAATAGGAAAAGAATAAAACTTGCCACTCTCATCCTGTCAGCCCTTAACCCTGAGAAGACACATCCTTACCCCCCAAAGGGCACCCACCTTCCTGCCCCTAGGGCTGGGGTTCACTCCTTTGAAACAAGAGCATGAAAGGGAACCGTAAAACAAGTAGCTGTAGATTAGACTGGTTTTGATTGCACTGATGAAAGAGTTCAAAAACTTTATTGACCTATAACCTGATTAGAATATGCCAGATGAGAACCAAATATTGTACAGAAAGTTGTACAGAATTTTTTTTACATAGAAAACTTTACATATCTGTACCATATACATTTTGTCCATCTGAAAAAAATTTCTACATCCATTGTAATACAGAATGCTTGACAATCTTGTCTTTTAACCATCAGAGCACAATTCACAGTATGAATACATTTCCAATAAATTTAACCATCCCCAAACCATGCCAGATTTGTTACTTGAATATATTCAACATTAAATTCTGTACATAAGAGTGAAATCTACATCAAACAAAAAAACCATGTGACAGCAGACACAACTTAGACTTGTTTGCAGTGATTCAAGTTCCAGACCTTGAAGGATCATCGTTTCAATGGCTCGTTATATTGAAAAGCCCTAAACCAAATATCTTACAGGTATTTATGTCAGTCGTGATATTTCTATCTCTGTTCTTGACAAAAGTCAGCAACACGAACTGCTGGGCTACAATGAAACCAAAAGGAAAATGAAAAGAAAAATCACAACCCCCAAAAAATAAACCCAACCTTCTAGTGCATTCAGTAAACAATGAAGTGTTACGGGTTTCCAGCAAATCAATAATACAGAAATAAAACAATTGAGGAAGAACTGTATAGTGTTAAAGAGTTTATATTACAGACCTGCATCTCTGTACATTTTTCACAGGAGGATGATTTCCCGATTTCTCAGACAGCCTGAGTGTGCAAAAATCTTAGAATATCAGACACACAATAATCTCCATTTTCTTTTCACTATAAACATTTTATCCTTCAAAATACAGCTCTCCTGAGTTGTACTTCTTGCAGAAGCTCAAACCTTTACATATATGGTTCTTTGGGAACATTTTCCTTCACTCCTGCCACAACCCTCTGCTGCCACACTGCTGCCTCAGGCAGTGAGGGCCCCCACAGCCTCCGCTGACAAGAGGACGGTGCTAAGAACTGGCTCCCTGCTCAGCACGAGCCAGGCAGGAGAAACCGATAGAGATAATCCATCAGGAAATAAAGGGACTGGAGTGTTGCAAGCCTTAAATACAGTTTTAAGCATCTGTACCGTTAACCCTTGGATACACATTGCCATACAAAGAAACCATTTTTATGGATATCCAGACAGAATGGCTCAGCTACCTGGTCCTTTTATTTAGCTGAGGAGTATCAACTTTTCAACAGAGCAATACTCAGTCACTATCTGCTACTGCTTGCTTATTCCAGGCTCTTGTTCTGGTGGTTGGGATATTTGGAAAACCACACCAATCCGCAGGAAAAACCTTCGCAGAACAGCTCGAAGTTCAGGAATAAGGTCAAACTGCATAATTTCGCACAACAGAGGGTAGTAGAACGAGGCGTGAGCCTTGAACTGAGGAGAAAACCAGAAGAAATTACTCTGTTATGCATCAATATGACTCAGAAAGCGTGTTGAAAGTGAAGAATTTTAAATATTCTCCCAAGTCAAGGCGAGAAACCCACAAAGTGCAGAAACACCTTTACAACTGAAGCTAAGATTAAGGCTAAGACAGCCATGATGTACTCTGACAGCTACCCACAGCTGCCTCCTAATGCTTATTCCTCAAGAGGAAGAATCATTCCTGGATCAGGTGAGTTTTTTGGTGTAGTTGGCCCTTGTCACCTAGTATTTCAGCCAAAGTCTGTTAGAAACAGAGGCAGATCTAAATATGGATTCATTTACTGCAGAACTGCTTTGGAGAAGGTCAAGGTGACCCACACATAGCACTGGAACCAGAACCAGGAGTTAGTTCTTTGAATAAAATATTAGACATAAATCTTCCTGAGCAGGAGAAGGGTAAAAGCAACTTAACACACAATTCTAAAGGATTTTAGCATCTTTTAGATTTTCCCAGACACATTTTATCTTATCACTTGATGCACCCCAACTCTGCATTACTGCTGCCATGGAAACATAGAATGGTTTGGGTTGGAAAGGATCTTAAAGATCATGTAGCTCCAAACCCCCCTGCCATTTGCAGCGACACCTCCCACCAGACCAGGCTGCTCAAGGCCCCATCCAACCTGGTCTTAGGGCCAGGAGGAGGTATCCACAGCTCTCCCAAGCAACCTGTGCCAGTCTTTCAGCATCCTCACGGTGAAGAATTTCTTCCTAAAGTCTAATCTAAATCACCCCCTTCCAACTTAAAGCCATTCCCTCTCATCCTATCATTACTTGCCCATGCAAAAAAGTCCCTCCCTCCCCAGCTTTCCTGTAGCCCCTTCAGGTACTGGAAGGCTGTTATGCCTCCCCAGAGCCTTCTCGTCTCCAAGCTGAACAACCCAAACTTTCTCAGCCTGTCCTTGTAGCAGAGGTGCTCCAGCCCTCTTAATCACCTTTGTAGCCTACTCTAGACTTATTCCAAGAGTTCCATATCCTTCTTATGTTGGGAATTCCAGAACTGTAAGTATGTGTCAAGTGCAGTTTTGATGGACATTCCCTCAATAAAGACAGTCTAGAGAGCAGCAGGAGCTTTTCCAGCCAAGTCTATTTAACTGTGTGAGAAGAAGTGTTTTGGAACTACTTATTACCCAGAAATGCTCTCTTCAATGCCATTCCAAACACTTACTTACCCTTTCATCGCTTATCTTCAGTACTTTAGTCAAAAATAAGAGTAATAGATTAGTCCAGGCTTCCCGATGACTTTCTGATGTAAGAGTGAGGAAATAACTCAGTGCCTCACTGCAGACACTAGAAAGAAAAGACACAAAAACTAGGAACTAATGTTTTCTTTTGAGCTCCGTGGCACAGAGAAAGCTTCGGTTTTGCAGCTATACCAGCAGAACAGCATCTTGAAAGCCTGCTTAGCAATAGAAAGCAGTGACTTTGTTCAGCTCAAAACCAAAGTGCTATGACTTCAGCATTAAATATGCTGACTAAACTTAACTGCACTGTTTGTGCATATATTTGAAGTGTATCAGGTGTCTTTGAGGGGTATTGAAATACATGTGACAAAATGATATGTACATTTTGAAAATTAATCTCATGCGGCTGCTTTGTTCCTTGGTCTATAAACCTTAAAATACTCACTGTGTTACTGCCACAGTTTTAAGCCCTCTCTTATTCCAACACTTGCGTATATGACTTTGTAAACTAAAAAGCAGTCAGGTGAACCTCAGTATTCACAGTAATGAATAATCAAAAAGCCAAAAGCTTCTGTGTACCTATAGGCTCCTGAAGCCCAGTGCTCACTTCCACAGGTAAGAGCAAACAGCATTTGTTCCCTAAAATCTGAGGTTACTGAAAGAAAAGAGCAGGATTTTAGGTGACAGCTGCTGTTCTGTTTTAAGATGAGCTGTAACAATCCCCCATCTACCCAACATGCTACAAAAAAACCCCACAAGGTGACAAACCTTTGTTCTCTCTTGCAAAACATGTTAATGAGAACAAAAATAGAGGTAGCTTTAGTAGATTGAGGCACAGCATTCGCCACATGACCTAAAAACTCTTAATACCAGCTGTGTCCACCACCATACTGTGCTGGCTCTAGGAAGTTTACTATAAACAGAGGAGGTCTATCCTTTCCAACACAAATAAACATACTTTAACATCAGAAATAACATCAACAGGTTCAGCTGCAAGGATCTTACTTCAGGAGCCTTTGCTGGACTTCCTCCCATGCACTGGTACGGCTTTCATCCATGTACATCCGGAACAGAATGCGTAACCCACAGGCAAGACTACTCGTCTCCTGTTTCAGGAGATTAGGTTTGGATTTGCCTTTGAAACCTAGAGAAATTCCAAGCATCCATTTAGAATTTTTTTTGTTTCATCTGACATTTTCCCTTACAGTCCCTCACTTCTAAGCAGAAGCTTCCTGCAGGTAGACAGCCAGAAGAACCACCTTATGTAATTAATTCCTCACGATATTTAGTAAAATGAAGTACTGCTAAAACTTAACCTGTGTAGTGACAGCACAAGTGTGTTTGGCACCCATTTTTACAGAAGCTTCCTAGCAGGTGTGAAACCTGGGTGTACGATGAGGTGCACTCTAAGCACCTGAACAACAGACCATTTTGTCTCAACCATGTGTCTATAGTGTATACTGTTTTATTGCTTGGTTTTGATAAAAATGTCTATAATGCTACTGTTTCCAAAGTTGTTACTGTATATTAAACTCAATTTCATAGAATCACTTGGTTGGAAAAGACCTTTGAGATCACCGAGTCCAACTGTACCTGCCCACTACTAAACCACATCCCTGAACACTTCATCTACCCATCCTCTGAACACCCCCAGGGATGGGGACTCAACCACCTCCCTGGGCAGCCGTTCCAGTGTCTGACAACCCTTTTGGTGAAGAAATTTTTCCTGATGTCTAATCTGAACCACCCTTGGTGCAACTCGAGGCCATTTTCTCTCATCCCATCACCTGTCACTCAGGAGAAGAGATCAGCACCCACCTCGCTACAACCTCCTTTCAAGCAGTTGTAGAGAGTGATGAGGTCTCCCTTATTTGCAAGTGGAGATCTGTTCGAGCAAAAAGCACACCCATGAACATTAATACCACCTCACTCAAGCTGAAGTGGTTCCATGTATGCAGGCACTGCTGCACGAGACAGCTTGCTGCTTATTCACAGTATGCATTCATGATTAAAAACATTAATATGGCTGACTTTGGCGCAAGAAACAGATTGAACACAATGCTACAGAGAGTCCATTTTCCATCCATTTCAGAAAATGACATATATTTCACTAATGCACTGGTAGATAAAACAACCCCCTCTAACAAGTTCTGAGGTTTTGTGCCTGCAGCTTCCAAGCACAGGACTCACACCTACAGCCAGGGATGAGCTTGGCAGCAGTGAAACCTTAAATTTCAGGAAAACAAAAAGTTGCACAGCTGAGGCCTCATTCCCTTACGGATTCCAGGGTTATGAAGTTACAGCCTGATACTCAATTTTACCTTCAGCATTAAAGCACTTTTGACCTATTTTTGGGTCAGTTCAAAGCACAACAACACCTTCTCGCCAAGTTCTTTCTCCAAGGTGACTGACTCACCTGCTTTCCAGAGAGCAGTTCTTTGCTCATTGTTTGAATTAAATGCTTTAGCAAATCTGTGAGATTCCAGTAGACAATCGAGAAGTTTGAAAAGCTGCTGTGATGTTAGAAAACGATACATCCCTTGATCTTGTGTATCCACATGAACATCAAAGTCTACTGCATCTCTCTATTAAAAAATAAATAAAAACCAAAACAAAACAAAAAGAAATTTCAAGCAAAAATTCACAATTGTTCTCAGCAAGCTCCCGTGATAACTCGATCCTACCCGGTTTTTATCGGTACTTCTGTTTAAAGTGAAAACTGTATTAAAAGTTATCCACATCCTAGTTACATAAATCCCTTTGAACAATACATGTTTCAGTTTCCACAGAGAGCTGCCCCAGCCCAGCAAACACAATTTAATCCAGCATGTAAAAGGTGTCTGGTGGAAGTTCTCGAGCGCTTCTAAATACTGTAAATCAGAAGACGTTACAGGAGTTTGTGAAACTTTCTTCACTACAGAAAAAGCTGTTAAAAAGCAATTCTCATCAATTTCTACTTACTTGTGCTGCTGCTAGATTTTCTGCATCCTCTTTTTTGCTAGTTGCTGGGAAGAACACAATATTGTCGATAGTCTGAATGAGTTCCAGTTGTACAACACATTTGATCAAAAGAGCAGCAAATAACTTCTGTTCTGGAAATTCTTTACAGAAAAAAAAAAAGAAAACTGTTTGTTAATTAGAGAACTGGAACACTTTTTTTTTTTGAGCTATTTTTGGGGTGTGTTGAAGAACAGTTTCTCTTCAAGCACATTCATAAAGCAAACCTGGAATCCCCCATCCAAATTACTATTCTAAAACCAGGACTGATCACCATGTCAACACTTCGCAGGTTTTAAAATATTAAAATTCAACATTTATAAAAATTAACTAAAAAAAAATTTAAATTTGTTGACTTTGAAGTCACCGGCCATATACTGGACAATACATTGTTACATAAAAATCACCAAAATTAGTGACCTTTTCATTAGCAACAGTGCAATAGTGAGAACCAGAGGCCAGGAGGCTGTCCATATGCAGAGGAGGCTTCAGATAGCACTGGTACCACTGATGCTTGTTTGTACTTCTGGCAAGTACCAAATACCACCAGAAATGAGCATATCCAACACATAACTTTTCACAAGCACCTTAAGAGTTAGATATACTCTCTTCCAATAAAGTCTAAACAGACTTCTGTTTCCAGCTATTGCTTCTGTTGCATCCTGCATGGAAAGAACTCTGCTCTTAAGACAAACTCCAACCAATTTGCAGGACATTGTAAGAAGAACACAGTTTTTAATATTTTGCTTTGGATAAAAAGCCTGCAAGTTAGCAGCTGAACTTTGGGTTTTTGCAGCATAGGTAAAAAATGTGGACTCACCAGAGGCCAACAGAATTCCGTCATTCAACAAAGACAAAAATTTAATGCACACAATTTCCTCCATATGATATTTCTAAAGTTATGGTTGGGAATACAATTAAATACATCAAACATCTGCTAAATATTACTCTTAACAGATATAGAATACCAAACCACTAAGAAACACGCACTTGAAGTTGGCCTGGCTTTACTCATTTCTTCACCTACTGAGGGCCCTGCGCTGGGCTGGTACGGACGTCCATCTGAAGGTCTGGGCTGAACAGAGTCATGAATATCTACTGACTTCTGTGAGATCGTATCCTGAAAAAACACCAAAACCCCCCCAAATTAACTTGCATATAACTTCTGTGAGCTAACCATTAATAGTGTTGTGCTCTTCACAGCTTAAGACGTTTTCTGTTTCAACACTGCACTTTCTCATTCACTTTAGTCCTATTTGATATTCACATTCAAGAATGAGGTACTAAAAAGATGAGCCAAGAGTTAGTTTGACTTTCACCAGATTAAGTGTACGAGGTTTGCCACAAGGTTCTCATACTGGGAAATTCAGTATATACCTTGATCTACAACGAAAACCTCTAACAGCTTCTGTAAGAATTAGCATTCCTTTTATAACTGGTGAAAATGAGCACACAGCTCTTAAATGACAAGTCCAAAATCCCATCAGCAGTAAAATAGCTGTAGGGCTGCAACTTGTAAGCAAACCCAAATTTTCTATCAATTTATTCAATCAGTTGTGTGAAATCTCTATTTCTATTTTCTAAACACAGGTGTTTAAGTTCTTATTACCAGAGAAAATCTGAAGGGAAAAAAAAAAGTCAATCTAACTGGCCATCTTTCCACCTCCAGCATTTTCTCATCATTCCAACAGGTCAAAGAGAATACTGAGCAAAATGAAACAAAAACCATGCTGCAAAACAGAAAACAATCCCTAAATATTACAGAGATTGACCAGACCCAGGAAATTATCTAAAACATACACGGAGAAGGACCTACAGCCAACTTCTGAAAGTCAGTTTTACTGCAAACAAATACATACTTCTCTTTCTCAATTAATTCCTTGCCGTTTTTAAGCATTAAATAGCACTTTATCTGAAAAAACCCTTTTAAAAGTAAATTAAAATTGAAAAATGGGTTTAAACTAAGTAGACTTTTCACTTATTCTACATCACAACACATTTGTACCAAACCCTTGCAAGCTTTTAAAATATTTTTTCATTTCAGCAGCTTACCAGTTTTTCTTTTGCATCACAGGGAGATCCAGAGCCAAACTCCCCACTGACTGGTCGCCAAGTCAGCAGTCTTGAAAACACAAAACCAGTACCAAATTAATGTTTGACATACAAACCAGAACCGATACTCTAATAAGTCCACTTCGATATGATGGGGGGTTTTGCTTAATTTAAATCAACAGAAGCCAAACACAACAAAAGTCGGATATAGATACCTCCATAAATGAACTAACTTCAGTTTTAAGTATACATTTTACTCTTTCACGCATACTGAAAAAAATATCATGTTTTATGAAACACAATGTTTCCACCCATTGCCTTGGACAAACAATTTGATTATATGGAGGTGGATTAATTTTTCTCAGAAATGTTGAATTTGGCTTTAGGTAGTGCTGTAGTGGGCCTTGTTCTCTCACACTGCCTTAAGCTTTACCAGGAATAAGGAATGAATCTACCCTAGGACAAATCAGCATGAATGTCTGGATGTTCTGCATTCTCTGTTTGGGATATGTTCCAGCATTGGGGTTCTATTTCCACCTGGGATCCAACACTTCTACTTGGGATTCATTGCCGCTATGAGGTACCAAGTCACTGACAAACTTCTGATCTTTTCCCTGCCGTTTTCCTACAGCACATCGCCATCTTGACAATCTTCACCTTTGGCACTAAAAAATTTCTACGTTAATTGTAACTTATTGCGGCTGTCTGTGCCTGCCAAGAATTGAGGGAAATCAGATGAAATAACCTAAGCGGTCCCATCAAATCTATTGCTACAAAGCAAGATTAACGTTATTTGTCATTGTTAAGACCTCAAACTATTTAACCTCGATCTGTGTGAGACAATGCTTGATGGACATTTGTGTTTGTGTCTCTTAAATGAGATTTTTTTTTCCCATTGTGTTAAGGATCCTAAATTAATAAATCACTTACCTCCATACAACTAAAGACCATATAACTAGAAAGACAAAATGGATATAAGAAAACAGAAAATCCTGAGGTATGTCGTGAGACAACAACTAGAGCAGAGCAAAGAACTTAAATGATTCTTGAAGGCTACCAGGACACAAATTACAGATTATTCTGGATTAGAGGCTGTTAAATACAGTGTAATATTTTCTGGGCTTTGAATTCTTAGACTTTCATCTGCAAAAGGAGGTACTAGAATAATGAGCCACTATGAGCCAGCAGAGGCCAGATCATCGTGATTTGTGTAAGGAACCAATTGTAATTCTCGAATTTCCTGAGGTCAAGAGGGCATCCACTCAGATTTTCTCAGCACTGGTGAGCCAAACCTTCACCTCATGAAGCTTCAGAAAATGTCAATTAAAAAAAAAAATAAACACAAGTTAAGTAAGAGTAAGAATCAAAGAAACAATTAAAATGAGCTAACAGTATAGGCTGGATGAGCAAACACTGAGGTGGATTGAAAACTGGTTGAACAGACTGGTGATCAGTGGCATGAAGTCTACTTGGGGGTCAGTAACTAGTGGTGTACCTCAGGGGTCAATACTGGGTCCAATTCTGTTCAACATCTTCACTAATGGTCCCTCAGCACGTCTGTTGATGACACAGAAGTGGGAGGAATGGTTGGTAGTGGCACCAGAGGGTTACACTGCCAGCCAGAGGGACTTTGACAGGCTGGAGAAATGAGCTGACAGGAACCTCATGCAGTTCAACATGGGAAGTGTAAAGTTCTTCACCTGGGGAGGAATGCTCCCAGGTACCAGTACATGCTGGGAGCCACCCAGCTGGAAAGCAGCTTTGCAGAGGCGGCCTTGGATGTCCTGGTAGACACCAAGTTGGACGTGAGTCAGTAATGCACTCCTTGCTGCAAAGGAGCAAGTGGTATCTTGGGCTGCACTAAGACAGTTGCCAGCAGGTGGAGAGAGGTGATCCTGCCCCTCTGCTCAGCACTGTGTCCAGACCTAGGCTTCCCAGTGTAAGACAGACATGGACATATTGGACAGAGTCCAGCAAAAGTCCACAAAGATGACTGAGGGGCTGGAGAACCTCTGCTATGAGGAAAGGGTGAGAGAGCTGGGACTGTTCGGCCTGGAGAAGAGAAGGCCTCAGGAGGGAGGTCTCATCAACGTCCATAAATAAGTGAAGGGAAGGTACAAAGAGGATGGAGCCAGGCTCTTTTCAGTGGTGCCCAGTGACAGGACCAGAGGCAATGGGCAGAAACTGAAACACAAGAGGTTCCCTCTGAATATCAGGAGACACTTTTTCACTGTGAGAGTGACTGAGCACAGGTTGCCCAGGGATAAAGTGCAGTTTCCCTCCTTGGAGATATTAAAAAAACAGGACCTGGTCCTGAGGAAATCGCTCTGGGCGGACATGGTTGAGCAGGGATGTTGGACCAGACAACCCATAAAGTCCCTTCCAACTTTAGCCATTCTGTGCGATTCTGCACTAGTATCTTCAGCTATCAACACCTCAATGATTTTGTGGAAGCTTGGCAGGAGTACATTTTGGGTTTTTCTAGGACATGATCCTTACTGAAATTGGTAGCTGAGTACTCCAGTACTAATATTTTAGTTTTCCAAAGAAGGGAATAATATAATGATCTCTTTGCCAAAAGGGAACTTGACAAGAAGCAGCAGAGGTTAGTACTGCAACTAAGAAACCCTGCAGCCAATGTTCTTACTCTCAGACACAATACCTAGAAAATGTTTTATATGAATGCTAAAAAAGAACAGATGCTATCCTACCTGATCAGGTTAACAGAAACCTCCACCAGAAGATACTTTACACTCCAGAGATTCATAGCATCTGACTATTTCAAGACAATTAGCAATAAAGCACTTGCTCATTAAACTTTCATTTATACCACTGTGCGATTTGTCTCCCTCTTCATTTCAATGCCTTCAACCGAAAAATGCAAATACGAAATGCCAGTCATACCAGGAGTCACAGAAGAAGAACCAGATCCCATATAAAGAGAGGGAAAAATGGGGGAGCTTTACAGGAGAAAGAATTATCCTCCCAGGGCTCAGAAAGAGAAGGAAAAATGCATGCAAAGTCTCCAACAAAAATATGAACAAATACCTGTATATTGCTTGTAATTTTTTCTGACCCATCTAAAAAGCTTCATTTTTAACCAGATATGGTCAAAGTGGAAAGACTGTTTCAAGCAGTTTTGTGACACCCAACAACTGGTGGGAGAAGAGCGGGTGTACTTTCATGATGGGAAACGAGACCAATTACATATGCTCAAGTGATTACCCACGTATAAAATCCAAGCAGGATTTACTTTGTCCTGCAAAAGTTGGGAACCTCCCAGAAATATAAGAAAGGATAATATAATGAAGCTCTCAAAGAAGGCTTAGAAAGACTAAAAAAAAGGGAACAGGAAGTAAAGAATGGAAGTCTATGGAAGGCACTAGATAGTCTTCTAGGAAAAATAACCCATTTGAAAAGCAGAAGTGCCATAAGCATCAAAGGGAATAATAATGCTCATATTTCAAAGCAGATCTAGCTAAAGGCAACAAGAGTAGTTTGAATGTGTCTGCAGGTTAAGCTATCCAAAATGCTGCTCTAAATTTTAATTTCTATTAGAAATGCTTTCTAATATTCAGCTGTAAGGATAACCAGAGATCTAAGTTTTGATCATAAATGGAAACCAAAGCAAATGTTTTGCTAGTAAGCATTCACTTCAAAATCTTTCTGAGACACAGTAAGGTAGGGTTAATTCAACTGCACTTTTACATCCAGAGATCTGGTTTCGAATTTTATTTTTGGCAGTTACCAACATGCAAAAAAAAAAAATCCTGCTAGCTCCCAGACCCTTCAGTATTATTTTTTGGATGCGATAAATTCATACCTACTCACATAGAAAAGTAGGTGAGGTAGTGACTTACGGATTAACTTAACTTTTAAGCATGAATGAAGCTCTCTTACAGTGGTATTTGACAGATAACTCTAAAACTAAGGAAAAACTGATGTGCAGAAGGTTCCCTTTTGCTTCAGGTATCTTCAGGCCTGTACTAGGTGATATTCAGAAGGAAATGCTAGGAACTAGTTGACAGACACAGGACAAGTACTAATAAAAGAGTCTGACATTAAGCCTATGAGATTTGAAAACAAGTAGTGTTGCACCTCAGTATTGGTAGGGTAGTAGAAAAAACCCTTGCCTTTGGTATAATGCTGGATGTGTTTTTTGTTATTCTGCTCTACGGTGCGTAACACACAACTTGGAGCAGTATGGTCTTGTTCCCAGAAACTTCCCATAGAGTTTCAACATGAAGGAAAAGGCAGTTATGAAATACGCAAGATAATTTTCACTGGAAGATTAGGATTCACAGAAATATGACAGACATTAACCAAGAACCGCAGAGACTTAAATCTGTAAGACTGCTGCAGTATTTTACCTCATATTCTGTGGAAAAAGCTTTGCATCTGATTACTAACTGCAAAGTCTGCCTATCTATAGCATTCTTCTACATCAAAAAGAAAATGATCAAAAAGTCAGATAGCACTTTTCAACTGTTTAAAACTGAATCAAGTTACATATTTCTGTTCTTTTTGCTTATCCCTAGAGGGTATTTCTAGTTTTTAATAGTTTACCATTTACAACACAGGACAAGTACATCTAGCACCTGATTTATGATTATGTTTGAAGACAAGTTTAGTACACTATTAACTAAAAAGCCTGAAAAAGCATAACATAACAGCTTTTTGTTTACTCCACCAATCAGATATCTAAAAGTTTGAAATCAGGAGGTCAGCTCGCTAAACTATTTCACAAAGCATAAATATGTCGTCTTACGCATGAGGGATTGTAGTTTTGAAAATATCCAGCATGCAAGTACAAGTTTTATCCCAGATTTCTAGGGTAAACTTTTCACCATTTAGGATGACGACATTCTCCAAACAGTTTGTACCGGATCGTGCCAGTTGTTCATTGTCTGGAAAAGACAAGCAGTGCATTTGTTTATTCACACTCAACGTAGTAAAATGTTAACATTGTTTAACATAATTTGGCACAGTCCTACCTTGCTGCACACACCAGTACAGCTGTGCAAATATATCATCCAAAAGAACATCACTAAGTACTTCTAAATACTGCGTGAATACATCACATATTGCATAAAGTGCATGGTTGCAAGTAGTTGTCATCCATTCAGCTTTCTAGGAAGAAAGAAAAAAAATAGAAGTGAAAGATTTGTTTAAGGTGAAACTTTTAGGATATACATCCCTGAAGACAGATGGATATGAATATAAACATATATTTACTCAGTCTGAATTGCTTTACAGTGATATGGAATTTCTTTCTATATCTCAGAACTCCCAAAACTTGGAGCCCCAACTTCTGCTTTGCTACATGGCAAATTTAGAAAACTACAGAAACAACGAACGCTTCCCAGAGACCAGATTATAGGACTGACAAGTACTTACCATCATATGTGATGCTGAGTTTGAAATTAAGCTTAGTGTCTACTCTTACTCAACAGTTTAACACCAAGCTATGTTTGTTGTGTATCTTCAAAATATTCTCCAGAGAATAAAGGTTTAGAAAGTGAGACATGCCACCCCTACAAACATTCAGACAGAGCCTCCCAAACACCTGTCAATTCGGTTAAACTTCTAATGCCAGTAATTTACACATAATTATTTCTGTTTAGCTTCCTTGTCAGGACAGTATCCGTCCTGGGTTTGGCTGGTCAAAAGGGTGCAGTGAAAGTAGAGTGCTGGGGTTTTTGGTCGCCTTATTTTTCTTTTTCCTAGCCCTCAAGAAGTTTTGAACTAACAGAGCTTATTTTCTTCCAATTGTGACTTCATCCCAATAAAAAGCTTCATTCCATTGAGCTTGTTGCCATGAAATGATGTATCAGATTCAAGACATCATCTGGTAAAGGCTGTGATTCTCCTTAGAAACCCTAAATATATTGGCATTTTATTCTATTGTTCATAGTCCAAACTACTAGTCCTCTTAAATACATGGCTTAAAAGATGACAAGAGTGGCAACACCTTCAACAGAAGGCTAATAAACAAAATAAGGCTACTAGAACCACAGGTCAGTCTTGCAAATTTCGAGGTTTGCCTTGCATTACATGATGAGTTTCTACCGTAACTATAGATCTCATGTAAATTCTCTTCCCCCACTTTTTTTCACCTCAGTCTGCTGTTCTGGTAGTTTCATGTTGTCAAATATCCTAAAGACAATCCGAAATAAATCTTGCCACCAGTGTTTTTCATAAGTATGGCCATATGTCTTCATTATTTCAAACATTACTGTTAAGCCCCTGAAATGAAGAACAAACAACATATATTAAGGGTTATGAGAAAAGAGACACACCAGACCAAATATGTCCAACTGGAAAACAACAAACTCAAATACTGTTAAGAACATTACACACTGATCTGGTAAACATGCGCATCAGTCACACCATCACGCTAAAATTAAGTGGAAAATCAGTTTGTTTGGAAAGCTCTTAAAAATCACAGGCCATAGCCAGACAATACTTTTGGTAACTGTAGTAATTTAAAATAAAATAGGAAAATAACTTCTTTACAATGGATCACAAAAATAAAGGAACAAGTATTTCCAAATAAGAGTCAGAGGTCTACAAACCAGTGTTCATCTTCACTGGTTGTAAAGGAGTCCAGATATACAGCTCACACACAGATGTGCAAATTTAAAATTACCTCTATACAGCCTCTCATATTTAGCACAAGAACTGCAACAGGATACACTTTATAAGGGAAAAGTCATAACCAATAACAGAAAAGTCATAACCAATAAGGGAAAAGCCATAACCAAGGAAAATAAGTCAAGAACACAGCTTTGCTTTTTAAATCGTTTCTGCAATCCTCAATCAGTTAATGAATCTTAGTATAAGAACAGTTTTAAATCCTCAAGGCAAGTATGACTGGCAACATGCAGGAGGGCAGGTAGGACTGGGATCATGAGCTCAATTAAAACCAAAGAAAGATTCCAACAGAATTTTGCTGTTGAGGGTCTACTAACACTGAGCCGACTCATTCCATGGAGCATTTTACATTTGTCTTAAACAGAGCACAACCAGAAATGCAGTATGAGGTTTTGTCAGGTCAACTATGACAAACCACTAATATGGAATTAAGTAACAGGGGCATATATCATGGAATCAAACACCACACGTTTATATTTACTAATGAATAGAGATGATCGATATTGCCATTGGAAAAATATTGGATATTAATCCAATTATTTAAAAAAGAAAAAGATTTAATGCATATTGACCATTTAGAGTCGATCTTTCGTGTTAAAATAAATATTTGTTATACGTTAGGAAAGTTAAAAGCTGACTTTCACATTTTACTGTGTCTGCATAAACTGCCTCCACTCCATCTGACTGTACGTTGAGCTGAGTTGTTTTAAATAGTTTACAGGTACTATAATAAACAGAAAACAGCCACTATATTTTAATTTACTTAAGCTTTAATTTATTTTCAAGTGAACTATTTAAATAGTTCTTTATGTTTGTGACTTCATGGCCACTGATCCTAAATATACACTGAAAATGCATATTGTCAGAGACTTGATTTTTGCTCCTCATTTACAGGGAGACTGTAGGCCTTACCCCTGCAGCCCCTGGACCGCCCAGATTTGGTCATGATAATTGGAATATTTGACTTCAAGAAAATTTAATACTTATCCATTTATTACATAACTTCATTATATAAGAGAAAATTCATACTTAAAGAACACAGGCCTAATTTCTACATCTCAACATCTATTTAAAAGGTGTTTTGAAAAAGCTTGGTGTTCCCACAGTGATATCACCTCAATTAAATGTGTAAATTATTTTAGACTGGTTATTTTTACTTAGAGAGTTGTTTGCATTTCTAAAGTGTAAAGTAAGCCTTTTAAAATTTGAATTACAAATACTGACTGTTACCTGGTTCTTACATCTAATTTGCATCTATTGATGATACAGGACAACTCAAACAGAATTGGAAACCATCCTCGCACCCACACTCTGTCTTCAGGAGCAACATTCATATCATCACTTGTGTATTCCTTGAATGCCTTTGGAAGCAAACACAGGGTTAAACAGAGTCATAAGAGTTAGTTTCTTCAAAATAAAAAACTTTTATTGGAAATAATCTCTGCTGTACTAGTATTATGCCCTGATACTTCAGGCAAGTTGGCAATCAAAATAATAGTACTGAGAATGTTAAGTGTTCTTCAAAGTAATGCTTAGTATACTAGAAAAAATAAACTCAAAACATAAACAAGATGATACATTCAAGCGTTAGTTCTTACCCACAGTTTAGACTGAATCTCTTACTATCTTTTTACAGAGACAGCACTGATCGTGAGGATCTACCATAACATTTTAAGGATATCTAGATTTTTGCTTATGTCATTATCCATTCTTCACACATTTCTCAGTAGAAAGCAGATACTGAGTTATTTTGGTCTCCAGCAGGTCTCAGGAAAGCCAGCGACCACCTGAACTGGGTAGATGGGGCAGGTGGGAGGAATAAATAAAATGCTGATATTTTCAAAACCTGTAGCATTTTATATCCCTACTGTTTCTGAATAAATTGCATTAGTCCTTTACGTCTGGAACTTGAAGGGATCCGATAACGTTAAAGTGAGTATTTTTTTCTTTATAAAAGCATTTTTGATTAAAGAATTTATAATTTAGTTAATACAGACTATACCTGAGGTCTATCAGATACATATTTTGCACAGTGGCGAATGAGGCGGATCGCTTCCATACTGGTATCTGGAAATGCTGCATTGCAGGCAAATTCAGACAAGCACTTTACTGCATCCTGGAAAGAATCTATGGTTGCTGGGAAATGTTTTTCAAACACAATTGCTGGGAGAGAAGTGTGAACAAAAGAAAAAAAGTGTTATGCTTTAAAATCTATTAATTCTAATAGGCACTGATTGTAACAGAACTCATGAGAGACTGGTTCATTGATTGTGTTGGTAAATGCTTGAGTAGTAATAAAAACTAAAAAATAAATGCTCAACCAAAAAAACCCAATCACCTAGAGGGCCTTCTGTTTTCACAGTAAACAAGTGTCTAAAATAAATGAAGGTAGAACCTTGTCTAAAGGAGGGAAACATAACAGTTTAAGGCAGTAAGCCTATTGCTCTCTTCTTTATTACACTACTCTACGTGATCAGAGCTTAAGAGGGCTACGTAAAGCGGAATTGCATCTACAAAAGGACTTCTCTCAGCAATACAGTCCTGTTGCCTTGATTTTAAATAGTCACTTTTGAGGAAAGAAGCATTCTTCAATGATGAAAAATTTTAGGAACTTGCAGAGGTTTAGACAGAATAAAGAGCACTTAAAGCCTGGGATACCGAGTTCTCCTAAGCAAGGACACAGAGAAGCAAAACTCAGAAACAAAGAAAGAGATAAGCAAACAACGTAACAGTAAAATCACTATACATTTCTTTTTCTAGTGGAAAAAAATTTAAAAATTCTTCACTTAAATGAAAAGGTACATATTAAGCAAAATTACCTAAGGCTTGATTTGTTTTACTACAGAATGCTCCAAACACGTATGTCTTTTTTTTTTTTTTAAAAAAAACGCATAAAGGAAGACAGATAACTATAATCTCACTGAGTTATTTTCATATCTTCCCAGAGGATTGGCTGAAATGTGTGAAACATTGGTTCTAAAGCATGGGTGTCAAAACACACGGCCCAAGGGACAAATCTGGCCCTCCACCTTGTTTTATCCAGCCCAGCACCTTGTTTCTACCCAGTGGCAGCACCGGGCTCCTTGCCCTGTGCTCCTGCCACTGCTGGTCACGTGTGCAGGTGTGTGACGCGTGTTACTCTGTAGGAGCAGGAGAATGGCGGGAGCCATGAGTTTGACATCTCTGGTCTAAAGCATGCACAAGGCTGCAGGGCCAATAGATAAACAAAGCCTCTTGGTCTCTGGGGTCGCATCCACTTTCATGACACCTGAATATTGTCAATACTCACTGACAATGTGTCCTGTAGTCTGGAATGCAAGTTCCACTATACTTTCATCCTGATCTGAGGCTGCCAGATGAAACACTGAAAAAATGTTTTTCCAGCCAGAGCGAATGTTGGCAGCCTGGGAATTTACCATCTGTGCAATACACCGTACAACCATGTCTCGAATAGTAGGAGACCTACATTAAGATAATAAACAACAATTGTTTAAACTAAATTACATAATTAGGTAGAACAGCATAGCTCTCCAGCAACTGATTTTACAAAAGAAATCTGACATATTAATTGCAAAAGTTGGTGCAATCCCAGAAGATACAGTTAATTGTATGTTATTACCTGTTTCTCTTCATGATATGTTCAAATGGTCTTAAGAAGTCCTTCTGGAATCGGAAATTAGCAAGTTCTCCTTTTTCTAAAAACTTCATTGATAATTGCCTTAATGAGTCTACTGCAAAAATAGCTACATCTTCATTGGGATTGCACCCAACCTGGTAATGTAGAACAGAAATGCAAAGTAAGCTTACATCAGAATTCTTACAGATTCAGCCCAAGCTGCCTTTACATTTGATAATGGAGAACTAAGCAGTACTAGAAAATGAACAGAATTAAAAAAAAGATGATTCCAATAAACCACATTGTTAATGCAGTACAATAGCCCTTAACCAATTCCAACTACTTTCTACTTTATATAGCCTATAATTTAAAACCTCCTAAAAATAAGCAAGCTGTCTAGAAAGACTTCGACAAGCTGTATTAAAAATGCATGTCAAACATTCATCTGACCAACAGTCAAAATAGACTTGAACAGAACACAACCTCTTATCCCAAGCTTCATAGAACACCCCCCAAAAACTGAACACATAACCACAGGCAACCAGTCTAGACCCAGGTCATTAAAAATAACTTATTCCTGCTTTTAATATTTATTATATTGTGTACCTCTGGCTTCTCATGGGCCTTTCCAGCTTTACAATTTTTGTTGTGTTTTTAGCTACTTATACAGAATGACAGAAAGAACAGCAGAATTCCGATGAGCACATGACTCTCCTACAAATCCCTAAATAAAATTTATTTGGATTGATAATGCAAGGAATGTGTAGTACAATCATTAAGAAAGGTACCTTATTAAAATGATCTCCAATAACTTCCCAGATCCTAGACCACTGTAGCCTTATTCGGCCCATGTTGTAGTAAGAAATCTCTACTATCTTCTGCAGACTGAACATTCGAGGGTGGGTAGCAGACAGTAGTTCATCCATGGATACAGCACAAAGCCATCGCACGAAATCCACTGTTAAATGAGCAGATTTTAATGCAGTATTTTTCCAAGGTTTAAGACAAAGTTGCTTCATAGTTTGTAGGGGCAGTGGGGAAAAGATAAAACCTACCAATAGCATTTCCATCCAACCTTGTAGATCCCGTAAATATTCTGTAAAGTACAGTTTAAGGCATTGTTACCATTTCTTAAAAAAGCATCTATTAAACATGTAATTCAAGGTTTTTTTTAAACATATGGACACCTTCTGACTACTTCTAATTATTATAAAAAAATCAGTAATTGTGGAAAAATATTGAACTTTGACAATAAAATCATAAGATATTTCAATTATTTCTAATATTTAAAAATAACTCCCACAAGGATTTGTGGAGACCGGGAGGTGAGCATTGTTTCTGATGCTACCTGCTCACTGACAGTGACTGATGAGTCACGTCAGTAGTTTATAAACTATTCAGACCTACTCCAAATACAGAAGTCAAATTCCACCAGACTACACAATTCCTATTTGCCATGAGGAACAGATACTTGAAATACTTCCCATTATGAAGTGAGGAGAAATACAGCAAACCTCAAGAGCTATTATGTGTTTGACATTAAACCTACAATTCGCTTTATGCGATTTTACCGCAAGGCAACTTTCACCGAACTGACATCGATCTTGCTGCTTGTGCTCAATCACAGAAATGCTGGTAAGTAACAAAGCTCGTAAGTAACATTCTGAAAGCTGTCAATTTTGACAACCATTAAGAAAATGTTTTCTGATTTATATGCTGAGAGAGCAAGATCCATTAACATTCCAGTACGATGAGTACTTTACAATATCAACAGGGAATGTTTATGTATTATGCCTGATCAAATCCACTTATGATAAATACAATTCATAGAGAGGAAGACTTGAATAATAATTTTGGTGATTTCAGGCAACATCTACCTAACCTAGAGGAAAGCAGGGAGTCAGTAATTACATTTAGAAGAAAAAGGTTATGTCAATAACACTCCTGGCACTAATGCAAAATGAGATTTGCTATATGTTATTATACATAGCAAATTAAGATTCACCAGACAGTACAGCAGTCTTCATTCTGCAACTCTCCTGTAATACTTTTATGTCAGTAAAAAGGCGTCTTGCCTAATCTTTCTTCTGTTCCTTCTTGCAAAAAATACTTCTCCATAAAAATGAAAAAATCCACAAAACCAAAAAGCACTTTAATACGGTAATATTTATGCAGCTTTTTCCAAGTAGAGATGAACTAATAGGGTACTATTATTAGGCACAGGGTATTCAAATATTGCTTAACAAGTTGGAGGTGACAACAGCAAAATCAATACAATACCTGTCTACAGCAACGACAACACTTTGGGAACTAGTTTCACCAATGGATTCCTGAATACTTGCTATCTGCTTCCAATCCACATTTCCACCAACTACAGAGAACAAAATATGAAAAATGGGTAAGCAAAAACATAGAAAGGGCTGGAAAGAAAGAGGGAGAGCAGTCATGCCACTACAATTAAATACATTTTTAATTCACAAAAAAGACACACGTTGTTGATTTCCCCTGCACGACCTGGGCATCTCAGTGAACAGCTGCCTGCTGGTCTAAGTCCTAATTCTCTAGATTCTCTATCAATGTATAAACTATTTTAGTCCCAGAAAATTGTCCACATTAGGAAAGACTGCATGAATTAAAAAAAAAAAAAAATCAAAAGTGGAAGAACCACCTTTTTCTCCCCATCCTCCAATGGATTTTTGGTAATTCCGCTACTGAAAATATACAATATGTGATAGAGATTATCACACAGAGGAGAACTTTTCACACTGTATTAGCAGTGAGTAAACCCATCCTTACAGGTTTTCTTTTTAACCACTCGCAAAGGCTCATCAAAACCCCATCCTAAGGCTACATCTCAAGTATGACAAAATTATCACCTAATAATAGTGAGAAAGATCTGTAAATAAAAATATTAATGCTTATTTTGGAGGCTAGAAACTGTAATTCACACCTGGGAAAGTCCATATTAAGAAAATACTAACTTCACAGCGAGCAAATATCAAATTTCTGTCAATCTCTAAACCCCTCTGCACCCCTATCAAAGAAAGAGCAGGAATCGTTCAACCACTCTGGGTCTGTATTCAGGTTTTGTTCTTTTTTCTTAGGTAGCCTATTGGAAAGACAGAGGAGAACAGCAGACTGAAAGAGGCCAGCAGTTCAGTTCTCAGAGCTCTGCAGAGATACTAAGCTCTCAGGTTACAGACTGCCTCTGAGTCTTGCTGTGCTCCACACTTCGAGGTGGCTGGAGATGACTGGCTGTCAAATCTAGATAAGATGACCTATAAGGAGTATTTTTCCAGGGCATTTATGGAGTAACCTTTCTGTACATATATACGTAACCTTATACCAGCATTTCAGCAACTTATCATGCTGTCTAGTTTAATCAAGGCCTCTCTTGTAAGCACAAAAGCTGCCACCATCAATTAGACCGAATCTTGGTGATATGTCAGCTAAAAAACATTAAATGAGCAGCTGTGTGAAGTCAATTTGAAGGGCTATTTCCAAGAAATCAGTTAAAACACACCAACTTAGCCAGTTTAAATGAGAATTCCTTATTATCACAGGATTCATAATCAATGTTGGAAAACTTAAACAGACAGCAGATTTATATTCCAATAGTTACGAAATCTTTCACAGTGAAACACAGAGTCACCTATATAAAACTGCTTTACAAAAAAACCCGGATTCCTCAGGTTCCCAATGTCCAAAAAGAATTTCTGGTTACCTAAGAAGTACACTTTGGCTATGATCTACTCGCAGCAGCAGGCTTTGTCTTCCAACTTTGTGAATAGGAACTAGGGTAGAAGAAAGCTGAACTTCACAGTTACAAGTCCAAGCAAGACAACAGTCCTACCAAAGAAGCAGAGGAACTGATGCTCATTTTACTTCTACAACCCACATGCTTGTGATGCTTTGAATTTTCAAGTAAAACAAACAAGGCTGCAGCAGGAAGATAATGCAAGAGTGATGAAATTCAAATGTAGATGCTGGAAGACTGTACAGCTGAATCTTTTTTTCAGCCACTAAACAAAATAAGGTTTTTTGGGGGCTTGGTCTGGTTTTAAATTTTAAAAAGCACACACTTTTAACTTCAGCAAGAAGAGTGCTGCTGCTTATGCTTGTCTGATTTTGCAAGCAGGTTTGAAAGATGAAGCTTCTGTGTTAGCAGGCTGCAACTTCTAATTAAACACCTGTTTTCCTGTAAAACAAGTGTCTGTATATATGGACATACACACTATGGGTTCTTCACAGGAATTTAGGTTTACAGAAAGTTGCTTGAAAGCCACAGTTCCAAAGGATACTTAAGAGCAATCACAGAAATCAAATTAAAGTATCTGCAACACAGGATTTGTGGGGAAGAGTGAGAAAACTAAGTTGTGCAAATGGCTGTGTTTTACCAGCCCCTAAGTGCACGAAAAACATATTCTTTTGAGTTAGGCATTTTCTTAGAAGACTTAAGTGATATTATAAAAAAAGAAAAAAAGAAAAGAGAAGAAAACAATAAAAAGAAGAAAAAGAAAAAGATAAAGAAAAAGAAAAAGAAAATTGTTAAGTTTCCATAAATGCACTGCAAAAAGCATTCTAGAATTAATTCAGATTGAAGCGTTTTATGCATTTGGGCATAGACTCTTTTCCTTTGAAACATGGTTGACAGAGGGGAAAAAAGTCTTTATGAGCTGTATCTACACCAGCAACCAGCCAGCATGATTTAGAGATGCCTGACTACAGTTTACATTCTTGAGCTATTAGGACTTAAAACTTTTAAAGGCCAGTCACTTCAGCATAGAGAAACTGTCAGTATTTGGAAATAGCAAAGCTGGATAGGTCATCAGGGAACACCAAACTGGAAGATGTGTATTAGAAGGGCAGGAAGAAGCTCAGTAGATGAGATGCTTGCAGACGCATTGATTTCCAGGCACAAGGTTGCCCCTCAGCAGTTCTTGAAAAGGTGAGGGGAGTACACAGAGACAGGAGACCCAAAGGAAAGCACAATGGAAATAAAAGGACTGACTGCAGAAAAACTGTCTGAGGAGAACACAAAGCCAGATGATTAGGACTAATAAAGGGCTAAGATCAGGGAAACGAGTAAAATAATCATTAACCCTCAAAAAAAAAAAAGGTACATAAGGTACATGAAAAATTGAGAGAACACAAAGCTTTTGCTCAGCTGTGGGTGAAGTTGTTTAAAATGCAGGAGATGCTAAGAATCATAATAAAATTGAAACTTTCTAACAGTCAAGTCGAACTACATATACTTCCTTGACACTTCCAAATTTTTCATTACCCTACACCTCTATGTCTAACAGTTTTACAATTCAAATCAATCAATCAACCTTTTAAAGGTAAAAAAATTAAGGCAAGATTGTTCTACTTTTTCTAGGAGGATAGAAAACAACAGCTCATTTATAGAGTAGATTTTAGCTCTCGGGCCAACCTAAAAAAGGCACTTATTCAGTACCAAAGTAACCACAAGAGGGGGAAATAGAATTTCAGAATTTGAGCTAATCTCATCTCCCACTTGGTCTGAATACTGCATATTTCTTATGAAGTTTCATAAGAGGATGCTTAACGTACACATGGTAACTTGCCTGTACTGTAAAATGCTCTGTGCACTAATGTTGCAGTATTATTAAATCTGGTCATACCATCAGCAATCCAGTCAGTTATATTTTATTAGAAATGAATTACGTATTATTTTCTTGTATTTCCCACTCTCCCAACCTAGCAATAATAATTATCAGAGCAAAAAAAAACCCCAAACCACTCAGAAATAGGAACAGGTCTTTTCAAAGCCTAAGGCAATTTTACAAGGACTACATCATGGTGTCATGTCCAAATCTCACAGTCAACAATAACGAAAACAAAGGACAAACTTTGCCAAAACAAAGGACAAATCTGCATGAAGAACTACTTCACATCTGCATTACTTACCCAGTCCCAGCCCCACAAACTCATCGGGTGCCTGGTCTTTTGTTCCAGTAAAAGAACCTTCCCTGCCACGCACTGTCCCTGAGATGTAGCGAGGTTTTACTCCAGTTCCTATTAACTGTGCCAGTTCAAGCTGACTGATGCATTTGAGAATCTATTCCAGAGAATAAAGAAGTCGTTTCTCAACAAAAAGCAGTTTGAAACAGCAATAAATAAATTAAAAAATAAACCCCTTCAGGCAGATCTAAACAGTCAAGGTCAGACAAGTATTTCTGCTCTTCTGTCTAAAATGCATATTAATTTAAATACTTTTGAATCAGTCTCTCACAATTTTATTTCTCACTTGGACATGTTTTGCTACTTTAATTGGCTGCATAATGTGCAATTCTACATAGCACATGTACAAAAGTATATATTTGGCACTTATCTAAAAAAAAACCCCACTGTATTTACGCACAAACAAGACCACTACTGTGTTCAAAATCACTACATGCACTTTCTTGCAGTTTAAGTACAAATGGTTCTTGTACCTCATGCCAGGAATTTCCTAAATAGTTTCCATCCGTATGAGCCACCGTGATGAGAGTTTTAATTGTGTCAATATTCTTCTGCTTCATTTCAGTAATACCAGAACTCACTGTGAGTAACGTAAATCTTGCTAATGCTTGGACATAGGCATCTCTTTCAAGCTATAAATGGGGGAAAAAAAAACATAAATAAAATCGTCTTGTAAGTATTTCATCAGTTTCTTGTTCTTAGTACAATCAGTGTGATTCCAGCAACTGTATCATTTACCTTTCTATTCCTAGAATCGAATTTTCAAAGCATTCTGAATAGCAAAAATATCTCATGTACTTCTGTAGAAAGCTTTAGGATAGAACCAGGCCTCCTCTATTTAGGAACATGTAGTGTAATGTCTGACAGCACAGAATACACAGGTTGTTCTTACGTTTCTGGGTTTGGTCTACTGGGATTTTAGCTGGGGGTGGTTTTTTTGGGAAAACAGGATGCTGTTTAAGAAATATGGTTTCTTTGTTAAACTTTTAATATTCATAGAATCATAAAGTGATTTGGGTTGGAAAGGACCTTAAAGATCGTCCAGTTCCAACTCCCCTGCCATGGGCAGGGACAACTCCCACCAGACCAGGCTGCTCAAGACCGTCATCCAACCTCTTTATTATACCTGGACTTTGAAAATGCTGCCTCTCTCAAGTTGTAGGACATTTTTTTGACAACAGAATCCAAATAAGTTATCCAAAAGGCATGTTTTGCCAGTTCCACAAAACTGCTCAAAACACATTTGATTTAACCTACACTGCTTGGAGTGCCTGAGAAGCATGTGGGGTGAGACTGTCATGGGTGAGTAAACAGCAAATGACCTATAATCCAGGCCGATGAAATCACATCACAAAAAACAATGTTCCACATGTAGGTAACGAATTTTTATATATAGGTTATCTATAAACAGCAAAGGAAACTCCTCAGATCTCACATGAACCAATTACAACGGCACAAGGGGGATTACAGTTGCGTTTTACTCTACTGTTGTGTATGATCCAAAGGGCATAAAGTGAAATGGTTGAACATCAGAGAAACAAATGACAACTATGACATACACTTTATGTGTGTTTGGATGTTTAAGACTATTTTTAAATTAATAAAGTCATTGAGCATATAATAAAACTAACCATAAAATATCAAACAAAAATAATTACCCCAGGAAGAATGTGTGTTTCATAGAGAAAACATGAATGCCACAACAGCGGGCAATGATAGAAGGGACAGATTCTCAGAGCCACAAACATGGCTGCCATGTTCAAAACCAACTACTGCTACAGGGTACACTGGCACGGGCACAGCAAATGATGTATAGGCACAAAAAAGTGGAAGTTTCCTGGAAAGGGTATGAAGCAAAGGAGCTTTAGAGTCTATGAACTCTGTATCTTCTGTAAAAGAAAAATGTTTCCAGTCCTATCTTCCCTCTCTGTTCCATACAGATATTCCCACTCTGCCCCTTTTTCTAAGCCATCAAAGTAGAAGAAAAACAACTAAACAATGCATCTAACAACCAGAAAGTAAAAACTGATGATATACGCAAGTCCATCCTTTTGACGTATATCTTGTCCCAGATACTTAAAGACAAAAACCAGACTGTGTCACAGTTTAAGATTAAACGTATAAATAATTAAAACCAGATTCTTTAATTGAGGTTTCAGAGGTGAACATACATAGTTTAAACTATACCGTGCATTTCAGGAATTTTCTTTAAACAAAAAGCCTCCACTCCCTCCGCTACCTCTCAGCGTTTGTAAAGTAATGTCAATTGTTCTAAGACACCAATCTTAACTTCTGTATTTTTATTAAATGAAATGGAAAAGTTACCAGCACCACTTAAGCTCCAAAGGAAAACCTGCTTCCAACAGAAAAGATCCCAAGGTTAGCTCAAGAAGGGATCTGCCAGTCTCCTTCAAACCACTAGAGCTATCTGGCATCTGAAGTCAGACAACACTGTCACCTAATCAGAACCTTGTGCAATGGAATCCTTCTGTAACGTACCGAAATCATCAACAAACCAGTATTGTTTTTAATGATAGCAAACAGAATTCCCATAAGAAGTCAATAAGCAATATCACTTATATTGAAAACACAAAACCAAGTCCTTAAATTTCAGCAAATGAGAAGTGTTGTTTTTGAAACACTTCCAGTTCAATCAAGTTTGTCCCAAGCCAACAGAAGGATATGACTGATTTTGATACATCCTTGGAGCATGGAGGTCTTAAAGCAAACGAGTCCTTGTCCTTCCCCTCCAAAGCTGACCACTGCAGGACTGGGAGCTAACCTCCACAGCTGCTGAAACCGGTATCTGTACCAGTTCCACTTTTGCAGCTTAGAAACAAAAACAACAGGAACGTGAATGGAGGCTCCAGGGAAGGCTTTGTTAATCAACACAGAGGAAGAAAACCTTACATGATCTCAAATAGGCTTTTTTAAGCAGCTGTATCAGAGGTTTCAATGTGCCTTCCCATATTAGCGATAAGTTATCCAATTTGCTAAATACAGGTGCAAGGGGAGAAGGAAGCAAAAGACTTGCTATCATGTCATAGCTCAGCAGCTTTTACTTAAAAGTTAGTCTTACAAGGTTGGTGGGTTTTTTACATGTGTTTTTTTCTTAAATGTTTTCAGTGTACACATGAAACAATCCAACGTCAAACACAAGTTTTGCTTTGCCTCTCTCCAGCCATGCCTACAATAGGCTTAAAGTGGACCAGTACTCCATTTATTAAGTAACAGTCCACAATAACATAACAGTACACTCACTACTGATGATTTTAAAATGGAGACAGAGAGCCTGGAATTCTTGGCATTGTGCTAAATGCAAGATACATTCAGGCATTACATCAGGAATGACATTTCCAGTGCCCCAACGGTTAAAACATTATCCAATTACAGAAGTCTCAAATCAGTATTATCTCTCTGAAGTTGAGAACACTATTCCAAACACGGTTCACAGAGACACTATTTTACTGATGAAACAGCACAGAAAGACTTATTTTACGAAACATCCTAACAAAGCTAGATGGCTTTGCAAAAAAGCCAGAAAGAAAGTACTTAGACAAAAAAAGTAGTAAGCTTGTGGGGAAACAAAAATTAAGTACACAGGCGTGGCAGCACTTACCACAAAACACCAGGAAAAATAAAGGTCACTTCCAGTCAAATATCAGATAGCAGTAACTGCAGAAGCAGCCAGCCTCTAGGCATTGCAGTGCACAGTCTCAGCAAAAGGACACAGAGTCCTACTAACATTTGGCTGGTACATAAACCAAAGTATTATCTCAAATTTAATATTTTTTTTTACCTGAATGTTGAAAATGCAAGCAATCCTGATTGCACACCGTATACCCTCCAAACAAAGAGAGGCAACTTCTGTGTCATCACAGTCCTGCAGACCCACACTGAATGCAGCTAGAAAAGGTGTCCATGCCAACTGGAACATATGCAAAATAAAAGTTACATTAGCAACTCTAAGTACTTGAAGGGAATGTTACAGTTTCAAAATACTGCCGATGCGTAAATCCTGTAGCTAATCCGCATCATTAACCTCAAAGTTGCTTTTTGCTAGAAAGGAAATGGAATAGAATAGATATGAGACACAGAACAGGATAGAAGTTCTGCAGATTGATGCTCCTCTCAGAAGCACTTCCCCTGCTCCCTCAGCAACCAACACACACAATCATCTTCAGACAGCTGGAAAAAACAAACCCCAAAGCTATGTCAGTTAGGTGTCTACTGCAGTTTTGGTATTGTCAGGATAACAGAGTCAATAGTTGTTGCAAGAATCACGGTGTATAACAGGCTCCTTTTTGATGAAAAGTATGTACTTAAGTAAGACAAGTTTGTCTAGGGTACAATAGAGCAGCAAATTTCATTAATTCCACCAAAATCTGATAACAAAACAACAGTAAAAGACAGGACATAACTTTCTTTGATCGCGCTGCTTTAATTTTGTTGCCCTCAGCCCTCCATCTCTTTGTATCTAAGCCACTGCTGGTATTTCCCATTCTCCTTGCCTTAGGTGGGACTGAGAGGGTAATACACTCAACTAGAAGCTATTGCAGCAGAGTCCACATGGTCCTGTCCTGTCCTTGTGGTCACGGCTCTTTATCTCCCACAGGCAGAAAAAACAATCGAAAGATGCAGAGGATCTTTCTGTAACTACATGTGGTTATGGAGAGGAAACCTCAGGGTACCCAGAACAATTTTAGAAATAATTTTACCTGAAGCCACCCCAAACGAAATAAGAGTCAATAGGAACAGCAGGGAACAACAGACTTCATGCTTGATTTCATAATAAAATGATGCACCACAGAGCTCTGGTTTAATTTAAGCCAGTAATTCCAAAAGTCCTATCTCAGCAAAATATTTAACACTTGCACATGTCAAGCTGTAACTCTGGAACAGTACTAAAGCATCAGATGAATTCCTAAATCCAGGACTTAATTCCCTATTGCATGACCTTTAAAGGTCCCTTCCAACAAACTATTTTATGATTCTACGCTCCAGAAGTGTATTTTACTCTCCTCACCTTCTTCTAATTTATCATTCCTATTGAAACCAAAACTTAATCTTAAAATAGAAAAAATGAATCATAGAATCATCTGGGTTGGAAGAGACCTCCAAGATCATCAAGTCCAACCCTTAATCCAACACTATCATGATTACTAGACCATGGCACTAAGTGCCACAACCAGTCTTATTTTAAAAACCTCCAGGGATGGTGAATTCACCACCTCTTTGGGCAGGCCATTCCAATGCTAGATTACTTGTTCTGTGAAGAAATTTTTACTGATATCCAGCCTAAACCTTCCCTGGCAGAGTCTAAGCTCGTGCCCTCTTGTTCTGTTGCTGGTTGCCTGGGAGAAGAGTCTGACCCCCACCTGTCTACTACCTCCTTTCAGATAGTTGTAGAGAGTGATGAGGTCACCCCTGAGCCTCCTCTTCTCCAGGCTAAACAATCCCAGCTCCCTCAGCCTCTCTTCATAGGACTTGTGCTCAAGTCCCTTCACCAGTTTTGTTGCTCTTCTCTGGACCCGCTCCAGCACCTCAATATCTTTCTTGAACTGAGAGGCCCAGAACTGAACACAATACTCAAGGTGTGGCCGAGTACAGGGGAAGGATCACTTCCCTCGTCCTGCTGGCCACACTATTTCTGATACAGGCCAGGATGCCATTGGCCTTCTTGGCCACCTGGGCACACTGCTGGCTCATGTTTAGCCTCCTGTCAATCAGTACCCCCAGATCCCTTTCCACCTGACTGCTCTCCAGCCACTCTGTCCCCAGCCTGTAGTGCTGCATGGGGTTGTTGTGGCCAAAGCGCAGGACCCGGCACTTGGCCTTGTTGAACTTCAGCCCGTTGGACTCAGCCCATCTCTCCAGCCTATCAAGGTCCCTCTGCAGAGCCCTCCTGCCTTCTGGCAGGTCGACACTCCCTCTCAGCTTGGTGTCATCCGCAAATTTACTCATGATGGACTCAATCCTCTCATCTAAATCATCGATGAAGATGTTAAACAGAAATCCTTTCTTAAGGACTATCTAGAGATCTGTATAGTATGCTTTACAACTAAATTTAAACTGTTATTTATAATAGATTGTTTCATCATTAAAGGTGAAAATTAAGCCTCTAAACTAGACAATCACTTCTGGGTTGCTTAGGTGAGTCCATGAAGTGAACTTCTGTGATAAATTCTACACTGGCGTCAATGGCTGAAAGAGATGCCCGGAAATTTATAAAGTTATGCTGAAATAAAAAAGTCTAAATAAAAAATGAGAAATTAAGTATTAAAATTCCACAGTTCTCACTTTTTTTGAAACAGCAGCTCTTTGTTCAACATTGCCTCTGGTAGTTTAATTAGTTTATCAATACCCTCAAGAAGACTTCTAATTCTTAGCACCTTCACCTTAACACCTTTTAGGGTGTTAATTTACCCTGATGCTTCATATTTTGCTTCTTTGAATATGGACTTTGCAAATGTCCATATGCAAAGGATACTGAATACATATCATACTTCAGATATGAATTTTAATATACTAAAGGTTCAGAATGTTACAGAGTAATAGGGCTGGTATATTAAGGAAAAATAATGTACGATTTTTACAGATGCCTGCATGCAAGTTATTTCATTTCAGCCTTAAAGAAGTCAGCATAGAGAAATTATGTACAGTACACCCCTGTTAAGTGACACCCTGAAAGTAGATCTTAACCAAGAGATTCATTTAGCATTATTCTGTACAAACAGAGTACTACCCTACTTCTATTAATATAGCAATAAATAAATCAGAAGTGTTCCTCTCGGACAGCAATCTTTCCACTAGATCCTCAGTTTGCCCAGGTGGCTACAAAGGCCAACAGCATCCTGGCTTATATCAAAAACGGTGTGGCCAACATAACCAGGGAAGTGATCAACGCCTTGTACTCAGCACTGGTGAGGCCATACCTCAAATACTGTATCCAGTTTTGGGCCTCTCAGTACAAGACATTGAGCCTTGGAGCGTGCTCAGAGAAGGGCAATGAGACTAATGAAGCTTATGGAGCACAAGTCTTATGAGAAGCATCTGAGGGAACTGGGGCTATTTAATCTGGAGGGGAGGAGGCTCAAGGGAGACCTTGCTCTCCACAAGTACACGAAAGGAGGTCACATCCAGGTGGGTGTTAGTCTCTTCTCCCAAGTAACAAGTGATAGGAAAAGAGGAAGTGGCCTGAAGTTCCATCAGGGGAGGTTTAGATGGCCTACTATGAAAAATTTCTTCACCAAAAGGGTTGTCAAGCATTGGAATAGGCTGCCCAGGGATGCACTGGAGTCATCATACCTGGAAGTGTTTAGAAGACGTGGAGATGTAGTGCCTAGGGATACGGTTTAGTGGTGGACTTGGCAGTGTTCCGTTTACAGTTGGACTTGATGATCTTAAGGGTCATTCCCAACATAAATCATTTGATGACTTTTATGATTCTTGAGCCTGAACCTGGAGCTCAACCTGACCTCACAGCTCCATCACTCCAGGGAACTATTTGTTTATTGTAATGGTAGTAGTTTGAGACTTTACCTCCCTAGAGCAGTTCACAAAGGGGTCATACAAGGACTACTACTCACACAAGGGCAGCAAATGAGAGTGCTGCAAGGACACAACAATTTATTTCAGTGGTAGTTAACAGTAATGAGTTATGCTAAAGACCATATCCAATAGCACATTCAGCCACAATACAGCTCTAAACATACTCTATTTATGAATCCAAATCACTGGTATGAAAAAGGCAGTTGGGATGCAGATAGCTTTGGACCTACACAATAGCAAAGACAGGTGTTTAGGATAATAGTTTAACGCCAGTCCTGCCACCTCCTCCCAAATCAGTTGTCCTAGCCTTTCTGAAATATTAATTCGCAACAGACAACAGTAGACAGAAGTTTGTTTGGATAACTACTCTCAAAATGCAATGAAGTGATCTCCCTCAGAAGCAGGAGGAAGGACTCAAACATTGAACTGGGATTAACCATTTCTCACATTTATAAATATCTGCTGTTTTGACTACACCTTTCTACTAGTTCTTAACTAGTCTTTATACTTCTACCCTCTGAACATCATAACTCCTTTATTACATCAAGATGCTGCTCCTTCCAACATAGGAACGTCTTAAATACCAGGGCAGATGACTGGAGTACAAGGCTCAAAACCCCTTTTTTCTTGTAGCAAGTTAAATAACTTACAAAATGACCAAAGCGTAGCAGACAAATATTCAGCATTTTCAATAAGTCCTGCCAGTCAGTATTTTGTATTAAGAAACTATGTGATGTTCTAGGTAAATATCTTAACATGTATCTCACCTTAAACATGGGTCTCACATGCTCCAGGTGTGTCGCACTGGTAAAAGGTGCCTGAACGTGGCTCACTGCCTCCATAAGTGCTTTAGCTGTTTTAGCCATTTGTTCCATTTCCAGATTATACAGGAGTCTTCTCTGCTTCTCACTAGCGACACCTGTAAAAACATTTTTGTCTTTCATTTGTGTATCTTTAGCAGTGGTGTCATCAGGAACAAAATAATTTTAAGTACCATACACAGATGCATGTATTATCTTTACTTTATGAAATCAGCACACCGGCAAGATATTTCTTTTACAATACAGACAAAACTTAAGGCAAACTTATGTACTAAATGTAACCTAATTTTAAACCTTTACAGAATTTTAAGATTTGTACAACAAATGTTTCTTCCTCATGACCTCACCTGACAGCATAACCATCACATGCGCTAAGTTAAATTCAAAGTGAACTGAACTTTCATAGCAATCCATCAGCACAGAAAATAACAATAAAAATAAGTGGACATCCTTTTTCTGAGGGAGAACTACCTTTATCGCTATTTCGCTTCAGTAATGGAACCTCCATCTCATAAAGAAAGTGAAATTCAAGTAGAATGTCATAATTATAATAAAACATTATTTTATTGGAACAAATATTGAAAATAAGAGGTACTCTTTTTTCATATGCAAATTTCCTGTTCATAAGGCTAACCTAGGACTTAAAAGTATACAAATTTGACTATGTTGGAAAAAATCCAGGACTCTCAACTTTCTCTGTAGAAAAGTTAGAATGAATAGTATCTGAATCTTCGTATTGTGCAAAACATAGAAATGAAAATTAATTTTAAGAAGTGCATAAATTAGGTCCTTACAAACCAAATAATGCAAAATTTGTAAAGACGACAGACTGATTATTGAAGGAAAACGAAACAGTTTTCTTAGAAACAGAAGGTACGAATGCTGTGTTTGTTCTGCACTACGCCTATCAGCAACACTCTCAAAGTCCTCAAATGCATTTCTCTATGTTGCTGTTGAACAATGAATGCAGTGCATTCTCCATGGTCAATGCATTGAACACCAGGAATTCAGATGCAAAGGGAAGTGACAATAAGCAGCTGCATTTAACACAGATTTGAAAGTAGCATCACGCTAAAAGGAAAAGGATACGAAATTAGAAGTTTGGACTCATTTTGAGTTTAGTGGTGCTTGGTTCATTCATCTCTGATTTTAAAAAGGAGATACATTCATGGAATTGGAGAGCCAACACTTGGAAAAAAGCTAACATCACAACTACTTACTTTGTTTACTGGACTTCGTGGGTATTGTTAACTCTTTTGTTTCTTTCATTGAAATCTTCTTTCCAGCTATTTCGTTATAGATAGCAGACAAATACTCTTCAGGGAGATCTTTGCTGTCATTGATACCTCTATTCATTTTAATATATTGTTCTTTTGTCATTTTATTCTTAACCTGAAAACCAGAAAGTAGCTATTAATATCAACAAGTGAGTCAAGTTCAAGACAGTTACAATGCTGCCTATAAAGCAGCCAAACAGATGAAAAGTTACCATCAAGGACAAACCTGCTGATTCAAAAAAACATTTTTAACTACGCAACATATGCGAGACTCCACTGTCAAATCTACAAAATAAGTCAAGGCCACGTGGACATTACAACACTCACAAACCTTCAGTAGGACCTGCAGATCAATTAGACACATTACATTAAAAGTGTTTTATCTTGTCATACAGACCAAACTATCTGTTTTAGATGTAATCTCATAAGAGTTCAATAAACTTTCCATATTTTGTTTAAATAAATGATGACAGCTAATCATCTCAACTTTTAATACCATGCATAGCAGAAGTGAGCTATATTTATCAAAGTAAAGCTGCATTATTCTTCAGACTGAAATCAGGAGCAGAGTTGCATTAAAATCAATGGGTAAGGAATTATATAAATTCTAGCTTTGACTATAGGTTAGATCACTACTGTGAATGCTGTGATATGAAAGCATATACATACAATTCCTATCCAAGACAGAGCAGGGAAGTGATACTTCACTGAAAGGCCTAACCAAACCAACTTAAAAATCTCAACACCCACGAAATACAGTACTGATACTTAGGAGATGCACAAGCTTAAGCTACCGTATTTCTTACACACATACTGGTGTTAAATTGAACACCAAGCTTTTACAACCACATTGTCACAAAGCCTAAAATGTAGATGTCTATGGATTATACACATAGTTTTCTAGCAACATACCTGGGGACTATGAAGATCTGTTGTCAACATGATAATTGAGTACGCTAACACATAGGCAGTATCTGCACTAGCAAAAAGAGTTTGCCTGAAGAGAGAAAGGAGAAAAAGAACAACAAGTTTAATATATCAGGATATTTAACTTCTTATTCAGCTTTCCAAAATTCTGGAGCCAAAATGTGGCTTACCCTTGGTTACATTCTAAATATCTAGCAGCAAATTTCTCCATTAGGCGATCAATTTTTTGAGCCTCTCCCGGAAGACGAAATCCCTCTAGAAACATGCGCAGAGCTGAAACAAAATCCTTTCCTGAAAAATCGTGTTGGTCCACATAGGCATACATGACTTCTTTGTTAAATTTATCATTGTCTCCCAGGAACTCCCCAACTTGAGTCTAAAATAAGAACAGAAAAGACAAACTAGCACATTTACACTGAAAAAAATAGTAAGTAGGAACAATAGAGCTGCCCATATGTCTCACAAAACGAGAGGCCTGTCTGCAGTTAAATACAGTATATGCCTGCTTCTCCTCTACTCTCTAAAGCAAAGTATTTTGGGCATATATTCCACCATAATGCTCTTACACGCTTATAAATGCCTACCTTCCTCCTTCTCTGGTTTTACTCACGTACCAATTTTTTCTAGTAGATGAATTCCACACGTGCATGAGACAAAGTTAATCATACCAACGATTGACTGTTCTCTGCTGTAATGATTTTTGTACTTGGAAACTTACTACAGGAATGAAAAGCTTACGAAATTCAACTTCATTCCCATGAGAGTACAGATCTCAAATAGATGCCAAGTGATGGTCTTATATAAATAGCTGGTATTGAAATACATGCAAGTTGATTACTGTCAACGTAACACAGTATAGTGAAAAATACTGTGCATTCAGATGAAGATGCCTGTATATGTAAACCCTGGTTAAAATTTGCTTTGATGGCTGACTGTAAGTTCTAATATTGATCTTCGTGACTTCAGTCACAGCTGCAAGCACGGGCATATGCAAGCCTCTCCTCAGAAAACAATGGGCGTGGCTACTAAGCAGACTGGTCTTTCAGAAAGCAAATTTTTCATGCCAATGCCAACACAAGATACATCCACCCTCCTCTTCCAGATATTGCAGTATCCTTCCAAATCCAGCAACAGCTGCTAGCTGTAAATAAAATCAAATATGTAATCTAGATTAAATAACCTTCTTTTGGGAGGCAGCAAAAAATGCTTTTCATATTGTGGCACTGTGCTATTTTTTAGCCATCTCTGAAGGACAGTTACTTCTGGCAGTCCCTTATTGGACTAAAGTATATACAGAGAACTAAGTTGCTTCCAGCTATACTAGGAACTAAGTGCAAGTTTTGAGTCAGCTTAAGTAGGTCAGTCTTTCCCTTCATGCTCTGCTACCCGCAGGATGCATATAGTATGGGTACCGCTCCAACGCATACTCCAATTCAAATTCCTTGAGCTTGCAAATTTTAGAAGAAAGAAATTCCCTATTTCTTTGTTGTACAATAACGTTACACACTTTAAAACACTATCATGTGATTTGCAAATACTATAAAAACATCAGCATGAGCAAAAGCAATCATCAGGAAAACAGTTTTCTTACTGAATCTAATCTTTCCTCTTGATGCAAGAACTGAGCAATATCTTCAGGGGTAGTGCCAAGCATTCCTTGCTCTTGCAGGTACTGAATCCCCCTCTTTGGTTTCTTATTGAATCTGTATAATCAAGATCAGGATGGAATGAGAGTTAACCTTTTATCCATGCACAAAGCCTTACCAGCTTAAGAAAAAAGATTCAATAATTTTGGATGAGGTACTGAAAATCTTGGTATTAAATACTTTCCGTTATCAAACTCTGCATTAGATAGGAAAGAGATATTCCCTTCTATGATTACTCCCTTCATCACTGGATGATTTTATAGTTATTTCTCCCCCTTGTAAACAGCCTCCTCTTCCTCTTTGCCACACAACTGCCAGCATGGCACCCAAGCAGCTCCCAGTGGAGAAAGCTAAATGCTACCATTTACTCTGGCATTCATGAAGGAAAAAAAAATTTGGAAATAGCAACATCTTGGCTTGGAAAGGAACAATTATGCTCTATTGGTTTTTCTTTTAATCTATATGAAAGAACCAAGAAATCCATGAGTTGCCTGTGAGTATGGAAATACACAAGACAGGGAACCAGGTAACTGAAAGAAACTGAAACTCTAAAGGACTAAGGTGTGTTTGTTTGAGGTCCGAGAATTGCACTACTGAAAACTTATTTTTGCATAAAGCAACCTCACTGAGGAGGAAGCCACAAGGCTGAAAGCACATAGAAGATTCATGTCAGATTGCACTGAGAAATCACACAGTCCTCTGGTTCTAATTACGACAAGTTAATTAATCAGAAGGAAACATCAAGCTTAACCATATAGGCACCTTCATCAGTAATGTACACATTAAAATGGGTCATATTCAACTGATCACGAATTCAACATTCTTTTCATCCAAATATAAAAATCTAATTTTTAGACAAGCAGGTCTGGAGAAAAAAGAACAAACATTCAGAGTACTCATCTTCTAGCTGTGAGGAATTAGGTTAACACAAAACACTGTTGACAGGCTCCAAAGGGGACACCATTCAGCACTCTTTCACCAGAGGAAGTGCTGTTACATCCAGAGTATTTTTCCTAACACAAGATGAGTATCTATGAGGAGAAGGAAGAAAAACCCAGGAATTTTCATAGCTCCAAAAGAATCCACCCTCCCATGGGTGACAAAAGGGCACTCACAAGTCAATTCCTTGTTCTATTATTTCCTTTTGTTGCTTTAGGACCTCAAACTGCTCTGGGTTGTCAGTGCCAGACATCTGTGTGCTGTAACTGCCAATTCCTGATGAAGCAGTAGAATCCAAAGAATTTAAGCTTCCATATCTGTTAATTGTCTCAGGGTGTTTGGTTTCATTGCTGTCCTGTTCTGTGGGTTTTTCTTGGCCTATAAATTGGAAAGGGTTACACACATACAAAATATACACAGTGAAAAGAAATTAAAATCACAGGTTATTCTTCCAGTTCTCTTTGAAGGCTTCTAAAACTTACTAGGGTTACCTTCAATGACCTATATATTTTTATATAAATATTCTGCTTTCGTTTTGATTGGAAAAATAACATCACTACAAGCTATCAAGGAGGATTCTTTCAGTCTATGACATACCTGAAATTAAGCCTTAAATTTCAACTATAATTTACAGGCACTTGAAAAAAAATATACGAAACTTTAGAAACCTAATTACAGATGTTTCTTCCTGTTTTCAAGTCTGATGTTACTTCTGACCTGAAGCAAATCACACTAGTCTAAGTTTTTGAAACAGTGTCTAGAAGTGTTTACGACCAGACGTGCCAAGGAGCTGGTCCTCTCAGTTCAGAGACAGCTGTGCTAACCAATTCTACACATACAGGTTAGTACTTCACCTGCCAATTTGAAGTGCTTAATCTGGAAAACCTGGCATAACATTCTAACTTTTCACCTTGTGTCAGATGGAAACAAGATTTAAACAAGTAATGATTTAGTTACTTCCCTGCTTATGACACGGAAAGTTCTATAGTTATATGTTAATAATTTAAAGAATGCTCCCATTCCAGCTTGCTTCAGTAGTAATTTAATCAATATACAGTTAGATGAAATTAGGCAAACTTCAAAATAGGTTTTGTGATCATTTTAAAATAACAGGATTTAGTTATTTTCAGTGTAGTAGCTTTCTAGGATTCATACAGTTAAGAAAAGACAACTTAAGACAACTTGTTCAAATGACACCAGTCCAAGCTTACCAATATTTCTACCAAAGAAAAATATGAGTTTATTCCCTCTCTTTTTGCCTAATGTCAAGAGGTTTTACCAATCTGGACATGACCAGTACCAAAACACTGGAAAAATGCACTAAACTCCTGCAACACCTCTCTACTAAAGCCATGCCGTGTCTTACCAAGTGTCGTCTGAGAATTGGGATTTACATATTGATCCTTACTCCACTCCACCATGCACTTCAAGATTGACACTAAGCATTCCAATCCTTTTTTTCTCAAACTTAATTCCTAGGAAAAATTTCAAAAGCAATACATTAGAGGAATGGAGAGTTTAGTCTTAAGCTATCATGCCAAGAAACGTGAAGTTTCATAAAGTTTGGTGGAAGTTTTACCTGAACATTGGACATGCCAAGCTCTTGGCTGCCCCTTCCTTGAGCTATCTTTGATAGGTCATTAACCAGCCTTTCAAATATATTTGCTGCATTTAAATCACAATCATAGTTCACGTAGATGTCCACCACGCTCTGGGCATCTATAAACAAAGTGACACGGTCAAACTTGGAACTAAACAGATCATTCAATGAAAGGCAAGTACAGATTTGTTCTTTAGCATAAAACCATAAAAACTAGAACCAAATGGTCCTTAATACCTGCACATATCCTTGTCAGCGTTTGTATAACCATCCATTTATGATCAAATGAGCTAGTAGAAGTTTCCAAGATATACAGGAAAATTTCTTTGAAGAAAACCTAACAAATATTCCAAGAAAAGAAAGAAAAAAAATCTATTACAAACACAGTCACTAACTTTGATGGTCAATATTCTGACACAGTTCTGAAAGCAGCACTTTAGAGGTACAAGAGATAAGTAAGAAAAGGAGAAAAAGAGGAAGTACAACTTATGCTTCATACATTCAAATTAGAAATTAGAATTACTACTTATTTAATTCTGGATCTTCGTCCAGCTGAAAAATTTGGTTTATATTCTGATCACTCAAAACCAGAAGAACCAGGAATGATGTGAAGTCCTAAAGGACAATTTAACCTAACAAGAAGTACAAGCCGCTGTTAAGAGTTCATTTGGGATTCTGAAAGGAGAGGTATTACCTCACTACAAAAGAGTTTCTGTGAGATGATGGTATTACACACAAACATAACAAAGAGCCAATTAAGCCAATTTAAAGTATCACACTTTCATTAGAAGGGAAACATCCTGACACAAAAGAATCGCTTTATGATATTAGATTATTGGAAGAAGGGCACTGGTCAGGCACAATACAAAAAATGCAGCAGGTCCATTAACAGGAAAGTTACTCTTCCCTAAAACTGATATTAGTTTTCCATGAAATTGCTTTAGTACAGATATTTTTGTCTGGAACACAAGACTTTTATCCACTCCCAATTAGCTCCTCACCAGATCCATTAGCCTTACAGGCTGACTATTTCAGCTGAGCATGCTTAGCAACTAGGACAGCCTTTTTCTCACTTCTTCTCTAAGCAGTAGCAACTGCTGTAATAGCATATGAACTCAAAATGTTGACTGCCACACGGCATTACATCACCATCCTACACAGCATGACATCACTGTTCTCTGCTCCTGAGAGCTCACCTCTTCCCAGTCAGCTGTGGCTACTGAATCCACCAACATATGTTTTTTCTAGGACACTGCTGATAGCCTCAAGCCATCAACCTCCTCTTCTCCGACAGCAGCATGCAAATACCCAAACACATAACTACCCTTGGTTTGAGTATTAGATATTTCCTTATACAGAATTTTACAGAGATTTTTATGCTGTTAGCCAGGTGGAGAAAGGCACAAGGCTAATTTTGCTTTAAGTCACATGTCTGGGGAGAAAAGGCAACACTGATTTTTAACTTTGATGGTAAGCTATTTCCTTGAGCAAACACGCTAACAATTGTTTCCATTTTAGCGGTGTCTTCAGAGAAAAAGAGGCACAGAGCACAATTCCAGATACCAGTCTTAATAAGGAAAGCATCCCTACAAAACATAAGTAGTTCAACACATAACAGATCAAAGACTTTCAAGAGCTTAAATATACTCAAAAGTACCAGACCGATCTCAGCCACAACTTTATGAATCTAAACAGAAGAAGACATAAAATTTTAATATAGGTCATGCTATGAACAATCTTTAGTTACATATTTGCTTTTTTCTGAATGTTTACTGAAAGTTAGTGACGTTTTATACTGGAATCAGGAAAATTAATTTTTTTTCTCATAGAGAATTTTAAAAAAGTCATTGATGGAACAGAGAAAAAAGTTTCAAGTATAAAAACTAAATCCTAATTTAAGCTAGAAATTAGCTGGAAGGTCTGCATATTATGAAGATACTTTAGATCTCTGCAATTCTGAGTATCTCTTGCTACTGGTATCAACTTTAGACAAGCATAGCTTGAAATGACCAGCTTCTCAAAACTGTGCTGATTATTTAAATTTTGGATGTTTAAACATGCTATCTATTGCTACGTTACTTACTGCAGTTCATGTTAAAGGGTTAAGACTTTATTCCTGGCATACTGGAAAAGTAAACCAGGAAAGAGCTATTTATTTGGTTTTGCCAACTGAAAGTAAGAGCTTTAAGACAATTTATTCACAGTTATGTAATGGTGGTAATGGGAAGCACAGCTAAACGACACCCCAACTCCCCTGATGTCTAGGACTTGATTTGCTGCAAGTATATTCATTGACCATGTAGAAATACAGTTTCAATACAATAAAGGAACAACTCAAACTACTTTAACTGTCAGAGGGCAGTGTTAGCTGAATATTCAAGTCAAAGGATCAAGAGACGGTCACTTTCAACAGAATCTGAAACTATTATTTTAAAATATGCCAAAAAAATTCTTACACAGATGAAGAATGAAGCCTCAATCCCAAAATATATAGATTTTGCATATTATAAATCATAGCATATGGCTCTCCTTACAGCTTCAAGACACAAACTGAATGTAAAGTTATCTACTTGTCTACCCACATCTTCTGAATAACCTTTAGGATCAGCAGCTGAAAGAAGAGGAATTCTTAGCTCACAACCAGGAAAAAGAATTCAGTTTCTAGAAACTGCTGTCCCACATACTTTGTAATAAATGGATACTTAGGCAGCATCAAGCTTTTGGCTTTCGTATTAGTGAGGAGGAAATGCAGCCCTGCTATGTGGTGATCGTTCTGATTTAGCATATTCTAGAAGCTGCTATAATAGTGCAGGGTATCCTATACCTTATTTTCCTCAGATATGTTTTCATTACTTGTTTGTAATTCGGGGAAAGGATGGCAGTGATGTAAGCTCATCGAACTTCTGTCAGGGAAGCTGGATTGCGATGCATTTAACACCTACACGTTGACTTGTAAGCTCTGTGAACACATAGCAAGTCCAACACTTTCTGGGAAGCAGCCTGTGTGACGGACAAGCAGCTCAGCCCAGTGTGTCTGATGTGCTGACTACACATGCACAAGCCTTGTTGAACACACACAGTTTGTTCTGAAAGTCTTCAAAATGCATCACATTTTCAAGGCACATTCAATCAATCAACAAGTCTTAATTTCTATCCAAGCTATGCTCAATAAAATACTGGAAATTCTATTATTTCTTTCCCTAAAAAGCATCAAGTGATCAGAACACAATATCCTTCTGACATGGTACTGGCAAAACGAGGTTCTTCCTCCGAAGTTGTCACAACATATCAACTTATACAATGACAATCATAGATGAAGAAATCCCTGAATTCAAGGTCCTTGAAACAGCAACATTATCAACATTTCTCAGCATCATTTCATGTACTGAACCTCTACACTTAGGGGCAATTTGTAGGTTTCAGCCTTCACATCAACTCTCAAAACACAAACCACCAAAATGAGTACCAGGAACACACTGCGCACACTACTGCTTCATTCACAATGATATTAAGATCTTTAATACATGGGACACACAAAAGGATATCCATGTGGTTCAAATGGGCAGAATAGTTCCAAGAAGCTGCTCGTACCCTATGGCACAAGGAGCAGAAGTCAAAAACAAAGCCTCTACATATGTCTTGCTTTCTCCTGTGACTTAGAAAATATTCATCCAGGAAGAAAACTTGCAATACCCGTCACAACTCAGATAACTCTTACTGCAAAGAATATGAATTTATTTGCACTTATGGCCCGAGGAGATTATCTCATTCAGGACATGTATTGATTTAGGCCCTGATATACAAAGGGAAGTGGCTATAAATAGCTGCGATTTCCCCTAAAGAAATACATCTGTTCAAGTGACCTCAGAGAGAACCCACAATACATTTCAAGACATTAACTTTTATTCTTTGCAAAGCCATCCATTACATAGCCTCTTCATAAGCATACTCATTTTCTTAATTCGCACTAGGCAGCGCAGAGCTGAAACTTCCTAATCACATTATTGGGCATTGGTTTCCCTGCCTCGCTCTGTGATAACACCATGTCACAGCCAACAGAAAGTTCTGGTTTTAAATCAAGGAAATAAACTCATCTGGGCATAATATGTTATGATTGTAAAAATTCATCTCAACCACAGCATAAATCAAAGTGTTTCACACTGTAAAATCTCTTTATGTTAATGTTTACTGTTAAGTGATGAAATAACCTACTTCTTTATTAGGGACTTCTTTTCAAGTTCTACTTAAAATATGATGGAAAACTTTTAAGCAGCCCTACAAAAGTTTTACAATTATCTTCCACTTCACTGAACCACACTACCTAAAGTCGCACATTACTTCTGATGTTATAGAGCGGATTTTGTTTAACCTATAAGTATTTCAAAGAAAATGGTGCTATTTTGTTCAAAGGGGGTTTCAAAGGCACTGTTGCAAGCAAGTCCATTGACAAGAAGTAAAACCAGCTTCTATGCATGGGAAGATCCAGAAAGTCTTACGCAAAAGCTGAGATTCAGAAAGGAAAACAAATTTATCTAAGCAAGACCAATCTACACACAAATATCAACAAACATTCACTCAACACCCCTTGCCCCATAAATTAGAAATTCATGTAACATACCTCGATCTGCATCTTTAGATGAGTCTTAAAGTTTGAGAGGAGGGTAAGAAATATGGAAAGTGAAAGTTCAAAAACTTCTGGAACTGATGAGACTCCATTTTTTGACAGTGCAACACAAAGGTACTGCTTAATAGCATTAATAAACATCTCATTTGTCCTGAAGACAGGTCCTGCATTTTGCAGAATGGACAGAAGCAACTGTAGTGAAAGAATCTTTGACCGCAGTTCATGAGATCTGAAATGAAACAACGCAGTACATCAGCTCAGAGTAAGTCATAAAAAATAAACATTCTCTTGAAAAGTCAATACACACCACAATGACTTTGTATGTGGAAGGTTCATCAAACAAACTCAAATTTGACACAATTTGCTGTAGAAAAGCCATTAAGATAAGTTGGTCTTTTTTGTGGAATTGGTCACTCTTCAGCCGAGAAGGTAAGCAAGAATAACCTTTCTTAGTTACTCTTTCTCTCCATTATTATTCAGCCACTTCCTCTTGAACAGCACAGCACAGAAGGACTGTAGCAACAGCAAGCAATACCCAATCTTAGCCAGAGGATGAAGGGAGCATTCTTTCCTTTTAATGGATATTTGGAAGATCCCATCTAAAATATCCAGCCCATTTACAGAACGTCCACTACCAAAAGGTGGAAATCCCTTCTCCTCCTCCTGTATTTCCACCAGTATGGAAAGAGAGCTGAAGGACCTTAAAGACAACAGCTGTGCTGCCTGACCTACTTCCTACCAGCACTAAAAGATCTTTTTCTCAACTACAGTATTTTATATTGTTTATCCGTCACTGGCCCCATCCAACTCCAAGAGCAGCTAAGATAAATAACATGCCTATTTTAAGCATGGCAATAGCAAAGTCAGGCAACTGCAGTGTTGTCAAGTGCTCCATGGTAATATCATGCTTCTTACAGACTGAAGTAAGCTAGAACTCATGTCAGAGCAGTGCTACTATTTATGCTTAAAAAACCCCACCAATACATACATAAAAAAACTGTAAAGGAAATCTGTATCTTTGTAGATGAGTTTCTTAAGGACATGGTTTAGTAAGGGGACAGGTACGGTTGAACTTGATGATCTCAGAGGTCTCTTCCAACCAGATGATACTATGATTCTATGAAAATGCAGTGCTTTTTAAATAGCATTCTGGGTGAAAGCATTCTCTCCTCAGATTCCTGATGCTCCTTCCCATTTCTGATCACCTCAGAAAAGGCTGTAGCTCTTCTGAAGAGAAGGTATAGACATAAAAGGCTTCCTCAACAAGACAGTCTGCAGCTCTCCTTGAACATCCACCCACTGACAGAGGACAGTTATGAAACACAAGGAACAATGACAGGAAATTTTTCATACAGATAGAGCCCAGACATGGTAAAGAGTACTTCAAGTCAAAACGACACACACAATAGCTGGACATTCGCTCTACGCTGCAAAAATACAAGCTTAATGAAAAAAAAAAGTAATTCCTGTCTAGCTAAGAACAAAAACGCATATTAGTAACAAGTAACAAGTATGTTGAAAAAGAACACAATGATTTCTGCACACTCACAAACAAAGTGAGTGAGGGGGTTATGGGGAAGCAACCCACAAGCATTTCAAACTCATAGAATATAAACTCAAACATAGACTTCTTGTCTGAAGACACTTCTGAGAAGCGAAACATAGCCAGTCAAACCGAGTACGGTAATTGTTCCTCCTACTCCTCAGCTCAAAGCAAATGCCTCAAAACAGCTCTCAGTAGGAGTTCTTCAAGAAAATGCCTGACTCTGGACATCACGCAGTTGCACGGAACCCACCATAACAATCTCCTTTGATGCAGAAGGTCTGACTTTTGCAATACCTTGTATCAAGTGTGCAGACAAGCACATGACCAGACCATACTTTACTATGAAACATAAAAATTTAATTATGAAGAGAATTTCAACCATATATAAAATATTAAATATTGCCTACTTCCAGCAAGTGTCGGTTTAGAATTGGAGTCCTCACTTGCTGGCCTTACCAATTCTGTATGATGTGTAAAGCACAGTTATTTTAAAACAAGTTTAAGGATTAAAATCTAATAAGTGAACCTGCAAGACATTTCTCCCCCACCTTATTTTATTCCAGGAAAACAGGAGATAAAGACATTAAACAGTTTTCCAGGAAGCACAACTGTGATTTTAAGCTAAAGCTCCATATCCAGTTATTTAAAATTTTGAAATATTTTCAGTAAAGACTTCATAGCTAATTTCACTGGAAAGATGACTTTTGAAGAGGCAGATAAGCCGTTTTTTAAAATGCTGTAGATATCCTATGCCTCTTTTTTCAATTACAGCATGTTTGTAATAGTTCAAAAAGCCACCAGTGCCTCAGAACTACTAATAAATTCTAGGCACTTCTCAAAACACAGGACGTCTTCAAATGCCTTTGCAGTTAATTCTTGTTGCCCTAACTGCCGCTTACTCCAGTTTTTAATATATGAAGAGCTTAATGAGTTCTAATACGAACGTCAAAGACTCCATGGAGTCACATGAGATACTCCAAGTGCCTCAATAGCTACTGCTGCTCTTCCAGTGGGAGTTAATCCATTAAAGCCTTCAATAAATGTACAGTCTTAGTTTCAGAGAACTGACTAAACCCGGAGGATTTTCATGGCATTTCCTGGAAGACAATTCTCAAAAATAGCAAGGGAAAAAATCATGCTTAAGTTTTCATTTTTGAATGTCCTGACTTTCCACAGTGCATTGCTATATAACAAAACAAAAATGGCTCTACATTAACTTTTCAAAACCCTCTAGACTACATCATTTTTTCCCAAGCTTATTAAAACCATGACACATATCAGTGATAAAATTAAAATGTCTTAAAGTTACCTGCTTTAAAAGTTAAACCTTGGAACAGTAAAGCTGATTTTGTTTTGAAGAATATCAGGCCTCTGACTGTCATCAAAAGTCATACTACAGTTTTATTATCTTAGGAACAAAGAAGCATTCCCCTTGAAAATTATTACCAATCGTGCTTAACGGACAAAAAAAGATGCATATAAATTCTATCCAAGATCAGAAAAGTTCTTTGCCAACACTTAATAGCTAACGAGAGAGAGAATATTTGCTTTACAATGAAGAATTCCCCAAGCAAAACAGAAAACACAGTATCTTCAGAGAGGACAAGATTTCCAAAACAGCCAAATAAAGACTGTTTAAAAACATTTCTGTTTTGATTAAGGGAGCTGTCAAAAATGTCCAACCTGAGCAAAGTAATGAAACACTATACCAAGAATTTATCGTAAACAGTATTAGTTCAAAGTCAGGAGCTTATATTAAGACGAAGAAGCATTGGGCTTGTGTACTGGACACCCAATATGCATGATTTCTTAATCAGAGGGCATAAACATTAGCTGAGATAAAAATACCTGAAGTCTTTCTTTACACATCCTTCTGAAAAGTGTTGAAAAGAGCAACTAGAAGAAAAAGATATACTTACAGGAAGTACAGACACTGTTAAGAAACTTCTAAACAGGCAAAGGGGTGGCAGCAGTTGCTTTCACTTAACATATAAAACATGCATTAAAACATAGAAGTACCTTTTCAAAGTTTCTAGGTTCTTTTTACCTTACCACTATTTTCTCAATAACTAAGGACTCTCAAAAACATTTAAATATTTTATTTTTACTTTAAAATAAAAAAGATTGTGAGAACTCCTACTTACTTTGGATCTGGTGGTCCATCTGACAGGGGCTTCATGGAAAGTTTACACAGTGACCTGAATACAAGGAAGGCATCCTTTTGTAAAATGTGGGAAAACTTAGCACCAGGGGTAGGTCCTGAAGAATTTCCAGATTCCTAAAGAAGTTAACATATTTCAGAATTCCATTTTGCATTAGCAGGGTGTTTAGGGCAATCCCCACCTCCTAGCAACAAGAAGTTAACATATTATACAAATACAACCAATTCACTATAGCTTTACAGTCTCAAGACTAAACTAAACTAAACCAAAATATTCTGCAACCGAGTTAAAATGAAAAAAGTCACCTAATAAGAACTACCACCTCAGTAAAAATTCAGAGTTAAAGACTGCCATGAAATTCGGTAGGTCAAGCTTAAGTAAGGTAACTTGCAGTAATTTGCCTTCAGCCATTTTAAGTCTAAAAATACCCTCAAACTTGACAGTGTCAGAGGTTACATATCTGTGGCAAAATACATCTGGTGAATTTTCATGGTAAAATAATCATCCTTATTACTACTTTGTATTGTTGTTCCCTACACAAGCGAGGTGTTGAACGCTTTCCTTCTACTTGTATGGCATATGTGACTGTAGCTTTTTAAGCTTAAAATCTATTATTCTCAATTTTAATTACTCTGTACAAGTAGACAGCAGATACCCTCTGTCAGCTGATAGTGCATACATGCTGATATCTGATACAACAGGAGGAGTATATTTTTACACCTTTTCTGTTCATGAAAATAAAATCCTCTCAGCCATGAAACTTCCTATCTGTAATAATTGCAGTAAGGCCGTGCACAATATAGGCTTGAAATTTCTTTTTATCCTATGCTAGGATAAAAAAGCATCACATCTAAAATTTACCTACAAAATAATTTAAATAGTACATTAAAATAGAAAAATCCTTAGAATGCTATGACATTCATCTGAGTAACTTCTTTTATGGAATCATATTAAATGCTTTCTGCACAAGTGTTGGACAACACTTAAAACATCCTATTTTTTTCTAGTATTTCCCAATTTATAACTGCCTGTACCTGAGTATCATTGGAAGAGACAGATAGTCTGTCATCTGGTAAAGATGGTGTATAAGCAACAGAAATTGGAGTCCCTGGAATTCCATTTGCCTGAATGTTTTCACTGTCGCTGCCATCTTCCATTGTGCCATCACCACCAGCACTTTCAGTAGCCCCTTCCATATCTATCAGAAAAGATGTAAAACCAAATGTAACATAAGAATGCAAATCACACAGAGCTTTTACATCTAACATAAAACAATCATAAGTGAAGTATCATATGGAGGAGCTTAAGGAAAATTTACATAGTATTATATAACTAAAACAATTCCAAATACTCTTAATTCCCACTAATGAAAGCTACAATTAAAAAATAACTGATAATGTTACATTGCCATGTTCACCATTCTACCAAATTTGTAAGAAGTACTGGGCAAAAAAAAGAGTCACTGACTTGATACACACTTTCCAACAAACTGAAAAATGTAGTGCCACACTGCTACTACAGAGAAAGGCCCATTTGTGAAGGGTTTATGTGGAAACAAAACAGAAAAAAAAGTTTCTATTTAAAAAAAAAACATTAGTCTCCAAAGCAGACAGTAGAAATTAATGTATGCAATCTTGTTCATTTTACTGTTAATTAAGGCCCACCTAAGGTCAGACAACTGAAAATGTTTTCTTCAGTGTTAACTGTTATTTAAACAATGACATGTTTTAGTTAAATATTCAGAAGCGTTAAAATAATTCTTAATGCAAAATTCAGACTGCAGTTGCTACTGACAAGACATATACTAATATAATACCTCCAACTACTATGTTCACCATTTCCTGCACAATACTTTCTACAATTTCTTGTGCCTTCTCTTCACACTCATTGCTTTCACCATCATATGCTCCTCCATCAGCTTTAGAAAGATCTTTAAAAAGAAAAACAAACACAAACAAATATTAATGAGAAACTCAGCAATTAAGGAAATATTTTAATGACATTTAATATTTAAAAATTCAGTTACAAATCTATTAACACGTTTAAAACAGCCATGTTTGGATGCTTTGAAAATAATATTTGCAGAACATAAGCATTCCAGTGTTTAACCTGTAAACAGTAATTAATCCACAGGCCTGTGCCAACAAAGACATCAATTTTGTATTTTCACGCACATTAAGCATTGAAAAGTTACTTGTTTTGAGATGTTATTCTCAAAATCTTCCATAATATTACATAGCTGCAAAGAGGAATCTTTGCTACAGTGACTTCAACAGAATGTGGGACTCGTGATAAGGTTTAACAGCGGTAATAAGGACTACAGGCATTTTGCATTAGTCAACTATTTGAAAATACATGCCTGACTCCAAATTTAGGGGATGGGAAAAAAAGACAGTCCTCAAGTCTTTCTTTTTACAGACCCTATCCCTCCCTCCATGAAACAGAAATACACACTGATTACTTTCTGCTGCTGTGGCTTGGTCGGCTTCTGTCTGTTCGTTTTCAGCGCTAGAAATATCAGATCCATTTTCAGCCTCTGTATCTTCTTGAAGGTTCTTGTCCACATCATTTGTGCTGTGGTCAAGCTCTCTCTCATGTTCTTTGGACAGCTGATCAGTCTGTGTTGGAATATGTCGCAACTGAGGTGACTCAGGCTCATGATGGCTTACTGGAGAGTGCTGTAGATGGTGTTGCTGTCTGTGTCTTTCCTTTTCCATCTGTTTGGCTTCCTGAAGCTACAAAAACATTGCAGTCACACAAGAATTTCACTATCAAAACAAAACAATGAGCAGTATATATATCGTATACGTTACTTCATAAACATGCTTGCATGTGTCTCATAAAGCTGTAACAGTATAAGAAAATGCATCCTTTCTGTTATTATAAATAATGTTAATATCACAGGATAAATCTTTGCAAGAAGACTGCTTCCCAACTACGTACACGACACAACCATTCCTTCACTTTGGAAGAGAGATGACTAAATCACACAATAGTACAGAACCAAGAGTTGTCTGCCTGCCCCACAAGGAAGTCCAGCCAGTAGATGGAGAAACATCAAGGCATTTGGTAAAGACTCAAAAAACCAAAACCGGTAGGAAAACGGACTTAAACATCTGGGAGAAAAAAAATGAAAATGAGCAGCACCCCCAAAACACTACAGAAGACAACATCCTCAAGAACAAATGATCATGCTTAAAACTGTAAGATAAAGACTACTTTCTTTACGTGATTCCTTGATCTGCAATTCCCCAAAACGGAAGATTATTTGTCTAATAGATAAAGACAACGGTCACTAAAGTCAAATCAAAGCAGGGTGTCCTTTGAAGTGATGCTCTACGGACTGACTTTCTGGCCCTGCAAACCCTTATGTTCACCAAAACTTTTGTAGATTTTTATACTGTTATTTTGGCTGTTACGATCTCAGTCCTTTACTTTTCCACTTAAAGCTTTCTATGCTGCATCTTTTGGGGTGCTACAGATTCCCAAGTAGACACTCCCTTCTAATTACAACTCAAATAAGTCCTTCTATAATTTGTTAGCTATTGAATTAAAATAACTGCCCTGAGTGTGCAAAACAAGCAGAGCCGCACATCAACCTGTGTAAAGAATGGACTTACAGTCTGGTAAAACGAAGACTTCCACATAATAATAACAATAATAATAACAACAAAAACAATAATAACAATAACCATGTTCCACATTAAGTTGCTTAAAAGGACAGTAACTGCACAGATTTATCAAAGTACTCAGTTATTGCATGGCTTTTGCTGTGACTCATCATAAATATGATGTCTTATAAATATTTGACTGTGATGTTACCAAATACAACAATGCAATTGCTTCTGAGAGGGAAGTAAGAAAGACAGTACTACATATTCTTAAAGAAAACTTAGGAGTTTGTAATAATACAGCAGAATTACTTCTAGAAGTAGCCAGAAATTCAACCATTTCTCAAATCTGGGCACCTGCTTTTTTGTTTGGGTTTTAGGTGTTTCTTTTAGTTTTGTTTTTTCTAAATAGGAATTAGGACAATTACCTTGCCTGATCTTATAATATCAGCAGTGGAAGGCACAGAGCATGTGCTAGAGTCCCTGCTGACAGCTAACAATAGCAGCTTCAGTGACATGTAAGTATCTGTTGGTGAATGCTACACATTAAAATGTTAAAAAATGTAAATAATTACATGATGGGGGAGGTTTTTTGTTTGGTTTTGGAGTTTTGTTTGTTTGATTTTGACCATGGATTACTTATTCGGTGTTTACCATCACAACAACATTGGAGTATTCCATTAACACTAAATTCCTTCACGTGCACTGTTACACAGGTAGTGTGGCATCTCCTGACAGCCCAACAACAGAAACAGAATTTGAATACACCAATTAAATACAGAAGGCCGCTATGGGAAGTTTAAATCCCATACACTACCCCCACATCCCAAACCACATTTCACACCTATTTCAGAGCACAAACCACAGAAAGAACAATGCAAAATACCAGAAGATTTTTTTTTTCCAAAGTAGCTAAGTTAGGAAACTTTAATAACAATGACAGAACAAACGCCTCAAGGCGGTTAGCTTTCAAGAGCTATTTTTTATATAGATACTGAGATACTCACTGCTTGGTTTTCCATACGTGCAAAAATGACATTCAGCATTTGTGTTAAAGTGGCCTTGGCTGTGGTTTGATTTATGAGATTTTTGCTTGCTAGGTAGATATTGTAACATGTTCTTACAGCCTGTAGCACTGTTCCTTCGTGGATTTCTATGTGTTGAGATGTTACTGCAGTGAGCAAAGCCTAAACAAATAAACACATACCAGTCAAAACTTTTCTTGTCAATCAAACCATCTGCAAATGAGTAACTATCAAAGTTGGATTAATTAAAAAACATAACTAAGTACATACATTGAATTGCAATTTAATTAAGTTCTGTAACCTACTCTTGTAGTCATATCAGAACATACATACCAGTTACAGTAAATTGAGTGTTTTTAATCAACATACCTAGGAAATACATGTTTCATAGCACAGAACAGCAAGAAGTCACCAATGGAGTAATCAACAAGTAGTTAATAAAAGCCATCCTAGAATTTTCTAGACACAAAACACGAACAGATTACCTCCTAAAATACGAAAAACAACCCTAAGAGTCCAAAAGTTGTTTTACAAATAAATGTAAATGTGAAGAACAAAGACAGAGTATGAGATTAGGCAGTTTTAAGTGGGAAAACTACCCTTTCTATACACTCTCCTCGGGTAAATACTATTGTGTTGCACTCTCTGTAGAAATACACTCCTTTCCATTTGAGATACTATCTGCTTCTCTTTTTTCACAAAAAAATAGGCAAATAAGCCTATCAAAGATGAAGTAATACAGAAGTAAGGAACACATCACCTTTACGGAAGACAGAGGCAGGCTGGATTAGAGAGCAGAAATGGAGGCAGATGAAATTTGAGGACGAGGTGTGAAGACATTGTCAGAGATGTGTCATGGAGAGTGGAAGAAAATGGGAAGAGCTTGGTCCACAACAGAACAAACTTTTACATACTGATCATGATACTCCAGTAGAAAAAATTAGGGAATTTTATGCATTAAAGACTTCGACAGAGTTAATGATTTAATGGGATGTTTAGGGAAAGTAAGAATGAACTGGAAGCACTGGAAAGCTCATACTTTTGTAAGCTTACCACAGTTAAAAACTGACATTGTCAGCACCTTTGTCCAAGCATCGCACCAATAAGCTGACAAGGACTATCCACTGCTTACTCAAAAAACTAAAAAATCACTGCACAGCTTAACAGGCAAAAAGAAAACCAAAGATCTACCTTACTGAGCTGCTGCTGAAAAGACCTGAACTCTACTCCCAGAATAGCAATCTGCTTAAGGTCTCTTCTTATTCTACCCATGGTGCATCAGTTCTCTCATGAGGGCACACAGGGAGGTATATATATATATATATGGATGACTGTACTTTTATACATTCTTGCCTGCATGACCACTAAGCAGCATCTCAAGCTATGATCTACAAAGTAGTACTGCCTAAATCATAAAATCATAGAATGGTTTGGGTTGGAAGGGACCTTAGAGCCCGTCCAATTCCAATCCCCTGCAACGGGCAGGGACACCTCCCACCAGACCAGGCTGCTCAAGATCCCATCCAATCTGGCCTCCAACACTTCCGGGAAGAGGGCATCCACAGCTTTCCTGGGCAGTATGTGCCAGACCACCCTCACTGTGAAGAATTTCTTCCTAAATAACCACTACAAGTCTTTTTTATCAAAAAAATCAATAGAAAAAATATTCAAAAACCACCCAATCGAAAGAAACCACAGGGGCAGACAATGTAGACAATGACTTTGCTAAAATAACTTAAATCTCTGAGCACTGGTCATATTCCCTTTTTTCCCCCAAAAAATCAGTTTACACATCACCAGTCTTCTAAAAACCAAGCCTGAAGTTGAAATTCATACCACTACCCTTAATTCCTACCCCTTCTGTGCAATGACACAGAACTTACCAATACCCTGCCTTCTGTTAACGGAAACATCATTCAGGGGAGAGGACATATAACAGCCGTAACAAAATCCAGTGCCAAGTGGTGCCTCTCAGGGGACCAGATTGGGACTGTTCAATATCTTCACCAATGAGAGAGACAGTGGGATCCAGGGCACCCTCAGGAAGTTTGCCGATAAGACCAAGCTGAGTGGTGCAGTTGACACACTTGAGGGACAGGATGCCATCCAAAGGGACTTGGATAAGCTCAAGAAGTGGGCCCATGTGAACCTCACGAGGTTCAACAAGGCAAAGTGTAAGGTCCTGCACATGGGTCACAGCAACATCCAGTATCAGTACAGGCTGGGGGATGAAGGGATTGAGAGCAGCTCTGCCAAGAAGGACTTGGGGTGCTGGTGGATGAGAGGCAAAACATGAGCTGGCAAAGTGTGCTCGCAGCCTTGATATTTGGAAGTCCCATTTTATTTCTGTCATGGTTTAGTCCTGGTCAATTTGACTGGCAGCTAAATGCAAGCAGTTGTGATCCCACAATCCCAGCCCCTCCAGCGAAAAGGGAAATGAGAGGAAGAGAAAACAATAATAATAAGAAAATAATAAAATATATACAAATGTATGAAATCGCACACCATCACCACCCTCCCACAATGACTACGTCAAATTACTGATGCACACTGATGCTGCAGAGAAGACACAGGAAAGGTCCTGGGCTGGACTCGGAAGCAGGAAAGAGCTAGACCTAGGAACGAGACTCAGGAACACACAGATGTGGCATGAGGGGCAAAGAGACAGACAAGGTCCATACTGGATACTGGCCATCAAAGCAGAGACCTTGACCCTTGTGATGCCTCAATTTTATATATGGAACAGAATGCTCTTCTGGTTGGTTTTGGGTCACCTCTCCTGTCTGCTCCTCTCTGCAGGTGCAACCCTTTCATTTACGGCATTCTGTCAACTCGATGGCCTTGGTTTCTATAGGAATAAGTATAAGCAATGGCCTTTCTGCCTGTTATCACTTCTAGAGAGAAACCCTGTCTGAAAAACATGTAGTTAACTTCCAGAAAAATGAAGTTACTTAGACAAGGCTTAGCTGAAAAATTAGAAAACTGATTCTACTTTAGCTCAAACCAGAACGACTTCATCTCAGTTTAGTAAAGTCTTGTCAGTTTTCTTCTCAACTTTTAATAACAAGAGACAATGTCTGCTAGTAGAAAAAGGTGACAAGGCTACAGATGGATTATGTGCTCTTTTGTTTTAATTGGCTTAACAGCCTGAATTTAATGAATTTCTTCAGTACGCTTGGTGTGACTGCTCAAGCTTGGTTCTCTCCACACTGCCACTGTGGAGGCAAAGAAGTGTTTACACACACAGACACATCCCCTAACATATTAAAGCAAATTCTCTATATAACTACATCTTCTATGCAGACTGAGAACTCGGACTTTCCAGCAGGGCATCTCCTTGCAGATACCTCACTATTAAAGAGTTCAACTTGGGTACACAGGTCCCAACAGTTGCTTCTTTAGGTTACTGTCCTTTTCAGGTACTAGAGACAATGAACCCTAAGGAGTATTACACATATCTGTAAATTGATTAGCATTTTTAACTTCAGCCTTTTGCTAATATCTTTCATATTCCTTCCAATTTTGAGCCATCCTCAGGCTATCAGTCATGCTTACTTCATGTCCCTATGCCATTTCTCTTCCCTTGCTATCACAGTCTAGCAGAAATATGAGAAGCATTGTACAATTGCCTTCTGACATCCTTCCCTCTCAGTAGCTTTCATTTAGGGCTCAATTTAAGTGCATGCTCTAAACTATGTCACCTCATTCTGTACCACAAAGGAGCACATCACTACCACAACCGATGTGACAACTAACCCTAAGAATCCACAGGTTACAAGCAGGAGCAGCAGTCCTGCTCCTCTGAAAGCACTGCCAACTCCGATTTCAGAAAACTAATCCTTCCCTTTCTCATTTTATCAGTTTTTGTCAGATTATTCCCCAGCTGTACTCCGTGGCCAAATGGCTACAAGGTCTAAAGCAAGGAGGAAGAGAGGTGAGACAGATGAGTAGGAAACAACTGCCTCAGTAACAGTCTCCAGTTAAGAAGGATTACACAAAATCTCAAACTGCTACACAGCAACCTATGTCCTTGAGAGGCAGAACAGCTCTGCCTTCCTCCCAGCCTTATATGCTTACTGCTTATTTAGCAACAGGTCTAGGGCATGAAGCCACTTGTGCTATTTTAATGATAACACATTAATACAGTTTAAACCAAAACAGAACAAAAAATCCCCCAAAGGTGCTTTTCTGGTGTTTGGTTTGGGGTCTTCTGTTTGTTTGAAAAGTGATTTTAGTTGATTCAGAATATTAAGTGCATGCCAGGACAAGGGATGGGAGCATAGCTGGTACAGAACAACACCCCTCTGCAGAGATCAGAACAGCAAAGCTACTGCAGTGGCTCTGCTGACTACAGAGCTGCAGCATAAGGTTGCTCTTTTCTATCACGGTAAAGATTTTCTACTCAAGGCTTTTTGCAGCTGAGCTCCCACTCCTTCTGGCCACTGTTAGCTCATCTGTTTTCAACCAAATATCTTCAGTGTGAGCTTAGGAGAGATGACTTAGAAAGGAAAAAAAAGCGTACTTTACCGTATTCCTCCCCTTTGCTGTTCCTTGGGCGTGGAAGGAAATCTCCATACAACCATTGTTAGCACTACTTCATTACACTTCAGGTCCTTCCACAAAAGCTTTCTTCGTCACAAAGCCTGCAAAGCAGCCCTAAAGCTCTTGGTGTCCTGAAACTACTGGCTATGATCCTAAGTGAAAGACTTCTTTTCTTCAGCTTTTCTTTCAACTGTTCAAACCTACTGTTTCATATTCCAGAAAGACCATACTGTTCCTTGCCTCTACCTAGTTACTATAAATAAAGCTTGTTCTTTTTTATAAACAACCACAAGATGGGTTTGGGAAAGGATAATAATCTTCAGGATCATTTCTTGAGTTAAACATTATCCTGGTTTTATATGACATCTTTTTTTTCCTTTAGCCTGCAGCATGTTTGCATATTTAGCGACTTTCCTATTATTCAAAACGAGTGTATTAGAAGAGTACAGGATGGATTGTGATTTGTAACACAAAATTAATGTAGTTATACAAGTAAACTAACATTAATCCTCTACTAAAAACATCCAGCCTCTATCTGTACCCATAAGCTTTTCATTTCTCTCACACTGAATATTTTGCAAGAACAGAATGGTTATGGTACAAGAAAGTAACTACAAACAGGAGAAATAATCTAAGAACACACGAGAGGCAGATGCACCTACACACAGACTGCTAGGAAGCCTGGTTTTCCACTCAGGGTCATTCTTTTCTTCCTGTCAGGCAACTCGGATCATCTAATCTTCGGAAGATTTATGGTGCCGTACACCCGTCATCTGATCTGCACAGGCTTAGTTTGGGTAAAATACCCATGACTCGGTTCCCTGGGAACTACTGAGCACTTCCACTTCAGACAGTGGCCTTAGTCCCTCTCTGCAGTCTGTCAGCTACTGGAACCACATAATTCATTTTTCTTTGAGAAGGGCTACAGTGTTATTTTCAATAATAACTTTTTTTTGAAAGTCAGCTTGAAGTCCAAACATTAACTAACTTATCACAAAATCAGGTGTTACTATGGACTGACTTTTGGAAAACTATGGGAGACTTAATTCCTCAGATCACAAAGCAACAAGTACATCAAATAACCTTTACAGATAAATCATTCTTCTGTAAAGACATATAGAATGCAGTAATATGCACACCCATATTCGATGCAGTAATATAGTTCTCCAAGCGACATTTTCTTTGTGAGCAAGTGATAAGATTATCTCCTGCTTTTTCTCATTTCCAAATTACTCAGTCATTTATGTCATACATTTACCACAGCTTTAAAAGACCTATGTTTACCTAACTTAGCTTACACCAACTTTAAAGACCTATGGAAATACACTATAAGGGTATGAAAACCAGAAAAACACAGTGTTTGCTTCCGGTGTGCTTTCACAGTGAAGACAGCAATTTACATGAAGTGTCATATCCTAGATTCTACACCAGATTTCAGTAATAATGATCATTAATGAACGTATTTAATTAAAACTAGTGTGTTTTCTTCAATTCAACACCAATTGTAATAAAAAACAATCCATATTCACAAGCACGTTTTCAGTTACCAGCCCCAAAACACACCGAAAGATTATGGCTGTGGAGGTTGCCAAAAGAAGAGAACTATGTTTCAGTTTCTCCTATGGAAGAGAATATGCTGAATATAAACTATATAATAATTTAAAGTTTTATTTAGTTTTATTACCAGAAAGGTGATCAAAATTAACTAGACTCTAATATGGAATTAAGTGGATACATATTTTGCAAAATGGAAGTATTTCATGTCCAACTCTAAAAACATAATCCTTCTCTAAAAACTAAAACTGCAAACTGACAGGACAGCATTTACAGGTTAAGTAACCAGTCCTAGCCATTAACTTAAGACGAAAGCCTCAAAATACAAAGACTTAGAAACAAAATCTCCTGCATCATTATTTCAATTCTCAAATCATTCCATAACCCACAGCTCCTTTTAATCTCAGCAGGAGAAATTAAGCTTTCCATGAGCCTTTTTATAGGAAAAAAGTAACCACACCACTACATGATATTGTAGATCATTAAATTACTTAGACAGCATTCCATGCTACTGAAACACAACAGGATATGGAATTAAAGAACTTTTTTTCTAATAGTGTCCTCAATTTGGAATCTGTTTTTGAACTACTTCTGCTAAAATTCTTTCAAACTTGTCATCATTCTCCTTATTCTCAGAATTAGTCAGCTTTTACAGTTTTCTCATTCTAAAGAAAAGCTAGCAATGAGCTGTCCTTTATTTTTAGTTTCAAAAGGCGACTTGTGCAAGCAATGTTTGATTCAAGCTTCCTTCCTCCATGCACATTGATCATACTGTCATCGCGATGAGTTGTAAAAGACATTCGAGGAGTTGACCTTATGAACAGTTTATTGCACGTGTGAGACACAGAAAGAGGTCACTCACGTAACATTCAACTTTTCAAACTACAACTACCAAGCACACAAAACCTTTTCTTTACCAAGCATGAGCAAGTCAAGTTGAAGAAGTATCTAGATAATAACAAATGCTTACTATACAGCAGAGCAAGGAAAGAAAACACAGAAGAGGATAAACAGTTGATCTCGTGCCCCATCCTTCTTTCTCATCGTTATTCTTTATAGATTTTTTTTAAAAAGTTAATATAATTTTTGTCATACATTGTAGTTCTTCAGGAATGAAAAGGCCAGACAGAAATGTAAACAGAACTTTTGACTAAAACCTCTGCAGGTGCCAATAGGAAGTTTGCACACACACCACAAATGCCACTTCTAGCCCTAGCAGAGCAAGCCCGAAGGGAGGCTGTCTGAAACATAATTCAGATAAACAATTTTCAATGGCAGGACTAACCTAGTTACCGGCTTCCCTTCTGCTTCAGCCATTGCACCATAACAACTGAATAAGAATTTGCATGGCTTCTCATCAAAATTACACCAAATCAGACAAAACTATGAGAGGAAGGAAAAGGCCAATTTCCCAGTCCGGTTCATCATGGAGTTTGCAGATGAAGAACAAGGAGATTAGAGAGCTGAAAATATGCAAGCAGAAACACGGGTAGAAAAAATAAACTGGCCACCAACTCTCAGAACTACTGCCACACATACCTCTAACCTTAGGTACCTAAAAAGAGGCAAACTACACTACCCAGTCTCAGTAACACTATTTCCTTGGTAGGCAGCAGAAAGGTATTTTCAGAATGCCTGTGCAACTCTGGTTGTTGGTTGTTTAAATGACCCCACCACTGGAAAGCAACCTAGTAACTAGCAAACAACATTGCATGTGAATTCCTACCCAAATCCATCTCCCAGATCTAAGACTGAGCGCAGTAAGCCATGTAAGGGCTGTCCATTGGGCATGTAGAACCCAGATAAGCCTCGAGGCGGGGAAGGTGCCTGAGAGATCAAGGTTCTCAGATTTTACCATGGTGTTGGTGATGCAGCTGTCCTGCAGGAGCACTGCTTGTGTCGTCAGTAACAGCCTTCTGTCTCCCTATGGAGTTAAAATTCTTTAGAGGACATACTAATCACCAGGACCACAAAAGAGTCTGGAAAGACACATGATCCATCCTTCAAATCACACTGGAGAAGCAAGCTCCACACTCAGTCCAGAACAGAACAGTTATGAAGCCTAAGTGGATACAACTGACTTGGCAGTATCATTATTGCCCTAAAGCAGGGGTGTAAAACTCACAGTTCCCACCATTCTCCTGCTCCTGCAGAGTAACACGCGTCACGCACACTGCACATGTGACCACCGCTGGGAGGAGCACAGGGGCAAGGAGCTTGGTGTTGCCACCAGGTAGAAACAAGGACTGGATAAAACAAGGTGGAGGGTCGGATTTATCCCGCAGGCTGTGAGTTTGACACCCCTGACCTACAGGAAGTCAAAAGTTCCAGTCCTTGCCAAGGTTATTCCCAATTTTGATGCCTTTTATAGTGCCCAATGTACCAGGTAAACATGGAGTCAAAGCCAAAACAGTACTCTCCACTTTCCCAGGCATTCTAACATCGCAATTAGAGCTAAGTCTAAACAGTCAAAAAATGAAGGCATTAAACGAATTTACACACTTAAAGCGTTTTACAATTGTTGAAGAATTTACTTTCTCAACTTATCTTGGACAGAAGGAATATCAGCTCAGAGAACTCCCTTGAGGTGGGAGGACAAGAATAAGAAAGCACTGGGAGAGAAGGTATTACAGTGAAAGGGGGATGTAATGGTTTCAGCCACTGAAAGTTTAAAGCAACAAAACCTTTCCTTCGCAAGATGAAAAATGTCTCAAATGCTTAGGCAAAACAATACAACAAATCTAGACAAGAGCATCATAAAACAAGATTTGTAACAACTATCAGCTGGAGAAGTGGAGTGTCAAGACAGAAGAAGTTTTGAGCTATGAAAACGAGCAGGAGAACAAAGTGCCTTCTTTGAAGTAGAACAAGTAAATACAATCTGCAAGAAATATCAACACCTCAGGGCACATACGCACAAGAATATGAGGTAACAAGTGCTCCGTTCCTCAGAGCTAACTTGTATTACGTTCTTCAGTACTGCTCATCATCACAACTATTCAAAGACAACTGCTACAGGAGCAGGGTATGGTATTTCCACTCGGTGGTTAACTTCTGTTAGTTGGCATAATAATTTCCCATAATAAACAGACATAATTAATGGGTGCAATCAGAAAACTGCTAAGATTTCCCAGAAACATTTATACAAACTCCACATCTGCCCTTTATATAAGCTATGGAAAGAAACCCTAGGCCTCTTTTGAGCAAAAGTCTGTGACAAAGCAGCACAAAGCTGCCCTGGTAACAACTGACTGCCAGGTCTAATTGCATTTCATAAAATAATTCCAAAACGAATTTCAAAATCTGCTGCTTAATTACAGTGTTCCCCACTGGGAGTGCAGGATTATTTGACAGTAATTCCTCACAATTAGAGAGCTCTGCAGATCTGCTGTGAATGAAATTTCACCCAGTGGCCTGTGCACAAGATTTCAGGTCACAACTGTGAGTTTGCCCAGAACAAAATAAGAGAGAGTAGGCAAAGGAGCTCAAGACAGGGAGTTTTCATCTCAAACAAACAAGATTAAGAAAACATTTTAAGGTTATCATTACACTCACAAATGAAACACTTCTCCTTTTGAACTCTGAAGCCATAAACATCTTCCTGCTGTCATTACTATGAATACTGGAAGAATCAAACATTTTACCTTTATTATTTGTAGCTGCACCCCTTCGTCCGTTTGAGGGCCCTGAAAACAGCCACATATTGTCTCAATAATTCTATCAATTAATTTTTTGCCTGGAGCTGTACTGTCTGGAGCATTCCCTGTCAAGTGGCCATATGCTATAAGTTTCTGGAGAGAAGGAAAAAAACCCAAATAAGAGCTTAATAAATAAGTCAGCTTTCCATTACAATAAATTAATTATATTCTAACTTGTACAGAATAACTAAAACAGTACATTTTACCCGAAGTCTCATAAAACATCAAGAATTTTTTTTAAAATGTCTTCCTGATTTATTTCATTTTCACTCAGCAACTGCAATACAAAGTTTGTCAGCAAGCTTACCATTAAAGCTTTTGTTCATCACTTAACAATGTTTTAAAACAGGATTCTAGAAACTAACTCACACTACACAAGTCTTCATATGTAGTCAGCACACAAATGTTTTTACTACCAGATAAACCAGATACAAAACTTTCTATTTAAGCCACTAGCTGGTCCTTTCTTTTTAAGTGTGTTATTATCCTCTTCTGTCTCTAGGTCTTCAATGCTCTGAAAATGGATTTAACTCAAAATTAACAAAATCCTCTTCTGAACACTTTAGGCATGAAAGTATTTGTAAATCTACATGAGTCATCTACTTAAAAATAGAGTAACAAGGTATGATAGTGTAGCAGCATGACAGGCACACATGTACCTGTCAATGTAAATGCATTAACTGAGTTGAGGGCACCGAGTCTGCCACTATTCAAGAAGCATTTGGACACCGCACTCAGTCACACGGCGTGAATGCTGGGAGCATCCTATGTAGGCATAAGAGTTAGACTCGGTGATCCTTATGGGTGCCTTCCAACTCATGTAATTCTATGATTCTATCACTCTTTCACTGTTGGGCTACTAAGAAAAAAGCAAACAACTAATTTTCATGCTGTAGAATTTGTTTCGAAAATACTACAACAGCCTCTTGAGTTTTGAGAGACTAGAGATCTCAAACTGAAATATTTTACAGCAATTATAAATAGAATAAAATGATGCTAATGCTATACCTGCTGTGTTAATTCAACACAAAAATATACACATGAAAATAGGTACCTGTACACAACATAATACAACTGATCCAAATATGTAACTGTGGTAATACGTATCTACACGAATAAATATTCACACACATTACATAATAAATAGTCCATGCACCTTTTGCGGGAAATGTAATTTGGGGTGTGTGCAATAAAGTAAAACAACAGAAAAACAATCATATTTGTTAGATGCAACTCTACTCTCCCTCCAAACCAACAGAATTTCAAAGTTGACAGTTAAAGCTCAGCTTGATACAGACCTGTAAACAATCTAGAGATGTGCTGACAATCCTGGGGCACTTGGACTGGCATGCCAATTCAAATGGTAGGAAGTATTTGTCCGCTTCAATGAAGTTTGTCTTTGATTTTACAGGTGGAAGAGTGCTTGAACCAGGCTTCGCTTCTCCATGAGGGGGACTAAACAGAATGACTATATTAGAATGCTGTAAGTGGTCTCACATACAGTTCCCACCAACACAATGTTTATGAATTCAATTAAAACCCAAGAAAATTGACATTAGGAAAGAGTAACTTCTATGAAGTTAACACAATGGTAATATGGTTGCATAAGTATTCTTAACAGCTTTTATATTTCATCTGCCTCCTTTACGGATCAGGCAAATCAGCCTATTTGCATATTAAGAAGGTATTCATGGTTTGAAGAAGGTATGCTGGTTTGAAGGAATAAAGACTTGTTTCCTCTGAAAACAGGAAAAGATCCCCTTTACTTGGTTGGTAAAGGCAGAGGAGAAGAAGGAAAATCTATTTATTATCATTTCCACATTAAATGATAACACGGAGAAGTCTAGTCTGTTACTACTAGAACAGATAAAAATACAACTTGCCAAAAATTTGAATGACCCTGAAAGTTAAGAATTACTCAAGCACTGTATTATGATGTGACTTTGGTTCAGTGCTCCAGAGAAAGCATGTCTATGTTGGAGATTAAATCATATCTGAACTTCAATCCTGTTCATACTCAGTGAAAAACAAACAACACCAATAACCCCCCCCCCAAAAAAAACCCCTTTGCTTCATCCATGCTTCTGATGACACCACACAATTTAAGAGTTCAGTGGCTAACGTATCTTAAATGACTAACTGTACAAGATTTGAGAAAATTATTAGCTGTTCAAGGCTTATTTCTTACTGCACCTTTAGAAAGAGCTTGCTCATTAATACTTAGCTGAAAAGGACAATTAAGAATGGGCAATTTTCCACTAATTTCTGTGCATCAATGAAGTTTGCCTTTGACTCAAAGCAAGATGTTTGTGTTTCTCATCTCACAGAACAACTCACCACCTTTACATAAAGCATTCTTGACCTTTTTTTTGCCCACATACACATCTTTACATAAAGGGCAAACTATACCGTCTTACACAAACCTGATAAGTGGTCTATAAAAAAGAGAGCATAACGCTGTATTCTGTGGTAAAGGATTACAAAATTCAAACGCATCTTCACAAAAAAAGTAATTTCATATCCAGGCTCTATGTATTTGTTGCAACTTAAATCAGATGCTTCAAGAAATGCAGATGGTAGAAAATATATTTTCATGTGGCGGAAGTAGAAGAATGAACTGCTAAAAGTTTATTATAAATCTAAAGAATGAATCCAGTCCCAAACATCACGGAGAGAGCTCTAAAGAAACTAATATGATGAATTATCAATTTCAGCTTTTCAAGGAGAAAGCTAGACTGTCCTTGAGAAGATGTCTGGCTTCACACTGAAACAGCCCTCCTTGTTTAGGCTGCTTAAAAAGGCACTTCAATTCTAAGTCTTAATAGTGAAAAATTAGTGATAAGATTCTACTTTCTACTAAATAACTTCTCTTTTGAAGGTTTAAGGATTTATCTCTACATATTTTTTTTTGTGAAGAACAGCAGTTTTTCTGTTGGCTGCACAACTTTATTTACTGCCCAATATTGTTTTGCTGGAAACAGAGCTCTTTTGGACAAAATCCAAATCAGATAAGTTGCAGAGAAAGTACATGATTCTTCTATGTTCTTAAAACTTTCTGCAATTCCTATAAAAGATTTTCTCTGAGGAATAGAAGGGTGGTATCTCTCGCTCATGTCTTATGGCAAGACTGCTCTTCATCTAGAGATTATGTCTACCAAAACTATTAAAATTAAGGTAAAAAAACATTCAGGAAATAAAGCCAGAATTTCTCAGAAACAAGGAGCCGCCCATGATGAGATTCCAAAAATGAAGAACCTGTACCACAGCAAGTAACTACTGAAGCCTGAAGCTTCTCTTAATTAGAAAGCTATTAAAAAACCCAAGTCAATAAATATGGAAGATGATGTTCCATTTGCCACTGGAAGATAACTCAATAAGCTCATCACCTTGCTGATCATGGAAGGGAAGGAGATAGCAGGGGGAAGGGAGAAGAGAAAACCAAAAGGTCTTCTTTTCCCTAATGTCAGTGAAGAAATTAATTTAGCTGTTTTTTTTCCAGCACACTCTGAAATTAGAAACTGTGCCTAACAAACCTTCTTCCAGCAAGGGATCTACCAAACATGAGAATTATAAAATACGCTGACATTTACATATCAGCCACAGAAAAAGTCTCAGGTATGTATCAAACAATGAATCTTAAAAATTATTTTGGCAACATTTGCCACATAAGGGTTACATAAATCAGCCTGTCCTTTTCTATTCCATTGCCCTTTGCCTCACTATCAAACTCTAGTTCTGTTTAAAAACAAACAACAAGACTAAAGAAAGCAGTTTTCCATGCAAGATTTCTGCAAGGTGGAAATGATTTAATTTTCAATGCATTGCAGGTTAACTGTGCGATCAGCTTCCCCGAACAGGGACCGTAAAAAATTAAACAATTATCATTAGAAGTTCCTTGTTAGGATATTCAAATATCAATTACAGAAATAAAGAGCTAGAAGTAATTTCATAAATGAGTAAGTTTCTCTATGCTAAGGCGTAGAAAAACAGTATTTTCTACTGCATCTAAAAAATTTGACTCTACAGTAAGAATAGGGCAGATCCATTCAGTTTCCACGCCCAGCTACTGCCAAAATAAAGACAACAGTGAAGAAAAATCAAAACCTATTTAGAAAATGCATCTAGGCAGGTAAAACAGACACATGATACCCCAAAAAATCACAACTTTGGATATTAATCGGACAGAATTCAAGCACCCAAAGTGCAGAAATGGCTGAACCATCCTGCGTAAATCATCATAATTTAGTGCTCTTAGTTTTAGCATGGTATTTAACTACATGTTTAGATATTACTTTTCCTTATTCAGTACCCAGAACAAATATCCATCACTGAATATTTAATATTCAATATTTTTCTTACAATGCTTTACAATGTGAACTTCTGCTTTATACTACCCTAAGCAAAACCTCTTACAAAACCACATTACTACTGTCTTGTGGTGCTTGGTACAACATTTCCGACCACTACACAAATACTAACTTTATTTTTACAACCTTACTATGAGCTGGTGGTACTGACTTTATTTTACTGGTGCAAACCGATGCACAGCGATTCAGTGAGATGCATCCATTAATTCTTACCTGTCCGATTTGATAAACTGCAAGACTAAGTTGTTCAGCATATTTGATATTAAATTATCCTTTACAACTTCTGAAACAAAGCTCACACTGCCTTTCTTTCCTGCTAGAAGTGCTTACATTTTCCAAACCAAAACTTGTAGATTTCAGTTCAAGCACCCAGGAGAGGAAGCAAAAGTCATTAGCAGCCAATTTTGACAGCTGTGGTTTGAATGATTTGCCTAAACCAGAAATTCAGTTTATAGGGCAGAAGCAAGTCTCCAAGCAGCACTCATCTGCTTAAGCCAGGAGAAAAATTTCATCATCAGTTTCACCCACTGATCCAATTCATTCAGCAAGTAGGCTTCACCACAAAGCCCCGACTCATGGTTAATAACGCACACTGAAGGAGGAAGAAAATCCAGTGGAATATGTAATTAAATACAAATTATGGACTCCACAGTTTACCAATACTTAAAAATTTACTTGTTGATAGGGGGAGAGCGCTGAATGTCAATCTTGGCTTCTGCTTTCCCTTGTAGAGGAACTGCCTCCAGAAACCTATAGCTAGTTATACCAGTCTTTCCCACTTGTTTCCACTTCCTCACCCCAGGCCTCTTCCCTTTGCTAACTCACTTTAGGTATTTATCCCTGAAGATGTTCAAAAAGTGTGTAGACGTGGCACTCTGGGACACAGTTTAGTAGGCATGGTTGTGCTGGGCTGACAGTTGGAACTGATGACCTTTGAAGTCTTTTCCAACTTTTATGATTTGCATTTCAGGTTCTTCCCCCTCCTTTGAATCCATTTCAGGATGCTTTTAGGTTCAGGCTCCTCCACCAATACTTTCTGCACCGCTCAAAGTCCTCTTCCACCTGCTCCCTGTGAGCGGTCTTCTGCTCCAGGCCCCATGCCTTGCACTTTCATAGTCAGTTACGCAAGCAGCACCCGTAGCACATTTTCAGATACCACCAACATTACAAAATACATTGAAAAAGCTTTTCAGAGAGAGCCTATACTCCCAATGCAGAATAAGTATGGTACACATTTTAAGACAGTAAAGCACTATTGCTTAATATGATGAACTATCACATACCTTTGCTTTTCTGTTTCAGCCTTTATTTCATCTGTAAAATGAAACAAAGGCAGTGTTATGGAAACAGTATCATAACCACAAATATAAAATTAAATAATTTTTATTACTGGAAAGCAAAACTGTTTGAAACTAGGATTAGTTCGAAACAGAAAATACATGTTTATCAGCAGTTTCATAACAGCTTCTACTCTACACCTGCATTGGTCACAAACTGTAACAAAATTACTTTACAAATATATATTTAATACTTACTACTTAAATTTGCACCCAAGCATGCTAACTAAACACCACATCCCTTGAACGTTTCTGCGATGACACTGGGGCAATCTCTTTTCATAGTTTATGTATACAGAAATAACAAGGAAAACACAAATATTATTAAAACTATTTATCTATCCATAAAGGATATATTGCTTGTTAAATGTGGATTATACAGAAGAACAATAAAGAAACCACTATTGTCAATTCTTACACAAAACCTTGATGACTAATAATTATCTTTGGTTTTAAACGCTGTTAAAACATCACACCAATGACTAGAGGGAAGGCAAAAAAAAGTCTGCAGCACCTCTACTTTATATGATTTTAAAATAAATTAAAAAGGAAAGACTAATATTTTAATGATATTGACAAGACATTCTAAGTAATTTTAAACTACTAAAACTAATTTTAGGACACATCTTCAATTTCAAGGTTATTTTTGTCTATATTCTACACTTACATCACAAGAAATAACGCCATAGAGACTAGGATTTCCAAATAGGATATCCCTAATTGTAGGGATACAAAAGGTACATGATCAAGTATGGAGAGAGATATATATGTTTTAAGAAATCATCTCAGGAAATCTATTCTAAAATCAAGTCCTGCTCAAAGATACAAAACCACAGACAACGAAACCCAGCATTTACCATTTCACACAGTCATAATGATTCACCTACATAACATAGGTTCCTAAGTTTGGTATTCCACCTCAAATCACTACTACCACATACATTTACTAATAGACTTGCTCAACATAAAGAAAAGTGGACATAAGGAGAGCCCAACAGCACAAATTCTAAGTATTATTTCTGATATGACTGATACCCCTGTTCATCCCCATTAAGATCCTGTGGTTAGCAGGTCAGTGGTTTGTCCAAGGAACAGCCAGTCCAAAAGCAGTTCACATCTGCGTTATCCATGACTAGATAAAACATGAAAATAATTGTATATTCTAGCTATTCAATATTCCTCAATAAGTAACAATAGTAACAACAATTAGTAATGTTTCAGCAAAATATGCCTTATAGTGCTAGACCCATGCACCCACCTGAAGACAAATTTCTGACCAACAGGAAGGAGAGGAAACTCTCTTCTTCCCTTGCAGCATCTTCATACCTCTCATTATTTTACCTTCACCTTTAGCATTCATAGCCAAGAACTGACCTCCCCGAGATGTTCTGAAGTCTGTCCAACAAACAACATTACCAACCAACAGATGTGACTGCAGAATGGCTTCTGAGTTCAAAGTTTCCAACTAAAGTGACAAAATTGAGCAGGTTCTCACCCAATACACAATTATTCTGAACACAGAATGAGACACAGCAGACTAGAGAAACTAACGGAATTCTATAAGTCTTTGTTTGAATAGTAACACTAATGGCACTGACATTAACAATTTTTACAGTAAAATGACACAAGGTGTGAAAGTTGTGTCATTAAAAAGGTGGGGAGCAGACATTCAACACAAAAGTAGAAACCACATCTTTCTGAACTTGACTTTCAGTGACTTATTTAAACATTCTTGTTTCATACTAAGTTCTTGTTCAAAATGATTAACACACAAATTTAGAAACCACTCAGTTAAATAATTTGAACTTAAGTCATACTAACAAACATTTTATATTCAAGTTATAGTCCAATATTATAACCCATTTTATGGTATTTAAGAAATATGATATTTCAATTGAAGATAAAACAATCATTCTCAACTCATTACAACACAAATTTCAGATTACAATTTAATCAGATTTTAATAATCTGAAACAAACACAATAGTTTATTTAACAGTTTTACTTAAGATCACTAAAGTACAGGAGTCTATTACTCTACTGATAATACAAAAATTCATCCATTTACAAGTTATTTTATACTTTGGCTAGAGAGAAAAAAAGAAAAAACAAATCTAGAATAGAAATGAATTCAGACTATTGCTATAAAAAAAGAATAAAGCCTGACACGTGGACATTCCCCCACTCCACATGCTGATACTGGAGAACAACCATTGTCAGAATTTCACTCTGGACCCACCCTCCCGTGTATCAAGTGGCAGTGATAAGGCCCTTAAGTTGAGAAAAAAACACCTTTATGATTTTCTTCAGAAAACAAAAGCCTGAGAAACTTTCTCTCCTCCCATCCTACTGCTTCTCTTCTGAAAAAAAAGCAATCAGGAAAAATAAAGACAGAAAAGCTAAACCATTTTAAAGGGATAAATAAAAAAATGCTCACAAGAAAACAAGCGCTTTTCATTCTTTTCTAAAAACACCAGAATGTGAAGCTCCACTTCATGTCCAATCCCGATTGCCTTTCTCTACTGCCACCATGCCACTTGGGACACTAAAACCCCAAGGCTAACTGAACCCCGTGGAAAGGGACAAATTATAGCAGAACTTGTTCATCATTTAGAACAGAAATGGTTAAGATTATAGAATTAGAGTGAAAATTGCTTAAGGAGGTATAGGTAAGGCAGTTCTCCTGCTTCCTGCCCTCTTCCTTACCCCAACACATTTTTCCAGTAAAAGATAGCACATGTCCTAAGCGCAGATACTCTTCCAGCACTATTTAAACCAGATGTGACAGCTGGTGAGCGTTCAGGCACCCTACTTAGCTTTACAAATTCCAAAACAGTGGCTAAACTGTATGTTTAAGCAAACTTCTTGAGCTGGAAGCACTGCATGACCCAAGACAGTCCCTGGCAATCAGATAAACAGCTTTCAGGAGAAGGAAGATCAGAAACAGTGGGTCCACCTTGCAGTAACTCATTTTATTCCTACCTAAAAGAATGCACCAAACCCAATACTTGCAAAGATTACCAAAATAATGAAAAAATTCTATCAGAGCTGTTTAGAGCCCTCGTCACGCTGTGGATATTCTAACAAATTAAAATACAAGGGAACACATTCAGAACAGGCTACAGCAATCTCTATCAGAAAACAGAAATTTTTGTAACTGAAGGAAGTAAACTGGAATTACAAGGAAGGAGTTTATGCAAGCGTCAATCTAATTAAATGTTACTACTACAATGCTGTTTTGAGCAACACTGTATCAGTCTATCAATGTGAAAGTGCAGATTTTATAACCTTTGTTAAACTAAAAGAAAGCTTCTTATAGTAACTGACTTCAGTACTTTAGGATACCAAAATATTTTAAGTGGTAGATAAGCACATAGTACAGTACCATTACTACGAATGAGGCAGACAGCAAATTACTGTAAAAGCAAACTTTACTTTTTACCCTTGAGAACAGAGAAAACCCATTTTCTGTACTGTCTGATTGCTTCCTCTGCTCTCCACGCCAAAACACGTTAATCACAGTACAATTTCTTCGTCATTGACAACCACATTCAGAAGGAAGCACAGTAAAAATTCAAGACACATCATCATCAGAAAATCAGATTATAAAAGTAACCAACAATTCTCATGCCAAGATAAACAACTACAGACAGATGAACCAAAACACTGGCTGATACATTCTTTTAAATGGGAAAAAGTAACCCCTGCGAAACTAGAAAAAACTAGCTAGAAAAGGGAGACGAAGCCAGGCTTGAACACATGGCTGCTTCCATGTTTTGCTCTAGCCCTCTACAAAACACATACCCAAAACCACAAAGGAGAGGATCTGTGAGCTGGAAAAGCTTATTATCTCACCATCACAATTCATTTGAGGAAGGAAGAGTAAGAAAGGATGCAAGATCATGGAACAGGGCAAGAAGACTGGAAAAAAGGACTACGGCTTACAGAGTCTTTCTCTACTTTATCTGAGAGGCAAACACAGAATTATGTCGAAAATAGGTCAGATAATTCCATGGCACTGAAAGGATGATGTGTCCTAAACTGTAGCTATTAATAATCAGGGTAAATTTAGTACTCTTAAATAAAGTGCATCAGAAATAAAAAAAAATAAACTCCTTCTGAACTCTCACCCTTCATACACATTTCCATAAGACCACCTCTTTACAAAGCTCTACCACAGAATTAATGGAAATATATGTAGCTTTTGCCCAGAGAAAATAAAGCTGATCAATGAGATGCATTACTTTGCAATTTTACAATGTAATGCATCAACTGTTTCACAAAGCATGTAAAATGAGTCAAGTACATTAGTTTCAAAATAATTTTCCATTCATCTGCACCTGTACAGACCATAATAATTTAAAAAAAAATCTCAGAAAAGGTCTAAGACCTTTGTTAAACAGGTATACTGGTTTGGACTGGGATAGAGTTAACTTTCTTCATGGTAGCTTGCATGGGGCTGTGTTTCAGATTTGTGCTGGACCAGCCTTGATAAGACAGGGATTGTTTTAACTACTGCTAAGCAGCGCTCGCACAGAGTCAAGGCCTTTTCTGCTTCTCAACCCACCCCATCAGCAAGCGTGCATTAGAGGGGAGGGGACCAGAGCTGGAACAGCTGATCTCAACTGACCAAAGGGATATTTCACACCATATAATGCCATGTTGAACAATAAAAACCTGGAAGGGGGGAAAGTGAGGAGTTCACCTGCCACTGCCTGGGGACTGGCTGAGTATCAGTTGCCTGATGGTGAGCTATTGCTTATTTTTGCATCACCTGTGTTTCCTAAATTTGTTTTTTCTTTGTTCTTGCCTCTCTCTCTTTCTTTTTTTCCTCATTAAACTGTCTTTATGCTAATCCAGAGTTCTTGTACTTTTACCTTTCCCATTCTCTCCTTGATACTAGTCACCAAGGGGGCTGCTGGTCAGAGGCAGTAAACAACCACAATGGGTATCTGTAATTTCATTCTCAACACTCCAACTTTAATTCACTATTTCAGCACCTTATTTGAACACTTTTCCTTACCCTCTTCAGACTGCTTATAGCTTCTACGACGAAAAAAACTAAGTGGTTTCTAGTTTCCTTTTTCTTCTTTGAACACCTTCTAAACAGCTAATTGCATTTGCAACTATAAAATTAACAAATCTCTGTAATGACAGTGGGTAACACCTAATCAGCAAGGTCAAAACAGGCCACATAAGTCAAGCAGGTGCTGCAGGCAATACTGTCTTAACAGGTCTGTAATGCTGATCAAACTCCAACTTAGAAATAATTCAGTTTGCCCTGCTAATACGATTAAAAGGATGATTTAAACCTTAGCTAAACTGAAGGGCATCTCTAACTCCAGTCTGAATTTGTCTATGACGGGATTATTCCCTTGCTTCCCATGCCAGCATCCCTCCCGCGTAGGAAATAGAATCTCTCCTCTAGCTTACCTTTAGGTAACATTTCCTTCTCCTTACCTAAATATGCTGTAATATCACATAAAATATAAATACTCTATGGCTATACTTTGGCAGAAGTCAAGGATAACCTTGCCATCAAGTAAGGACTAACTAAATGGTTACCTTCAGGAATGGTACACAGAGCTAAGCTCTGCAGTGTCAACTCAACATCAATTTGTACATTAGATTACAGGGAAAAAGAATTCTTATGGAACTTGCTGTTGGATAAAGGGAAACTATTTTCCATAAAAAGGAAAAATACTTTACATTTTCATTACAAAGTATGATGCTAGGAATATCCCACATTTTAAAGCATTTCATAGACATCTTATTATTTCTCCATTCTTGCATCAGAATTGTATTTAAAACCACAAGCATTTGAGATTCCTACAATACTGTATTCCAAACAACCGACATTGCTGCCAGAGAAGCATGCACGTCTCCAGTCTACAAGGATCTCCACATCTAAAGTATACAGTGTAGGTATCAAAACTAAAGTTTATTCACCTAACTGAAAGTAAATCTATTGGAACAGAAAACATCCTGCATTTTCACTGAGGGGAAAAAAACTACCTCATAAAAATTACATTCAAAATATATAAGCCTGTTCCTCTGCTCACTGGGAGAAAAGCAGAAGCAGTTACTCTTCCATGTGGGATTGGAGAAAACCTCTTCTTAATGCCAAAAACGTATACAGAGGACTAAAAATCATAACGATATTACAACTAAAAAAACAGAGGGTATCACAAATATAATGAATTCAAGATAGTAAGCAGTGGCGTTTTAAAGAATTGTAAGCATTCTGGGTAATCAGAAGGTAGAAACAAACAAAGCAGCACAGCCTGCAAAACTCCAACGAAACAAGTCAATGTCTGGAGCTCACATTATGGATTGAAAGTAGCCCTGAAGAAGAAGGGCTTGGGGATGCAGGTGGATGAAAAGCTGACAATGTTCGCTTGCACACCAGAAAGTCAACCATATCCTGAGCTACATCAAAAGAAGTGTGACCAGCAGGACAAGCGAGGTGATTCTTTCCCCTCTACTCTGTTCTGGTGAGACCTCACTTGAAGTTCAGCTCTGGAGACCTCAGCACAGGAAGAACACGGATCTGGTCAATCGAGTCCAGAGAAGGGCCATGAAGAGCTGGAGCACCTCCCATATGAGGACAGGCTGAGACAGACAAGCTTGCTCAGCCTGAAGAGGAGAAAGCTCCTGGGAGACCTTACAGCAGCCTTCCAGTATTTAAGGGGGGCTACAGGAAGGCTGGGGAGAGGCTCTTTTATCAGGGAGTGCAGTGATAGGATGAGGGGTAATGGTTTTAAGCTAAAAGAGGGGAGATTTAGATTAGACATTAGAAGAAATGTTTTCCTGTGAGGGTGGTGAGGTACTGGCACAGGTTGTCCAGAGAAGCTGCAGATGCCCCCTCCCTGGAAGTGTTCAAGGCCAGGTTGGGTGGGGTCTTGAGCAGCCTGGTCTGGTGGGACGTGTCCCTGCCCATGGTAGGGGGGTTGGAAATGGATGGGTTTTAAGGTCCCTTCCAGCCCAAAACATTCTATGACTCTGAATACTTATACCTTAGAAGACTACTGTGACAGGCAAGCAATTTGAATTCAGTTCAACTCAAATCAGGTGGATGAGATCCAAGAAATATGCAGTGAAGAGGAATTTAAATTATATCGATATTTATATTAAAAAAATGAAATCCTATTAAAACATTACAGGCTTTGCATGAATTGACTTAGTGTGCTTCCTTCCATCCACGTATTCTACTGACTGTCTCCAATAACATACAAAATATTGTGGCAGCCAAGGCATTAAAATACCTCCAATTTTCATCATTTACAACACTGAAACGGTCCTTCTCCATGACAATATATATGGAAAACCTCAAAGACCTAGCAGTTTAAATGTATGTGTCAATGTAAAACTATAAGACGACATTAGCTGGACTATAGGTATTACACAATCAGAAATTCAATACTTATTTGAAGATAACTTTCATTAACTATATTCCCAACCATGTAATAAGATTATTACACATATGGTGATAGTTAATTTAAAAGAATTACCAAGTATGAACTCACAGTAGTAAAGCCACATAAACATGACGGGAATAAAAAATGTCCCCAAACCAATCTCTCCCTCAAAGAGATAAAACTCCAAGCAGATCATACTAAGTAAGTTTTACCTCATGGGGGGTTATTAGAATGTATTTCTAAAAAAATATCCAAAACTTCTTTTCTTGCCATCTCCTGTCCATTAGCTTTAAGCAGTATCAAAGAGTCTCTTCCCTATTCAGCTAAAGGAAGTATTACCCAAAAGTCAGTAACTGACTTCAGAAAAAAACTAAAACGATCAGGTTTAAAGAGACCAAACAACAGAACTGCAGAAATACGCAGCCTCTTTCAACCCAAGGTCCATTGCGTTCACACAATGATGATCCAGAGATGATCTCTGTGGGCAACTTCTGCCAAGTCGTTAAGCCTAAGAAAAAACAGCAAGCTTATGTAAAAATGCATGCTGCAAATCTGTCACTTGCTCTTGGCACCTTGTTCGTAACAACTAAACCCCTCACGGGTCTTCCGCAAAGCTGAGGATTTGCTAAGAGACAAACACTGTCAAGTACACACATTGCTTGGAACTCTTCTCCAGGTCTCCAGCAGACCACTCTTCCTGCTCTCACAAAGCCTCTGCCTCACTACCTCTAAGCTCTGAACCACCCCAGCTTCAACGTTGTCTTGCGCTGAAGACGTATGAAGAAGAGTAATTAGCAAGCTTATACTATGGTATTTTCCTTTCCCATTTCTTTTTTTAATTGTAGCAATGTAATTAACTTTCAGTATCACTGTGTGTAAATAGCAAGCAGACAAAAACTAAAGCTTTATAAAAAGCCTCACTAGGGTCTGAAATCACCATAGAACAATTAAACAGTTCAGTCCAATACTGTTATTCCCCTAGATTGTCAAATCAGGTTGACTGGACTAAAACTGGTAATAGTGCATGCAGATTCATTATAGGAAGATATTATAGAAATTATCAGTACTTTAGATAGCCTGAAGAAGAAAACACTCATACAAACTGAACTCCCTAGATAAGTATCACAGCACCGTGTTTTCCTATAAATCCTATAAACAGCTTTCTCCATCATACCTTATAGGAAGCACAGAGATGCCCCCTCCCTTCCCTCAAATCCTCCTGAACACAGTGACTGTAAGATGGACAAAAAAAATCCTAGTTGTGGGAGTCCAAAACGAGGCTGATAGCAGCAGTAGGCCTCTAGGGCAATGTTCTTTAATTTAATCCAGGAAGTTAACCTAAAGAGAAACAAGGTTGGAAGAAATATAAACACAAGCACTTATAACATTAAAGTGTGAATTGCACCTGTGTACACTGTCCCCACTGTAGGATACCATGATTGTTTCCTCACCTCAAAATTCCTGAGCCCAGACGTCAGCACAGACCCTAAGTTTATTTAAACATCTGTTCTTCCAGCTGCTGTTACCTGCTGTCAATTAACCTTTTATTCTACTTAGTTTCCTCTATCTGCAAGATTACAGCTCACACAGCTATGGCACATGGACAGAAAAGAGTACAGCTCTGAGCAGATTTAAGATAGTCACTGCTGTGACCTTCACACAGCAAGTAAATCTTGTACAGACAAACCAAAGAACCTTAACAGTATACTTGAACATTTCCACTTGCTTTTAATTCCAATGTATTACACTGCTGCAACTTCATGTTTACAGGTACTGAAGGAGTAACTAACGAAGCACAGATTAATCATGTTATTTAAGAAGCAGCATTCCAAACCAACAGCAGTTAATATTTTGAGTCTGACAGCTCTTGATGATACACTGTGTAGATCCTTCTTGTTGTGATCTACAAAATCCTGAAACCCTCTAATTAACTGAAATACAAAGTTATATCTCATTAGTTTAGAAGGATACAGAGTAGTAATCTTTGAATCATGTAGAGGAATATTTAGGTGTACACACATACAAAGTAAAAAAAAAAGCTATGAATATGAACTTTGTACAGGTGAGGTGCTTCAACTTTAGAAGACACTAATCCTCTGAAGACAGTGCTAATATAAGAGGAACATTACACGTTGTTACTTCCCATGCCATATTTTTTTATGCATTAAAGGTTTGCAGCAAATCTTATTGAAATATTTCTCCACTTTTACAACTGCAATTCAAAAGGCAGTAACTGCATGTCTAACAGTCTTTATTGGGCTTTTTATCTGTGAAGAAATCTTCTTACTTATTCTTAATTTTTCTTTTTATACAATCATTAATACAGAACTACAGCTTCTCCCCATTCCTGCTGACAATGTAGTATCATTTGGGAATACGCAACTTTGGTGCAAATTCAGAAGCTTGACAGCACAACCTGTCTCCACTGAACCAACCTCACTACCTTCTCCTTCAGCTCGTTAGGTATGACATTTTCACACAGAGAATAACTGGCAAGTCTACTTAAAAGAAGAAACTATTATACTTTGGTGGCCTCGTTCTGCATAAAATTAATTTAGAATCATTCAGTCCAATGAGATTTTATGATTGGGTTTTCCATAATAATCCCTTCTATTGGCTAAATCAAGTCAAGACAACTGTCAAGTTGCTTTACTAAATACTTGGGAAGAAGGAGGCTTGACACATGTACAGGCCACACACTGCCAAGGATAACGGAGTTGTAGTCTTATTAGTAGCATTTGTATTCTAACATGCGGGTGAAAAGCTCGTTTTCTGCAGCAGTATATCCCTCTGCTTTCCTTCAGTATTACAAGGATCTCCATATTTTATTGAATCTACAGCAAACACCCTGCACTATCCAAACTTATGTCTTTACTCCTAAAGAGATTCCTTATACTTAGTTCAAAATAAAAGAATGGAAATAGACTTATTTACATCTTTAAACACAGTGAGGACAGCCATGTGTATTTATTTTAATCAAACAGGACATATCCCTCAAATGCTTTGCTCCAGGCTTTTTTGATACCTTCTCCCACTACCCCTGTATATTAGTTTCACGCTCAGAATTCATGGCACAAGCCGCCGAGAATATGCATTAATATACAGGTAATTTGTTTGCTTACTAAATACAATTACCTAACCAGATTATAGAAGGGATTTTGCCTGGAGACACAGTCTTCCAATATGCTTTAATCCAACTGAGGATACCACCAAATACAGTAATTCTTCCTATTCCACGTGTCACTTCATGATTATTTGCACAATAACCACCAAGACTAGGCAGCTTAAACAGATTGATAATTTTAGTCTTCCTTGGGTCAGTGAGCTATTTCAACTCACTGTAGAGCTGCAAGATCATGAGTTGCCACATCTTGTGTATCATATTTCAGGATGGAAGAGCCTACAGTAACGTGTTTTCTGACCCTTCTTTCTCATGTCCTATGTTAAAATACCTATGAGTTGTGCAAATCCTGATTAAAATCCCATCACACAACACAGCAACAGCTATCCAAATAAACAGGCAGGTAGCACAATATTCTGAAAACAGTACAAGCTAACTTCACTCAGGTATTTTTATTGGGTTTTTTTGTATTTTTTGCTGCTTAAAGAAAGTAAGCAGCACTTACACCACCATGCAGACAGATGAGTCAACTACTACTCAGAACAAAGTGACTACTCGGCAAGAAAAGTTTAAAGATTTTTATTCAATGTGTTAAATGGCACAAATCTTGTTGATACTTAACATCCTTTTCCTCCTGACTGCATCATCTGCATTATTGTAGTACAATTGTCTGTGCATGCCTGCTATAAAATTGCAGAGGGACCTTATCAGTTGAAAAGTAACACCAGATTAAGAAAGTAAAAGTTGAAGTTTTTAACTTCAAGTTTAAACATTTTTTTTAAAAATAATATGGATCAGTTCCTTCATCTGTTTTTACCACATGGTAACAGCAGGATGGAGAAGAAAAATGCTTTAGCCTGGATTACTGCTACTGCTGGGGAAATATGTGGTGTTAATTGTAACAGACTGGAAGCACAGAAAGAACAGAAAATTAAATTCAACATGGGAACATGAAAATGTGTGTTGAGGGAGGTCACTTATTTCTTTACTAAAGAATATGGGAGGACAAAGCACTGCAGAGAAACAACCAAATTAAGACAGCCCCCCTAGAAGAGTCTGATAAAAGAATATACTACAATTATTCAGATCAAAATAGCTGTAATTTACAGAAAAAGCAATTTTGCCAACTGAGTGCAATGGCATACAGTACACAAATGAGTATAAAAAACAGTTGTTACCAACCGCCTTTCATGAAAATATCAACAGGCTGGACTAAGAAAAGCATCACAAATATTTGGAGATAAAATATTCCCAGCTTTACTGCCTCAATAATTGATTTTTGATTTTTCTAATACTCTTGCCAAGAATCATAACTGCTATCTCAGTAACCCATTGCAAGATAAAAGTAACTAATTACGAAATACAAGTTCCATAAAATAGGGATTATAATCAGCATAATTCTTTAAATTATATCCCTTCTGTCATTGTAAGCCAACATCACAAAGCACTTTTACACGTGTGAAGTTCCTGGAAGCACCCATAACTCCACTAGGAAGAGTCAGAAATCTACTCATTCAATTATGTTTCAAATTTCGATGAGGAGAGGAAGGTAAGCCTTGGGGGATGACAGGATTTCATGGTTTGAAATAATATGTAACTCCTTTGGTTTCTCTAGAATAGTTCATGAAAGATGACTGGACTTATTCCTTTCTCACTGCTTGACTGATTAAACTGATGGGACAGTTCAGTTTCTCAGCACATTCATCAAAGAGAATACACAGTGGAGAAAACAGTTCAGCCAAAAATTCTCAATAGGACGTGTTGAGGAGAGACTCAATACATTCAGTCCCCCTCTCTATCAATTTTCTCAAATATTCACTAGTTCATTTAAGTGCATACCTGCTTCAGTCAGCAAAATTGTTGCTTGTACTGTATATGAGTGGGACTGCAGACGCTCTCCAAGTATGGTGGGTTTACGCTTCCTCAAAACCACATGAAGACCAGTAGCTCAGTTGCTTAACATTGTGAAACGTGTCTGCTTAGGTCTAGAGAGTATGAATCATCACTAACACTTAATTTGCCACAGCAGCTTGATATGCTGGCCTCTGAAATTTAGAGAGGTCAAAAGCAGCCTCAGTTCTTCCTCTGCGACCTTTAAGAAATTAACTTGGATCTATGTCTTTATATTTTTGCCTTTGAGCACTGAATATAATAGAGCAATTTTGGATTCAGACTAGCAAATAGAAATTTAAGACTGTATCTCCCAGAAATTTTTATTTATATAAGTATCTGCACATACCCCCCCATCTCCATATATAATGTGATTTTTGCTCTATAACTTGAAGAGGAAGTTTTAACACAGCGGACCATAGGAACCACCACAAGACTTTACCTAATAGTTTGAATCATAAGACAGATCATGACTGAAACTGCGATGAGCATACCAATACATTTCCAGCCTTCACCACGGTTCAGGCACCCTAACAAGCTTCTTATGAAAAGTACTCCTATCCACTCAAACAACATAGATTCTTCTTTTTTAGGTTAAAAATGAAACTAATTAATACTGCAAATTAAAGAATTGATTATGTGTGATACTTCTGGTGAAAACTGTCAGATATGAAAGAAGTGTAGCATCATCTCTTACAAAGAAAGGAAGCTCGTGGTAGTGCACATTGTGTCTCTTCTCGTCAAGCTGGGCTTCCCTCCCATTCCCCTGACAGAGAAAGTTAGTTACCCTCATTTTTAAGATCAGAAACTCAAGCATATCCCTCACAGTCTACTTGGAAAAGTGTGTTTTTGCTAAAACACAAAGATGACAGAAAAAAATTGCAGGCCCAGAAGTAAAATTGAAATAGGGAAAGCATTTTCAACCAAATCATTTCCACCTGCTGGAAGAAGCATATCTGAAATTAAATATATCCATAACAAAATCTTGAAAGTTTTAACTCATCTAAAAGGACACAATGAGCTTCTTTCTGAAGATCATCTTTAAGTCTGATCTTTACATTCAAAGTAGACAAACACAAGGAGCCCCACTCAAAAAACTAAAGACCTGACAGTAAGAAATGACCTCATCCCTCTGCAATTACAGTTGCTGGATTCTTCTATCACATCCATCCCTGTAAGAGAGATGTTTCTGCAGAGCCTGATGTGCTGCTGCCTATTTATTAACTTTGGTACTATCTAAACAGTAAACAGGCTGTCCAGAGAAGTGGTAGGGCCTGCTCTGCTGGAATTACTCACCCTACTGCTGATATGGCTCTCAACCTAACCTAAGGCCTTGCCTTCAACAGATGATCTCCACAGGTCCCCTTCAAACTAGACTTATCTGTAAGTTGACTCCCTAAATTTCCAAAAGACTTCTGGTACACAAGAACTTCTCTTCAGCATTTACATGCAAAACAATGTAATAACTAAAAGGCTTAACAGAAACAAGTCTCTTAAGTAGCTGAGTAATTCTTGAATTTTAATTAATGTTTTTAATTGTTTGCATTGACAACTGAAAAAGAAGCACAAACATTCAACGCATCTAGAAACACAAATTGCCAAATTGAAGGTAGGATTTGGTTTGATATTAAGATGTTTCAACCTGCATGTTTTCATCCGTGCTACCTGCCTAACTTCTCGTAAGTGCAAGTTGTCAGCAGCTGAAAAAGCTGTACCAGTCAGGAGCTGCTGTGCTTCGGGACCTGCCCAAGCGTTCTCCAAAGCCAGCAGAGAACTGATCAACATCATCAGTGGAATATTAGAGATTTGATGCGTATGAAGCCCCTAACCTTAGACACCTTACTTTTTAACTGAATCCTGTTTCAGGAGCTTATGCTTCCATGACAGAATCAACAACCTAGTAACAGAAGAACAAGTGACAGAAAACATGTATTTAAGTCACAAAGCCAGTTTCTCAATTTTTCCCCATCACCAATACTCTCATATTTTAACAACAGTATTACAATTGTAAACATAAAGTGCTGTATTTAAATAAATTATGATAGAAACTCAAAGAAAAATTACTACTATATTTTTGCTTATGCACTTGGCTTATTTATGAATCAAATTTTTGAGGTCTAACCAAATATCAATTGGAAAATCAAGCTGAAGCATATTTTGCAGCAATTCATCTCTCCCTGTGTTATACAAGCATTCTGTTCTTACTGCTTCAGATACAACACAGTTTTTTACACCTACATGCAAAGTTTAATTCCAGAATTAGTGTATCTTCAGTTCATGATGCCATTCCCAGAAAACCAGTATTTTCATCATCATTTCATGTCAGAAGATAGGGATTTGCATTCATTATCTCTAGCCCATTTAGTTAAGAAAACAAATTTCTTTTTTCCTTTGGGGTTAAACAAGCATTTTAACACACAAATGAAAAAAAAATAACCAAGATAATTCAGCATAAACACTTTTGGACTTTTGCACTATCCAGCTGAAAAGCTATTTCTCCACAGACTGCAGACATAATGGAACCAAATGAAAATAAATTTCAAAGAAGAGGCATGAAGGCAACTACTCAAGCTTGAAAAAGAACATCTCATAAAATACATAAAGCAGATGAGAGTCCAAAGATGCAAATCTAACAGTATTGACAAAAAGATACAAGAATGTAAAATTTTTCTTAAGCACTTAATATCTAGCCTGTATTTTGATTCCATGAGCGCCCAACAGCACACGATTAAATAAATGCTGATTATAAAAGCAGGGCAAGAATGCTGCAGTAGTCCCCTCCTACCAGCACCCAGCCATCTGTGACTTTCCTGCACAAATAATGTTCCTGCAGGTTTGACAACTATTGCTAAACTTTCATTTAATCACTTTTTAAACCATTTTAACTTTCAGGGTAATTACAAGGTGCAAGACAGATTTTTTTTTGCTTTATTTTATATAAGCTGAGTTCCTTACAGGATCACTGGATCTGCACTACAAGCAATTACAATCAGTTACTCTCTCTTCACATCTATGCCATTTACAAGCTCACAAATTTCCTTTGCCATCCATTTTCCTCTCTCCCTCCTTCACCTCCCCAGGGAATATATGGCATAGTCTGCTTGATCTCTTGTGGAAGTTATTCCATACTTTCAATCATCATTGTTAACTTCCAAGGCACCATTTCTAAGTCCACTGTCTCCTTTGGAGGCAGCAGGGAGCAGAACTACACATGAAATACATGAAATCTTTATGAAGTGGTGTAACAGCTTCCGTTTTTTCCCTCTATTGTTTTCCTGTTCGTCACAGCAACTCCAATCTTCCCCTCCTCCCGATGGATAAAACCTAGAGCCCGTGTCTGTGCATGCACAATTTAGACCAGTTTCATCCTCCACTACTCCCTTTTTACCCATATGGATTAGCTTGCATTTATCAACATTTAACTTCTGCCATTTTATCAACTGGGTCAGTATAACACAACTGCAGGTTTTTTAACACGTTGCTTTCACTCTTTTAAATACTTTCTTTTGTCAGCCTTTGCCACCTCACTATTCACCCCCAAACACCATGGACCTCTACAGAACTATAATACCACTGGATTGGGAAAACAGAATGTTTACTCCTTGACAACTCAGTACCTGCAGGAACCTTAAGCGAGCAACCTTGTTGAGGTTTACCATAAGAATGGATTATCATACACTTATCTGCACACTCATTGACTCTGCCTTACAGATTTGTGATTCTGTTTCCCCTCTGCAAAGCCTGCACCAATTCTTCTTCACCAGTGTTCTCTTCCACCTTCATTCTTTGCTACAATTCAGACTTGCCAGTCTAAAGTTCAAGATTTCTCTATCCCTTGTATCCTCGATACTTTTCTTTAAAAAAAAACCAACAAAAAACCAAAACAACAAACCCACAAAATGACTGATACTACTCACATTTAGTATCTTTCATTCCTCTTCTAGCATTCAATGAAATTTTAATATTACACACTTTAATAGTACTTACTTTATGATGGTTCAACAATTTCAGATTAGTGACCCTTTAAAAAATTCTAAACCTAACGAGTTAATATGAACTTTGGTTTAAACTTCAAACTGGGAATTTTTTTCTGACTCATTCCTTGTAATTCCACTAAAAAGAAGCTTCCTCAATTTCCATATACACCAAGGAAAACAAAGTATTTTGGTGTCCTTCAGTATTTTTATATTCCCCAAATATTTCTGTGATACTGTAGAATCACAGAATATCAGGCATCACCCAGACCAACCTCTCCTGGCAAAAGCATGGTCTAGACAAGATGACCCAGCACATTTATCCAGCTGAATCTGAAAAGTGTCCAGTGTTGGCAAATCCACCGCTTCCCTGGGGAGGTTATTCCAATGGTTGATTGCTCTCATCGTGAAAAAGTTTCCTCTTGTCTCCAATCAGAATCTCCCAGGAGTTAATTTGTATCCCATTACCCTTAGACTTTTCCATGCAACTCCCTGAAAAAAGGGAGTTTCCATCTTCTTCGTAGCCACCGTTTAAATATTGGAACACAGCGATAAGGTCTCCCCCAAGCCTTCTTTTCTCCAGGCTGAACAAACACATTTCTCTCAGCCTTTCCTCATGTTGCAGGCCTCCCAGTCCTCTCATCATATTTGCGACTCTTTCTCTAGACACTCTCCAGTGTGTTCGCATCTTTATCCACTGCAAGCCAACATATGGGTGTGTTTTCTTGTCTGCTATTTGTTCATACTGACTCTATCACAGACTTTTCATAAGCTTTTATCAGTAGCTGGTACACACTTTTAAGTGTTAATAGAACACATAACAAAAAATCACCAGGTTAGCTCTAAGGATTTTACTCCCTTCAAAGCATCCTCAATCCTGTACTACTCTTTTTGAAACAAAAAAATGTGCTTTAAGGAAGTCTTTTTCATGACTACTACAAAGTTGAATTTATTCGAGCATATTTTAGCACATGTTTGAGCATGTAATGATGAGAACGCTCACTATTACAGACAAGCTCTTCAGTTGCTATGCCTTAAACCAATTCCTGTGCAGTGCTTTAGATGGACTCAAGAGCTGCTCAATACACCTTAACTGAATGTTACCATCAACACACTTTATTTATTTACCTAACATGACTAATCTTATAGTAGAAGACAGCAAATTAAACATTTATACCTACATAATTAATGCTATGGAATTAAGACTTCTCCACAGATTATCCCTCCTCATTCCTGGCCGGTTAAGAGAGCACCCACTTTTTAAAACCACTCACATTTCAGCTGATCATTTCTGAAGACTTCTGGTATTCATATACAAGCAAGCATACAGTCCTTTTTGACACAGTTACTTATGGATGAAGGTATTTCTTGAGACTTCTTTATTATTTTCTACTTGCCCATTTGCTTGGTTGGTGACAACTGAAGACTGAAATAGAGGTTTTACTAATGCAGTGTATTTATTCTGGCAAGGACAGACTGCAGAACAAGACTATCATTATGGTTCTCAATCTTGTTTCCGGATCATTCGGCAGCATGAACAAAAGCTACACATCCACTTTTCAAACAGCCCACCTCTTCAGTAATGCTTTGTCAGATAATATGATCCTTCAAACATTCTTATTTTTTCATAAAAGTCTGTTTTCAAGAGTAAGCACACCTGCATAGCAATGATGATTTATCCTTATTCCATACTTTTAAAAATGTAACCAGCTACTACAAACTACTATGACATAGACTGAAGACACTCAAGTTTACACAAGGTAAGAAAAGCAATGACACCTGCTGTCCTCTCCATGAACACAAGCACACAATATATTAAATAGGTGTCATATAGAACACACTCGTGGAATAAAATAAATTCTGGTACATAATGATGATTTATTCTGACCATATTTACCTTGAAGTATGTGTTTACTTTGAAATAAAATCCAGAGTTAAAACTGATTGAACTATGTATGTAATAACCCTTCCTACAACCTGCAAAAAGGGAATCTTCATGCTTTTTGATTATCATCCCACCAACAGGGGTAATCACTTGCTATGAAATATTCAATGTTTATGAAAAGGTTTCATACAGCTGTCAAGCAATCAGTGCTGAGAATTGTCACAGACTAGACACAACCAAGGGCAATAAGCTTTTGTGCAGTATGAAGTTCTAAGAACAGCTACAATCAAATTAAAAGATCTCTTTGTAACATGGGAAATATCTACATTTTGTCTTTAACTTCCATTCTTGCTGTAGCTACCTGACTCCAATTATTTTCTGTCCTTTCGAAAATCAGTAGTTTAAAAGGTAATTTAGAAGTTGGAAATTACTAAGCTTTATTTCAGACTTAAATAGAAGATCCTTGTAATTTCACGATACCTGGAGAAATGGCAACCCCTCCCCTTATAGTCCCTTTAAGTAGCCTGCTCACTATAGTAACTTCAAAAGCAATGTGCCCAATTGGGATAAAAAAAACAAGCAGCAAAACCACATGACACTGCAAGATTCTTACCCATTTCAAGTACTAAAATTTTAAAGGTGACATATAAGTCTATGCATGAATGACACCACTGGTAACCTTCCAATTAAAAAAGCACTATGCTGCTTCCCTCTTGCCATAGCTTTGAATCATAAGAAAGACATCATCTTTTCAAGATACAAGAAGATAGGCACGAGACTACAATTTAATTACTGTCTGTAAAATTCACTGAGTTACAACTGACAGAGGTAAAAAACCCCAACCCTGGAAAACAAAAAAGTATGAACTTAGGTTTATTTTTAAGTCTACGGTATGCCCCCCAAAAGGTTACAACTATATCAATTTTGTAATTTTCTATTACAAATATAAATTTTTGTTTGAGTGAAAGCTCAAACTTTAAATCAGAAGTCCTGATGCCAGACCTTTAGATTCTGATATAGAAAGAAGCTCAGATGAAAATGTCTGAAAGAACACGAGGAAGAAGAATGTAAGTACCACAATTCTCTGAAAGCTCCAGTGTGGCTGCTTTCAGCACACAGATTTCATTACAATAATAATCTAACGTCTTTATTTTGGATGTAAATCACATATAGGAGATGGAAAATAAATATTTTTTAAGTTCAGACTGTCTAAATTAAGACAACTACTCATATGACAACTACTCATTCTTTTCTCAGATGCTGATGAGAAGACCACTGGAAGACTATTTAAAAAGGTCAACATTAAACAATTTCACTAACTCCACCCACGCTGCACATGGTGTTACAAGGAAGTGCTTCATTTACCATTACGTACCAAAGCTGTGAAGAACAAGGAAATTAAGGTATTCATCTCCATATTTACAGAATCCACAAGTTCATAATTAACTACTAGAGTACAGTGTACTACACAAATGGTTTATATATACTCACAATTTTTATCTAACAGTAATTATTTCCACTTCCCTTTGCACTGAGATTGTGCCCCTCCCACTTGTTCTTTAAGAGCATTTTAGGACAAATGCTGTTATAAACCACAGCACTCAAAGAACTTTCAAAATCTCCTTCTTTGTTATAAAACAAAGAACCTGGCCTTTCTAAGTATTGATTGTTATCAAAATAATGGAACTTTCTTCATATATCAGAAGCCCAGGCATAACTCCACGTCCACTTCTAGGCAATCGATTTTTGTTCAAACGCCAACATCTTCCACCACCAATTAGTGTTCATCAGGTATGTATCAGATTACATCTACTACACCTAATCTGTGTTATTTAAGGGGTTTTTTTTACATTATTAGTACTTTTATCTAGGTCATTGGTATACAAAGCTATTTTGGCCATGTCTACCTTTATGGAGGTCAGAGTCAGAAATTTTTCACATAAGCCAGTGTTAAAGAAAAGTTCAAACCCCAGGTTCCAACAGAGTCCATTTATTACAGACCGGGCTGGGTGTCTCCTTGCAGAGAGCCAGAACAAAGGCACTCCTGAGCAATTATTTTTACAATTTAAGTTCCTACCCCACACGCGTTGATCCAATTGTATTTCAGGGCCGAGGTCTTCTATTCCCTATTTGGTTTACTTCCTACTTCCAGGCAAGCCACCCCTCTTCTGCTCTTCAAGGTATGCAGCTGGTTGCAATCCCTTATGCTCTGGCCTGAATCAGCCCCTGGGGCCCCTTTCTGCAACTCAGCAGAAGTTAAATGCAAGTCCATCCTCTCAAATACCTGTCAGTCATAAATCTCCTCCCCTGCTTAGCTATCCATGCTAACAAAACAGAGTTAATTTGAAGTTCAATTACACTAAATTTTAAACAAGATCTACTCATGCTAGGCATTAAGCAAACACACACTTGATTCTAATTTAACTTATCTCTAAGCAATCACTCAAATAATTCTAACATTCTATAAGTAAACTTACTTTAATCCCTAACAGTTAGTGCAATGCATCATTAGCGCATGCATTGCCACAGGCACAAGCCGTTAACGAAAATAAATCTCTAAAGTTACACATAGATATTGTCAATAAACAGTAGAAGAGCCTCTTACTTTGTTTCAGAAGGCACTTAAAATTACACTTTATTGTTCTTTAAATCTTTAATAAAAGAATTTTAAACCCTTCCTTTCCCTGTGAGGGTACTTTACTCTGGCCCAGCCCTCCCTCGGGCCTAGTTTCAGAAAGAAGCTTTGGGCAGAGGGAAGGGGGATTTTTGGTTTTGAGGGGGAGGTGGGGGATGTTATTAAGATGAACGCCTACACAGAAGCATAACAGAAACAATCACCCAAAGCCTTAGCTCCCTGCCACCTGTCTCAAGTGTATATCCTTGGAAGGCCCTGAAAGCAACCAAGTAGACAGACAGCAGCTTCTGCTTTAATGTCAAAAGCAGGAGATCAAGGAAAGAATGGCCTAAGTGCTCTTCTGCTTTCAATGTAAAACACAGTGTTAATAATTCAAATGCAGAATTTTGCCTCCAGCTGCACGACTCCAGGATGGAGGTCAAACTTATCCCCTCTTCTCTTTCTTTCTGCACAGAAGACACAAACCTAAGGCTACTCCAAACATAGCTAACCATCAGCCTTTGCCCCCCCCCCCAGTGTTAAGAAACAGTTTCAAAGAACGCAACTATTTCTCTTTACAGTAAATTTTCTAAATATTCAAGATCTATTTATATACACAATTACGCACATAAAATCAGACAAAATAAAGTGTCATGTCTAAAATCACAAGTAGAAAACAGATCTAAGTGTCTCATTTCACTGCAGGCGAAGAAAATTTTAATCATAGTTCTCAGACACTTAGGCAGACTTTATTCAGCTTCCAAACTTCTATGCAAATGCAATTGTCCTGTTCTAGCAATTTTACTTACAGCAGTTATAAAGCCCTGTTTCCATTTCAGGATAATGAAAACAGAGGTTAATTTATTCCTATCCACTTTCTCACACACTGCACAAGATCCAATATTCTTGCAGACGTCACAGTCTATTAGCCAAACGAAGCAAGCCAAGTTAAGACTCTGCATTTTCCATCTTTCCCGAGTTGCAGAAAATAACTGTGATTCTATACCAGCTGCTGCACTCTCAGTACAGGCAATGGTAACCCCCAGACCTTTATACGCACTGCTGTAACCTGCAAGGCTGCTTGCCAGGTGTGTACAGGTGGGTTAGTTTTACACACAAGAGAACCACACCTTTGCAAAAACCGGCTTCATTTTGAAAGGGAATTTCCATTAGTTTACACTTATGACCTGCATTAGAAGTACACTGTTTTGTGCAAAAATAGCTGTGTTAATTTGTAGCAGTTTTAGAATTTAAATAGTACGGGAAGCTACCAAGGAATTCAGACCAAAGCTGCACTATTTTTATTTAATTCACAGATTGGAAACTACTGTAAGTGTGGTTTGTGCTATTCAACTGGACAGCTGAGCCCTGCAATATAAAGTACTGTTTAACAACTTGAGTAAACCCCAACATTTTTACCTCAATTTGAAAGTCTAAAAATATCTTCTCAGCTTCTCTTAAACTGCAAAGCTGCACATTGCAATGCTGAAGTACATTGGTCATTCAAACATCCCTGATAACTACCTGCAATGCAAACCGACACGCAACAGTCCCACAATTACATCCAGTAAACACACAAAGCAGTAAAACACGCCTATATCCAGCACAGACTAAAATCTCCTGACATGAAATAAATTTACAAAGCTAATTATGCTTTTAATTCTAAATGAAAAGCAGGAATAACATTACAAAACCTGTTAAGATTATTAGAACAGTAAGTGCTGAAGAAGATATCTAGAGCAGAATCTGTATTAGTAATGGATCACCTTTTTCAAACCTATCCCTCTGTGTTTAAGAGCAGACCAAAAGCAGGCTTGAATTTATGTCAAGGTTGAGTATTTTCAATGAACCTAAAAATATCTTAATTTACATGAAATGAAAAAAGACTGAGGGGCGCTGGACAGCAGATATTACCCATTCAAACAAAATCAGGTATTAAATAGTGTAGCATCAATAACCATGTAATCTCATGCCACATCAACATATGTGACACAGTACAAGATATGGGGGAGGGGAAGGAAGTGGAACAGACGTAAAACCTTCTGAACTGAAATCAACAGTTAAAAAAAAACCAAACCAACCACAGCAATCATGCCCTAGATATCTTAATAAAAGACTCTCTTGGTTTGGGTAAAATGTAGTTAAGTTGTTAAGAGTGTGCAGAAACAATTCTATTATAAAATAAAAACCTGGCATAACAGACAAAAAAACACCTAAGCATGACAAAACAGCTAGCTGGATAATACAATTAGAATGAAACCTGTTTACCAGAAAAATTAAGCAATACTAGAACAGAACAAGAGGAGCACACCTGCAAAAACCAGAATCTGAGCCAGTGAACCAGGCAGCCATGGGAGTTTATCAAATTAGACAGGGGCTACTGCCCACAGCTTTGGTCAAGTGTAAATCTGCTTTTCAGGGCCGGGTTTTTCTGTATTTTAAAATTTAACTGAAAAATTGTTGATTGTTCCATCTAAAAAAAAAAATTACACAAGAAAAAAATTAACTGAACAGAAAGATTTATTTTGGGGATCTAATCAAATGTTGCAACCAAATACATTACTGCTATAAGATCCTTCACTAGCAAGAGTACATTTGAACACAGCTTAGAAAAAAGGTACAAATGGCCCCTTCAGAGAAAAAACACCATCAGAAGGCAGCAATGGTCCCTCAGTTCAGGAAGTTTTGGCGATGTCATTCCTGAAGTACAGGAGGTGAGCAGGTGACCAAGGCGGAGGAAGTTGAATTCCCTCTCAAAAAGAAAGCTCTATTTGTCATTTTTGGGTTTCACACACAGAGACACAGAGCACTTCCACAACACACAAAGTACACAAGCTTCTTGGTGTAACATTTAAAAGTACAAGCATACTTTCACTTATAATTCCCATAAAATCAAGTGTGAATCTTTTATTAACAAGAAAGGAATTTCCAAAATAAAGTCACCCTTTTTGCAGTTTAAGGGGAAGCACTCAGTGTAAAGTGTAACTGCCTTTTACAAATGCCTGAAAGGCAAAGCCAGAAGTCAGATATCTCTTTTTTTTTGCTTGAATTAAAGCACACTTTTGGAACAGGAATGACAAAAATTTGCAACATCAGAGAGTGAAACCAGCCCTCTGTTTTCCTGCCCGTGTCTATACAGTTCATCTTGATTCTTGTGCTGCTTTTTTCATTCTCTGATTTGCACAGATTTTCAAGTATATCTCACCGGTAAACTCATGCACTGCTGAAACCAGTGGTAACACTACTCTAAAAGCTGTATCAGGTACAGAGTTAGTATAACCTCTAAAGTCTCTACCCAAGCTTCAAAGTCTCTACCCAAGCTTCGTGACTACAGCACCGTACTATGAGCTCAGATCCCTCAAGACTTCAAGGTCTTTTAAGAGCTCCCACTTCCCAACTAAAACCACATCGTCTGCTAATATGTCTACACTGAAAACTAAAATGTACAACTTCAAATTTAAAACAAACAACAAACAAAATCAAACAGAAATCCTCAAAGAAACCAAAGCAAAATCCCCAACACCAAGAAAAATACCGTAAAGCTAAGACCATGGACAAAGTGGAAAGAAGAAACATGAAAAATGAGGGAAAAGAAATCCCCAAATTTGTCAATATTTACCAACCCAAATGAAATTTTATCACACTTTTCCTCCCAGTTTGACAGATTGTATTTCTAATTGTGCGAAATTAACAAGTGAAGAACCCAGGAGTTACCAAAGACAAAGACTACAAAATAGATTATAAGTGCCTTATAATCTATCCACAAACTTAAATTGGCAGAAGGCTTGCTTTCTCAAATCCTTGCTGACCAGGATTTTTGTTCTCACTCACATCATCTATCGGCTACTCCACTACCCTGCCTTGGATCAACATTAGACCAATACATCAGTAATTACCTAGGTCATCCTATTCATCCTTGTAACAATATTGGCACAGCAGCAGATGTCTTCCAGTCCTTTAGAATTTTCTCAGTGTCCTAAGATTGATCAAAAATCAATAACAGAGTTCTGCCAAGTATTTCAAACTTCTGGGACTTGACAGGCCTATTTTCAGTAGTTCTTTTATATTTATACTGAAAATGGGAAGTATTATATAACAAGTGTCATCTACCTTATCCCTCAAAACAGATACTTTTATTTAACGCTCCCCTGCATTCCATTAAGGTATCTATAAAATATATAGGCTGGGGTTTTTGAGGGGTTGGGAGTTTGCTTTTTCTTACGTTCTGACACTAAGTGCTTTTCTTAGAAGCAAAATACACCAGATACCGTTTGTTCAAATGTCCTTGTACAATAGTCTCTTTCTATAAAATCCCACAGAAATATTTTATGGTTTACCTGTTTTGGGGGAGACGTTTTGTATATATATGATTTTTCTTAAAGATTTAGCTTGCCTAACAGTAACCTGCAGTTTCTTCTACCATCTACACATGGAAAGGACACGGTAATAGCTGCCAACTATGCACAGAATAGTTCTTGGTCTATATCCATCTGACTAGGACAGCCAGATCACATATTTTTGACTTCCAGACACACACAATAGAGTTCTGCCTCCTCTAACAGATAAAAACTGTCAAGGTTCTTGCTCAATTCTGTCTGTTTCCTTGATAGCTCCCCTCCTTCCTTGATATCTGCAGTGTTTCTCAAGTCACTTCAGCCTCTGATGCTCCACTGACAGTAGCTGCCTCTCCCAGACAAAAATATTTTCTCCCATCAAACCACCAATTTACACATTACACAGGAAAGCTCTCTGGCTTGATGCAGAAAACATGAAGCTCCCTTCCCCCTGCCTATTCGAGTCACCCATCTACTGCTGGCTGTTGCAGGAACAAATAAGAGTCATATACAAGTTTGCTGGTCTTGCTTCCCAGTATTTGTTTACTTCAAAGTACTAACTAATCAACAACTTGATAAAAATACCAAGGCAAATGAAAAACTCCAAACTGTCAGATAAGTGCCCCAAAAGAACACAAGGCTTCTTCATGTAACTTTTCGTGAGCCCATGATTTCAGCTAGAATTTTGCCAAGAATGGAAGACAGACTGATTAGAACGTTAGTGTCCAATGCTTCCCTCTCACACCCATGTGACAATCCTCCCTGACAACTAAATGAGCTAGCATATTTAACAACATATTATCAAAATATCACCTCAATACCCATTATTCTCTGAAGAATTCTAGAAAAGGTCTGGAATGTACATCTGATGTCAATGGCTAAGATAATTTTTTTTTAAATTGTATATGAAGACGCACAAGAACGAACACTTGTCATCCTGAAAAAAAACGAAACTGTGGCTAACTGGAGACAAGAGCGAGGAAACAACAATTAAAGGAATGATATACTGGAAGAGGGTACAGAAAAGATCAACAAAAACAAAACCCCACAAAACAGGGAAGATATTTCATTATAAGAAACAGATGCACATTGGTCAAAAGGCAACTTTTGATTTTAAGTTTCAACATTGTAATTAGCTTTTTAAAATATGCAGCATAGAAGAGGTATTTAAAAGCTGTCCTGTGTCACAAACGTCTTGAAATATTTCAATATCAGATTTTTAAAAGATACTGAAAATCCATGTTAAAACCTTCAAAATATCAAAGGCTTTAACTGAGGACGTATCCTAGGATAAAGTAGGAGTTCCACCTAAAAAAAAAAACATTTTTCCCTTCCAATATAAAATGCAAATATTTGATACGTATTCTCTGTTCACATCTTTCCAACCCAAATACAATCCTTGCTTTCTACAAAAGTGTTTTTATGTGCACCTTGCTAATTAGATCATTTCTTAATGGAGAATAAAGCTCGTCAGCATTGCCATTCTACACAGGCAAGAACTGATTACATTTAAAACAATAAAAATTCCCCACTATATACAACTTCTTTTAAATTAGCCCCATAAATTTGACTTCACACCTCAAATGCAAAAGACAAACCGGAAAGCAGTTCACAAGGCCAACCAAACGTTACTGTTACCTAACCAAGTCCTAAACCTTTGCAAAAGTAGATGAGATCTTAACCACACTGAAACCCTGCTGGTTAAAGCCCAAGCTTAGTAAAGCAAGCAACTTTTAGAGACAGCTTGGGTTTTTTCTTTAAATATACATCTTGGTTTGTACTAGCAAAAACACCTCTACTTATCCTGCTCGCTTACTTCAAAATAAGTGTTTCAGAACAATTACAACCAGGAAACAAATTCTGTACAGACAATGGTGACTTGTATATTGTGAAAATAAATGCCCATAGCACATGCACACAACAAGACAATGGCACAATAGCAATCTCTTTGTGTTCAGCATAGAAAGGACTCCAAAAATTCTGGGCTTTGGCTTTTAAAAAAAGGACAACTAATTTTGATGAAAGACGGAAGGTAGTCTCTAGAGACAGCATTATTCAAAAAACAAACAGGAATTTAGCTAGTCCAACTTGTCCAGTAAAATTAATTCCAGAGCAATAATACAGTAATGGTATTCAAAATGCATTTTTAACTGTTTGTGCTAGTTTAGGAACCTTTTTTCCAGTGAACCAATCATTTGCATGCATTTCTGCATCAACTGCTAATCTATCTTACTCTGATAATAGAGCACAACTATCCACATAAGCAAAGGACATGAGAAAAGGTAACCAGGAAGGGTAAAAAGCGAGACAGAAGAAATCATGCAGGCAAGACTTTCCCTGGCCATTTACAAATCCATGTAGGTAAAGATACACATGAACCTTCCCACCTATGAGGTAAGTTCTACTTCAAACATTACCTGTTTCCAGCAAAAATAATATTCACTGCTTAATTACATCCTGCTGCTTCATCATCCTACATGTGCATGTAATGGCAGCACAAACTGAATGGAGCTGATACTTCCACATTGCCTGAGACCTACATCACCCAGCAGGATCTTTACATGACAGACTAAACAATCCAAGAAGCACCAAAGAATACTTTAAAACTCAGTTTCAGCCCTCTTCTGTCAGTACTTCCAGAATTCCAAGCACCACACGCATGCTTTTCTTTACATGCTGGGTATATATTTGTATCATTTTACATTATTTGGGGTTTGGAGTTTTACAGAAGAGTTGCTTGACTCCTGATCTATCACAGAAACATAGAATGGTTTGGGTTGGCAGGGATCATAAAGATCATCCAGTTCCAACCACCCTGCCATGGGCGGGGATACCTCCCATTTGGTCCTTCTATAAACCACATTTCCAGGCAGATAAATCAACACCTCCGATGCTGACCCAAAGCACTAAGAGTTTTTTGTTCAGTCTATTAAAACTTCACATTCAATTGAGATTTTTTTCCACAAGACCTTTTATGGACCATGCATAATGCAGTGTGTTTACCGTCAAGTTTCCTAGACTGTAATATGGCTCAGAACAAATACAAAAACAGCAGTGCAGGCAACCGACTGGGAAAGGAACCTCTAAATCTAATCCTGTTGTCAGGCTGCTGTCTGATGGTCTCTGCAAGTAAACAATTTTAAAGATAAACTCCTTCCTTACATAGATGAAGGGCAGCTGCTATGCAAGTAAAACAATATGAACAAGTAAAACAATATACTTTATGAGGTGACTAGAGAAATAAATGTTACATTTTTCACATACAGAGAATGTCTTCCTGAACGGACAGTGTTACATGAAAAAAATAGATTAAACTTGGAGTCAGCTATTCTGTATTAATCCAGACACAACCAGATGAAACATTAGATAGGGAATGCAAATATCAGGCTTAATATCTTCCCTGTTAAAAAACAAAGGATACAACAAAGGATACCTAAAATTCCAGTTGCAGTATTTAATTCATATTTTGCTTTCTTATCTTCTAACAGCCCAGAAAAATGGTCATACTAGAAGGACCTCATTTTAACACCTGTTCAGAGGTCAGGCTACCACAGTAACATATAATAGGAATGTTGTGGGGCTTTTCTCCCTCAGAATTCACGAATCAAAAACAGATTAAGCATAATCTTAATGGAATGCAACAGCACAAGTTTATAAGAAAACACATAGGGATTAAAAATGACAAAGGGATATTCTTAAAGAGCCTTAAAATATTGCTTGTCAATCTCAATCTAAAAAGCAGAGTTTTGTTTACCTGTTGTACAGGAATACCATATTTCTGGTCATTGCTTGCTTGTTTCTGAAATACTCGAATAGCAACGCATCTTATACAACCATTGTAAAACTGTGTAAATAGTGAATTAAAAAAAAATTAACAAAAAATGAAAACATTAGAAAAAATCAAACGAACAAGAAGTCCAGATTAGTAACAATGAATAACTAGAATATTTGATATACTAATAGTAAGCAACATGTTACTACAGTTAGGCAGCTGGAAAAAAAAAGATTCTATTTAACAAACATCATAAAAATCCAATAAAACTTTAAAGTCAGACTTTGTCAAAGTTAATTTCAAATTGAACTTAACTCTAAACTACTATTTCACTCATGTTTTATCCTTAACGTCATTGTTCTCCTAAATAAAGTAACTTCTCTGGAATAAGAAGTCTGTATTCCTGGCTTAAGGTGGCAAAGAAGCACCCAGCTGAAGGGTACTCTCCAACAGATGACAACCTAGATTGAGAGAGCACAAGAAGTGCATCCCATTTCCAGTTCTGCTACGAAAATCACAGCTCACCTTTAACATCCAGTTCCCCCATATGTGAAATAAGGAGGATATTTACTCTTCTCTGAGAAGCTTTTTATAGTTAGGCATGAGGCCTACTCTTTATAAAAGTTATATATTGCTGCTTTTGAATTGAGTCTATCACAGACAATCAGAAAATGGACCACCTTATATTTATAATCACCAACTATATTTAATTGTGTCACAACCTAAGTAAGATTCTTTTATAATTAACACCACGTCTCATATTTTTCAAGTTCATGAAGCCCTCCTACATACATTAACTAATACACATCATCCTGTATTTCTTTTTTTTCTGCTTCACTGGATTTTATACCCACACACTGTATCTTCTTCCTATTTAAGCCCTAATCACACAATCAGATCCACCGGAGAAGGTTACAATGGGCCTGTATCATAGAAATCACTGGGATGCATACTTGGGGGTCTCCTTCCACAAATCAGTTTACAAGTTAAAAGATACAGATCGTACAGCCTAGAGGGCTTGCTTTATAATCTGCATAACACAATGGAGCCATGCCTGGAGAGATCTGGATGATACTTAGATAAAGCTACTGAAATAAAGTACAGCCGAAACATAGGATCAATATCAGTATCCAATTTTGTGGATGACATACAGGCTGGATATAAATTCAGTTTAATAATGAGAAATCATTTCTTTGTTTTATTTCTAACTTGAATACACAGCCTAACATCAGCGGAAAGGTCAAAGGTTACCAGTTTAATCCCATCCACCTAAACCATAAGATTATTACTAATTATTCTGGTGATAAATGAGAAACACAGGTAAAAACTCTTTCCAAACTATTTGGATTATTAAGAAATAAATAGCTGAACTACTGCCATTTCTCACCCTCTATTTGTCACGGTCTTTCACAAAGAAAATAAGACAAGGATGGTTCTTTTTTTTATAAAAATTGGAAGTATTACAAAAGACAAATTAATAGAATGACAAAAGAATAGCGTGAAATTACTCATAATCATTTTTAAAGCAAGCTAGTTTTGGGTTAATATTATCTCTTCAAACAAATCCCTTTAAACAAACATCATTACTGTACAAAATCAAAATAATTATCTCCAAAACCAGAAACAATTACACAAGAATGGGAGGGACATAATCCGTTTATGTATAAAGCAGGCCTTTCCCCAGAAGTCTTTTTCAGTAAACACATCAATATTCTGCCATATAGGTTCAAACCCTGCCTGCGCTCATCACGCCAGAATTTTAAAGCCTGAGTTCTCCTTTTACACTGCCTGTTATCACGTGTGTACACATGCTTTGTACTATCCAGCCATGGCACTTCTTGATGAGGTGGTGGTGTTGACACAGCTGCTCTACAAACCCAACACCCTCTTTCTTCATCTGGAAGAAGGCAAACATTCCCACATCTGCCCATGGCAGCAGGGGTGAGGGAGGGAGTAGCGAAGGGGGTGTGGAACGGGGTGATCACTAAGGTTCCTTCCAACCCAAACACTTCCATGATTCTATCATTCTGTGGTTCTATGACTCCACCATTCTGTTTTCCTGTGCCACACGAAGGAAGCCCCTTTCCCCACCAGCTTTTTCTTCAACAGTAAGGGCACTTCTCCTGGACCATCCCCTCCCTCTCCAGCCCTGCCTGAAGGGCCACCAACTCGCGACGTGGCCTGGTGTCATTGTCTCTCGCTTTCTGCCACCCCCGCTTCCTGGCTGTCACCTGCTCCCTCCCCGTCTGCTTCCAGGTCAGCCCGGCGCGGCGCCCCCGCCTCCCTGCCTATTCATGCCGGGAGCAGAGCTGCCGGGCCCTGCCAGGAGCTCCTTCAGCTCGGGGTCTACAGGGTGCCTCTCTGTGCACCCACAACTCACCAGATCAAAGATCCACAGAACCTCTGAATCTCACAGAATCACTTGGTTGGAAAAGACCTTTGAGATCACCGAGTCCAACCGTACCTGTCCACCACTACACCACATCCCTGAGCACCTCATCTACCTTTCAAATCCCTCCAGGGATGGGGACTCAACCATCTCCCTAGGCAGTCGTTCCACTGCCTGACAACTCTCGGTGAAGAAATTTTTCCTGATGTCTAATCTGAACCTCCCCTGGTGCAACTTGAGGCCGTTTCCTCTCGTCCCATCACCTGTCACTAGGGAGAAGAGACCAATCCCCACTTCGCTACAACCTCCTTTCAGGTAGCTGTAGACAGCGATAGGGTTTCCCCTGAGCCTCCTCTTCTCTAGGCTAAACAACCTCAGCTCCCTCAGCCGCTTATCATAAGGCTTGTGCTCCAGCCCCTTCACCAGCTTCAGTGCCCTTCTCTGGACGCGCTCCAGAACCTCAATATCCTCCTTGTAGTGAGAAGCCCAAAACTGAACAGAGTGTTCGAGGTGAGGCCTCACCAGCACGGAGCACAGGGAGGACAATCACTTCCCTGTTCCTGCTGGCCACGCTGTTCCTCATACAGCCAAGATGCCACTGGAGATCCCCCACTCCATGCTGTGCAGTCCGCAGCCCTACCTCTCCCAGCACCTCCGAAGTGCCCCCAAAGCCTCTCTCTCCCTCCCTCTCTTTTCCCTCACATCCCCAAAGAGCCTCCCAAGCCCCTCTCTCCCTCCTGGGCGCTGGGGAAGGGGGGCACCTCCCGACCCTCCTGTTCCTCACCCAGGGCCACCTCGCAGGCTTTGCGCAGCTGGGAGTGATGCGCCTTCTTCACCTCCTTGTCGGCCAGGATCTTCTCCAGGGCCCGCGTCAGGAACATGTTTTTCGTCTTCTTCCCTTCATGCATGGGCGCGATCCAGGCGGGGGAAAGAGGGGCTGGGAAGGGAAGGCAGAGCGGGGGGCGCCGGCTGCTCCCGCGGAGCTGGGGCAGCTGGAGGGAGGGAGGAAGGGAAGGAGAGAAAGGGAGGTATGAAGGGAGAAAGAAGGAGGGAAGGATGAAGAGAGAGGGAGAGAGGGTTGGAGAAAGGGATGAAGGAAGGGATGGAGGGAGGGACGGAGGAAGACAGGGAGGGAAGTAAAGATGGAGAGAGAGAGAGGGAAGGAGAAAGAGAGGGAAGGAGAGAGTGATGAAGGAAGGGCTCCCGCAGAGGGAGCGCCCCGCTCGGAGGCTGCCCCCGAGGGGAGGCTGGGGTGAGCACAGCCAGTCCCCCGCGACTGAGGGAGGACGGAGCGTTCTCCTGCCTTTCTCCTCGTCCCACCCCGTCGCGTGCGTGCACGGATGCGCTCAGTCCCCCGAAGCCGCCTCCATCAGCGGTGGCAACGGCGGCAGCAGCAGCAGCGGCGGCACCAACAACAACCTGCCCTCGCCATGTTGGAAGGAAACGACGTCAGGGCCGCTGCCGGGCGGCTGCGGGGCGGGAGGAAGCGGCTGCCGTGCCCCGGGAGGGAGGGAAGCGGGAGGGGACGGAGGAGGGGGGCTAGGCTTCTGCCCGCTCCGCGGGCGCTACAGGTAGGGCAGGACCCGCGGGTGGCAGCGGCTGGAAGGAGGTGCGGAGATGGCCGCTGCCACCTGGGAGCCGGAGGAGGAGGGGCAGGGCTTCCCTTCCGGGCCACCAGCGCGGAGGGGCAGCAACGCTCCCCCGGGAAGCGCCGCCTGCCCCTGCCCTGTGCGGGGGCTCTCCCGGAGGGGAGGCGCTGCCGCTTCCTGGCCGCCGCCTCCCCCGAGGAGCCACTCCCGGGAGGAGCGAGGAGGGAGCAGCGCCCTCGGCAGAGGAAGGAGAGCGCTGGGGTGCGGGACTGAGCCGGGCTCCCCGCGCCCCTTATCGGAGCGATGGCAGCGCGGTGCGCGCTCCGCCCCGGGGCTGCTCCCGCAGCCCCTGTCGCGCCTTTTCCCCCTCTCTGCATCATCCCGCCGGGAGGAAGCCTGCAGGAAAGCTGGGGAGGGCCTTTTTACAAGGGCAAGTAGTGACAGGACGAGGGGTAATGGCTTTAAATTGGAAGGTGGAAGATTTAGATTGGATACTAGGAAGAAATTCCTAAAGATGAGGGTGGTGGGACACTGAAACAGGTTGCCTACGGAAGTTCTGCATGCCCCCCTCCCTGGAAGTCTTAAAACCATAGAATGATTTGGGTTGGAAGGGACTATAAAGCCCATCCAGTTCCAACCCCTTGCCATGGGCAGGGACACCTACCACCAGACCAGGCTACTCAAGGCCCCATCCAACCTGGCCTTGAACAACTCCAGGGAGGGGTGATGCACAGCTTCCCTGAGCAACCTCAGAGGACAGAAAGCAGGCTCACGGCAAGGAGGTTATCCCCAGCTAATTCCTGTCTGCCCTGTGTTCCTCTGGTCCCACTGCATTGGTCAGGACAACAGCATTCCAAAGTTAATCCTTTGGAAGTAGACAGAGAGCCTGCCCAGCCCATCTTACCACCATGCTGAGGCCTTGCAAGCAGCCTCATGTTCTTGACTGAGTAGTTTATTTGAGCATCTGTTTCTTTGTCTGCAGCGGAGTGGTTGTAGCTCTGCATTGTTAAAGGTACAGTGATCCCAGCCCCCTAATGAAGACGCAGCTAATGCTGCCCATTACTGCTTTAACCAATTTCCAAAATGAAAAATTATCTGTGCCAAAATTACTTATTGTCTTGTAGTTACCTGTATTTGGATTTCTTAAGGAATACCCTGGCATGGGGAATTCCACTAAAGCTGTAGGTGTATGCCAGGCCTGGCTGTTAAAGGAAAACACATAGTTTGCTGAAATTATTTCATCTGCGCCAGGGGCTTTTTCTAGTCATGGTTAGAACCCACAGGCTATTTTATTACCCAACTCATAAACAATACTGAAAATATTAAGAGGATAGGCCTGATTTTAGCCTTATAACAGCTTTGGGAGCAAGTTAGAAGTCACATCACCAAGCATATTGATTCTTGAAAAAAAATACACAAGGTTTTTTTAATGGTCATATTGAGGTTGGGTTGGTTTATTCAGAAGGCTGCATTTCAGCAACACAGCTACAATGCGGGATAGAATGCTTATAATTTATTTCGGGGAAGAAATCACATTTTTTATCATTTACAGGTGCAAATTCAGAAATTCTGATGTCAAAATTACTTCAGTCTTTCAAAGCTGCGCACTAGTGACCACATGGCAGGAGTAAGAATTCTTATGGAATCCTTGCTAGTAGTTTTGCACAGACAACCCAAGTCCAGATTTCCTTAGCCAAGTCAGAGCTTGCAAGTGTTATTTAGCAAATGGAGTTTGCTATTGATTTTCACAGTCCATTTGGCAGAAATAAACTTGCAATCGTAATATCATGAAGACAATGAATATCTGTGTGTAAAGCACCCTGAGGGCCACAGTTAAGATATCTGCTTTGTTCATATTTATGCTTATTTTCATGTGCTGCACACAAGATTATTATGTTTTGGTTGAGCATATGGAATTGCTGCTGAAACGTGAAGCTACTGGAGGAAAAGACCTGTCAGAAAGACAGTTCCGTGTCTTTCATTCCTGTATGAATAGATTAAACTTTGTTTGTCTTTTTGGAGTTTGGGATTTTTTTAATGTGGTTTGAGTCGTTATTTCTGTTCTCAGGTTCAAACCACTGGTGCTCAGTTCACCAAGTTTATGGCAGCGAGTACTCTACGTCTGTGTGCTCATTATAAGGCAGCTTCTGCCTAAATCCCGCAACAGTGTAGAGCCTCTGTGTTATTGAAGGACTACTTCTGAGATTGCACAGGAAGATTTTATTGTGAGCCGTCTGTACAGGAAGTTAACATCCAGTTTCCGTCTAAAAGCTGAGCCAATAAGGATGGAAATCACAGGGGAACTATGATACAAGCACAGGAGAGAAAAAGTCAGTCCAATGCTCTTCTTTAGGGTCAAGATAGGAAGAGTTGTCCACTTGTGTGCTGGGTCCCATTGCTTTGAACAGAGACAGTTGTTGTATCAGCTTTATTTACTAGGGAAGCCATGTATTAAAATAGTCGTTGGTCAGTTATGAAGAGTTTTAGGGATTTTGAGGGCAGATTTTGTTACAGAAACTACAGACGATAAGGAACATGTTTAGCCCTTTGCTGATTGCTTTAAGAGTGAGGGGTTTGTTGAAGGGAGAATAAAAAGTTTCACAAGAAAGAAAGGGTGAAGATTTAGAATATTTCTGTCTTAGGTGGGTTCCTAAGTAAAGACAGAATCATAGAAGAATCATTTAGGTTGGAAAAGACCTTTAAGATCATCAAGTCTGACTCTTAACCTAACACTGCCAAGCCCACCACTAAAGATCTACACATCTTTTAAATACCTCCAGAGATAGTGACTTCACCATTTCCATGGGCAGCCTGATCCAGTCATTGACAACCCTTTCCTTGAAGGAATTTTTCCTAAAATGCTGTCTAAACTTCCCCTGACACAACTTGAGGTAATTTCCTCTCATCCTGTCATTTTTTACTTGGGAGAAGAGATCAGCACCCACCTCACTACAGCCTCCTTTCAGGCAGTTGTAGAGAGTGATAAGGTCTCCCCTCAACCTCCAGGCTAAACAACCCCTGTTTCCTCAGCTGCTCCTCACAAGACTTGTGCAATATAGTACTTTGCATTTGCTCCTGTTCTGTTTTCATGTACCAGAAGCAGATGATCAGTGAGTGATGGATCAGGGTCCAGATGAATCCGGGAGTCGGGAACCTGAAACAGGAGAGAAGGTGTGATTCTGTTCTGCAACTACAGGAACCTTAGTAGAGAAGTTTCCAAGTCTCTTATTGAATGCTTTAGGATTTAACAGGTCTGCTGGTGATGCTTCGTCATGGAATACTGAGCTACAAAGAAGGCATTTCTCTCTGTCCCTCTGTGGAGTCCTAGGCCTGCCACCCATGTAAAAATAAGTGAAGCATAATTCCAAATATCCATGGTATCCATTATGCGAAGGTTCGCAATCTGTCACACAAACTGCAGGAGATGCTTGCTATAATTGTGCTTTAATATTTTTAAGAGGTGGGGGTTTTTTTAAATAAATTCAGGAGCCGAAATTAAAAATGCATAGTTTGTTCATAGAGTGATTATGCTAAGAGGCTAAAACAGGCTGCAGTATATCCACTGTGGCACTGAAAGGACAAAAAGCAAATGTTTATTAGCACGAGGAATATTAATCAATAGCTAATTCCTAGGTTACTTACAAACATACAGAAACTATGTCATCCTGGAGTGACCAATAATGAAATAAACATCCATCACTTTGAGGAGGCTCTTGCAAGGTGACAAATTTATTCCTGAAAGCTAAAAAGTGCAGGCTTTTGCTGTATTGAAATACAGTCTCAATACTACTGTTAAATGAGGATGCATACTCCTAGTAAAGCATGATATTTGTCAGATTGTGACAGCTGCAGGAAAAATGTCAGATAGCAGTGAAGGAAAAAAACCAAACCTCTTGTGGCTGATGGAATAAAGTTTTGAATTGTGGTTGGAAACTGTGGAGGATATCAAATGTTCCCGGCTGTAGCTTGTATTTATGTGCTTATACTGCTGCATTTGCTGGAATGTCATCCCTTTTTGCTAGGAATTTTTCCTCTAGCCTACCTATAGGAGTTTTCAACTTCTTTCTTCAGCATTTGGCTCTTGCTAATAGATAAATAATTGTATTCACAGCTGCCATGGCACCTCGGTATATCATTCCCTAATGTCGTCAATCAAGAAGGAATATGAATATCCATCTTAAAGACAGAACAGAATAGGTTTCTTTTTAATGGGTTATTTTTTAAAAAGTTTCTTTAGTTTATTTTCAAAGTTGAGGACCTGATTATGGATATATCTGCCATAACTGAGATGTTTTTCTGAGATACCCTGTTTGCAAAAAGATAAGAGTGTTCATTTTGGGGAACACAGAAATGAGTAGCACACCTTCACTCTGAACCAGGAACCTCCTATACAGTTGTTGTTGTATGTGATGCTATTCATATGCAAAGGTAAATCCAAGATAGTATGGTGACTCCTTCATAATGGCACGGATTTCTGTCTCTGAATACCAAGAATACAAAGTTCTGGCAATTTCCTGAGAGCCTTGCACTGCAAAAGAAGATATATGGAGGGTGTATGGCAAAGGTAGCAATAAGATCTACTGATTTATTGCTTCTTCTAGCCAACTCCAGCAGACAAAAAGAACTATTATTGGATTTTAGGGATAAATGGTTGAAGGGAGGGAAGCTACAACATGATTGCCTTCTTTCTTGGCAGGTGCTGCCCCTACTGTTACTACTTTCCTAGGTTATTCTGTGGGTGTGAACCTGATTATTTAGTTTTCTCCCCAAACACTTGTAATAGGAATGACTACCACAGTATGTGGTTATCCTGAATTCTTAAACTCTGGTTTCAGTTTATGAAATGGGAACATTATGTCTTGTAACAAATTATAAAAGTAACAAATTTACTGAAAATGATGACTCTCCTACTTTTAAATCCTAGCTTTAGTCTCCTGCAGATCTTTGTAACTGATGTGATATGACTACTGTAATGCGTGCTGAGTAGTCTCACAGATTAGGCGTTGAATAGCATAGATATTTGGAGCATGAAGCTTTAATTTTAACCTAATTTTTTCACACTGAATGAGTCTCTTGCCCTTGATCTGAGCTGAATCCAGTGTATCGCTTTAGAACTTGTGCGTTTTCAAAGGTTTGTGTAGATCTCTTTCAATAAGCTGATAATAACAAAAGAAGGGTTGAAAATGAAAAGGAACTGAGAAAAGTTGAATGGAATTCAGCTGGAGAAAAATATCCCTTTAATCTGTGGGTAGGGTAAGTCAAATGAATAACAGGGATGGTTTCTAAGTATTTTAATATCCCTGTTGAAAAGCTTAGACAGGGAGGTCATAAAAGTCATGTGAATTAAGGTGAGAAGCAATGAGACTGGAGCAATAACCACTTTTAACTGCCGTAAAGTGATCTTTGAATCTGTCTGATTGTTTCCTCCAGCAACTGCAGTGGGTTATTTCCTGTCAAAAATGCAGTAACTGATAATTCAGCATATACGTTATAAACTGCGAGCTTCGTGGCAGGAATGAAAGATTTTGCATACGAATAAGTAGAAAGATAAAATTGAATGGGAGTTAAGGATATTCTTGCCTAGAAGAAAGACACTAAAGAAGCACTGTAGTGATTCATTTTAGTATCTCATTTAACTCACTAATTATTTACTAGATGTGTATTCATTCAAATATCTTTACAAGACCTTTTCAAATATTTACGACAGTTCTGATAAGACTTCCAAGATGTTTCTAGTTTCAAGTCAAGTGTCAGAGCTGACGTACAATCTGGGTCATTAAAAACTGGTCTGACTGGTTTACAGCATGTACAATGGATGATTTCTCATGACATTGAAAGCTGTTGCTGTCTGGGTTCAGATCCAGGCAGACCTGGAGTGTTTAGTTTCAATATCTGAAAGGGTGTATTGTGTGCTGTTTCTTGCTAAATGCTTAATAATTTTAGATCTCCTTACATACAAGTAGGAACAGTGGCTATCAGAAAATGTTGCTGTGCCACTGGTGGGACTGTTGAAGTGCTATTTTTAATTTTTATGCTGAGAAGGTCAAGCAAATGTTGTTGGGCTGGTAAATACCTCATTTATCATAGTTTGTGAGACACGCAGCAGATAATTCCACGGAGCCAAGTTACTCTGAATCTATAGAGTCACTACTGATTTTTGTGACTGCTTCTCTTCTCAGTCCCTGAGAAATGTGATTTGGGTTAAGCTGCGCTTACGAGTACTGAAACCCTTGCATAAATAAGGGGTCTGTAAAAGAGGAGGCTTTACACAGGGTCGTTATAAGAGATACATAATGATAGATGTCAACACTAATGACAATTCTTATGGCATTTTCAATCTGCTTGGACCAAACTGGCTTCCTTGGCTTGCACTGGGACTACATACATTTTGCAATAAAAGCTTACTTACAGGAATTTATTAGCAGGTTATGGCAGTGCAGCTTGCATTACTCTACTTGTGTATACAGGGGATGGGGGGGTCACACCTCTGGATAGCTGCAGGTGTCATCCTTAAAATGCTCACTTGACAAACCCCTTCTATTCATTAGTTTGTTCTTCTTTAACTCTTCCTGTATTAAGCTCTTGTCAGCACATTGCTATCCCTTCACTCATCATTTGAGAACAGAAATAACAAGTGGGATATTATTACTCACAAATACCATGAACACCGATGTTAGAAGGAAACAATATGATAGGGGTTTTCAAAATGAATTATGCTGGCAGTAAGCTCTCTCACACATATGAAGTCAACCCAAATCTGGGTACTTGAAAACCAGAACACTCAGCAAAGACAACTGGAATTTCTGCGTTTTTTGGTGCAGCAGTATGTATGGCACCTGCAAGATAGCTTCCTTAATCTCAAGGCATAATAGTTCATGGAGGAATATGTAGAGGAGGATGGACAATTGTTCATAAGTTACCTGCACAAGCTGGAGAAGTGGGCCTGTGTGTACCTCGTGAGGTTCAACAAGGCCAAGTGTAAGGTCCTACACCTGGGGGCAACCCCCAGTGTCAATACAGGATGAGGGATGATGTGATTGAGAGCAGCCCTGGGGAGAAGGACTTGGGGGTGCTACTTGAGGAGAAGCTCAACATGAGCCAGTGATGTGCACTCACAGCCCAGAAAGCTAACCGTGTCCTGGGCTGCATCAAAAGAAGCATTGCCAGGAGGTTGAGGAAGGTGATTCTCCCCCTCTACTCTGCTCTTGTGAGGCCCCACCTGGAGTGCTGTGTCCAGTTCTGGAATCCCCAACATAAGAAGGACATGTAATTATTGGAACGGGTCCAGAGGAGGCCACAAAGATGATCAGAGGGCTGGAGTGCCTCTGCTCTGAGGACAGGCTGAGAGAGTTGGGCTTGTTCAGCCTGGAGAAAAGAAGGCTCCCAGGACACCTATAGTGGCCTTTCAGTACCTGAAGGGGCTACAGGAAAGCTGAGGAGGGACTTTTTACAAGGGCTTGTAGTGATAGGATGAAGAGGATCGGCTTTAAACTGGAAGGGGGAAGACTGAGATTAGACATTAGGAAGAAATTCTTTACCATGAGGGTGGTGAGACGCTGGCACAGGATGCCCAGGGACACTGTGGATGTCCCCTCCCTGGAAGTGTTCAAGGCCAGGTTGGATGGGGCCTTGAGCAGCCTGGTCTGGTGGGAGGTGTCCCTGCCCATAGCAGGGGAGTTGGAACTGGGTGATCTTTAAGGTCCCTTCCAACCCAAACCATTCTGATTCTATGATAATTTTAAAATAGTGATCTGAGGCATTCGTGTCACGGTATGTGAGACCCCACCAGAATTTCCCCCAAGTTTGTGGAGATTTAAATTAATGGTTTCACTTATTTTCAGCAGAGTGCTGGATCAAAGGTAGAAGATTAAAATCCAAATTGACTTTAAATTTACAGTGCACCATATTAAAATGAAGTTGTGTCCTTCAAAATAGATATTGAACTCCATTGAAGCTGACTGTGCTCCATTTTAAAAATCCAAGAGGTAACAACAATGACTTCTAAGGAGGCTTTGCTTATTTGTGCGCATTTGGTAAACGTGATCACCATGTGAAATATAAGATTAAAACATTCTGGAATGTTTGCAAACCTAAATGTTGTTCCAATCATTGCAAACATTCGTTTATTTTAAAAAATTGCAGAACACAAATCTGTCATTATTTCTACACAAATTCTGAGATTATTTTTACTATGTCATTTACTAGAAAGCATTTAGTTCACTCACAGAATTCTAATAAATGTTTTAACATGAGGCTATGACTGCATTTTGTTTTTCTGGGTCATAAAAATCTCAGAACTGATTTTCTTTCTAATGAAGGTATTGGCTTTTACAAGATCAAGATTGGTTTCTGCAGTGGGAGGCTGAAGAGACTCTGGCTTACTTTGAATATTTGTTTATGGTCTCAATTACTGATCACTTGCATCAAACATGAAGTTCTTATACATTGTTATAAAAGTAAGATAACGTTTTCACTTCAAATTCAGGGCACGCTTTAAATTCAGTAGCCTTTAAATATCATAATGCCTGCTAGAAGCTGAAAAAAGTGATAATTAAGGGAAGAGACTGGCTGCTTAGAGGCATGTCTCTTATGGATTCAGCAGGCAGCTGGCAGTCAGCTGCTGGAGTAAAATCCACAGGGTCTCACCAACCCTGGAATTTGCTATTTTTGGTCACAGATTTGAAACTTCCCCATGGTAGATTTTGAACACTATATTGCTTGATTATTCATGTACTTGTATGTTGTGTGTAGTTGTTATTTTCTGCATGCTGTGTAGTAGCATTTGTTTAACTTGTCAAAAATTGGTGCAGGAATAAAGAAGAAAAAGAATGCATCAAGCAGCTAAGCCAAAGTGAGACAGCTAATTTTTATTAATGGAGGCTCTTACATTTTTGGCTCCCTCTCCACCAAATACAAGGACAAGAACTGAAATATGAATGTAGAGTAACAAAAATAACTGTTGGATTAAAAGGGACATGAGAGAAAGGGACCAAAAAGGAGAAGCATTCATGGTCTACAACCCCGGGAAAGATGCCAGGCTTCACTGGTGGATGAAGAAATTAGGTCTGCCTGAATTATAGTTGAAGTTACATGACAGAAATATATGCAGACATTTTGCTGATTACGTGTACAAATATTTGTGGCTAAAATAAATATCATCTATTTTTAAGAAGGCTCTTTCCCTTAATGTCCCATGTGCCATGGGCAGATCTGAGAGAAAGAACTTCAGGCACATGCATTCAGCCAGAACTGGTATGTAAGCATGGTTGATGTGTTGGGATCTTCTACATCCTTTATTTATCTCTGCTGACTACAGAGGGAAGCAAGTCAATTTAGTTTAGATGAATAGCTTTCATATAGTTGAAGTCAGATGAGTTAAATCTCAAGTTCAGAGCAGAAGGACTGTGAAATTCTCCTCCCAGACATGTGAAAGTTGAGGCCTGTCACCCTAGGGGATGAATACAGAAAAAACAGAAGGTGAATGGTGGCATTGGTAAGTCTGTTAATTCTAAGACCTCCTTGTTGTTTAGTACCCTGCATTGCTCTTCCCAGGAAGAGGTACAAGGCCTGCCTGTCTTTTTTTCCAGATGTGAAAAAATGAGGGGATTTATTGGGATATCTCAGAAATCTCAGGTAGTGCTTTTGGCTGTAGGATTATTACCAGTTGTTGTCAATATGCTGAATAATAGCAATTGGGCTGTTAAAGGTTTGGGTCTTTTTCATGGTGGTGTATATAATTGTCAGGGAACATCTAAGGTGAAGTGCAGAGAGATTTGTAACAGATGTGTGTGAGTCTTCATAAGTAATACTCTTTTGTATAGTAAAAATTTGCAGAGTTTAAAGATTATTATATGTTTATTGTTCCCTTTTTAAAAAGATCCATACTAGGCAAATAGACTGACTCCTGCAGTGTTAAAATAATTCCCCACACTGAATGGCAAGTAAAATGCTACATATCTGATAGTTTTCCCTTTAATTGCAGCCTTGACTTATGTACTTCAGTGAATTTGAACATAAAAGTGTGGTTTAAATAGATATACATTGTCAAGATTTAGTGAAGCCTAGGAGAGCCTTCCTTGGAAACATTTCTATATTAAGACTCATCTCCTGGGTTCGAGTACTGCTTTTTACTTGGAATTTATGGCATGTCATACTGTATATTGGTGATACTGCAGCTTCATCCTTTTCAGCTGTGGTATCAATCTATTCTTGGAAAGCTGTGTACTTATGAAATGAATTGCGATATAGAAGAATAGAGAAAAATCATCCTTGTGTGGCATTTTGGGTGTCTAATGAAAACTGGAAGAAGAAATGCATTTCTGTTGTGATTGGGATCAATGTTTTGATGAATTTTATGATAAGTGAGGGTTTCCATAAAGGAAGCTGATCTTAACCTTCTTTATCTTTAGGTCTGCAGTATCTTGCAGCAGATACATGGTGATTTTTACAGTTACACACATTCCTTTGTGGAAATACAGCCCAAATGTAACGCAGATGTGACTTCTGCTATCTCTGAATGGAATCTGCTGCTCTGCTTCTTCACGCAGCAGATACCCATCCGATTTTGCTGTGTTAGGCTTTACCCACATATACAGCTGGAGAGGTGGAGATAAGGTGCCAACTTGCATGGAGTGGGAAACACTAATTGCCAGGAAAGGCAGTGAGCATTATGAGATACCTTTACCTCTTTGCTAATATCCACATACATTAAAAATTAATTTTGTGAAAGAGATTCTGAATATAAATGAACACTATCCCCATGTGAGTACTCTAAAGGCAGGTAATTTTTTAGGTAAGAGAAGCACGATTGTGGGCTTGACACCATCAGATGAAAGAAGAGTTGATTCTCCTGATTTTAATGTTCATTTAGTCTTCTCTACTTGTTACTTTTAGAACTAATCCCAGCAATGCCTGTTTACCTTACATATGCAGGATGAAGGTATTTTTATACTTCTCAGAAAGCGTCATTCAATCTAAAATGATTACCAATTGTTTGCCATTTTTTCCTAACTTTTGTTCTTCCAACTGTTTGCTTAGTCACAGGTAGCCATTCATTCTCCCAGTAGGCCATCTGACCCAGCAGTCCTCTAACTATTCAACACATTAAAATCATTCAACATCATTTCCTTTCATCTTTCTTAAGGATGGTGCTTCAGTGATTTTATTCCCGGTTAAAAATAAAAATGCCTTTTTATGCTAGTATAAGTGATCTCTTGCCATTTACTTTGGACTCTTTCTTCTACTCCACCTTAGACCTTTGCTTCTATTTTTTAGTCTTGATACTGAGTGAAAATGGAAAACATACTCCAAATGTTCCACCTTTGGTCTGTGCATTCAGAATAAGAGTATGAAGATGATGCATACTGCACTCAGTATGGTTTTGGACAAAACATTTTAATAAATCATGTCTTCTAGAATTATTCCCTGCCCCCATACATACAAACTGTTAGTTTTCAGAAGAATGGAAATCACTGAATAAAAATGGAATTTTTAAGAAATCATAATTTTTTATTATTCTTCAATAGACACGTAAATGGGGAGGAGCCATTCTTGCACATATTTAAGCTTTAATGCTGATGGGTTGTTTTAAGATTCTCGAAGAGGCAAAAACAAAATGATGATTCCAGCAATTTTACGTGACGCTGTTTCTGAGGGACTGGGTGCCAGTGGATCTGCAGCCAGGCATGTCAGCAAAGGAGCCCTTCCCTGGTGCCGTGCAGAGACCATGAAATGAGCAGGGACCTTCCTTTCTCTGTTAAAACTCTGATCCAGACTTGAATGTTTTTTTGAAAAGTGCGATCCTGACAGCTGCAGAAACGTGATGTTCCTACTCTCAGCTCAAAAGGAGAGAGTTGTAGATGAGCTTCCCAACATTCATTAGCCAGTCTGCATCAAAACTGCTCTCTAAAGAGTAGCCTGGTCTTCAGGAATGTTTGTTGCGATGTCTCTGCTGAGACATCTCCTGAAGGTTGAACTTATTATCTGCAGCATTGGTAGGTGTCTGTTTGACAGGTAGTGGACTGTATCCACTGACTCCCTAAATGGCCTTCAGCATGACAGCAACTTCAGGTTATTTCTAACTCAGCTTCTCCGAAAAAGGGCCTCATTTCTCAACAAAGAAACCTCATTAAAATAATCCCAGTAGCATTAACAGAAGATCTTTCAAATATATAAGAAAGGGTTGTGGTGTTTTTTTGTCTAAAATTATGATTTTACAAATGTATTCCTGCAAATGGCTCATATATAGAAGAACTGTTCATGGGCCGAAGCAGTCCAAAAATCCTTGGTTGCAGCTGGTATGGGCGTGCAGGCTTTCCAGTGCCCTCCTTGTTGTTACCAGACTTCACAGGGAAGAGCCTGAGAAACACATTGGGACACTCTGGGCAATGGTATACAGCCTTCTTCATAACCCATGAGGTAACGAAGGCTTTCTGGGATGCGGTCGGTATTGGGAGTTGAGGGTGTAACACCTTCTGCCCAAAGTGCTCACAATAGCAAACCCCAACCTCTTAGCTCTGTATGGTGCAACACACAAAGGACGTGGCCTGTGATCTGAGCTTTTAGGTGGTGTGTTAACGGTAGCAGAGGATAACCCACAGAAACAGGCTGCAGCAGCACCAGGAGGAGAGCTTCTTGTGTTGCACCAGTGAAACAATGTCGGGGGCTTCTAGAGAACTGGCCAAATGAGCTGAACTTGTGCCTGCAGCAGGCAGAGGGGCGATGCGGAACACATGCTGCCTGCTATCAGCAGCCCCGTGCTGGCCAAGAACTGCAGCTACGCCATTACGTAAACCATCGCACAGTACACAATGTGCAGACAGACATCTTGTTTGTGTGTGAATGGATCTGCGTAGGTATGTGGGGAAGATCACACATTTTAGCAGGTTCATGATTTAAATTTAGTACCAAAACTTAGGTTCTTTTATAGCCTGAAGTTGTCACCGACAGACAGTACTCACTTCTTTTTTGCAATGGTGGAAGAGAAATGGAGACGCATGCAGCATGATATAGTAAATTTATCCTGTCAGAGAAGGCTCAAGTACATTTTGCCTTTTCGACAGATTCTGTGCTAACAAGGTCAAGGAGCAGCTCTAGTTCTCCTGCCACACTAGCAGACATTTCACTCATTTAACCCTTAGAAAACTGTCTGCCTCCCAGGAACATAACAATACGTTATTCCAAACCATACTAATTTCTGTGAATGTGGTAATTTAATTCAAACAGTAAAGCAATTAGCAATAAAGAACAAAATATAACAAGTTGCTTTTTTTTTAAAAAAAACCAACTATTTCTAGCTCATTAAGCAAGAAGAACCCTTGACACTCTGCTTTTTGACTGCACTCTTTCAATTCAGCCCAATCAGATATTCTCAATCTAGAAACAAAGTGAAATGAAACGAGAGAAGTGAAACAGTAAGTAGATCGGTCATCTCTGCTCAGCTTTTCAGGACGCTATGCTGTTTTTCAGTTATGACATGCTGAAAACAATAAGCTACTTGAAAACTCTGGCTGTGATTTTAGCAGAAGCATTATTTTCAAGATAATTGAATATTCTGTTATAAAATGAAACTTTCTTAGAGTCTTTTGTATACATATATATATGTGTATATATGTCTTCAGACCTAGCTTGATATTCTGTTCAGAATTGATTAGAAAAAAAAGGATTTATTATTTGGTTAAAAAAAAAAGAGATAGTTCCCCCAGCATCAAACCATCCTGGTATGCAGAGGAATAGCCCAGCACATAGTAGTCAGCACAAAAGACTAAAATGCCTGCTCGCAGTCGTACCACACTGTTTATTTCAGGAGCATTATCTATTATTTGAGATAAAGTATATGCTCCCACAGGCCTGAGGGTAGATAAAAATATTTCATTGTTATGGCTATTCTGCCGCATGTCTTTCTCAATAACGCTGAGCAGCACTAAGGTGGCTGAACTCTCAGAGCGGGCAGGATGCATGAAATATATTACCCCACGCCTTTATGGCAATGGATGGATTTTCTTCGTCGCAGGCAAAGTGCAATTTCTGCATGGCTGGGGACAGTGGCAGATTTTTTTTAATTAACATTTGAATCTATTATTTATGAGTGCATTCCCTGATGTCTAAATCCAAGGGTAAGCCCTGCCGTGCTTGACTCGGTCTCTCAGGAGAGGGCTCAAAAGGATCTGCAAGCAAAGAGAGATGAGACTTTCTGCTTGACCGCTTCTGCCTGTCAGGCAAGGATGAGCATTCAGGGGCCTAAGGTTTGCCTGTTCTAAATGTCCTTGCCCCAGACATCATTTACTAAGGAGAACCGTATGTTAGCTCACTGCTCTGGAGTGACTGTAGTTATCCCAAATTTGCAGACATTAACAGAAGGCCTTGTTGTTAAAGCAGGCCCTTTTGACACCACGTGCAGCCTAAGGCTGTGAATTTCCAACAAGCTGCTCAACCAGTGCATCACACTTAGGTTGACAGGCGCATTCAGCTGAGGACTGTGAAAACCACTCTGGAGCAGTTCGCCTTCGTCTAAGACAGACCCACCAGCAGCATCCTGACTTCACGGTGCTGATACGAAAGACTTTTGCTGCCATCAGCCAGAAGGCAGCTCCCTCCACACCCGGCTTTCCTCCTACACAGCTGAGAGAGGAAGCAATTACTGCTCTCTGGACCCTATTTTTTTATACTGAATTACGATGAGAATCAGGCATACATTAAGGATGTCAAATGGTCTACAATTTCAGTGGACAGAAGGCTTTAAAACTTACAACTCAGAAAAGGTATTTTGTGTGGTGAGCATTTAAAAATGTTTTTAAAGAAGTACAACTAATGCCACAGGGTTTATATTTAAAAAAGACTCTCTAATTTATTTGAATTTCCGTTCTCATCCTGTTTACTACAGCTGAGGGGTAGTTGTGTCTCTACACATCTATTATTCCAGTGTTTTACCATCACTTAAGAATGGCATGAAAATGGTAATATCTGGCTTCTAGGCACAGAAGTGAAAAACCATGAAATTATTATGTGTGAGACTAACATTTTCTAACAATGAATGTGACTTTTATATAACAGTGAACTATGGAAATGACATAGCAGTTTCGCACAGCCAAAGGAAAGGTCAAAGGACTTGCAACAATACTTATTACTCTACCCATGCTACCAAATTGTCCTTTTGTTTGAGTGGTACCATTAAAGTGAATGTAAACATAAGAAGGGAAGGGAATGTTTAACATGAATAAACTAAAATAGCTGAGTAGCAACCTATTTTTGGTAGGAAATCTAATACTTTCTTCCCAACCTTAAGAATTCGATGCAGCATTTTCAATAGTCATTTTGCACAGTAGGCAGTGCAATCTGCACACTGCAGTTTGTTACAGACAAGCAGGCTTGGCACTGGATGTTTTGAAGTAAATGCATGTTAGCATTCAAGGTCATTTGGACCCTTTCTATTCAAATTTCAGAAATTTTAGAAAAGAATTGCAGTTTTCCATAGGCTTTCCTTGTTACACGAGTGAGCAAGTACATTGGCTTTTTTTGCAGCAGCTTCTGAAAAAGACATGAGGATCTTCACCTATCAGCTGTGCTCTTTCTTCAAGGTTTGCAAACAACTTGGTACCTTTTTTGACCTCTAAAAGTCCATTTTTATCAATTTATGAATGATGATTCAAGACACTTTGGGATAATTATTTTGTTGTTGGGAAGGGTGAATTGAAGAGGCATAAGCTCATTTCATTCATGTTAAATAATCTCAGGGTTTTTTTATCAAAAACAAAAGCTATCAAAAAAACCATACAGATGTTCACAAAAGCTTGTCTGAGCACTTTGCCAAGTTACGGAAGTGGTTATAATTATTCTACCAATAATCAATAGAAGTGTAACTCCTGGATTTCACAAAATCATTACATATGTGATTTTGACTGCTGGGTTAACAACCAGTGTTTTGTTGTTCATGTAATTTTTATTGTGTTGCGTGATAAACTATACCTACAATCATAAAATAAATTCACTTTTCTCAAAACCAGTTATCGGTTCTGCTGTTCTGTAGGCTATCAAGGCTGCTGAAAAGAAGTACAAAGGGAAGAGAAGTAAACAGTTACGGAGATGAAAAAGAGCTGTTCAGAGAAGAGCTGTAAGTCACAAAGGTTATCGTTCCATATCCAAATATCTGATTTTCAGTAGTTCTTTCTTAAGGGTAGGCCACTCCATTTAGAATCACTCTTGCTTACAAATCGTCTTACAAATTCTTAATTCGGGAAATAGGGTTTGTTCACTTCTAGCGACCGTCTTTCTGATCAGCTTTAGTGACCCTTTAATTAAAGGGCTCAGAGACTGCCTACATTTGTATTCAGCCCTGGGGCACTAAATTACCCTGCACAGATTTTCAAAACTCAGTTCAAAGTTTTCAGTTGCAGATAATACACAGTATTCAGGCCACATTCATCCAGATAGCAGAATGTAGCTTTATTCAGGGACTGTTTTTTATATCAAGTTCTTCTAAAATCTATGCTTCTCAGATAAAGGTAAGAATACTTGCAATTATTCCTGTCCAAGATGGTTAACTAGATCTACAATGTTAGGTACTTTTGGTAACTAAAAGAGGGGGTTTAGGTTGGGCTTTTCTTTTCTTTCTTGCTGCAAGAGTTCAGTTACTTTTCAGTACCAGGAGGTATGATGGTATGAAGATAAAGCTGAAATGTATGATATGGTGAACTGTTGCAATAAGAGCAGGAATCAAACCATCACCTCTGAAACTGGTTTCTCCTGGCCCATACTTGGAAAGGTTTGCACTGTAGCAATCCAGACACAAATTTGCCTTATGCTGATTAGGCATCTCTCACACCTTCTGTCCTTCTCTTCAGTCTCCTTTGTTCTTTTAGTATTTCAATCTTGTCACCTAAATCCAGAATAACGCACAACAATTGGTGCTAATATTTAATTTACACCACTATCAAGACAGTTTGTCAAGAATATGTGCATAGCAAACAATGTTATTGCTGACTTCAAAACATTAAAAGATTATGGTCATAAGCAATTTTAAATGACTAGTGGATAGCTATTTTGAGAGCTTCTGTCCCCTATATTTTTATGAAATCAGAAGAGAATCTTATGTTACTCAAACAAGTCTGAACTAATCAAATCTGAACAAGCTTTCAGAAACCTTGTTTAAAATAAATACTTTTTATTAACAAAATGTCAAACAAATAGAATGCAATTCTGTCATCTTTGCTCACTGACTGCCTTTTGCAGTCCTGAAAACAATGATTTACTTAATTAAATACAGTACTTCCTAGTCTCATGAAGGCTACCTATTTGCTAAATTCATGTATTTATTTTGAGAGGATGTAGGCTTTTGAAAATATAGCCTCCGTGGTGTCAGTAATGTTTTGCAGACAGGTAAAACTGCCACATCCTTGAATTAAAGCTTTGACAAGTAAATGAAATATGATGAATACTTCAAAAGTCTTTGATTATTTTATTAACAAATATGTTTTATTTAACATGTGATGGCATAAGATTAAACTCAAAATTAATAAAGTAAAATATAAAATTTTGCAGATATAATAAGATCAAAAAATTACTACTCTAAAAGTACCAAAACCCTCTCAACAAGTTGTTGCATCCTCTGTGCTTTCATTATTATTCTATCAAACATGGTACTTATTCACTGTATTTCAGCTGTAAAGCTTCTGCTTTCACCTCCTGCTCGCTTAAAAATCTATTATTAATTCCTTAAAAACATGCAAAAAATACCACTTCCAAGAAGATCAGCCATATAGCTACAGAACTCACTGCAAGAATACAGATAAATAAAACATCCGTTAACATCAAATAATTACAGTTTAAGGCCAGATCCTTGGCTGGTAGAAACGGGCAGACCCTGACTACAGCGGAACCCAGGTGCACCAGTTGGTTGCCAGCTTCCAAGTTCCAAGTCATGGGAAGCTGCTTTGGCTCTCCATAAAGCACAGTATTGTGTATCTTAATGATATTTCATTATAGTTCTTACACATCTCTAAGAAAGTCACATTGTCAAAGGCAATATGTTGATTTTGAGTCCACTTCAATATATAGATTTGAAAACAGGTTTCTCTGAACGGTTAAAGGAAACCTTGAGTCAAATTCTTGCATTACATGAAAAAAAAAATCACAAAAGTGCATACACATAGGTATGTACACATGCAGAAGGAAGCCACACTGCCACTTGCAGCACGGCCAGCTGCAACTATATGTCACACTGCTATAAACACAGGCCTGTGTTGGAACACAGAGTACATATACATGAATGTAAACTTTATCCCTTGGTTCTAGAGACTCCATTAAGGGAAGTCTTTCTGTTAGGGAAAGGTGTAAGGCCATAGATTGTCTAGAAGTGGAATTTTGTTTCCGGCACCTATATCTGAACCTGGACTTGCCCCACTGAAGTTGCAGAATCAAAGCTTTATTGCAGACTATTTTATACCAATCTGGTAACTAAGTTAGCATATCAACTCTATGAACTTCTGCAGAGCTGATATTAAATTTTTTTTTTTCCATTTCCTACCCAGTAAATTTGGTAGAAACAATACCACATTTCCCATTAGTTTCTATAATTTTGAAGTGGCCAAGCTTAGAATGGCAACCGAACACACTGAAAGGCATCAGCACTGAGAGTAAAATGCTCATTCCTAGCTCCTAGAAATAGTTTTCAGTGACATTTCTTCAGCAGATGAAGAGTTATATTTTTAACTGCAAGCATGGTCTCTGTGCAGGTTGGTTTGATCAGCATCTCGGGAAGCAGAAATCCAAAATGGCCAGTGTCACGCAGCTCAAATGCAAATGCGTAGGGGATGCCATTTTTGTAGGCCCAATCCATGGAGCTACCAGAACTCACATCTGAAAGAGTGAATTCAGAGAAAATTTTAGAACATGTTAAATACAGGTCATGTTGAAAGCACCAGAGTGTTCTTGTGGCATTTTGAGTTCAAGACTCAGTGAATATATTTGCAATTCCAGCTGTTGCTTGCCTGGATACTGAACCTTCAGAGAAGAGCATGGCTGCTCAGCACAACACAGGATTAGACTCTTGATTTTCACAGAAAAAAAAAAACCCGACTTTTTTGTGTAAAGCAAAACTTTACTAAAAGAGAACATTTGAATAAAGCCTCAAACTGTTCTTGTCCGCAAGTAAGCGCAGTCTAAAGCTTTGCTTCCACAAAGATCTCCCAGCTGGACTGGAGCTCTGCACGCTCCTCAGTTTAACTTGAGGTTTTTAGGCAATTCCTTTGCAGGAAGAAGGGAGAAAGCTGATAAAGTAATCGACGCTCTCCTTTTCAAAGTGCTTTTAAAACTCTTTTATCTTCATTTCTGTCCTGTTTTGTCACCATTTCCATAGGTGGTGTCCAATATTAACAAACCTTCCTGAGGAAGTGTGCTTCTTATGCTTTTGTTATCTCCATATGTTGATTACCCAAGACACTTATATTTATATAAAGGTCCATCTTTCATGTGGCCTGCTGTCTTCTGTGCAATTCTGGCATTAATCCACACTGCTCTTCCTTTGACATAGTAACTGACTGCACTGTAATGAGCACATGATGATGACCGTGCTGTGCGATGGAGGCTCTAGCCAAAACAGAGCAACAGCAGAAGAGATGCAGGAGGTTACCTGTGAAAAATCTTACTATTTACTTAAGCTTCTCACTTTTTCAATGTCTGTTATCATTATCGAGAGCATTCAGGCCTCATCGTTTCAGTAAAAAAAAAAAAAGGATCACGTTGAAACCTACTGAACTTCTCTTACCTGTCTACATGGAGAGATTGCCTGACAAATACTACATATTTAAAAGGCATACTTTAAAGATATTTTGTTATAGGGAAAAATGCATTTGAAATCATTCTCTGAAAAATGGAAGCTGTCCAGATAAAGATACTATTGGTTATTTATTATCATCTAGACACAGACACAGAAACCTGGCTTTTAAAGACGTCATCCTAAATTTCACAATGACCTCTATGAATACCTATATCTATCACAATTTCACAGGAGAGGCAAAGGGGTGGTGGAAAATAAAACCTACTTTGAGTGATTTCCACCGAGATATTTTATAACTTAGTAGTGCATTTAGGCTGATAAAGATATATTTTTTAAGATCCTGTTTTATCTTTTTTTTTTAAAAAAATGTTTTAATATGATCTGAACATGATATTTCCTGGCTTTCACCTCTTAAATGCATTCCATTTTAATCTCTTTTATTGCATCAATTGAATTAATCTTACTGCCATCAACTGACTGAATCCGTTACAAAACTTAATCTTTCAATTTCCTCAACATCCACAACTGGAACAAAGTGCACTTCAAACAGTGTTTGCTTTCCTTGTTGTAATAAAGGTAATCTCTTTCTTATTATAAGTAGGTCAAAGTCACAAACCTGTGCCAGAGGAAAACTTACACAAAGTGCTAGACGCAGGACCGTATCTGTATCTTATACCGTAGGCTGACTGAAGGGCATTAACAGCATTATAGGCTGCTGATTCCTGTGAAGGGGAGAAAAACAAATATATAAATTAGACTTTGAATTAAATCTTATGATGAGATTGAAACCTGAACTATGGATCATTGTCTTCCAGCACAATGCTGTGTTCCATAAGTCCATGACAGCTAATCTAAAACTATTTTAAAGGATAAATGCATTATGTATTTTTACTGACAGCAATTCCCCAGTTCCCTGAAAAACTTGATTTTTATGGCATATAGAAGCTCACTGCACAGTGAATGATCAGCCATTAAGCATTTGTAATTATAGGTATATATGCCAATTCAGTGACACAACAAATTTAGGCAACACGTGAGACTATGAGATGAAACAATCTCTTCTTTATGCAGTTTAAAAGTCATATATGCATTTTCTGCCAGTACCTGTAGATGCATTTCCCAGTCCACTAAACCTCATCTCTGCAGAATTTCTGAAGGAGAAATGATCTCTTGGTGACACTCCACAGTGGTTCAGTGAGCAGAGTGGGAAGAAGGAAGGAGGCAAATTCCACTCCTGCATCTCTGATGGACAGGTGAATGTTCCCTGCTGGTCTAACCTTCTCTGGGGCCAGATGATGTAGGCTTGGAGAACTATTTCCAGTGTGATAGAAATATGATTTCAGTACTGTCTGGGGAAATCAGCACCTACAATTCAATATCCATAAGGAGGTTGCAGTCTGATAAGGAGGTTCATGGATTCCTGTGAAACTGGCTGCAGAAGGCCTGGCCCATGGCAAATTCTGAGAGTCACATGTGGAAAGTGCATCCAAACACAGAGAAAGGACACATGTATTCAAAAGAAAAAGGAATATTATAATCTCAAAGAAAAGGAACCTGGAGAATGTACAGTGAAGGCTGGGAATATCTTGGAAAACACAGAGCCATCACCCTATAGATAGGAGGAAATTAAAATCTTTGGAGCTAGAAACTCCTGGACTTTGAACCACTGGGTAAAACTGCAATGGTTGTTTTATTTCCGTGAACTGAAGAGCTGCAGATTTCAATTTATTCAAGTCTTCGTGAAGTTGGTCCTTACCTTGTTATTCATCAGGCACTAGATGAATGCACTGGGGAAGGGTTTCTCTATTTGTCATTGTCAGGAATTGGGATTCTGGCTTAATCCTCAGACAGACCCACGCAGGCACTCCTGCTGTGGGTCTTTGCCTGCCCAAGTAGAGAAGCCAGAGAAAACTGCTTTAAAATATCATTCCAGGAAAAAAAAAGGTTCATTTTCACTTACTGGCCAGCAAGCAGGGCTTTGGAGAGTTTATGTTATACTGAAAACTGTTCTTAGAAAATGGAAGATCAGGTTTTCACTCCATTACAAAAGTCCATAGGCACAACTAGATTTTTTTGTTTTGTTTCTCAGCACAGGGATGAGAGTGCCAGAGGGTCTGACATTTTCAGTTTGCCCCTTTTCTTCCTCTTGGCACCTCCACAAGAGAGCGTGTGGAGGCAGGCACTGCTGAAGTCAGTGCTGCTGGGTTAGGATGAGGTCACCAGCTGGTGTGAGGGGTAACGTCTGACTCACCCTAACACCAAAGATGAGGAGGTGGGAAGAGGTCCGAGGGAGAGAGAAGTGTGGTCACTTGGGACTCTTCCTCCTCTTACAGATGCCTCAACTTCTGTGAGTCATGACACACAAGACCCATGAGAGGACTGGAGGTGTTGGACCCATGAAGGTGGCAAGGTGGCAGTGAGGCCTTGCAGGGCTCCAGGGAGTGGGGTGCTCCAGCTGCAGCCCGAGGCTGTTGTCTAGCAGGCACCAGGCAACACGGCAGCCCCAAGAACCAGGCTCAGCTGCTCAACAGAAATTTGGGAAGCAGCTGTGCCTGTCTAGCAGTTACCATTCCAGGGCTGTGGCATGGAACTGAGATGGCCTGGCAACAGGCCTGACACATAGGCACAAAGGAGAAGACTCTCTGTGCATGAGTTACTCCTTGTACAGCAATGAGACAACAAGCAAACCTGGTTGAAATCTTCCTGCAAAAATAGTTTGGCAATGCCCATTTTAAAACAGCACAACACCACTGGGTTCTGTGCAGAGGCAACAACTGTCTGAGGGCCAGGCTGGGAGTGACCCAGTGCCTGACGCTCTTAGTCTTGCAGGGTGCTGCGTGCCTCCACTGTTGGGAGATATATGCCCAAAGAAGGAGACAGTTCTCAACTGCATCACACCATGCAAGCTGGATCGTGAATATATCCAGGCAAGTAGTCTTTGAACATCCTCAAGGAGAAAGCTTCACACGAAATTAACAGATTTTTACAAAGACATACACAACTCAGTCCTGCCGTGTAAGCTCACTGCAAATGCTAAGGCAAACAACTATAGAGGAAGAAAAGAGATGAAAAGTAGGTGAAATTTCAAACTCTCAAGGTGAATGAATGCTTCTGCTGTATTTTTCATTCTAAAAGAGCACTTTCATTTTAAGCATCTTAAAATAACAGATTTCAGGAGATGGTTAATAAGAAAGTTGTGCCTAAATTAGAACAGAATATGCATGTTGTGATCAGTACACAGCTCTCCAGTTTCAAAGCAACTCTGAATAATTAAACACTTTAATCGAAATGGCAACTGACAGCTCACTAGAATGAGACGACCCAGACAGAAACATCCTTTCTTCTGCTCAGGATTACTTGTGGCCCCCTGTTAGCACCGAACATTATTTATCTGCTATGCACATGGAGTCTAACAGTTGTCCACTGTACAAAGTCCATGTAGATCAACAAAGCTTGTTCCATCAGCATCAGGAAATAGAGATCTGATGCTTTCCAGCTCACTGTAATTCTCCAAGAGAACTGGAGAATCTGAAACCTCACCCTAAGTCACCATTTTAGACGCTTCAAATATTAAAGACTATTCATTTCAGAGCCACCAGGGGATGGAGCCTTTGGCCATAGGCAAATATTAAACACCACAAATAAATAAGAAACAGTATTCCATTAATTTTCACTATGTTCCCCATTATGAGCTTTCTAAACAACAGGAAATTACTTCAGTTTCTTATTCCAACCTCCCTGTTCTTTTTGACCCACTGCAACAGCAAGAATTATAGAATCCTGTTACTGGCAAAATGTTTGTCCAGGGTTGTCCAAAACAGTGTCTGACTTTGTCCCTCTAGGTCTAAGCTCCACTCCCTCTGATGAGAAGCCCAATCCAAGCTCTCACAAACCTGGGGAACACCTACTGCTCATCAAAAAAATGGGTTCATTTGGTCTAAAAGCTGTGGATGGAAAGGCAGAGAGTGTGTGCTAAGTGTGCTAAGGGACAGTTACTCCCTGTCTCAGAAGAGAAATAGCCCTTGAGCAACAAGAACAACATGTACTGAAGTTTTACTGGCATGTGTGAAAACTCTTGGGAGACTCCTTTTCCTTACAAGGTATTTCCTGCTATTGCCTTAGGTTACTCTGGGTATTTTCATCAAGATATTCAACAGTTATCTTGTTGCAGAGCTGATACTAATTTTTCCTAACACGTCTTTAATTTTTGCTGTCTTGTCTGTTCTTAAAAAAATGTGCTTGCACTTGCTGATCTTCAAATGAATGAGCTCCTGTGGGTTTTGAATTCCCAATCTATGTTTTTTGGTAAGTAACAGCCACCAATTCACTTTGGGAGCTCTTCTTTCCCTTTGCCATGCCCCAAAAGAGGGTGGCAAAGGTAGAGTCAAAAGAAGGCTCACAGAGTTGTTCACATTAAATGCAAGGTTAGGAGGCCAGTCCCCACAAGTCTCAGATTTTTAGCTCCTCTAGCTGCTTAATGTCTAATTTGCTCTGTTTCCCAAGAATGACATCAGACAGGAGAATTTTTTAGTAGCTGCTGAAATTAAGCGTCTTAACAGAAATAAACCCACAAAGAGAGTTCAGTTTGTGGAGTGCTGGCTGCTCAGCCTCCTGAGAGGGCAGCTGAGCGAAACTTCAGCGAAGCTCCAGGGACTAAAAACTTCATTTATTCTGCACAGCATAAACCTAAGGTGCAGTTAAGCTCCTTTTGGAGTCAACTGGCTTAAACTAGTAAGTTAAATGTCACTGCAACCTTCAAGGCCAAAATGGGAGATATATGGACAAGGTAATTTTACCAGGGACTGAAGATGAAAGAAAGAGGTTTGCTACTGGTTGATGCAATGTGGGTCTGTGAGCAGGAGCAAACAGAAAGTGGAAGCTTAAGCTACATTTCCCTAACAGAATAAGCCATGTACAGGAGGCTGGCTAAAAACAGAACTCAAACTGTAAGCAGAGGGAACAGTTGTCCTGCATTTGGATAAGCATGGAATACATGAAATATGCATATTTGTAAATTAATAGGCTTGCATCAAAAACCGTACCCTTATTAATTCATTCTTCTAATAGACAAAAACTCAGACCCACCTGATGTTAATTAACTGCTTGTCTTAAAGGAGTGAAACTACTACATATGAGCACGATGATACATAAAGCAATATAAGCTTTACTTTTGGTGAAATCTATGAGATTTCTCCTAAAACTGATATACACAAACAATTTCAATTTTATTTTGTACATAAAATGGAGGATGATCTTCTCTGTACTTCTAGCGTTTAAGTTCTGAGCATGAAGTGACAGAATTTCAGCTAGATGCCCAAGGACTTAACTACATAATTCCCATTAGAGTTAATTCAATAAAATTATAATAACTTTAATTAAAACCCTGGGATTTATGCTATAAAATAATTTAAAGGGACTGACGGATGGAAGGCTCTATACCATTTTAATCAAATTACTGCTGACTCACTTTGAGTGAAGGTTATATAACCAGAAATGAGACTGCAAGCAGATCCAGAATAAATACCGCTCAATATGAAATATGTGCAAAGTACTGAAGAAACAAGTCTCCTCTCAAAACAAACCTACCAAAAATACTATATAGGGAAGCACACCCTCCCAAATTTTAAAGTACCTACCACGCAGCTGAAGTTTGGAATAGTTGCATATTTGTAAGAGTAAGGGTAGAGCAGCATCTGTGCATATGCATGGAAGGACAAATAAGCTTTTATTTGTTTCCGATGTTTACGGAGAAAATGAGCAACAGCCTTTACTTCAGGCTCAGACTCAGGAAAAGGACCACAGTAGGTGTCATCACACGGGTGAAATGAAGCACCTTCATCTAGAAATTGAAAGAGAAAGTTGGTGGTAAGCGATCACAGAGAATTTCAAAGGCTCAGCCTCTGGATCAGTCTGTGTGGGCCTGCGTGCAGAAGTGTGAACAGCACTAACCAAACTGCTTTCTTTGTGACCGATGAGCATAAGCCAGTGTGACCACAGTGATCTGCTCGATCATCTAGGAGGCACACCAAGTTGCCAACTGGCCAGCTACATGGAGTTCTCCCCAGAGGAGAGTTTAACCCCACAGAAAAAGGAGAGCCTGACTTCATTGTGTTTCCTTCCCTCTCTTTCCATGTGAGTGGCACATTTCATGATAGCACTCCACTATTAAAACTATTGAAGGGTCTTAGTTGATCTACTTGAAATCAGAGTGCTATATCTCTTTTAGTAGTCACTGCCTAGCCAAATCTAGCCTTTAAAAGCATTTCAACCCACTAGCTACTACAGCAATGGTTACAATGGCAGGTAAATAACCTCAACGGGCATTATCTTAGGGGCTGGTTTAAAACATGAGAATTGTCCATGACTACTGCCTATTTTTACTCTTCTAAACCTTATGGGAATAAAATGGGATGATTGCTCAGTTAGCTAGAGCAGAAATCATCTCTGTTTGCACAGGGCTTAATTTTCCTTCAAGTTTGGGGCAGGGGTTCAGTTGTGAGGTTACCTTTCACCACGTCAACCTGCTTAGGTGGCAGTAAGCTACGGAATTGTAGCCTGCATGCAGTATCCCATGAGGTACTGAAAGATGAAACTCAGAAAAGGAGATGTGCCAATGCCTCCTCTATCATTTAGAAATTCTGGACCTAAGCCACCATCACACCTACAGCTGAGGGCCTGGGCCTAAAACCCAATATTTATGCAAATCCACTCTACTCTTTTATCCACTGTGATTTCAAACTGCCATGTTTTACACTGATCCACAGAATAAAACAGTTTGTTTGTGACATTCCCTGGTGTCATCAGGGACTTAAAATGGCGGTGATTTATTAGCTTTCCTTTGTATAGTAAGTACTGCCATCTTCAAATGATAAGAAAAGAGCAGTGTGTGAGAAGGCATAATAAAATGACCTAAAACAAGGTTATGCAATCAACCTAATGCCAAAATTTCATTCTGCAGCTTCATTAGTAACATGAAAATTGAGGCTACCATTCAATGGCCAGTCAAAAAGGTATTAGTGCTTAGATTGCAGTGGATAAGGAAGAGTTACACATAGGGCAGATGGTCTCCTCCCTGCAGAGCAGATGGCTGCCAAGTTGTCCAGATCCCAAGAGCACTCTGCCTCGATGTCTCATCAGATAATATAGCTAAAGGACAGCTATTTAACAGAGTCTCTGGATTCTCTGCTTTTTTTTTTTATTTATTTTATGGATACTTAATCTCCTGTAACAGTGTTGTATATTGAATCCTGAAAATTGACATCACTGTTAATAAACATCAGAATCCTACAAGTTAACAGCAAAATGACCCAATGGTAAAATATGACTCGATTTAGTGACTTGTAGTGAAGAAAAGATCGTCTAAACTGTCCAGCCTCCTGTCGTGAGCCACTTGCAATCCCAGCTGTAGTTAATGCTTTTCCTTAAGCAAAGCTGGCTGGTTGTAAAAAGAGAGGTTTTCCACAGTGGCCTTTGATAATGTAAGAATATCCTCAATTTTCATATTGGAAGCTCTTTTAAAGTAACACAGGAAGGAAAAAAATAATACAGCAAGTATCAACTTCTGTGAAATTTCTGAGTTACAATCATGAGAAGAAAATGGAATTGCATAAAATGTCACCATGCTGCCTTATTTTTGTACCTGATAGCATACTGGAGGAGGACAAGGATCTTCCAACATCCACCATGAGATCAAATGTACAATGGAAATAAGTGCAGACTGATAAAACTAATGCTTTGGTACAGAAGGAAGACTGGGAGTATGGATAAGCTGGAGCACAATTTTCAAACTTCCTTGCAGTCACTTCTGCCAGTATGGGGTACCATTGTCAGTGAGCAATGGGGTGGAAATTGGAACACACTGGAAATTTTAACACCCAATAATGTTGTCTTATGGGCTTGAGATCTAACCTCTTTGACTGCATTTGTCCTGTGGCATAATTTAATTCTAAGCAAGCACCTCATTATTCACTTTAAAGTTATGTATTTCAAGAACATTAAACCATTATGCTAGTTGTTGCACATAAATATATATTGCAAGGAGCACTTCTACCCAGAGGTTTTGTAGTCACCTGGGTCTATGTGCAATATCTGTGCATTATTTTAGGCACAGGTTGCTGCAAAGCAGAATCTGCCACAATCAGTGATACAGCCCTTTTCTCAGTTTCTAGAGAACACAGAAGCAAAATCATAAAGCTTACATCAAAGTCCTACGCTGAAAGGGAACAGGAAAGCAGAAGGGATACTGTGTTATCTTTACCAAATAGCTCACTGCAGCTAACAGGGGCTTTGCTGGGGCTGCATTCTGCCTCAACACACCTGCTTGGAAGCCCCACAGTGAAGTTCAAGCCTTGTCTGCAAACTGTAATTGTGACTGACATGAATTAAAAGGTTTTTACAAACATACACAGTATTAAATGTTAAACACACCGTGATTATACAAGCCTCAAAGGGTGATATGGTCCAGATTCTTCTCTGTCTCATTTAGTGTCAGATTAATGAGAACATGGGGCACCGGGTGAGGATCTTCTGAGCACCAGTCAGCCCGATTCATGAAAGAGATCTTTATTCTCTGGCAAATAGAGAATCAGATAGAGTTTGGGCTCTAGTGTGGGAAGCAGAGCATGTGCTTGGTGGAATGACGAGCAGCTTCGAACGCATTTTTGTTTTTTGAACTTGGGTTGGGGATCTGTCTTTAATGTTCAGTGCAGAGAAGAAATGCAAAAAGCAGTGATGTACAACACACAGTTCTGTGTGTGTACTGTTATCGATTCAATCAGTCTAGAAAGAAAGATTCTTATTGAAAACTAAGGAAACATTTTCAGGACTGAGCAAAATAATTGGGTTTTAATACAGCAGCTGGGGAGTAAGAAGAGGGAGGAGCAGAGCAATTTGAATTCAAGAGAGATTCATTAGGACTAGAAAGAAAATGCACGGTGTGTTATTGTTGCACTGATAGGTAACTGTAATGTGGCTCTGAAGACTTACAAGAGAACTGTTCATTCCAACTGTGCTGGCAGCTATCTTCATGTCCCCAGAATATGTGCAGTTGTGACTTGAACACTTAAGTAAAAGATTGTAGCAGTGATACAGAACTTTGGTTCATTTTTAAATTACTTTTGCAGCATAAAATTGCCTTAAAATTGCATGACAGCAGCCCTGGGACTATGTTCTGCAGTGGAGGGATTCCCAGCCAACACATGCTCTCTGCAGCTGCTTTTGTGTCAGTCCTCTCCTGACTGTGAGCAGAGCAGAAAAAAATTGGAAGCATATTTCACAAGTCCATATTGTATTGAATGTATGCTCCTGTTCACTCTCAACTCACTTGTACTTGCTCTAGACAGATTATTTACACTCATTTTTAGCCTTACAGTTCTCAAAAAACGTACTTAACATTCCAGTTGCTGCAAGCCAGACTGTACAGTGCTTACTCCTACTGCAAGCAGCTGGAGCACTGTGGAAACAGAGACTTCCAGTGGAAGAGGGATGGGTTGAAAGGAGGGCTGTTGCATTAGTGCTATGCAAACTCAATTTCTGTCTTTACAAGTTTACATTATAAATAAGAAAGACAGACAAATGCTGGAGGAGAAAACAGCTGCACAGAGAGGTGAAGGAAGTTGTTCAAGAAGGGAGGGCAGGTCTGCAGAAGAACCAGGCATTTTCACAATACAGTGCTATTATTTTCTGCCACACCAGAACGTGTATGGCTGCTTACTCCTGTGTGAGCTGCACTGGCTTCCTCTAAGATTTAACAAAATACCATTTCTTCTTTAGTGGACTCATTCCAAATCTTCAGCTAGTATTTCATTACTGCTGCACTCTTGATGCAAAACTGAGGTCAATTTTTATGAAAGTATTTACAGAAGTGCCGGGAGTTTAAAATTGGATCTCCATACATTTAGAAGCACCTTCTTTCTTTATTAAATCACTAATATTAACGGGCTTAAAATATTCTCAGACATTTCTCTGTGAGGCAAACAAAGCAAGTCTGACATTTCCAAAGCTAAAGCCATTTCATTGAAATGATGAATTAAATAAAATGAGGTTTGAAATGTTTCCTGAAGCTGTAAGCACGAAAATTCTGATATGCGATGGGCCAGACTCAATACTGTGCTTCAAATTATTTACATGATTGCAGAAACACAGAATAGCTGAATGTGCCTTTTTTTTGACTTACACCACACTTGTTATGAAAATTTCTTATCTGTGATGAGATGTGTCTTTCTAAAGTTCAGGACTTCTATCTTTTTATAAGCTAGAAGGAAGATTTGAGCCCTGGCTTGTGGCTTTATGGGAAAGTAGCTTCAACTTCAACTATGGAAAAGAGGACACTTCACAATGGATGTGACCTAACCTACTTACTCTGTTGGATAATTAAACACAGGGTAATCTGAACTAGTGGACCGAAGCATCTCCAGACTTACCACACCATTTCACTTTCCAGTTGCGATTAGCATCAACACCATGACACCGAAACCTTGTGTTCTTTGATCTTGTTTTTCTCCAAAATCGATCCTAACATGAGTTATAAAATAGTTAAATAGCAATATTACTGTATTTTGGCAAAAATAGATTTGTACACAAACCCAAGTAACTCTGGTAAATATATTCAGCATTGTATTTTAACTGAAGTTATTTACTTCATTTTGCATGCCACAAAGTGATGGACCAGATTGTACAGATTTGAATGATGTAACCACCATTCAGTCTCTCCTGTCCGAATAATATTTTGAGTAATACTGCTGATACTACTTACATTTGTCCAGCTAAAATGATATCCATCCACATTAAATACAGGCATGACATAGAAATACAGCTGAGTTAGCATCTTTCTCATGGCAGGGTCGGTCTGGTATGTCTGAAGAGCCTGAAGCAGAAAAGCCAAATAAAGTAGCTTCCATAACAAAAATGACTTTTCAATTAAGTATTGTGACAGGCTAAGACAGTCATGTGGCCTTAGGCACCACTGATATTCTCAGAGCTGTACTTGAAAGGCTGATGTTGTCCTGCAAACCTGATTAAAGACAGCATGTGAGCATGCACAAAGGTGTTCAAAAGACCCTATTCCCTCTGCTTCTCAGTTACTTTCAATAGCCAAGAAAATTCAACTCATGTTATAGAGAAGCAAATGCATACAAAGTGTTTCTTGTCACAGGAGCTGAAAGTCAGCGGAACAGATTCTTAGTTGAGGAAACATGTTTAGCTCCTGTAAGACAATGGAGTGCAGCTGCTTCCACCAGCTGATGATTTGGTGAGGTCAGTACATGTCTTAAACCTTTTGTTGTATCCAAAGTAATTTACTGTACGTACAATCATCAGTACCGGCATCTTATTCCTTTATAATTTAGAAAACCCTCTGGTTTTGGAGAACCTCAAGTATAAAGGGTTAGTAGAGGAAGTCTAGGTAGGGAAAGTAATTTTTTTTTCCATTCTACTACTTAGAAAACCACAGCAAATCAGAGGGTCCTCAGCAGTTCAGTTTTCTAGTACCAGAGATACACCTTTACCAGTTTCAGGAAGCTTGGACTCCAAGTGCTGTGGCAAAATCTACATAGATGGGCATCAAACTTTCATCCTTCAAAGTTTAAGTCTTGATTCTGTAAGGTGAGGAATCAAGTACTTCAACTGGCAGGCGGCAAACATCACACTGGTGCTGGGTTCAGAGAGATGCCTGAGGCTGGTTCCTCTCCTCCCAGTGCTGTGACTACAACCCTGTGCTCTGCAGTATTTCTGCCTCCAGATCCAGGAGGTAACATGTTTGCTGGGGGTGGGGAACACAAAGGGAAACACTGCCTCTGAAATAAACTAAGCTAAAAGATTTTCAATTGACAAATATCAGAGAACAGCAAGACATACAGAACTCCAATACTTCTGGGCTCTGAACCAAGCAGCTGTTTGGATTATTGAAGCTGTTGCAGGAGCTGATGGATACTTTCTGTGGAATACTTATAAGAAATGCCCATAAAATTGCACTTCTGGGGCCAAAGTTTACTCATGGAGGAGTATTAACATTGTTTTTTCTTTATTGAGGACTGAGTGAGACTTCTTAATGCTTTTTCTAAACTGTTCATTAACCACCTCTCCTCACCCTCATCTTCCCCCCCCAGCAGTGCTCTGCACTTGCAGGTCCTTCAGCCTCATTTGTGGATCCAAAGCAATGCATCAACCCTGTGCAAAGCCAAGAAGTCAGCCAGGGTTTCTCCCCACTGAGCTCCTCTTCTGTTTCAGCCAGGCAAGAAGACAGGAAAGTGAGCAACAGAGGGCAAAGGGGGCAGAGCACAGAATGAAACAAGGCTTAGGCAGCAGCTGGGACAGCATCACACGGAGCACCGCAGGGTAGGATAAGATACTGGAAGAGCATAGGGTTATTGCAGGGGAGAAGCGTTAGTGGACTTTTGAGGAGAAGCTTTGTGGAGCTGTGGGCTGCCTGGGAAAAAGTCCCTGGCCAATGCAGAAGTTACAGGTTCCCTAGCTCACCAGAAATTGCCCAGATTCTTAGCTGGAATAGTATTGCATTTAATTTCAATGTACTTATTAGGAAGCCACATAAAGGCTACAAATATGTTTGGATAAAAATACTGGAAACTGCAGCTGTAGTAAAAAGTAATTTTGTGAAAACCGAATGCAATGGTTACTCAAAAATAATGACTGTGAAAACAAGTGCTCTGTTTCATTCACGTTCCGTATGCAGAAAACACATGCTGAAGTAACTGGGGCTACTCTGTGCATCCAGTTAGCCCTTCACTTAAATCTTCCCAGCACTGAAAGCCTATATGGTAAATATGGACATGGATAAATCTGCAGGAGTGTTCTTAGAGAGAAACAGAACCAAGTTGTGCTCCAAAATGTGGGCCGAGGAAAACGAACATTTTTATATTGCTTACTGCAGGGAGAAGCCATTTGGCTGGGAGGAATAAGGCACCATACACCACTTCCTTGACTTTTGATGCTTTTCTCTTTTTAGACAGTATTAACAAATTAAGGTCAGGTTGTGTCTCCATGGTAGGTATTTACATATTAGTGGTAATGAGATGACCACATTTGTCTGTATTTATGTATGCCATTCTTTCGCTGCCAGTTACAGCTGTAACTATGCATTTTGCTACAGTGGGGCTATATACTGTATTTCAAATTGCAATGCTATAAGATTAAAATCTTTTAAACACTTTTAAAATTATCTCCTTAAAATAAATTCAGATAATTAATCTATTTAAGGTAATAGGGTCCTTAAAAATGCCGTGGATGAGCTTTGCAAATTGTTAAGAACCTTTCCAAACCGGCAAAAAATGACATAATGAAAATATCTGAATTAATACTTTTTAATGTTCAATACGTTTTAAATCCAGTTAAGAATATATTTTTCTTGCTAGGTAAAAGCACCACCATTTAAAAACCAAAACAAAACATGGACTGCAAAATGTCACTCTTTCATTTTTTAAAGCTACTCTGTTATTTTAATGCCTGCTGTCTTTGACAAAATGCTGTAAGAGACTTTGGAAACCATTACAGTCGCCAGTAACACTCTGCAAAATTTTAAGTCTTAAAGCTGATTTAGAGCCAAATATGTCAATCATTCAATTCTGTTCTTTAAAGCCTACACGGTTTATCTTAATAATTTGGTTACTGTTTTAGAGTCCCATTTAATTCAAAACATAATGGACCTGTCTGGTGTGACTTTCTTCTTCATGGAAAGCAAGGCTATAGAAAGTGTAACCTGGTGTGAGATTATATTCATTCTTTCTGCTGAAAATATTTGGTCCTTCATACCGTTTTTATCCGGCAATTTTATTTGATAATATGCAGTCATGCAACCTCCCTTAACAGGGAGATCTTTGGCATGTGCCTCTGTTACTAAAGTGTGTCATTACTAGAGCATAGCCCACAACTTGCCTTTTGTGACGTGACTCTCATATCCTCTGAATAAGGATCATGCAAAACCCTCCCCTCCAATGGCAGCGCTGAAACATTTTCTCTTCACTATGACACAAGCAAGACAAAATATAAATCATTAGTGAATTAACTGCATAGTAGCTTGCACAGAGCTCTCAGATTACAAAGCAATGTGACTTTATACGGCTTGATTCTGCTTCCCCATCATGTAATCAATTGCAGCTTTACTGCTGAAGGTGCAGAGAGCCAGACTGGCCCCATAAATGCTGAATAGTGTTATTAGTGAATGAACAGATGATACAGGAACCCTGCCAGCACTGTGTGAGCAATCTGCCTGGGGGATGGGGACTAGGACCAATGATTAATAGGAGGGGGCTGAATCGTCTGGATCACCAGAGTGGTGGTTGTTGATAGAGCCACACCAGCTTAGGCTGGCTGAGGATTTGGTCCATAGGAAATTTAATTTGGGGGAGAAGTGGACAAAAAAGTTGCATTGGAAACTGCCAAGGCAGTAAAAGGCAAGAGTTTAAAATGGATTTAGGATGCAGTTGAGCTTTTTATAAAATAAGGGGATTTACTGAGAAGGACAAAGCAAGGAGACAGGGTTGAGAGAAACTGATACTGCAGCTGAGCTTAATAATGATTTGCTGTCCCACAATTAATTATTGTCAAATTTAAGATAACAATCACCTTTTGTTGTTTCTGGTCTTGAATTAAACAATCACATTGAATTAAACAGTTACTATTTTAGCACAGGGAATCAAGTCCATTGCTGTTCTTCCAGAAATCACATAAAACTGCTTCCGACAAAAATAGGATTAACTCTTCCATGCAATTAAGATACCAATTAAAACATCCTTTCTGATGGCAACATAAATGTTTTACTATCATCTGTATAGCTTACACTTTAGCAGGGTGAAACAATGATCTGACACTCGGGACTTCATTGCCACTTTATCAGTTGTCAAGCCAGTAGTTAGCTCTGTCTCTGTACATCTTTTTATCTCCATTTTCCCTTTTACTGTGAGTGTCTTGCTTTGACACTCAAATCACAGCAGAGGTGTAAGCCCATTACTATAGGTAAGATAGAATTGAGTATCTAAAAACAAATGGCTTAAAACAAAGGCTGAAGCTTGAACTGTGTCCGAGTTTCTTCTCTGCCAAGCAAAATTGTCCCTCCTCTTTGGGATCATTTCCCACAGGAGGAACCCAGAAACAATAGATGAGAAAGATGACAGTGTGCTGTGATTACTCTGCAACACAGAAGAAAACCCACAAAAGGAGTCTGAAAAGAAGGACTTGCAGGATTCCAAAAGTTTGCTTACGCTGGTACTTAAGGATGCAAATGGAAAAGATGCTGAAGCAGAGAAGAGGCAGAGGGACGATGGCGTGATTGACGTTAGAGAAGCAAAGAGCAGTTTCAGGAAGCTTGGGGGAAGCTGGGCCCATTCAAGTAAATGCAGGATCTGGTGGGGAAGAAGCTGGACAGAGTTACACAGATTTTACTGGAAACGAGATACAAGTGCTTGGTTCCACTCTGAGAGGTAGTACATAAAAAAATTCATATGTACCAAATAAGCCAAGGACTGTCTAGCAGGGAAAAGAAAGGCCTGTTTTATTCTGAAACTGTGAATACCCTGAAAGGGGCAATACAAATTTCTCTGCTAGTAATTGTATGAAACTAAACCCCACCAAGCTGGTGGAGACCCCCTGAAATGTCTACCACACAAAAATGTAACTCTTGAATTTTAGGTTGTAGTTACGTTAGTCCAGGGTAGTACACATTGAGGGAAACCCAACAGAACTCACTTGAATACCTTGTTTAATTAAATTGTTGAGACACAGTTAAATAATTAAGATACAAATTATTGCTTGAGATTCCATTTCCGGAATGACTAAATTGTCCAACACACAATTTTTCTTCACATTCCTTTCTCGTGCTCAATGGTGCTTCTGCATATGAGTAATTTTACTGAGGACCTAATTGCTCAGCATCATCATACAGGAGAATACTGCACCTGTATAAAGCAGAATTTCTTCCCTAGGCATTGGAGCAACAATGTGAATTATCTTCATGCCCTGAAGCACAACATACCCAACAGCTTAAAAGCCTTCATAGGGTAAAATTTGAATGTCCTAGTGATTCATACGCACATATGAGTTTGCACAGCAAGTGTCATGGAAGAATTCCTACTACAGGTACAACACAGCTGCAGGGTTACCTTTATTGTCTCAAGATGTATTCACATTGTGAAAAATGAATAGCTGAACGCAAAATGAAAGTCATTTTTACCTTCTGAAGATCATGGGTAGGCAGGAGGATGCAGCTAAGTAGATGAAAGTGCACAAGAGACAAAACAGAGTACTCATTTTCTTTTGGGAGAGAAAAAAATGGAAACAATTTTAACTGGTTTTCTTGCCGCTGTAAAAATATCACGGTAAAGGAAAGCACCTTCTCTAAACTGTCCTACTGTTGAATAGAACCTGGGAAAATCCACCATGGACCAAAAGAGAAAGAAATACTGCACAGTATAACAATGGTTTGCCACAGCTGCTTTTAAAAACAATGCATCACATGCCTCGTTGTGGTGATACCACGGTACTGCACTCCATCTATTTTGGCATTGGCTTAGATTTTTTAAAAAATAAAGCATCACAACTGAGGGCCCGGTTCGGGAAACTCTTGTTAGTAGTGTTCTCTGCAACTTTATTTTCCTTTCCCTCAGAAGGAGTGCACATCAGTAACCTCGGTTTTCAGTAGCAAGGATGTGCTGGAGGAATTCAGATACACCGAGCGAAGTGGGTGCCAAAATAACTGAACTCATTCACAACAGAACCAAATGTGGAGTAGAGGGCAGATGTTGAGTAGAAGCAGCAACTACATACAGATAGGTGTGATTACCACAAAGAAACTTCAATGGCAGGAACAGCATTTGGAGAATGAAAAAAATTATGAGGATAAAACAGATTCTGTATTTGTGCCAGCACCTCTTGCTGTTGAAAGGCTGATGAATGAAGTGCTGAGTGAAGAGGCTGGAAGAGCTGATCTCTCTGATGGAGGAAAAATAAATAGTGTTTCAGGCAGAAGCTCCTGACAGAGACGAATGGTTTAGCTGAAGATAAGTAAGGCTGAGTTTCAAATATAGATGCTGCAGGATGAACAGATGGATTTTTCCTCCAGATAATAGATATATAGGGAGCACTCAGAGAAGTCAATTTTTTTGTAAGGTTAGGCAGACAAAAAGACAGCTGGGGAGAGTAGAGTCTGGAAAACAATAAAAATTAAGCTCCAATGACTGAGTTTGTGGAGAGATCAGTCACCAGGTGAGTGTTCCTCCGATGTGAAAAGACCCCAGTCTTCATGATGTCATAATCACTGGCAGCTGGGAAGGAGGGTGCAGGGGGCCAAGATGCAGCCCTGAGAAGCTTCTGGCTTTCCCAAAACAAGGGTTAACTAAAGACTGATGAACGGGAAAAAAACACAGATATGAAGATTTCATAGAGCAAGAAGATGCAATGGTTTAAAAGGAAAAAAAAATGTAAGTCAAACTAACATCAGCTGAAGAGCTTTAGCTGAAGGGAACGGACCTCATGAAGAAAGAATGTATCCAGCTAAAGGGTGAACAGAAGAAGACATAAGTACCTTATTTGTTTTGGCCTTTCAAGCTTCTGATTCACTTCAGAATATTTCAAAATATTTCAAAAGCTCTTCAGGTTTCTTAGAACCAGCATTCAAAGATACGTTAAGGGCAGTGGCGCCTCTGTCCCTGGGATACAGAGTGGCATAAAATTATGGCTTATAGGGAGAGGCAGTCAGGTCCTTGCTTTATTTCCTGTATGGCTCAAAGCTTCTGATTAGAAAACTCCAGGAAACTGAGATGGAAAACATACCATAGAATCATAGAATCATTTAGGTTGGAAAAGTCCTTTTAGATCATCAAGTCCAACCCTTAGCCTACCACTGCCAAGACCACCAATAACCATATTCCTAAGCATCACATCTACATGTCTTATATTTAAATAACTCCAGCAATGGGAACTCAACCACTTCCCTGGGCAGTCTGTTCCAACATTTGACAACCGTCTTGGTGAACAAATTTTTCCTAATATCCAATCTTAACATTCCTTGGTGCAACCTGAGGCCATTTCCTTTTGCTCTGTCACTTGTTACTTCGGAGAAGAGACTCATACCCACCTTGGGGGGACAATCACTTCCCTAGCCCTGCTGGCTACACTATTTCTGATACAAGTCAGGATACTGCTGGCCTTCTTGTCCATAATCAGCCAGTATTTTGAGGCTCTGGTAGTTATGGATAGCAAGGATAAACAAATTTTCTAACTCCCAATGTGTCACCAGTTTTGATGGTGTTCAGCAAGACCCAGAAATGATCCAGCATGTGAAGCTGTCTTCCTGACAGTGTGGACTTTAGTGCTGGAACGGATGACTGAGTGCTGCTCTGACTGTTGATGCAGCATATTGCAGATGTTTTGTCCATCAGGACAGAGAGTGTGGAATTTTGCAGAATGAGCAGAAGTGCTATACTGGCTTTCAGAAGATCTTAAAGTAGGAATAGTTGTAGCTTTATGGCCTTCTCATCACATGGCCTGCATGGCACAGAAGAAGAACCAATGCTTTTTACTACTGACACTGTCTGGGTTTCCTGCTTGGGCCTGCATCTGATTGCACAGTTGTCCTTATTCAGTTCTGTACATGTGTATCTGCTGTTATTTTAGGGATCCTGTCTTTACAGTCAAGCACTTCATAAACACTCCCGAGGAAGAATTTGAGGTCTTGAACCCTGCCAGATGCCTGGTAACGACTGATCTCTAGGGCCTGGTCCACAAGCCCAACAACTGGCCAATTGGCAGCATGCGTCCCATGTGCATCGCAATAGATGACTCATAAATCAGTCTCAAACTTAGAATGATGGAGGCAGGTGCTGTCACTTTGCAACTGGACTGTCTGTGTGTCTCTCTTAGCTCATTATTATGGATTCAAAAGATGAGAATCAGGCCTGGTTTTGGCAGCAATCAATAGCAATGTCAGCATTAAAAAAATAAATTAATTAAAAAAACCCTCTGCCCCCAGCCTTTAGCTTTTTTTTCTGGGGTTGCCTGTCTGCTCCCTAGGTGCGTGATGAAGCACAAACATGTCATCTTGGGTAATCTGGAAACTCATATAATTGGGATCATAGGTCATACATAGGACATAGATTTTGGACTTTCAGCCACGCATCTCACAAATTAAACTATATGGAACACACTGATACTCTTTTCAGATTTGGGATTCTTCTGTGAGAAGAAAGCTATGATGGCCCATGTTTAACATATTTTTTCAGCAAAGACCTTAGATATTGGCTAGGTTCTGTCTCAGAAGAGGTAGACAGTAGCACTGCTCATCCAGGAAAAACCCACAATAGTCTCACATTAAAGAAAAGTGGCTATGTGCAACGCAGTGCACGTTGATCCGTATTCGATGGCTGATAATGTCTTTTGAGGAAAGTCATTAAAAAAAAAGATTAAAAATTCCCACTTATGAGGATGGGAGAAGAATATGCTGGTGAAGGTTACTGCATATCCAAAGTGTGAAGCTATTTGCACCTCCATTTGAGACCCTGATGAGGCCCTTCTCTTAGGGGAATGCACTTCATCTCAATGGGCACCTCTCTTGCAGTTGCCATTGGATACTTAGAACATTTTCCTCAGAGGCAGTAAAATCAGTGCTTGCTTCTTGGAAGTTTTTAATTACATTTCTTGGATTTTCTGATCTTGAGGTTTAAAGAAAAATTTCCTGCATCAGAAGCAAAGAACAGTGCCTCTTAAAGTCACATCTCTTGTGCGTTGTTTTCTGAAAATGTATGAATGACATTTCGAAGTTATACATCATTGACATGGATCAAATGGCAGCATTTATTAGAGGGAAGAAAGCCAAGCCAGATGTAATGGGAATCCTCACCTGCTTCCACTAAAACTGAAACAGAATCTAGTTTTGATGTTAATTTGAATAGCAGCCTGTGAACCATATTTCAGGTTTTTAAAACAACTGTAAAATCCTAAATTTGAGGTCTGGATAAGGTGATATATGAATCCTGCTCCTCCTCTTACAACTGCAGAACCAATGAAGAGGATTTGACTGTTCTTAGTTAACATATACATATATAATTCTACTTTTCCAAAAATCCTATAGTTTTTGCTTCTTTGTTTCTATGAGAACTATTTAACTCAGGATAATACATGTTATGTCTGACAAAGACATTTTGTGTCTCAAGTCTGATGCTTTCTACAAAGAAATTACACAAAATACAGTCCCTTTCTTTCCATTCTGTAATATTTATTAACCCATTTTAAAGTATGATTAGATGCCATGTGGTCTTTTTAAATATTTAGGCTAAAAAATATTTTATGATTTATCCCCCCAAATCTTTTGCAGTGGAAACGAATTCTGGGTTGTATTAGACTCATTTATCTTTGCAGGTTGCCTTCAAAGTAGTCCACTTGTAATCAGTTCCATTTCCTTTCCTAGTCATGGCCTTTTTTCTGCCCCTTTCCACCTTCTAGTAAGGCTTGAAGGTGGTGGGACTCCACTGTAACCTAACTGGTGTTCCATTACAGGCACAGATGCTTTTCTGTGGCTCACTAGATGGTACCAAAAACTCTGATCCTGTGGTTTTTTTCAGTTGAAATTCAGTGACTAAGAGGCAGAGTTTGTCAGAGGCCACCAGTGTTGCTAACCACTGCAGAATATCTGATTATCTGAGAGAATAACAGACATCCAGGACCGCCTTCTGTAGAAACAAACGAGTGATGCTGTTATTAAAACAAGACCTATGGAATACAGAGGCAAGGCTAGAGCTCATCCTGGAGTAGATTATAACAAAACAACAAAAAACCCCTCCCAAACCAAAAAAACAACCCTCAAAACCAAACAATAGCCTTCAGTCTCTTTTTGTTGATTTCAAAAAGTGAGTAGGCTGGTTTTGTACTTCCAATTATACTATCACATAATGTAAAACTCTTCCTTGTGCATTTTCTTTCTCCTTTTAATCTTTAACCTCTACTTCTATATTTTTCTCCTTTTTTTCCCTAGTTCATCTGCTTTTTTTCTCTACTGTATTTGCCTGAATACAGACCAAGCCTGCGTAGCTGGCAGACTCTTCCCTTCCCATGCTCTAGCCTCACATCCTCACTTCCCAACTCTGATCTGTCTTAATCTACTTTGCATTTCCACATAGATGGGAGCTGCACCCTGCTTGGCTCAACAACTGCAGATACTTTGTAGAAAGTGGAGAGCTGCTGCCCCTTCCCTGGCAAAACACAGTAGCAGCCAACTGCTCAGTGGCACCTCCCTGCTACCAGAGGTGGGGTCTTCCATCCTTCCAGAAAATTCACTGGCACTCATAAGCTGCCACTTCCACAGGTGCAAGCAAGATACTGAGGGCTCCTGAAATGGATGGGAATATCTGGTCAAGTCTGCAGCATTGAGTTCTGAGCTTGAATGTAAAGTGAAATTAATACATAGAGGTTGTTCTTTTTAAGCTAAATCTCTTGAAAAGCCTAGCTGTACACAGGAGTATGGATACTTCAATAAAAACAGGTGAGAGAGATCACAGGCTGAAGTGAAAGTTCAACAACTATTTCAGATTGTCTGCACAGTAAAGGGATGCACAGACGCTGTTCCTGCTAAAAAAGAAGCTAACATCACATAAATCCAACCCTTCCTTTTCCGTGCCTTAAATCAATGGACTTGTGGTGCTATTCCTTAGAGTCAACAAACATGCCAGGAAAAATTTGTTTCCAAGCTGACTGCCCTTTCTCAGAACTGCCCATAAACACCAGGGAGGATGGAAAGCGGGCTGCTGAGCTGCAGAGGTGCTTAAGGGAGGAGTTTGCCAGCAAAGAAGAACTGCAGAGTTTGAAGCACAGAGAGACCTTCAGTTTTCCCAGAGTTATTACCCAAAATGTCTAATTCACAAAGCAATACCTTAAACCAAACAATCTAATTGTCTTGTCTCTCCTGGCCTCCCAGCCATTTTTAATATAGTGATGGAGACTGTAAGCATAATGAATTATTCTGATGCTTTTTGCTTTAATGCTAGATTGAAATATTGCTCCAAGGAAAGAAGAAAATATATGTCATCTGTGAACAAATGCAATGCACAACTGAGACTGGCAAACAAAGGTGGTACATTCTTGTAGTCTCAAGGAATGCTCCAGAAACTTTCTTCAATGAAGGAAAATGCTTTTACATGGATAGTGAAACAGTCTTGCTAGCAAGCTACTCTCCAAGGACTTCAAGAAACATCCAGAAGGCTTTTACATACACGTATATAACCTATATTCTGTCATAAGCTCTACAGAGAAACTTTGTGTTTTTTACCTTGCTGCCACATTGTAGTGCTTTATGGCAAAACCTTGGTAAGAAAGATGCACTTGAGCAGTAGGGGCCTTCCCACCAGTGCTTGTCTGTCCCAAATCTCTCCTCTCCTGTTCTGAATAGAAGCCACTCAGAACAAGCTGCAAGTTTGTTCATCTTTACACAAGCAGAAGTCCTAATAAGAACAGTGATCTACAGAGAACAGCTCCTTGGTCTCTTCAGCCTATCCATGCTCACAGGCTCACCCACACTGTGATGGCTTCATTACTTCTGTACTTGCCCTCTATGCTGCTGTGACATCTGAGTGAAGTCCACACATGGTTACATGACCCTCTCAGCTAATGTATTGGGTTGCTGATGAGGTAGAGGTTTACTCTCATGAAGTGACTTACAGGACCGTGATCTTTCTGCTGAGTGGAGAGATCCCAGAAAACCAAAGGCAGATCCTTTAAATCAGAAAAAGTATTAATACACTCTAGAATTCCACAGTGATGGGGTAGGAGAGAACTGAGAAGTTCTCTACTGTGTTTGTAGGAGGAATCTTGCAAACAAAGATTTTGCATCACTTATTTTGAGAAAGAAAAAAGGTATGCAAAATACTCTAAGCACATCTGTTGGTTTTTTTGAAGCCTTCTTTGACTTCTGTAAATTGCATTGCAAAACAGCCTCCACTGTGCAGCTAATATCCTGTCTTGAACAAAAGTTTCTTGGTTAAGGGAAAATGTGAAACTCCTACAAACATATTGTGTGTGTGAAATGAATCCCAAATTAGAAGAGATGAAATGCTGATGTATATTAAAAAAACTCCAAATCAGACATACTGGAAAATTGGAAAGGAAAATTCCAATTTCATTTGATTTCACTGATCATTTGAAAAATGGCAAAGGGATGGATATGAAAGCTAGACCCCAGGTATCAAAAATAAAGGGAGCATGAATCCAATAAGACAGGATCAAAGAAACATTGGAGGAACTACTTGATATTCAGAGAATGTGAAATCCATAATTTTGGGTGAAGTCTGTCTAGGATTTTAGTTTCCCATTCCTACAGAATTACACACAAGAGAAATGTCTTTCTTAATCCTTAAAGCAAAGATACTGCTGAACTGATCTGAAGCAGTACACACTGGCACTCATTTACCTGGACCATTACCAGAATTACAATCTCCACATTTTTAGGTCTTGGAATAAATTCCTACTTCATATCTCTGCCAATACGTGTCTGGCATATTTTTGTCCTGTGCCTAGCTGTGTCTGGCTGTTGCTATCAGCTTCATTTATCAAGTGCTTAAGTGTTCTATAAGCAAATAAAAAAACCCTGGTATGATAGCTAGTTGCTATTCTTATTAATAATATGTTAGATCTGTTATAGAAAGTATACAATGTATATTGAACAGAAGGAGCTGCATGACTGTAAATCATTAAACACTTACTTCTTTCACAAACCACTGGCAAAAGGCAGGGCCGATCCACTCTCTTGCATGAATTCCGCAGTCTATCCAGACAGCTTTCTTGTAAGGTCGTGATCTTTTCCCTAACTTGAAGTGTGATTATTCATAGAAACATCAATAGGTCTCATGACATTAGTGCGACACAATAATGAGAAAATAACAGAATATTATAAACAGTAAAGCATTTAAATTTCCCCATGCAAAGGAACACAAATGTATTGTTTTCAAAGGTATGGCCAGGATAATCATATGCAGATATGCCAAGATAATGAAGCTGATCAATGGAAAAGTGAGATACGTCAATTCTTCTTTTATGAGAAAAGAAAATCTGAAACAGCACATGGAGCATGGTGAGGAAAAACAATGCTACAGGAATAGACTGATGCAGAAGCAAATTCCCAGAACTCTGCAGCATCAGATGAGAAGAAACTACATAGAAAGTAATTTTATTTTTGCATCTGCAATTTTTTTTTTTGCATCCTCTAATTTCTTGTCCTAATAATGTGAGTTGAGAGCACAGAGCCCTGAAATTTTGTCAGCAGCTAGGAGGAGGTGTATGCGGCATGTGTTGAGAAGGGCTCCAGAGTCCTCTGGGGTCCTGCTCCAGCATAGCTATTTTCCAAGTTGTCTAAAACCACAAAAATTGCCAGTTCCCTTAAATCCAAATTCTGACACTTGAACTTGTCCTGCAACCTTATCTTCATCCATATCCAATCCAAGTAAATAGGATTTGGCTTTTAGTTTTCGAGCTTTTATCGTTTTGTTCATTAAAGATGACATTCAGGGAGATACTTAAGATCTTAGCAACTTATCCTTAGGAAACACTGATAACCTGCATCTCCAGTGCACATGCTGTCAGATAAGTAATAAAGCACCTGTCACTGTTTCCAGACTTCAGTCTGGTTAATGACTATAATCTTTACCTTGAGTACAAACAGTGGTCTGCCTTCATAGGATTTTCCAACAGAGAGCATGTGAACAAGATCTGAATGAGTTTTATTCAAGTGATGCATCCAATCCTGGATCTGCAAATACAGAAATAAAACTGTTGCTTCAATCTTTGCATTTCATAGCAAGCAACTGTAACACATTTATTAATCTCAGCTCTCGGTCCTTTATTTTTATTTTGATTTTCCTGTAGTTGTCTTTTTGGGTGGTTTTTTTGTTTTTGTTTTCACACTTGAATTATCACTGGACCCTCATAGCGCTGTTGCCAGAGGGTGAATCCAGCATTCAGTTACATGGGATTATTCTTTCCCTTTTCCTGTTGGAAACCACTAGCTGTTCATCAGAAATTTGGGGATGGGGCTGAGCACAGTGTCACAGTATCACAAGGTTGGAAAGGACCTCTGAGATCATCAAGTCCAACCTATAACCCAACACTAACACCAACCATCATCTAAACCATGGCATCTAAACCATGATCCATCACTCCTACGAAACATTACTGGAATAAAGAAAGAAGGTTCTTAGCAGGGAGGTGGAACTAGATGATCTTTAAGGTCCTTTCCAACCCAAACCATTCTATGATTCTATGACTCCGCCTGACAGGACACAGAATGTCAAAATAGATTGATCTGCAGGACTAAATGCTACTTACAGTATTTGTTTCACAGGCACCGGATCTTGTTGAGGTGCAGTACCCTCCATGCTCAGCCTAGGGACTTTGTTTTGGTGCAAACCCAAACTGTGTATGTTAGCACACTAAAATCAAGAGAAATCATTTCCCCAGTTGTCTTCCAGGACAGTATCCCTCATAAATGAATTCGTATCTAAGTGCTATCAGGCCTCTTATGTGAACAGAACAGAACAGAACAGAATAGAACAGAATAGAATAGAATAGAATAGAATAGAATAGAATAGAATAGAATAGAATAGAATAGAATAGAATAGAATAGAATAGAATAGAATAGAATAGAATAGAATAGAATAGGAGTAGAGTAGAATGGACCTTAAACATCATCCAGTTCCAACCCCCATGCCATGGTCGGGGACATCTTCCACTAAACCATGATGCTTATAGCCTCACACAGCCTGGCTCTGAACACTTCCAGGGATGGAGTATCCACAGCTTCCCTGGGCAACCTGTGCCAATATCTCACCATCCTCATAGTGAAGAATTTCTTCCTAATACCTGATCTAATCTACCCTCTTTCAGTTTAAAGCCATTACCCCTTTAAATATTTAAACATTTGCTCATACTACTTCCTTAAATAACTCATTGAGACTAACTATTCATTGAAATCTCTTATTCCATCAAAGACCTACTTTAAAAACAAAACTCTGAAGTCTTCGCAGATAAGCCTTGAATACAAAAAAAAGAAAAATAAAATATTTTCAAGATGCCCATTTTTGAAGAAGAAACATTTTTAGTACTTCTGAAGATGAACAGGCAACCATAACTTATAGAGATAGTGAGGTCTTTGCCTCATTAAAGACACTGGTGTAGCAGATAAGAGGAACAATATGAATTACCACATACTTCTTCCAGGGAGTGATACACTTCATAGTTATACCCAGAGATAGATCGTCGATTTCTGTGTGACCTCAATCCAGTTTGATTTTCTATTGCTTTCTGTAGGTCTGATATGAGAATCCTAGGTAAAAAAAGACAGCAGTATTACTGAAAAACAGCAGAACACACAGGGTAAAGCAGATCAACAATCACATTTCGAAGAAATATAGTTAAACCATCCTGATGTTACTTCATCTGTTGTATTTTGAAAATAAGAGTGCTTCAAGCTTATTTGAATGTATGATGTCAAATAAATATTCCAGCTGCTTTGAAATGTAACAGTGCCTTCAAAAAACACAATGAGCTTGTTCAGCAAACAAAACAAAATTATATAAGTAATGTAGCCAACGTGAAGAAGAAGCCACCTTTATTTGTTTATGGAGGAGCATTTGTTTTCTTCCAATTATAGCATATGACCATGGATCTTCAAAAACTTATTTCAAAAACGTAAAAAAGTATCTTTAGGCTTAGGAAAACATGCACACAATTTGTCTTGGGAGTATTATACTAGCACGGAACATTACAGATTCCTGCAAGTTGTAGAGGCAAAACAGGAAAAATCAAGAACTTGGTGGCATTATCGTTCTGTCTGAAACACAACAACAAAGAAAAAAACGTTAAGTGTAATTTATTGCTCACAATGACCTACTTTGCAGTAGTGGTTGCCAGTTATTTTAAACTAACTCAGGGCAAACATAAAAACAACACTATGTGTAACTTAAATATGCTTGCATAAAAAGTGAGAGGTTCTTTGCATTATGAGCAAAACACAGGAACAGTGATTCAAGCTGAAAACTCTCCTGTTTTGTGGCAAATCCAAATAATGATGCAAATATAAAAAGATAATACAGAAAACATCTAATAGGCTGGAATGTCTGTTCCTGCCATCACACAGTAGTAGGAGCGTAGCGTCACAGATGTCCAGAAGAACATCACTATAGAAATGAGGGCCATCCTTGTACATCACCTTCTCCTGACACATGGCAATGTGTAACCACCATTCCTGTGAAACGATGGTCACATTCAAACTTTTGAAGTCTTATAGGCATTAGCTGCAATGACTGGAAAGAGATGGAAAGAAACTGCATTCCCTCTGATCCCAACTCAGCTGTGCAGCAGATATACCTGACAGATAATAGCTCTACGTGCACATATGTATGAAGATAAATATTAGCCACATTCTTCAAATTTATTAGGGAAGTACTTGTATACATGAATTATATCGTTCTATACCAGCAACTGGAAAGTTGCCTGGCGGAAGAGGACATGGGAGTAGTGGTTGACAGCCAGATGAATATGAGCGAGAAATGTTCCCAGGTGGCCAAGAAGGCCAACAGCATCCTGGCTTGGATCAGAAACAGCATAGCAGCAGGACTAGGGAAGTGATCATGTCCTTGTACTCGGCACTGGTGAGGCCACACCTCGAACACTGTGTTCAGTTTTGGGCCCCTCAGTAAGAGAAAGACATTGAGGTGTTGGAGAGCGTCCAGAGAACGGCAATGAAGCTGGTGAAGGGGCTGGGGCATAAGTCTTATGACCAGTGGGTGAGGGAACTGGGATTGTTTAGTCTGGAGAAGAGTAAGCTGAGGGGATACCTTACTGCTCTCTACAACTACCTGAAAGAAGGTTGTAGTGAGGTGGGTGTTGATCTGCCAAATAACAAGTGATAGAACTTAAGTTCCACCAAGGGAAGTTTAGACTGGGTATCAGGAGAAAATTCTTTACTGATGGCATAGTAAAGACCATCCCTGGAGGTATTAAAAAAACACGTAGATGTGGCATTCCGGATGTGGTTTAATAGGCACAGTGGTGTTGGGCTGATGGTTTGACTGGATGATCTTAGACACCTTTTCCAACTTTAACGATTCTATGAACTCTTATTAAACAAACTAAGCACTTATAATCTTGCAAAGTGCTATACCTAACATCAGTACTGTAAATCAAATAAGCCAGTATTACTCATCATTAAGGAAATTTAACTTCACAGCTCCTGATTGTTTATGTGTGTGTACCCCAAATAAGATTTGATAATATTTCTGTACTTTCAAATGCCTGTGTACTGTGTGTGATTATAACACAAAGGCTCTTAAATCCCTCAGGTTTGAAAACAACCTAAAAGTGCTTTTTTGCCAGAGAATTTATAACTGAGTCAACTTAGTGCAGTTAAGAGCTTATCTGATGCCTGGCTTGTTTTCATGACCATTTTTTTGTCATAAAGTCAAACACTGCGACAGCTAGACCCGTCTTACAGGCACAGGCTGGTCACCTTGTTCATTATTAGGGCTGCTTAATGCTTCCTGCCTTTAGAAATTTGTCATAATTTAGGCAAGTGTCACTCCATCAGGCCAAAGTTTTACATGTTGCTTGCCTCAGATTTTCCAGTTCCAAAAGGGATGTTGCAATCGAACTCTTTTGCAAACAGGGCATCAAAAATAAAAGAAAACAAAACAAAACATTGTGAAAACCAGACATGAGAAGAGGAGCTGTATGAATCCTTGCCCGGTGCATCAGCCCCTTGGCTGTGGAGCTGCACTTCAGCTCAGGGCTTTGGTTTTCATCCCAGCTCTGCTGTGGGCATGGCTGCGCCCGGCCACCCCAGTAGCCCTGCTCCTGCCACTCCCTGACTATATCAGTTGCTGCTCTCATCCTGCTGGCTCTTGTGGAGTTACAGATCTCAGGAGGCTTGTCAGGACAAGCACATGCTCTCCTGGGGCTTTGCAGAGTTTTGCTTCTGATGGCTGGAACCCAGCAGGCAAGGAGTCCGAAATAGGCAGCTGGGAGAGCGAAGAAACAGCTTGGAGCTGGCAAAATGCTGTCTGGCTTCCTTCTAAGTGCACACATCTTGTGTGCTAAATGTCAGAGGAGGTTTTCCTGTGGAAAATGAATGTAATGTTGTCCTAGTATTTGTAGCACGTCGTTTCAGGTAAACTGAAGAGACTATTGCTCTGCTCTGCAACCTAAGTAAAGTTCTTCAAGTATAGGGATTGTTTATGACTCATACAAATGGCCTTCGGTCACAGTATCACAGTATCACAAGGTTGGAAAGGACCTCTGAGATCATCAAGTCCAACCTATAACCCAACACTAAAACCAACCATCACCTAAACCATGGCACTCAGTGCCACATCCAATCTCCCCTTAAACACCTCCAGGGTCGGCGACTCCACCACTTCCCTGGGCAACGCATTCCAATGGCCGATCACCCTTTCAGTGAAGAACTTCTTCCTCACATCAAGCCTAAATTTTCCCTGACGAAGCTTGAGTCCATGCCCTCTAGTTCTGTCACTGGTCACCTGAGAGAAGAGACCAACCCCTGCCCGACTACAACCTCCTTTTAGGTAGTTGTAGAGAGCAATGAGGTCTCCCCTGAGCCTCCTCTACTGTGAGCAGGAGCAGCAGTAGATGTGAATACAACTACCAAGGCACAGTAACTAGGGGACATTTTTTGTATACGCATAGGAAAACAATTGCAGAAATCCCCATCTCATTTTTAAACACAAATAAAACTGAACTAGTGTTGAACCCACATCAAAGTCGTTCTGAACTTCAGCTACTGCGCCTGCACAATAATTTCCTTAAGTTTCTGCATTTTTAGAACAAATTAATAAGAAAACATTGTTATAACAAAAAAAGAATTCTGATAAGAGTACATATAATATACAATGATTTGTGCCATCTTTTGCTCACTGAGAAATAAGTATAAATAGCCTCACACAGGGCTTTATTTAGCAAATGTTTCAAATAACTCATCAGTTGACTAATCAGATGCTTAGGCATCTCACTGAAAAGGCTTTAATGACAAGATCATGACTCTTGTCTAGTATATCATATTGATAAATATGAAACGATAAGTACACCTGAAAACTGTCCTGAATGCTTTTAAGAAATGCTATAAATAATATGTGATCCTTAGTTTGTATTTGTTCTGTATGACTTGCATTGGCTCAGGAGGAATGGAGGGTTATAAACCAGAACCAGTACATTCCTTTATAATTCATGAAGAAGCCTTGACTCCACATTTGCACTTGTAAATAAACCTTACTCCAATGAAATACCGAGAGAGGAAAAGCAGGCTGTAGAATTAGTAATTACCATCCCTTTCTTAACAGATGTGATTTCATATACATTGAAAACAGTTCAGCTTGACTCCAAAGGAGGACGTTTAATTAAAACTGCCTGCCTGTGGGAGATTTTCTGTTCTCCCAGTAAAATGGTTGTTTTCTTGGCAATGTCTAATTGTCTGCCAGGCTAATTGCTATGATGTGGAACACATTTTCAGATGCACTTGGCCTGGTAGAAACAGACCTGCCCTGGAGGTAGATCTCTGGAGCAAGTCACAGAAAACAAAGCACAGGCTTACGTGTACTGGATGTTTGCTTGCTGGAGGTAAGGCAGCAGACTTCGGGATGTGTTCTGTGTTACTCGCACATCGGTGACCATACCTTCAACAATGTGGAAGGTGCTGCTGGGCTGCCACAGGTCCACCTGTAGTGCAGGAACCAACCTGTAATTCACATGTATTCAGTGTAGGTGGGGAAATCCAGGAAATGGCATGCTCGAAGTGATCTAGACAAACAGTCTAAGCATGGTATAGACAGTAAAAAGTCTATTAGTTGGTCCAGCTCGATGCATATGGTATGGATCATATTTAAGAAATTATTGTGTTCAGGTTACAGCTCTGGTGGGAAATTTGAAGAGAGAAAGATCTCAGGAAAGTGCCTCTTCAAATGGATCAAAACAAAGCTCCCTCCAACTTCCTGCGCCTCCTCAGACTACTATGCACTTCTTACATATTAGCTTCTATGGAGTACATGAGCCTTTTTATTCCACAAGGTATTTTCTATGTGCACTAGGGCAGTGAAAGAAAAGAATGCTAAAGAGAGGTAGGGAAGCATAGCATATACCAGGGCTATTCACAAAGTGTACCCAAGTGTTTTCTCGAATAAAAAGCAGATCAGAGGTCAGTAACAGAAGCTGTGATCTACCCAATAATTTTATAGGAAATATCAAAATAACAGGATTAAGATGATCAAATTATTACAATCATGTAAAAACCCGATAGTTACTAAATGATACCACAACTATTAATGTGCTACCTATATCTGAGCATACCTAAGGGATGTTTCTTGGCCATTTTTACTTTCTTTTGTTGCCAAATCTGAAACACTTGGAAAATGTAGCCCAGAACAGAAATTTTCATGAAATAAATAAAGTTTGTAAAAAGGGATTTGAAACTCAGTGTTCTGCACCCTATAGCAAAAAGGTGTCACATTGCTCAGCCATACCAGATGTGCAGACTCCCAAACACAGGTGAGAACAGTTCCTCCTCAGCCAGGGTAGACCACAGGCCACCAGAGCATGAGTTAATAAACCTCTTCTCAGAACTGCTGGGTAGTCATGGGAGACTATGGAAAAGAGTGTTAGCAACAGCCTCTGTGTCAATGTGACAAATAGGCATGCCAAGATCCACAAGCCTTAAAAATATGTTTGAGAGCTGAATACAAAGTGGGGAATTGATAGGAACCACCATGTCCTCACATTTCTTAAAGAGAATTTCAAAGGAATTAACACTTGATAACTATCTTTTGAAGTTAATTCCAATCAGTTGTGCTAGGCTGCATGGATGGAAGTCATGGATACAGCTCAGGAGTGCCCCTTGCCTTACTTGCTTTTCAGGTTTCTAAAGTTTTTATAGTCTAGGTTTTAGAAGCTCCTGCCTTTCTCTAAGCCATACAAGTTATTCTAGAAATATCCAATGCATTTCACCTAGACTTGCTACAAACCTCATTTGAGAAAAGAGTACAATCTTGCAATAGGGGTTTAGTTTTTAGTTCCCACCATTTCTTAACTAGCCCTCTGTAAGAATATTCTGATTACCAGGAAAGCATCTGATGCTGAACCTGATGCTACTCTTCAAGTAGTAGTGACTTTAGTTCAGCTAATCCAATTAAATGCCTGATACTTTGGAAGGAGAAAAACTAAAACACGGGGCTAGCCTCTTCTATTCCTGCCAAAAGCACTCTTTGTTTCACGCTGCCACAATATGGTCGATGGATCTGTGTGGCACTGGTGAGTAGGCGCTGCATCTTTTGAAGTCTAACACCAGGACTGGCAAAGTTCATGAGGCTTGTGAAGCTGACAGCAGCTATGACAGATGGTCAGTAGAAACAGAACTCACGAATTAAATGGTGCTAAATGCTGATTATGAATAAAGATCCTACCACTGCGCTAACACCTTATGTTTGTTAGTTTATCTGTCTTTCATATTTTCATTAATTACAAGTATCCAATGATATTCCTCCCTAATTCAACATGGCTGATTTCATACATGGTTATCTAGAAGTATGTATTTGAGTTTTAAGATTTATGCCTAAAAATACATATCACAGAGGGTAAATTTGTGGCTCTTGGAGTAACAGCTTATTAATTAGCTCAGTTTGAGCCATCCTTATAAAAATAACAACAAATTGTAATACACAGGTGAAGAGGAACTGAAGTGAAATATCTCCTGGCCAACTGTAATTTCTAAGCGCACAAAACCAAAAAGAGAAGTTACAAAAATGAAAAAAAAAAAAGGCAATTGAGATACACCTGAAACTTGTCTGTGTTCTTGATAGTTACACCAGATTAATTTTGGGGAATTTCTCCATCATTGTGGTGGGGATAGATCAACCAATATTCATCCTGTTGGTTACATCAGCAAGCTTTTTAATTTCTGAGGTATTCTAATTGTCCCTCACTGTAGTGGATTGACTTTTGATCCACGGAAGTATTCCATATCTTCCTTTAACGTAACCCGACATATAAATAGGGTGTAGATAAGAGAGTACGCTCTTCTTCTTCTTCCGGCAAGGCTGGGGAGCAGAAGGTCCCTGCGTTGGTCCTGTCTGCTGCCGAGCCTGCGGAAAATTTGTTAATGGGTCGGATTTGGCTGTCTGTCTCTCCACGGGGGAGGTGGCATGGTAAGATTTCATTAATTCTTTACTTTGTTAGTTACTGGGTGTTACAGTTGTATGCCGGGGGTTATATAGATCCTTTTTGTCCTTTTTCCCATTTCCCTTCCCCTCTTCCCTTGTTCCTTTGGTGTAGTTGCTTGTATTTAGAAAAATACAGAAATGCATATATTTAGTGTGATTTTGGTTTCTTCCATAGTTTTTTTTTCCTTTGAAAGCAGGGAAGTTTTGGGAGAGAGGCAGACTGAGCGGTTGGAGAGCTTGGGAAAGCTAGCTCAAACCAGCTCACTCACATTACTGGTTGCAAAGGAAGCAGAAGCAATCTTCTTTAAGCTAATGAAATCAGTGGCATATTGCACACTGCTATCCTCTTTTGGCAAAAATGCAATATTTCACTCCTGGCATTGTCCTGGAAGTGAGACAAAAAAAAATCCCATTTTTAGAATGCAAATCACTCCTCTTCAGCTCAGTTCCCTATTTTGGTAGTTTGGTTTCATTTCAACTCTGACTTCTCATTCTTTGCAATGTAAACAAAGCATTCAGTGCTCATCTGTGAGATGTTACCTGTGCTGTCCAGAGCACCACTTTGATTGCTAGACTTGATTTTGCTTTATAAAGCATATAACAAGAAAAACATTTCTCTAATAGATGTCATTTATATTGCAGCTTTCAGTTTGTCCTTGGCTTTACACAAAGACAGGACATGAAAACTGACAAACGGGAGATGGATTTCAGAGCAGGCATGTTTGGACTGAACAAGCTCAGCTGTCCTTTACTCACTGTCAATTTTAAGAGACTGCAGCATAGCATCTCCCACATATACTGAGGACTCCATAAAAGCTCTTCTCTCAGCATCATTCCCCTGGCAAGCATGCTGTGGATTTCCATACCCGGCTCAGCAAGTGGTAGTGATACTAATTGCTCTCCTATTCTCTTTACTATCTGTGATGGGATGTTGTTATCCCTGCACATTACACTTTAGCTATTATACAATATTACGGACTATGTACCATTCAGTGCCAAAAGACATTTATTTGCTCTGTGGGTGGTGGGATTTGCTATGTGGGCGGAAGATTCTCCAGCTACCAAAGTGAGAGGATGCAGAAATCCTACAGAACACCCTGAACACAGCACCAAATATCTGAACTGCAAAATTTACCTGGAATCTTGAAGCTAGAGAAAAAGAGATATGCTTTAGAGGATGTCTGCAAACCTAAATATTCTCATCTCCTTTGACCAGACCTTTCAGAACTCTCTCCTTTTGACATTTTTCTTTTCCTATCTGTCAGGCAGCATGTTGTCTTTAGAGGGTCTTGGTGTATTTTAAACCTCTGGACAGTAAGCAGATCCCAGGCAGGATTTTTCTGTAGGCTCAGACTTCGGACCTGGAGATTATTTGGGACCTGCTGCTACACTCAGGTGTGACTCAGAGTGCCTGTTCTTAGGGACAGCAGTGGCTCCGCTGAGACCCAGCAAATGCTCTTTCTCAGAATCTCACAGGAGGCACAAGCATCCAGACCAGCTTTCTATGAGAAGAAATAGTATGTCAAAGCATCCAGACAGCTCCCTTTAAACACATTATTGCTTTATTTAACAAGGAGTGTATAAGAGATTATTAATTATGACTCCACAATAAGAATTCTTTTTTTAACTTCACATTCTTCTTTCAGCTTCTCTTGTCCCATGGAGTCCCTGAAAATCAAGTGGTGCTTAGGAAAGCCAACATTCTTTGGGTTTCCTTGTCGGCAGTTTCTCTTTAAACAGAGGCGTTAAAAAGTCAGCTGAAGAACATAAAGGTATCGGCTCTTGCCTGGACACCTTCCAAGCTACAGAAACCCTGAACTCATTAGTCATGTCTCTAGGTTTTGGTCAGCATAGTGATGAAAAGTCAGCACAAAGCAAAGGGAAAACCATTTTTTAAAGATTTGGAATCCTCCGCTAAGAGAATTCAGGATTTCTTCCAAAATTAAAAATGATTCAGATAATTTTTCAAGAAGACAAACATTTCCTTCGTATAATCCCACATATCACAAATGGTGTATACAAAGCTGTGTTGCCCTGCCAAGACAGAAACCAGAGCAGGGAGTTATTTCTTCACTAGTTCTAGATTTTCCTCTAGCTCATTCTGTGCCTGTGGAAAGGAGCCTGAGAGGAAAGGAGTCTCCTTGCTTTTCCCCAGGAATACACTCATGGCTGTATAAACTGCACACTTCTTTCCTTCCTTCAAGGAAAGAATACTCAACTCCTTAAGACCACAGGGCTTAGCCCAGTTCATGCTTTGTAATTAAAGTCATTTTCTTGCACAGTTGCCTCTCGTTGTTCCTCATCATCCTTTCATAAACAGGTGTTTAATTTCTTTTTCTATTTAGCCTGAAAGGAAGATGCTTAGTGCTCTCATCAGGTCTGCAATCACATATCAATGTAAATGAAAATAACTACAATAACTCTGCCATAATTCACATTTAGTATCTGGGCAAAATTGTTTATATGATTTATCTCTGTTAAGCCTCATGAAGACAGTAATTTTGTTAAGCTTAAATACCTAGCAATTCCAGTTTTTATACTTACTGAGTTTTATACAGCAATACATGTGCCAAAGCTGGCTTTATCATTAACAGCCCCATGAACAGATTTCTTGGAGAAGTGTTGTTCAGAATATAATTATTGTTATTGTTATGATGCCATCAGTTGAAATGGCTTGGAATTTCTGAGCATCTTATAAAAGGGAATGTGTAGTCAGTAATGCAAGCAGTGATGCTCTTTGCTCTTTGGCTCTATCAGCGTGTCATGGGCTTTCTCAGAATGTATGTGTTTTCCATTTACGTCCATATGCCTGTGTATAGACATATAAGCACCCTAAGTGGTGCTGGAACTTGTACATACATGTACATACACAAACACCCCTCACATGTACATATAGTGTGCATCAAAATGACATTTTTTTGCTTCTTTTTCTACATTTGCAAAGACACCTGTTGATGCTGACACTGGTAGATAATTATAGGTGCGCAGTAGTTCACCTGGAAAGAGAAAACCTTCTCCTCTCTAATGTCTTCATCCTTGCAAATATTTTCAGGATGAGGATTATTGATTTCATCCTCACTTGCTCCTGCCAATTAATGACAGTTTTGATTGCAGATCTTCAGCTGCCCTTTACGTGGAGCAGAACAGTCCAGTGGCAATTAAGCGTGGGATTCCCTGTGCTTTCTAAAAGGATTTACAAGGTAGTCCAAGTTGCTGGTGCAAAGTAACAAGTTTCTGGTTAAGCACACTAGACATTTAACTGTCTCTAACTTTTCAGTATTTATTTGCTTTTCATTGAGGCTGATAAGAATAATTATGCCAATAAATTGGGACTGATTCACAGAATTGTAGCAGCCATAACACTGGCAGGAAGAGAATGCGAACAATGCACAGCTTGAAATTTTGAGTTTTGCTTGTGGAACTATAACACAGTAATAATCTTACCACTCTACTTACACTGGTATAATTTTACACTGCAGAAAAGAACTCATATGCTATTACTCCAGAGAGTCACTGAGGGAAAAAACTCATACACATGTACAGATGCCACTGGGCTAAGTATATTTGAAAGATGTGAAACAGTCTATATAAAAAAACCCTAGCCAAACACCTATTTCGTTTCTTATTAAACTATTTATGGCTTGGTTCATTTTGTAGGTGTTGCTGTGCTGCGTGTGAAATGGAATAGTAAGCCCTGGGTCTGAGCCTGCTCTCACTGGAGCAGTGGGGCTGAGCTGGTAACTTTGCTGAGCTTGGAGTCGGACTTCCTCGCTTTAAAAGACAGAGCAGATTCCTCCCATCTCAGAAAGACCAAGCTTTTCTGTGTTTTATGAGAACAACACACTCACTACCTGGGCTGTCCTGTTTTATTTTGCATCTTCCTGTTCAAGTTTTCCTGGAACAAGATTTTCCTTCTGAGCCTGGCAAGTGGTTTACAGACATGTATTCTGATATGTTGATGAATAAGCTCTATTGTCACCTGATGTTCCCTGTGTATCTGAATTATTCTAAACAAATCTGACTGGAACCTTAAGTATGAGTTAAGCTAAAGTCTGGACTGATGACTAAAGCATCTGGCTATATAGATACATTTGCTGTACGTGCAAAGTAAAATGCACGCAGTCCTGGCTACTGAGCTAATTCTTTCCTTCTGCAAAGTTGCAGTAGCTCCATTTGGGCTGACAGGCTTTCTGACTGCATTTTCTGATGGGCTTTTGTTCTCTGAAGCCTTTTTCAGCATTTGCCTATGGAGCTGTAAACCATCAGATTTATAGCCAAGTGATCCTTTTCCCCTATGAGATATTTTTCTGATTCCCTGAATGGCAATGACAAGAACAATTCAGGGATTACAATGGATAAGCAGCTGCTGTTGGAGCTAGAAAACAAACAAAAGGGAATGGAGTTGTGGCTTCAAGGCCTGCTAGGCTGGCTCCTCCCAAAGTTAAAGAAGTGTCTGTCTGTGCCCAGGAATTTCTTTTGTAAAAACTACTGAAGAATGAGTGGTCTAACTCTATTATGCCAGGAATGTTCACAGAGCAGTGACTTCTTTGCTACCTATACAACCAGCCAGGCACATGTGATAAAAAGGGCTTGTAGACCACCGATGGAGTAGAAGTTATCAGTGAAGGCTCAAATGAAGTGGTGCTTCAAAAATAACACTTACAAAGGAAAATTCCAGAGCAGATAAACAGGATCTGCAGGGTCTGAGTACTTGAGCAAATCCTAGTTTCTTTGCAAAGCACTTGGGAATGTGACATTTGTTTCGGTCAGTCAGGTCCAACAGAATTAAAAGCACAAAAAGGCTATAAATCAGCAACAGACTCCTCAAATCTTCTCCTAAACAAGGAAGAGCAGGAGACAACAGCCAGGCATTGGAGAGGTGTTTGAGGCACAGTAAAAACAGACAGACAAGAGGAGCCCTGGGGGACAGTGAATGGCAGCTTTGCAATACTCAGGTCACTGTGGTACTACCATCCTGAATAATTATCTTTCCTTTAGTGATTACTGTTAACAACTTGCAAATGATTCATGTGAAAACAGTGAACCTGCAAAAAGGTATTTCTGGTCTTAAACACCAGGTTAGGAATAAACATTTGTACCCTATCTATAAAAAAAGACAGTATTTATTAGAGCAAGTGGCTGCAACGCAACACATAAGATTTAAGATTGGTGCCTGTGAGTGCACAGGGCTACAAAGATAACTGAAGATGATCAAAGGGCTGGAGAACCTCTGCTACGAAGACAGGCTGAGAGACTTGGGCTTATTCAGCCTGGAGAAGAGATGTCTTTGGGGGGACCTCAAAGCGGCCTTCCAGTATCTGAAGGGGGCCTACAGGAGAGCTGGGGAGGGACTTTTTACAAGGCTTGGTAGTGATAGGACAAGGAGGAATGCCTATAAACTGGAAGGGGGAAGATTTAGGTTAGACATTAGGAAGAAATTCTTCACAATGAGGGTGGTGAGGCACTGGAACAGGTTGCCCAGGGAGGTTGTGGATGTCCCCTCCTTGCTGGTGTTCAAGGCCAGGTTGGATGGGGCCTTGAGCAGCCTGGTCTGGTGGGAGGTGTCCCTATCATACTCACCATCATACCTGCTCCAGTGGTCTGTGGCACAGGGACAGTGCAAAAGGTGTTCAAGGGTGTGGGCTGGTGCTGCTGGCAGGAAGCAGAGTTACCAGGCCCTTATTTTTCTTCCCCAGATAAACTGGAAGAAACTTGACACAGGAGCATGCTGGAGACAAGAGATACATAGTGCTGTGTACACACTGATGGAATCTCTCAGCTGCCACTGCCTTTGTCACTTAGCGAAAACCAGGAGCTGGCATCTCCTGCCATGAAAGACAGAAAGACTCTCGGTTCCCCACCTGCCTCATTTCTTATGCCCTAAGATACAGTTGCAGACGTGGCAGTGCGCAATGCCTAAGAGCTTCTCAGAACATCCTCTGAAGGCATGGTGGCACTGTGGTCTCAGCAGGGGACTCTGCTCTGCCCAGCTGGGACAAGAACAGTCAAAGGAAGCTGCTTTGCAAGCTGGGATAGTGGTTGACCGGATTCCTTTTGCTTGGTTACTGTGGATGAGTCCTTGGGTTGTAGACACGCAAGTTTAAAGAACTTCACAGAACACACAGTAGACAAGTTTTTATCTCTAGGGCTGGCTGCTTTTACAGGCAGTGCAGGTCTACATGGTTTGCCCCATCAGGGAAAAAGCAATATTATGTCACCTATATGTTAACTGAACCAGTCAACGAAGGAATCAATTTATAATAATGATTAATAACAAAGAACTGTGGGCAATGGAGTACAGACTGAAACTAATTTGTGGAAATTACTCAGCAAGTGATTATGACTAATGTGATTTGCCTCTGGGGAATTCATGAACCAGAAGTTAAATGTGTGGAATGAAACACTCATTATCCATCATGCACTCAGTATAGGCAATGGCACTTGTATTGTAGCAGAGCCTATACACTTCAGGCAGGTTTTCAGGGGTTTATTACACAACATTATATGGTTGGTTTTTTTCCTTAAAAAAAAACCGAGCAAATATCCCTCCTAAGGAGCTCCAGATGCTAAGTTTAAATAAGTCTGAAGGAACTACATCTTCTGTAAATCTGAATGAGTTAGCCTTACAGGTCAGACATTGGTAGCAGAGCAGTCTTGTTTGAGATCAAAAGGTTTCCATGTGGACTAAAGCCTCTGGGTATTCATCTCACTTCTGTGAGTTTTGCCACTTAGGTTGTGGCTAGAGTGCCACTGCTGCCTGAGGTAATTACTGGGTATATATTCTAAGATCCTTCCAATACAGCAAGGCATAAAGCTAATTCCCAGATGAGCCTTCAAGGATGTGTCAGTATAGCTTTCTGTAAACTCACATTCAATAAAGGACTTCTTTTGTGTCTGATCCTCTTCCCAAATAGCTGGACCCCCTGAAGCAGAAGATGGGGATGGAGAGCAGAAAAAATCCCCTATAATCAAGGAGGAAACAGTTAACAACCTGCTACACCATCTGGACACTCCATGGGGCCAGTTGGGATCCACCCAAGAGTACTGAGGGAGCTGGCAGAGGAACTTGCCAAGCCACTCTCCATCATTTATCAGCAATCCTGCTTAACAGGGAACATTTCAAACAACTGGAGGCTTGCCAGCGGGACACCCATCTACAAGAAGGGCTGCAAGGAGGATCCAGGGAACTACAGGCCTGTCAGCCTGACATTGGTACAGGGAAAGATTATGGAGCAGTTCATCTTGAGTGCACTCATCAGGTATGTGCAGGACAACTAGGTGATCAGGTCAGATGATGGCATGGGTTCACGAAAGGCAGGTCCTGCTTGACCAAACTGATCTCCTTCTATGAGCAGATCACCTGCCGAATGGATGAGGGAAAGGCTGTGGATGCTATCTACCTGGACTTTAGCAAAGGCCTCCCACCGCACTCTCCTAAAGAAGCTGGCTGCTCATGGCTTGGACAGGTGTGCTCTTCGCTGGGTAAAAAACTGACTGGATGGCCAAGCCCAGAGAGTTGTAGTGAATGGAGTTAAATCCAGTTGGTGGCCATTCACAAATGGTGTTCCCTAGGGCTCGACTTTGAGGCCAGTCTTGTTTAATATATTTATCAATAATCTGGATGATGGGATTGAGTGCTCCTTCAGTAAGATTGCAGATGACACTGAACTGGGCTGGAGTGTTGTTATACTAGACGTTAGGAAGGCTCTCCAGAGGAATCTGGACAGGCTGGATTGATGAGCCAAGGTCAACTGTATGAGGTTTAACAAGACCAAGTGCCGGGTCCCGCACTTCAGTCACAACAAGCCCATGCAGCGATACAGGCTTGGGCAAGAATGGCTGGAAAGCTGCCTGGCGGAAAAATCACCTGGGAGTGTTGGTTGACAGCTGGTTGAATATGAGCCACCAGGGTGCCCAGGTGGTCAAGAAGGCCAACAGCATCCTTGCTTGGATCAGAAACAGCATGGCAAGTCAGGACAAGGGAAGTGATTGCCCCCCTGTACTTGGCATTTTGAGGCTGCACCTCAGAAGCTGTGCTCAGTTTTGGGCCCCTCACTAGAAGAAGGACATTGAGGTGCTGGAGCACATCCAGAGAAAGGCAAAGAAGCTGATGAAAGGTCTGGAGCACAAGTGTCATGAGGAGCGGCTGAGGGAGCTGAGGTTGTTTAGCCTGGAGTAGGCTGAGGAGAGTCCTTATTGCTCTTGACAACCTATTACTACAATCTACAACCTATTACTCTCTACAGCCCTCTTCAACAGAACAACTACTTGCAGTTAAACCCCAAAAACTTTATCTAAAAAAAGGTGAAATTGGTGCTATTTGATGGTTATTTAGGTACAAAATTTTTGTGTCATGAAAGGATTCCAGTTCCAGTTTTATTTTTTCCCTTGAGAAACAGAACATGTGAGTAAAATAACAGGTTGGTATTAATTTACTGCTCAAATCAAAATGGATTCAAAGGAGAGGTGTCTTCAACCAGTTCTACTTTTCTGACTCTAAAATGTTAAAATCCAAAGCCCAATACTTGTAATTATAGCAATTTGTGTATCCCTTTTGATCTTTCTGTTCACATCTCTGTTTTTTTGTCAGGCATACTGTGTGAAGACAGCAACAGGACTACATCTGGGCTTTGTAGCTTTATTTTCACTATTGGGGTTTTTTTTGGTGCAGTGTCTTCTATATTCTTCTCAGCACATTATCAGCTTAAAGACTCATTTTTTAAAAATTGAATGTTAAGTGAAGTCCACTGTCGTTTGAGTTTCCGACTCTGGAAGTTTGGGGACAGGGGAAGGATTGGAGAGACTGATATTAAGACTTAAACGTTGCACAAGTGTAAATACATAGTTCTTCAGAGGGGCTGATGACTTGCAGCTGCCTCTGACTTTGGCTGTTACTGTGGGTACCTGAGTACTTGACACTTCTGAGAAATGCCATTGTCAATCCACTTCTTTTTTTGCAGGGAGTGGGGAGTTAATGATAAGTTAATGTTTAACATATCCATTATCTGTTGGTCCCCATGCGTCTCTTTCTGTCTGACCCCATGTAGATGGGCAGTGAAGCAGCTGTAGTTGGAAGAGCCCCAAGACCTGAAAACCAGCCTGTTTTCATGAAACTGAGTGTCAATACTCTCTCTCCCTTTGCATCTTCCCCTCAACTTCTGCTAACTACTTCATCAAAACCAATTCTAATTAACTAGTCAGATCCCAATGCAGTTTGGCAAAATTTTATTATTCTGGTCTCAGAGTTATAGCATGCAATTATTTAAATTTCTACTGCTACCACTTTGATGGAATTGGGTGAAGGAACATCTAGAACCCTACGGGAGCTCTGTAATGAGAAACAGTTGCAGGAAGGTGAATAACTCTTTTGCTTCTCAGGGTTTGCAATATGAGGAGAAAGGAAAAAACACGTGCTCCCTCTTTATGTTCCAGCATCCGGGGGGAAAAAATTAATGCAAAAAACAGTTTCCACACGTATTTCTCAGGTTTATGGTTAGATTTTCTTTTCCTAATTGGGAGTAAACCAATTATCCTTTTTGGGGCATTACAGTAACAGGTTATCACAGTTAAGGTCTGGCCCTTAGTAAGAACTACAGAAACAAACATACAACCATATTCTTTAGGAAATTTGGGCATTACCGTACAAAGTGCTGTGATACAAAGCATTGAGACACAGCCCCTGTTCAACACTGAAATTCCTCATGCAACATGTGCACAGGTTGGATATTTTGAGAATGGGATTTATAAAAGAGCATCTGGAGTGGAGAACTAATAGATCATTTCATTAGGAAGCACAAAGGTGATGAAGACAGCCTCTGCCTTCCTATTTAAAGACAGGAAGCCATCAATGTCTTGACTGATGGAGGATTCATAACAGTAAGCCTTCTCCTGGGCTGAGGTAACCAAGGTAGCTCTGTCTACTTTCTTAAAAAACAGTAGCGAGAAAGCTTTGTCATAACTGAAAGACTGAGTGTTTTTCAGGAGGGTGTAAGAGCTCTTCTAAGATTTTCATTTTGTTTGATCTGGTGTGCTGACTGAGATTTGATTCACTTGTATCCCAGATGTTAACTATTGGACTAGAAAATTATATGCATCTTCATTCTTTGCCTCAGTGAGTATACAAACATTTACATGAGGTTTCAACAAGGGAGACAAAGGTACATCACAGACTGCCTAATAGTTTGCTGATGAGCAACCCAGAGGTTTTGCACACGCTCCCAGCGTTTTGGTACCACTGGTATTCTGCTGTGACCCAAAACTGTGAGTCATAGGACTGTCAAAAGTTACCAGCATGTTCCTCTGTATATATCCATATACCTCTTTTCAGCCGGACACAACAAAGGCTTGAGTTCATGGTGCCAAACAACTTTAGCTCGTGTCCGTGCTGCCTCTATGGCTGCCCATCAAACTCCTTTACCTTCATAGGTACAGGGAGAAGTTAACTGTTGCCTGTTGAGCTCAAACAGAGAATGAGCTAATGTAGGTGAAGCAGCAGAATCTGGGACTCATGTTCAGCTCCTGGAACAAATTCAACATAGTGATCAAGTTGTTACCTCCCTGGGTCTGCTTTGGTTAGGCTGTATTTTGGAGACTATTAATGTCGTCAGTTCCTACCCCAGTGCCTGAGGTCAGTGGATCTGTGCGGTGCAGTCCTTTCCACGCTACAGACATGGCTTATGGATACTCACCATTATCCTCTGAGATTATGGGCCACCCTGTTGTGGAAAGATTGCTTGTGTCTTCATTAGCCATGCTGGCAAAGCAGCATGCTGTAGAGCACTGTGCTGCTACAGTGGCACCACTGCTCTTCATTTATATCTGCAGGAAAAGGCCATCTGGCTTGCTAGTGAGTCTCGCAGACTCTCTCTCAACTGCCTCTAGAAAATTATTCTGCCAGAGAGATTCTCAGACTTAACACACTTCCTTTTTCCTATTCCTCTGCGCGTTCACATTGTGAACTCAGTGTTTTGAATAAAACCATCAGCCAGATAATGAAGCATGCAACTATGTATGCTAGCAAGAACTGGAAGAGCAAGTAAGGCAAATTAGCAAGCGTGGCACCTATATTATTTTAAGGCAGTAAATGTTTCTTGTTAAAATTGTCAGGCATGGTGAATCTAATTCGTACACTTTTATTGGGAAATTAGAAACTTAATAGGCAAAAGCTGCCTTCTAGAGTATAAAATAGCTTGAAGCAAAGTGCCAAATGAAAGGCATGTCAGTTAACTCACTACAGTCTTCAATAAAGATTAGACAAAGAAGATGAAAATAATCAAACTCACCTTAAGCCTGTTAAATGCAGCTTTCAGGATCTGTGTTTCCCTCTCACTCTCAGGAACAACTCGTATGACTTTATCCCTGCCAATAACAGAACATCAAATTGACACTTCAAGGCTCTCTGCAGCAGCACAATGCAACAGTAAAGAGGTTCAGACAGCTACCACACCGTGCTCTTTTTCAGCACTTGCAAAATGTCAGGTGAACAGGAGCTCTGCCTCTAAACGTGCTCCCTGGATTATGCACTTCCATAGAAGCGATTTGCTCTTTACAGATCAGGGTGTCAGCCTGACCCTTCATTTCTATGTAAATGCTTTTGTTCATTCCTTTTAATTTAAACCACTCAGGCTGAAATCTTCCATACCAAATGTCTGCCTCAGATCAAAATATTTTTTTTTCCAAAACAGATAATTTGTTTCTGAGGACAAGATTAGGTAAGGTACATTGTTTTGGTATTCTTAAACATTTAATGGGGTTTGAAGAGTGCAGTGTTCTCATGCACTAAAGAGCAGACTTGACTTTATAAGAGAGGTCGCCTTCATATCGGGGCATGCCTTTGCTTTATCCATTAAAGTTTGCACAAATTTTGTGAAGTAAACAGCTGTTCATACAATCTCAGAAGTTTCTAGATAACAGCAACTCATTTTATGGAATTTCTTTAGCAGATCTCAATGAACATAACTTTGCAAAGAAGAAACAAGAAACTGAATAGCTGTCAATTGAATGGCCACTATTCGTGTCATGAACTGTAGGAGGCTGGAGACCATAGAAAATAGACGGGGTTATCATGCAACTAAAACTTCATCATCATATTCCATACACAAGAGAGCTGAAACAATTTAAATAGCTGATGCTAATTCTGGTGTTTTCCTACATTTTGAGTTTTATCTTTGTACTGTTGATAATCAGTACTTCTTCTCCAAGAGCCCTGGGAGGTCATGCAAATCTTTATTTCTACAGTTCTGTGCACCAGCCAGAATCCCCTTTAAAAAAACTTCTGTACTTCCATCTTCTTCATTATCTGGTAATTTCAAGCAGTAGAATTTCCCTTGACGTTGAGAGGAAGCTTGTCCCTTAAATATATTATGAACTCTCTTACCTTCCTGAAGCTTCTGAGTCTGCTCAGAAGACACATGGCTAACTAAAAGCAACACTGGTAAGCATGCCTTTGCTGGCCTCACTGTTTTAGGAAAGCTCCCAAATTTCTGCTGTTATCAGCAACCACACACCAGGTCTCGCCTCTGGTGTACTGCAGCTGCAGCTCTAGTAGGACTCACCGTTGCTGCAATAATCCTTAATGGTCAGCATCAAATATTGTCAGTAAGTGGTTGAGAAAAATGCACTGGATGTTTGATTCAGTACTACCAATAAATACTGAATTCTGAAATGGCTTATTGCGCCTCTTTCTGGCAGCCCTTTTCCCTTCCCCCAGTCTGCTTTTTGTTCCCCTTGGTGAGCCTTTGATCCTTCTTTCTGTCTCAGCTCCCCAGTTTTGGTTCTTAACCCTGCTGAGCTTTCCCTGTAGACAAGTCTCATAACTTTAGGGATTTTGGTCCAGTTAAGACTCCAGGTTATGGCTGCAATAACGAAAGAGGACCTTACCCCGCTCGGCTCAGCTACCACCTTACTTGACAAATGGTCTATGCTTAAGGAGGAAGATTTCTGAAAGCAATTTATTATACTTCGGCAGCTCTAAAATTTTAGGGGAAATTACTAGGCTTCTGTGCCAAGTTTAACCTCCTGCACAGGTACTTACACAGGAAGGAATAAGCCTCCCGGAGTACTACAACTACTGCATCTTTTCAAGGAAAATACATGCTTTTAATTCATCACACATACAACAGTAATAGTCTTTCCCATTACTCATTTCTTTCAGAGTATTAAATTGCTGTTAAGAAGGAAATGGGTAAAAAGAAGTAATGATTGCCCAAACCATGTGAAATTGAAGTAACTAATAAAGATTCATTGGATATTTCTGGAAGGACTGGGAAAACCAACATATAGAAACCAGATCGTAATGAAATAAGTAGCTAAGCATATGCTATGCAGCTGTAATAGAATTTCGAAGGAACGGATATCACTTAGGCACAGTTTAAACTGTCTTGGATTAGCTCAGCAACTCTGTCATTTCCAATGTGATGAAAGACCTGCCTTAAAGAGGAAAATATTGGTGCTGTGACAGATTCATCACTTGACACATTGTTGGGAAATGCCTCAATCTGTGGCTGGGTCCGACGCTAGACAGCACAAAGCAAGCAGTTCAGCATACCTGGTACTGCTACTATTTTATGAAAAGATGGTTAAGCCATTATAACAGGGAAGTTTCATTTTTTTCTGCATGCAGGATGCAGGAATGCACTGAATTTCTGAGCCCAATCTGCTAACACCCACTTCTGTAGGGAGCCAGCAGGTGGATAATCATTATACGTTCTTCAGAAAAGCACAGATACCAAATCCAGCTTTAGATGTGATATCTGCCAAACAAGCAACATAATCCTGAAGTTATTTTTTAGCTTTACAGATTTTCTAATTACATTTCACAAATGATTACCTTAAGCACTATGCAATAAATATGCAGTATTTAAGAGCCAACAACAACAATCTACCAGGTCACAGACTAATGTGGCTGACAAATGGCAGTTGTACCCCAAATACTCAGAACCATCCCCCTGCCCTGATGAAGCTCCCTGTTGAGGAGAAAGAAGCAAATGATGATGTATACTTCTAGGGAAAGCTGATTCATATTGTCTTACTTGCAGACACCTGTTGGCACTTTGCTCATTCACACAGGCAAGGTTATTTTTCTAACATGTCTCCAACCTCTTTTTTTTAAAGTCTATTTTTTTTTAATTTCTAAATAAACAGCAAGATGTGATAAATTTTGTAGAAATGAATCAGGTTGAACTGTCAATTTACCCCCAGCAACAAGGCTAGTGGAATTTAAAGCTACGACTTTAAAGTGAGATTATTTGAATTTTATGTATATACAGTTGAAAGCCTTTGCAAAGAGCAATACACCAGCTTTATGAAATGAATTGACCAGAGAAGATTGGTGACCAAAGAGGAGAAGTCAAATCACCAGCACTCCCAGGGACAGCCTTGTGTCTGAGTAAAATGGATGCTGTTGGCTAGTATTTGACATGCAGGGGCTTTTTTTTATCTTCATTACCGCCTTATATTTTCAAGAATAGCATGAAAAATGACACAACTGATTTTGAAACACAGAATATGCTACATGGGCCTGGGAAGGGTGATATTCTCTGTTGCCAATAGGGACTCAAACCTATTGGTCTATTTCCTTGGCTCTTTTAATTTACCTTTTCCCATTTACTTGATAGTTTTACTCGTCTACCAACTAACCAGATGGATTCAATGAAACTATTCTGCTGTGTATACGCAACTTCCTTAAGGATAGAATTAGTAGTTCTTTCTCATGAAATTGCCCCAATGAAGTCACATGGCACAAACTGCATTTATGCAACTCATTTCCTTGAGGAAAATTTGTCTTATTGCTTTATTTTCCTAACTAATGTTAACCTTAATCACCTCTCTCTTCTCACACACAATTCAATAAAAGTATGTTTACAAAGGATTTACAAGTATTTTAAACACAGTTTAAGGAACGATATGTTATAAATCAAACACCTATAAAAAAAAATCTGAAACAAAATAAATCCCCACTTACAAACAACCAGTCCTAATGGTAGAGGAGGGTTTATAGCTCTCGAGAACAAGCTGCCATAGCTGCTGCATTTAAGTGGTTCATTAATGTCTGGGAACTAGTTACACACTTAAAGACACATCTGAAAAAAGCTACAGCATGGAAGTCTCTCATCAACTCCCATTATGCCATCAGATACTTGTGAAGAAATACTGATTGCTTCATTCCCTCTTCTCTGTTAAACTCTTCTACCAGACAAAATGTAAATAAATATTCAAACTTTTTTTTTCATCTTTCTCTGTTACTGGGATTGAGAGTTTTAACTGGAGACTTAATACTGTTAGAAAATCAACTTACTTAAATAAGGGTAGACTCCTGTTTAAGACCTGATAGAGACATCTGGAAAGGGAACTTTACAAAACTTCCTAAGCCTTTCTGCATAGTTTTCTGTATTACAGCAGATGCTGATACAAAACAGAAGAGAGCATCATTTGTTTTTTTTTAGATAACATTATATATAGTTTCTGCCTTTTCGTTATTAAGGTAGGAAAACTGATGTTACTCCTGGTATAAGGAAGAGCTATCTTATCTATAATTTTGAATGCAAAAGATTTGCTTTGGTAACTTAGGCAGAAATGCTGAGGAGGCAAAATATGTTATTGCACAATATTTATCAGTATAGCACAGATAACTTCTGTGAAAACCGAATTTATATGCAAGTTGCCTGCTAATTCCCAGACATGGTATAGCTGTGTTTGGTAGATATTTTGAGGTGCAAAAAGATATTCCTACTTTATCCAAATAGGAAACTTTAGGGACTAAATCAATGATATATTACTAGCACTCTTCCTTTAAACAGCTTCATTCCAGAGACAGTTGGCCTGGACAGGTGAATGTCTGCAGAAATTCTATTTTTAGTTCCAACCAAGGAACAATGCTTTCTCATGACAAGCTGGCCTCCAGTGACTCACAAACATTGAATTTGCAGCCGTCTACCTCAAACACAGAGAGTGGGAACCAGTTGCTTCAGTGCATGTCTTTGTCTCAGAACAACAAAATAAAAAAGTGTGTGTATGGTAATGTACTATTTTGCATCACCAAATGTCATCCAGTCGTATGCAAGCAGAAGAGAGAAAGAAACCCAAAGTGAGAAAGCAGACTACAAGGAGAAATGGTGCTAACTGTGCAGGACCAAAGTATGCAAAAATTTGGGAGATGACAATTTTGACCCAAGGAGGAGGCTGCAGTAGTCTGCTTAAATGAAGCACCACATATATTCATTTGAATTCACTTCCTAAGAAAAATACTGTAATCACATTTGCATTAAATAGCTGATGATTGTTTAGCTTGAATGTAATCCTTCCAATGATATATTACATAAAGGACAGCTACTTTTAAAGAAAGGACCATTATCAGTCCAGTAACAGAGATGATTGAACGAAGCTTCTGCTACAACCCCAGCCTCTTCTTTATTCTCATAGCTCATATATTTCTCTAGAGAGTTGCTCTGTGCTTTGTAGTAAGTGATGAGTACATGGTGATGCTGCCTGTCCTTTTCCCAAACAGGAAAGCTTCCCCACATCCTCCCTCTCCATCCTGACTGCAGAGGCATGTTGGAGTTGTGTGATGTGGCTGGACAAGCTTGGTTTACTGCCCTAATTAGGCTGTGGCAACCAAGAACAGGGCTGCCCAGCCAGTGCACCAGGACAGACTTGATTACATCAGTTGCATATATTTTTATACCTTTTTCCATTTTTGACCCTCCCTTGTACCTTGCTTTCTCTGTCCATCTCCCCTCAAATAAACAACTCAGCCCTAGTTACTTTTTCCCAATTGGTCGCAGCTTCGCCGCATCTGCACTCAAATTTAGTATTTGTAGCTAATCTCAGGCTCATGTGGTATTACCGATAGGGTTACCCAGCTATTGTCGCATGCAAAATGTACCCAGTACTCCCCTTCAATTACCATTTCTCACATAACTCCTCCTTTACCTCCTGCAAGGTCCATCTGTCCTTCACAGTGCTATCTGAAATTTTTGTCAGCTTCTCACCCTCATCCATGCTAAAAGTCCACACAGAAGTTATCATGCTTTTCTCAACTTCAAAATTGCTTCACTTCATCCTAAACCCCATATACATTTTCAGACAACTGCAGCATCTATTTCCAAATTAAGCATATTGGGACTTTACACAGCATATTTGTTCTTGACCTAAGTGAAATCAAAGAAAGAACATCAAGTCTGAAAGGGTTGTTAGAGGATTTAGATATCAAGAGCAGAAGGCTGAAGGGGCAAATGGTTCAGTGTTAGAGTTCTACATTAGACTTCCTATGCTCCAACTTCCTTTAAGACCTTGAGCAAACCATCACAGGTTACCTACAAGTGAGGCTAAGTGCAGGCTTGGCAGAAAGCTTCTTACACTGAGCTCCATATGCTTTATATCCACATTACTTGCAGAGACATTTATTAGCAGACTGGTTTGTCTGGTCCCTCTCTGCCCCATCTGTTTCAATGCCTCTGTCCTGGCGAGTGTGCTTGAAGCATGAGCACTTGCAAGAAACCTGGCACTCAGCCTGACTCTGTAGAGACGTGCACACTTGCCTGTAAAGCGTGATGAACAAGCTTAGGCTTAGAGCTGTGCTTAGCTGACAGTGTAAACATGGCACAGTTCCTCACCTCTATTACAAATGGGCATTGATAGCTTCTTTTCAACTTGTGGGAGTACTGAGAAAATAAATACATTCACGACTTTTTAGCTTTCAGATGGCTACTGTAATAGGATTAATGCAAGGATCACTGATGGCAACCAGTAAACACACATTTTATGGATGGTAAAGAATTAAATTCTACAATTCTTTCTAAGTCTTGACATATTGTGCATTTACCTGATAGACTACCATGGTGTCACAACCACTTTAAGAGATCATCTCTAAGCCTAGAAAGATATCAAGCCTCTAATGGCCCATAGTTCCTACTTGCCATGTGGTTCTCAGTTTCCTCAGCTTGACTTTGATCTTAACAGAGAGAAGCAGATACACTCAGCCATGTACAGTGCCAAGAAATGGGCCAGGCTTCTTCAAGGCCTATTTCTATTACAGACACATATACACATAAACACACACGCACACAAGGCAGAAGAGCATTTTATTTTTTCTAATGGTTATAGTTTCCCCTACAGTTATTGAAGACTGTACTGTATGAAAGTGGACAAAGGTGTCAGTTGCCCAACAGGTCATATAATGCCTCAGAAACACAGTAAATGCCATTGTTCACGATTCACTCATGGCAAGGAAATAAAAATCAGCATTTCTGGCTGGTCAACTAACAACTGCATACTTTCTCTGAAGTTTAAACCCCACAATTTCTTGGCAACTTTGCTTTTATTAAAGCCAAAGTACCACCACACCTTGTAGGTCTGGCTCTGGCATTTCTAGTAAATGTGTTTGAGACTGAAAAATCAAGACTAATCAGCACAAAGAATGTAAGTAAAGTTAAGCTATTACGTAATTAAAAAAAATTTAATAGCGATGCTTCATTATTTTGTGCTACTCCTTTGCATACTTTTTCAACGTTTTCAATATTCTGTAAAAGCTTTTTTACAATTAATCTAGTATTTTCAACATCTTGAGCTTTTTCTATATATCTGAGTCTCCTGATAACACAGATAATTTGCCAAAAAGTTTTCTTTATGCAAAGAGAGGACCAGGTGTGCAGAGGAACCCAAAGTTCAATGGAAAATCAGTAGGTGCTGTACTTCTTTCCTTTTATGCTTTTCTACAGGCAATAAATTGATACTTGTAAAATAAGAAACAGCAAAGAGTCTGAACAAGAGATGTCCACTCTCTCTTGCTCTGGATACTGCTATCAAATTGTGAAATGCACTCAAAGGTTGGAAATAAGAATTGTTTTTGGTTGAGCAGGCAAGCTGCAAAGCTGGAAAATACGAAGTACTAGATTTTCAATAAAAGGAGTATTCTACAGTCTTTAAAAAAATCCTATAATACTGGTGTTTTTCTGATAAAATTGTGTAAGTTGTCACCACTGCACACTAAACATTAAAAATTTATCATGAAGAAAACCACGGTGAAATTGATTTCCCATATACTATTTTAAAAAGTGTTTATATTAAAATTCTCATATATGCAGATGCTAAGTAAAATAACTTCTGCTTCTGATACTAATAAATATCTAACCACACAAATATAAGGTCTAAAATTTTCTTTTAGAATGTCTGAAGTTCATGGAAAATCCTTAATTTATACAACACAAACTATGTGGACTTCACTTTTACGAGCTACGGTTTAACTTGACCTGCCACAACTGAAGAAGGGAACCTTTCAGCCAAATACCTGCACAGTTTCAACTCTGTCACAAACTCTGAATGGGGTATGTAATTTATCTGCATTGATGAATTTTTCTCAAGGGCCAGATAATACTTCAGTCTTTGAAAAACAGAAACAAAGAAATTTATACTTTTATTTTCATGAGACATACTCTTAAATTTGCATTTATTTTTCTTTTTTTTAAACTATTAAAACAGAATCTTTATTGGCGGCCCATAAAAACCTTGGCAGATTTTTTACATAGTTTCCTTTAACAGTAAAGAGGAAGATCTTATAATCAGCAGGTCTTTCCTAGTACTCTGTTCCTCTCATTGTTTGTACTGAATTCAAACCAAGAATATTCTCATATTTCGAGAAGTAATTTCATAGAGTGACAGAATAATCTTGGTTGATGGGTATCTGAAGATCATGTCATCAGATACCCTTATAGCTCTTCTTTGGAACTGTTCCAGTTTTTCCTACTTTTGAACATGGACCAAAAGTGCTGTGTAAACTTCACAACCCCTTTGAAAAGCCTCCACTCCTACAAACTCAATTTTATGGCGCAACACATTGGAGCTCATAGTCAATCTATGGCTGAATACTACATTGCTATTTTTATTTCTCCTTAATCCAACCCAAGTATTTGCAGTTATAGGAGAAATTCCTGTGTGTATGAACATTAAATCTGAACTATTAAATTTCCTGCTAGTTCTTTTAATTCAGTCATTAAGTCCATCAAGTTTTTTTTTAATACATGCCTAGAAGCTTCCTTGAATAAATAATTTAGGGATAAAGAAAAACTCTTTGCATTTTTGTGGCTAATGATAACTCCAGGCAAATCATAAAATCGGGGATAAAGGCATGAAGCAATTCCTGTTGCTGAATGGGACAAAGTATTTGGCTATTCCTGACAAGCAATCTCTTGATTCTCAAGCTCTCATGAATGTACAAAGGTGTTCAGCATTAGCAGGAGGAAGTCTGTACTCCTTACTGTACTTGGCACAGAAACACAAATAACTGATAAGTGTGTGAGTTTGCAAGTGTATAAAAAAGAGATCAGAGGAATTGACTCATACATATTTCAAAAAGTAAATGTCAAGATGTTGAGTTTAGTTTTAATTTAGGACTTATCATTAGTGTTTTCTATGTATTTATTCATTTATGCAAGTTACAGCGAGAAGGATGAAAATATTTATGGAGTAAAAAAAAATGTTACGGTATGAAATACTGTTGCATTGAGACATCTGCAGCATGTTAAGTTCCCCAAACTATTCTGCTGTGCCTTCTTACCTAGTTTGCTTCCATGGAGTGATTTTGTATTTTAACTCATGGAAAACACACCTATAATGTCATTGTAGAAATGAAGGACAACCAAGACATGCCTCTCCATGGTCTTGCAAGAGGGCAGGATCCATAAATTTCAAAGGTAGGGAATACATCAAATTAACTGAGTGTAGTAAGGAAAATCCTGGGTCTACTCTTTTTGTCAGTGTTACTGCACTAGCCTGGTGTAATTTCACAGATTTCAATGGAGTTACCTCTTCATTATTGATGTGTTAAGCAGGAAAAATGCCGTAGGCTTTTTTTTCCATGACAAGACAATCAGTTATTCCTGTATTTCAGATAAGGATAACAGAGACTTGGGCACTGAACTATTCATTAAATTAGTATGTTATTTCGAAGAAGAAATTGTCACTCTGCACACACTAAGCCCAGGAACAATTATACCTTATGTTAACTGCTAAATTGTACAACAACAGATGACAGAGTCTAACAGGGAGCCCTCTTAATTTTCCCCACAGGGATAAGAACAAGCTGACGATGCTGACCTGAAGCAGCAAAACTTTGTTCCCTGATGAATGTCCTTGACAGTGCAGATGAGGAGAGTCCCTCAGCAAGGGGATACCTTGCTCAACTGCAAGGTGAAAACTTGGTCAAGGTCAAGACTGAGGTGAAACTCTAATTGAAAATTCGTCCCCAAACATTCTGTATGGCAGAATATCTTCTCATCGGTTGAAAATGATACTGTAGGAAAGGAGTAGATTAAGACAGTCTTTGAATTCAAAATGCCAGACTGTTGGTCTCCATGATCCCTGGTACACAGTACCATTTTTGCTCTCTACCGATTTCCTTGAATAAAGGGGTCAATGAGATAAACAAACCTGGCAACATGTCAGGCTGCCTGCAAAAGCTGCAGCTATACCTGGGAGTACTTCCCAGTTTAATACACAACCTGGATGTATTTAGGCTACAAGCTGAATCCCAAATGACTGCGCTGCACTGCGTTTAAGCATCATTCGACATGGATGAACGATGTTTGGTATGAATGAAGGATATGGAACTGTTGGAACGGGTCCAGAGGAGGCCACGAAGATGATCAGAGGGCTGAAGCACCTCTGCTGTGAGGACAGGCTGAGAGTTGGGGTTGCTCAGCCTGGAGAAGAAAAGGCTCCAGGGAAACCTTAAAGCAGCCTTCCCATACCTGGAGGGGGGGAGCCTACAAGAAATCTGGGGAGGGACCTTTCACAAGGGAAAGTAGTGATAGCATGAGGAGGAATGGCTTTAAATTGGAAGGGGGAAGATTTAGATTAGATATTAGGAAGAAATTCTTCATGATGAGGGTGGTGAGATACTGGCACAGGTTGCCCAGGGAAGTTGTGGATGCCCCATCCCTGGAAGTGCTCAAGGCCAGGTTGGACGGGGCCTTGAGCAGCTTGGTCTGGTGGGAGGTATCCCTGACCATGGCAGGGGGGCTGGAACTGGATGCATTTTTAAGATCCCTTTCAACCCATTCTATGATTCTACGATCATTTCCTTGTGAAGGGATGCAAGCTGCAAGTTGTTAATGGGAAACCAATATACACAAATCCTACTAAAAGCACTTTTCATTTAGCATTGCCATATTTTGTGCAATAACATGTTTTGAAAAATTTGGAAATGTTTTTGGATGTTTAATTATGCAATGGGTTTCCTTTAGGTCAAATTTCAAAAACATTTTTGAAATAAATATGAAAATAAAAATGATTAATTATACTTTCTATGAACATGGAAATCAAACGTGTGAGGCAGTAGGAGAGAGGAATAATTTTTATAAAATGTATTGGTTCCTAATCAGTCATATCACAGAAATGCAGAGCTTTAAAGAATTATACACTGAAAAGTGTAACTCAATTCTGCACCACATATACTTCAAATTGCAGTGCATTTACTGAATCATCTTTCCTTATTGAAATCAATCCAATTACCTGTGACAGCAAATTAGGTGTGCAGGTGTCTGCAGTACAACATGTTATTTTAATAATAACAGATTTTTAATGTTCACGTTTTTATAGTTTTCAGATAAAGATCAGATTTTTTTTTAACCTGAGAGCTGAAACCAACATTTTGGAGCTAGATGTAGTACTACAAAGAGAAACCTCATCATTCACAGCATGTCATCTCTTGAGAATCATTTATTCATGACAATGAATTTATAGATGAGGTTTAGAAACTTTCCATGGTAGTACATTTTTAGCACACAAACAAGAAAACACCCATCCAACTGCTCTACACAGCTTTATGGATGCATATAGTCTTTTTTGTTTATGCATCCATTCAAGCTAGTCTGGAGTTCTATAACTTATTGCCTGAGCCTTTTTGGAAAGACACATTTTACATCCTTTTACAGTTTATCCCATTTGTTTCTCACACTGTATTGGTGCTGCAAGTTCAGGTGGATGCAGGCAGTCCTCCCCGCCACAGTTACTGCTCACAGGCCAGCAGCTATATAGGCGACTGCTTGCAGCACTTCTACCAATATTTTGCCAAAAACATACATAAGAGAGATAAGAACAACAATAGGAAGGTTCCACTGTTATTTCAGTGGAACCAAATCTAGGACCTGCATGTAAATATACACGTCACCCTTACAAATCAGCAGATTTAACAGTATACCTAATTGCTTGCAGTATTTGAATATTAGAAGGTATTTGTATTTGTCAGTAGATTAAAAAAACAACCAAAAATTGTGTTTAATATGATCATCATAAATATTTTCTTCGTTACTTATTTTATAGGCTGTGAAAATCAGCACAACAGCCATGTAGAAGCACCTTCGTTTTGATAACCTCCATTTTTAATACACTGAATATTGGTTGATGTTTTTTTTTAGAGGAGGTGGAAAGCAGGGTGTTTGTTGCTTTGTTTATAAGGTAAAACGATTTTACATATCAGTAGGGGTCATTCAGATGCACCCATGGAGAGCCTAAGGTCAGCTGCATTTAGACACTGGGCTGTGGCAGCCACCCAGACTCACTTTGTTGGACATGGGGCTCCCTTCATAAAGGCTGTGCAAAACTCCCAATGCCTTTGCATCTGTCTAGTCCACTGGGATACTACATTTTATCATTCCCACGCATTTTTATTGCCATAAATTTAGGCTCCAACCCAGCACAAGGTTTTTCAGGGGAAGACTACTCATACAACATTGAGATGAGTACCGCTGTCATTTATGCTTGCCAGTTATTTGTTAAGATGAGCTGCTGTACCTTTTATTGTCTATTCACATGGATCCAGTATGTTTTGGTTTTCAGTGTCATAAGCTTAAAAAAAACCCAAACAAATTTGATCAGTAATGCAGGGTAAGTAGTGGAGAAGAATTAGAGCAGAGAGGGTTCCTGGCCATGAAAATGAAAGGTGATGCAAGAGAGCTCGGCCCATGATGTGACTGCAGCTGCTTCTCAGGGCAGTGCATTTCTTCAAATGGTGAGAGGCAACTAAGACAGTCTTAAGCCCTAACGATATTGTAATACATACATCACAGTTCCTGCACATACTTACCTATTTGTCTTGATAAAAAAGACCTCAGGGTGCTAAATTTAAACACGTTTATAGCAGTTCACAAGTTTTCAGTCTCACTTAACAGCAAGCAATGAATGAGAAGTGTATAACACCGTCACATATATAACCAAGATAGCTGTACATAATTTGATGCGTCTAAATCTTTGAACTTAGTCTTGATATACATATATGCAATCCAACTCTCCTTTGATCTAGATTTTCTAAAACTAATCATTTTCTTCTTTCTCCTCAAGGCACCTCAACCAGTCCAGAGTATCTTACAAAAAACGGACCTGCTATCCCATCATTGAAAAATCCAGTGCTGAAAATATAGTGCTCAAGAAAATCAAAGCACACCAAATGCAGACTACTACTTAAAAAAACCCAAATCAAACTGAAGGCTTGGGGACGGTCATCAATATTTCAGTGGCAATGAAATTATTTATTCTCTGAAGATAGTTCCTGTAAGGCAGCTGCATCAGCCATTAAGGCAATTATATTTTGCCATTTTCATAAGCTGCCTAAGAAATAATTTTTCTCCATTAGATTTATGCTGTGTCAGTTCTCTACACAATCACGTCTGACTTAAGGGAATATTAGAGATACACACTGCATAATTATGGAACTAAAATCTTGGGATTTCTTTATTGTGTTAATAATTGTTTGGGCCGGATGACTTGGAATACTACAGAAACGTCTTTGCCTCTTACTTTGCTAATATTCTGTACTTAGAGGATGCCATAGCAAGATATCCCTAAGTAAAAAAGCATTAGGTTTGGCTGTGGTTAAGATAATAATGTTTAGCTTAACTGCACCTCTCTAGCTTGTGGAAATGTCAATACAAGTTAAAATGAGGCCAAATCCACAGTTGGCCTGAGCAGTATTGTAACGCTCCCGCGACTTCTAGCAGAGTGCTGTGAGTAGACAGGATAATTTTGTCATATTGTGACAGTCTGAAGACACATTGGAGATGATGTTTGTAGGTATCTAATAAAAGGTCCCTTTCAACCAAGACAAGTTCATGAACAGACAGACCAGCCACAAAACCAAATTCTGAATTGCTGAGAGGAAACACTTTGTAAAAAGAATGACCTTAGGCACGTGTCTTGGCAAAGCACCTCTTGAATAGCTGACTTACAGCTGTGTTACAGGCCCAGGTCATTCTACATCATGCTAGGCCACCCAACACTACATAGCCCACAATAAGAGACAGGCATTTCAAGACTATTCAGACTGCTGAAGATATGAATCACCCTCTGGAAGTCTTCATCACTTACACAGTGAAATATTTGCAGAAGAACCAATACAATATAGAAAAAAATATATTTAGGGTATTTTATATTTTCCTCCTCCTGCAGCTTTACCTTGGGCTATCCATTTTATTGTCTTTCTTCTCCCTTAAAGGAACCCAAACTTGCTGTTCTCTGATTAGAGTTATGATTGCTTTGAGTATTTTGTTTTGAGCTTTACACACTAACCTAACCACTCTACACTTTCTGACATGCTTCCTTGAATGGCTTTTATTCCTGTTTCGCTCTAGCACAAGATAAAAGTATAAAAGAATTTTTAAAATGAGGGTAACAGATAAGGATTAACAAGCAATGAATCTATCAACTGGTCTTGGTGAGGTTATTTACCCGAAGTGAGCTAAAGTATTTCAGCAAGGAATAAATGCAGCCTGTATGTTATTGCTCTGTTGTGATGCTGATATTTAACTTCTTGGCAATCTGTGTTTATGACTGTAAGGAGCAAGACTGACATTGCATACTTAAATAATAAATTGTTTCTTAAGGTGTTATTTTCTTTTTTTGTTGGTGTTAATATACATTGTTTTAAACAAGTCAGTGGAGTTATGCCTGTTTGCATAAACTGAGAATCTGGTCCTGGGTTTTCCTATCTGCTGACACCCGTGATGTGTAGGTGTTAGGGTAAAATGTTTATTGCCCTGCAATTTCTAAGTTAATTATTGGTACTCTTTTGAAAGATACCTACCTTACATGGGCAAATATACCTTTCTGCAGTACAGCTATCTGAATAGCATTTTCAAACCTGAAGGCTTTCATTTTTTGGCTTTCTTTTTTTTTTTCATGTTTAAAAACATCCTGATCATAGGGTGTGTTATAAGCAACACCCAACAAAGCTGCTAACACTGAGGTTCTCTGGATGATACCAGAAAGCTCACTGAGCAGATGCACATTGGAATAATAGCTACACCTGAAATATCATTTGACAATGATGAGAATTTCAGGTGAATTGGAAATGATGGGAGATTCCAGAATCTTCCCCATTCTGCATGGAAAGAAAATGAAAACTTTGGTATTTTAAATCCAAGAGAAAGACTCAGTGGCCCAGAACAGCATGGATATAATTCATACAGCATGAGAAAACTGTTCAGGTGGCTGGTCTTAATGATATAGTGAAGGTAGTTTATCCCCTCACAGAACCATCCTAAGTACAGTGTACTTTAAGGATTTTTTTTTTTTTTTTTTTTTTTTACTGTTCAGTTTTAGTTTGAAAATTCTCACAGGTTGCTCTGTTCCTCTATGGCAGGAAGGGTGTCTAGGATTGGGAATCATGCATTGCAATGCAGTCTGCATGAAATAAGGAATAACAGAATTCTGACCTCATAAAAGAGGCTGTAGCAAGATTAGTGACAACTAGTGATGATTAAGGTATACTATGAATGTTCAGCTAATGCAAATCACTTTGTAGCCTGTTCCTAACAGATCCATATAACTGTGCTTAATATGGCAATCATGTATTTTATACCGTCTGTTAACATAGGCATAAACTGTTTGTAGTAAGCGCTACAATAAAGCTGTTCAGATCTGCCCATTTGCCAGAGCAAAAAAAAAGTCTACTTTTAGACCTCTTACTTTACATTTAGCTCATCCAGCACAATTAGCATTTTGATTTTGTGCAAATGGTGAAGAGTCAAGCAGGTCTTTTTTAAAACACTTTTCTGGTGAGGACAGATCTTTTGCAAGATATACAAGAAAATGAATTCCAGACCATCTGCTTTTTATTTTCTTTTCATAGAAACAGTGAAGATGATGTTATTAAATCTTATTAACACTGTAAATAGCACCAATATAATATAAATATTAAAATTAATCAATATTTTAAACTGTTTTTATAGCAGATTTCCAAACTTTTTTCCACTCAACCGCGAAATACCACACAGTGAAAGTGAACAATGCAAGGAAAAAGTAAATTGAAATGTTTGCACCAAAATGATGTCCAGTAAAAGCCAAGTAAAGCAGTTTCTGCACAACAATAAGGAGCTGCTGAAAAAGTAAAAGAAACACAAGAAAAGCAATGAAATTTTCTGTTTGCTTTTGTAAATAGGAAGTTCTGAGGTAGCATTTTAGCTCAAGAAGTACAGTCTCAAACACTACAAAACACATAGTGAACAACTGAATGTACAAATAAGTATCAAATGAGTGACTACCACACTACAGATCCAGTGAAGAATCCAGCATCGCTGTATGAAGGACCATACTGCAGCAGCCTCAGACACCTGCAGCAATCTCACTTCCTCTGACCAAAACCAGTTTGCTGCCTCCACCATTTCTGCCATGGTGTCTGCAGCAGAACACTTTTCCTTTCCTTAATACCTCGAGTACTTAATTATCCTTAAATACCTCATGATGTGCTTCTGGAAGGCATCCCCAAAATAAAATTGCTTTGAGATTTTCTGAATGTTAGCATTGGTCAAAAGGTGGTTAACTTTATCAAAGCATCTCTAGGAGATGCACTCGATTTTAGACCCGTCTCCTAGGTCAGTCAGCAGCATGTCACCTGCACACGGAACAGCAGTGTGATGCTGAAGTACTTCAAATTGTCTTTGAAGAACCTGTTCACTTTCTTCAGTAAATGATAAAACCAAAGTAACGTGGAGAACAACATCGTAGTGTGTAAGGGGATGTTTTCCCCCTCTATACTCAAGCAAGAAACTGTGAACAGTTGTGCTCAGTTTACTACAAGGGAAGCTGCCCATGCCAGACAAGTTTGTGTTTTATCTTAAATCTTCAGCCCACCCTCAGTCCCTCTCTGTGGCTGCTGGGACTTACCCTACATTTGTTAATTCCGCTCATGGTAATACGGCTCCACTTATAGCAACTTCAGAAGTGAAAGCCTGTTATTAACCACTTTTGTTACTGGAGAATTTGTATTTCTTGTTACCAATTTCTTGGTTTCTGTAAAGGAAGGTTCAAAAGACACCTTTTCCATGTGAATTCAAGGCAAAAAAAAAAGGACACTCAGAGTTCGTTCTTTGCTATTTTTGTGTTGAGTGTGGTGTATACATAGCTAACATACATGGTGCTGGTTTATGGTGGTGCACAGTTGTTTCACAGAAGGAGCTGAGAAGGCAGAGGGCACCGAGTGCAAAAGTGACAGGTGGGCACCACGGTATGGTCGCAGCCGCAGACAGCAGGGGACTGCATGGCCCTCCCAGCCATGCAAAAAAGGCCTGCTGCACAGGCCAAGCTTGGTGGAGTGTTTCTTCAAAGTCCACTCAGACCGGTGGCTCAGGTGCACACAGGTAAACATTTTTCTTCCCCAAGTATAATTTTTCGGCCCTCAGCTAACAAAAGAAATGGTACGAATGATACTGAACTGCTTCAGTAGTTACTCAGCCAGCTGACTTCTAATATCTGAGGATAGTGATTTGAGGTGATATGGGTAATTAATGACACAACATCCCTCAGCACACAGTTCCCAACAAATCAATGGTTATGTGGTAATGCTTTATATTGACTACATTTGCTTCTGCAGTTATCAAGTCCTGGCCACAAAGCAAAAGAGGAAAAATGTTGCCAGTTTAAATACATTCCTGGTACAGACTTACTTTTTAGGCAACACAAATCTGATTACAATGGGAAAGCAATCTTCTGAAAAAGCAGCTAATGGCTGAGTAAAGCTTTTAGAAAAAAGCATTGTGGATTGCTCTGGAGAGAATCTATTCCCCATTACACCCACAAATTAAAAAAAAAAATTAATCACAAATACAGCAATTTTGTTCCCTCCTCCAAGACATCTCTCAGAGATTTCAATCTATCAATGACGAACAGTGTAGATTAGGAAGAAACCTCTTCTGGAGGCATGCTATTTAACAGCTGCAGTGTATCAGACACCTTATTCTTTAGGGCTTAGTGTTAGGAGAAAGAAGCTACATGAGCGTTTTAATTCAAATCAGAAGTGAATCTGAGTGTCCCTTCTTACCAACATGTGATTCATACTACAAAGCAGCCTCAGGGCACGTGCCACATAATGGACCAGTGGCAGGGTTAATGAACTGGATTGAACACAAACTGAGAGATGTACTTGGGGTGCATATAATGTGACCCAATCACAAATGGGCCTTCACCCCGCAGGATCAGATGAGCCAGTCCAATGCAAAACTCAACCAGATTCATATAGTGTGGGGAAGCTCTGGTCCTCAGCACCAACTGATCCGTTCCCATCGGCATGTCTACACAGCACTACTTGCTAATATAGACATAACCTGATAGGATTGTTATTTTGACCCAATATGCCAAGACTTATAAGTAGATCTTTGCTTAGGTTTAAACTTAGCCAAAAGTCACCCTTCAAATTTACTAACGGTAGTATAAATACTGGAGGGCATTTTTTTCCTATAGAAAATCAGTGTGTTTGAGAATGTGGATGTGTATCCTATACTACTGCTTGCAGAAAACTTTTTGTCCCCTCTCAAATCCTTGTCATTAACACAAGCTACAAGTCATCCTGCCTTCTGGTGAGAGAAGTTTCACCCTCAGACTTTTGTCATAATTGAGGTAAATCTGGATTTGCCAATAACTACTGAGGAAATTTATTTATTTACAGAGAAATAATGAGAAAGAAGTCAATCTATTTAGCATCCAGAAGATTTTCATTAAAATGTATTTTAAATAACTCTGCTGCCTCTTCTTGGGATCATGAAAGCATGGAAAAACTCTTACTGAAAAGTAATCAAAACCTACCCAGAGTAACTTGTTTTTACCGTCTCTACTTGACAGATGTTTTCTGCCTACAGGGGCACCATGTTACACAGGTATTGAGATCTGAATGTTATCAAAGTAAGTACATACTAAAATGTGTTAAATAAGTTTTCTGAATTCCACATTAGGCTCTTATATGAACTATTACAGTTCTGAGAAAGTGTCAACGAAACCAAAGCATTTTTCAAAACTTCTCCATAAAATGTGTTAATGATCCAGCTACACATGAACACAGCTTTCTAAAAGTCTTTTGCAAAACCATAAATTCTCTGCTTTTACAGATTTTAGAGTCTCATGCCATTAGCCTAACTTTAAAATTAAGTGCTGTGAAAGTTTAACTGCTAGTTCTGATGCTTCAAGCTTCTTTCCTATTTTCACTCTTCGTGTTTAGCTATTTCTGAACAACATACAAATGTCATCCTTAAATTAGGAAGTACTTTGTCTGAGCCAAAAGTGATAGATTTTACTCCGTGATTTGGTAGATTTTAAAGGCTCTTTATATGCTCCAAAGTTTGCGTTTCATATTTATTCTGAAGGTCAATTGCCAAGACAATGAACTGTGTAACAAAGAGGCTATCAGTTTGGTAGATAAAGTGAACAGATGCCTAATTCCCTGGGTAGATGAGTATTAGGGTGTTATTTGTCCACAGGAAGTCTGGTAATCTGCTTGATACAGTTTGCCGCCGTAGTGAGTGCCATTCTGGTGCAGTGTTATCACTGTCGTAAATGACCACGCTATGACACATGACCAGACAAACACAGTGCAACACAGAAATGCACCAGACAGACCCATTGCTATTTTAAGGAGAATGGCAGGGTGGTTGCTAGCTTGCCATTTGCTGTCACTTTGGATGCGAAAGTGAAGAGATATTTGTGATGCTATTGCTCACACTTAATGAGCAACACTTAAAACATGCCTGTGGGCATCTGATAAAGAGCAGAGTAGCTGCTGACTTCCCTTGTCCCGCTGTTGTTCACAGTGAAAACAGGGGAAGAAGCAGAAGCTCTTTTATTTATGCTCATTTTGATACCAATATTATAAGTGGAACTATTTTAATGGTTTCCAAATCAGTATAACAGCATACTTAGTAATATCACACTACAATGTTTTTTATATCAGATTATGAAAGATTCATAAATCATTGTGTGGCCCATCACTGGTCCAAGGTTCAAGGGCAGTAGCAATTTCTAAATGAGCACTAAATTGGAAGAGAAGTGGGAGTGTCATTACCACAAGAGCACAGAGGGCACTGAAGATGGAAGTAGTGAGGGGAAAGGCTGGGGGCAGGGCTCAGCAGGAACAGACATCAAGAAGTAGAAAATGGTAATCTGAACATGAAGAGGTGGGCAGTCAGAGGAACTGACACAAAGACAGAAGATTCTGCACCTTTATAGCAAATACAACTGGAGAAGGTCTATCTATAGAGGTTAAAAGGCATCCGTATGGAAACACTTGACTGCCACTCAGCACAAGGTACTGGCATTCAGTAAGTTTCTGGGGTGCAAGAGCAGTCAGTGACATCTATGATAAATAGCGTGCAGAGCCACAGAGGAGTCCAAACTGCAATGCTTTGGCCTCATGCTTCTCTGCTTTCCTAGTCAGTGCTGACTTTGAGTATTCTAACATCTTGCAGTCTCTAAAAGAAGTTTAAAAAATTAAGAGCACAGGAAAACAAAAGCATTAGGCTATTTATCTGCTGGTTTTGAGCATAAAGGGTCACAGTGGAGAACTATTTTCCATAATATTTCAGATTACTAGGTATTTTTGATTGCATCATCTAGCAGAAAAGAAAAACAAAAAGTAATTCTTAAGAACAATACGAATATAACTGCTTCCATGGTTTCAGAAGGCCGGATGATACAATCGCCTAAGACCATTCATTAGAGCAGCTATGTCATACACAGACTGAAGTGTCAGATGTAGGGGCAAGACTACTGAGATGTTGTAATCAATGCACAAATGGAACAGATTAAGAATGAACTATCTCGATTCCTCTGTTTTCTAGCTCACTTCACTTAGAAACTACTGATCCTCCTTTTTAAGCAATTTTATGTTTTCCTTAGGGTTTAATATCCAAGAGATAATAATCAGAATTCTTTCTCCCTATTCTAAGCATTCAATGGATATATTAATGGTCTTGTGGTTGAGAAATCTTCTTCTAATTGAATATCTGCAAGCGTAGAACTTCAGGTGATGCAAAGGAATATTCAGGTCATAATGCTTATAATACTGTAAATTCATTCCAGTCCACGGAAAACCAATTAGAAACACATATTTAGAGGACCAGTGTTTTAAGCCGGAAATACTAGGGCTGAGTGTGAAGCTTTACCCATGTGGAGATCCTCAAGAGAGAGGAGGGGAACAGGCCGAAACATTAAACGTTAAAGTTGCAGCAACCAGGAAAACAGGGCAGTCCAGAGAGCCCATTGTCAGCTAAAGCATGTGGCAAACTCAAAGGCTCAATTTAAAGCTGGCAATATAAAGTCTGTGTATGCTGCCAAAGAACCAGATGTCGCATGCCTGAAAGACTCTCTTTCCTTCACTGACTCTCTGCTTATGGGTCCTGTGATTAATATCCCAAAAGGACAGCATAAAATATTCGTAATCTGATGTGAGGTACTGTGGCCACTGGCACAACTAAGAGCTGTTCCTTTTTTATTTTCTTTTTAAACAAAAGATTGAAAATCTTCCTTACCAATTTAAAACAAGAAAAATCACCGTTTAAATAGTTTCTCTTACAATTTCATGTGCTTTAGACTTATTTGGGCTCAGAATCTGTTACCAATATGACTTCATTTATGGAGAAATAATTTTAAGATGCAGTATGGTGTTTCTTATTTAATTTAATAAAGTCAAGTTTATGGCTAGATAATACAAATATCTGTGCAGAAATGTGAAGTGAGGTTAGGAAATTATAGCTGTAACATAAACTAAAATACATTTTAATTTCATTCACTTTGGAGAATTTTGTAAATTTTAGAGAAACAGCTTGTTTACTATGAACTGTCCAAAACATGAACTTCCTGAGCCAATATTCCCCAGAATTATTCAGGTTCCTGAATCAGTGTTTACATTTCCCCCCAGCAATTCAAAAGGTAACTAAAAAATCAGAAAATAAGGTAGCAGAGTGATTCGTTTTACCTAAAGGAACAACAAAGCTGTAAGTTTGAATGAAATGTGTGACTTGAAAAACATTGTTTGAGCAAATAATTAATGCAGTAGGGTCTGGGAGTCATTTTACCAAGAAAAGAAAGGCAATCTACTTTTTTTGAGTTCTACTAAACAAAAAAACAGAGCTCTTATTAGATGGTAATGTTTTTGTTTCCAGACAGGTTAAAAAAAAAGTCTTAATGCCCTGAACTTAAACTTGTGAAAATTTCACCTATTTGCCTGGTAATCACTTTTTCCTCAAATTAAGGAGCATTCATTTCTGGCTGGAATCTGAATTCATTGGTGTAACTCCATCAAAATCGCCTTGCAGTACCCTGGCTGCCCTCCCAAAGTCCTAACAGGCAAAGCAGCAATTCTGTTTTTTAAAGTTCAAGATGTGGTTACAACTGAGTTATGGCTTTGGACTATTCAAACCAAATGTGATGTGTTTGGCTCTTCTGTTAGGAGAAGACGGTGAAGGGGCTACTTTGAAAGACTCAGCCCACTGGCAAAGCACAGCAAATCCCAATAATCTGCCAAGTACCATTCTCGGTGCTGGAGACCTGTGGTGTCTGTGGTAGCAAACAGACATTTACAGACACTGTTCTAAACCTACAGCTGATTTCCTGAGATATGCCTTTACATCTGTTTCTTATAGGATTGTTAAAAAGCATTTATGGCACTATTTGTTAAACATCAATCAGGAACCTAGTTTGCTCAACCAAGAAAAAACACAAATGAAGAGATCTTCTGTAAGTATTATGTCTTTGTCACTGAAATACCAAACTCACTCTCCATTTAAGATTTTACGTCATTCATTTTGTTTAGACAATTCACTGCTGTGCTCTTAGAAGAAAACACTCTATGCTGCAGAAGCTGAATTTATGAAACATGGTGCAAACATGTTCTGCCTAACAGCAGGCAGACAGCAAATGCCTAGGGCGTTCTGTAATTGTCCTGGGAAGATAGTTTCTAAAACATCCCAGATTTATTACTGCAATTTTCATCAGATATCTGATACAGTAAATGTTTCTAAAGGTTTTATAGTCTTTATCTAAAAAAAGACAGATTGTTTAGTCTACCTTACTGAATGACATCATGCTACTCATGCATCCTGTATGAAAGACAGTTGCCTTTCTGTGTTGCTTTGATTAACAGGTTTAGAGATATAATGGATACCTTTCCCATTTCAGAAATTGTGATGCACATATTTGTGTGAACGTATAAAACTACACATAATCTTTAGTGAAAAAGTACTTTGCTCTCAACTTTATTCACAATGTGAGTTACCTTAGGCTAAAACATATAATGTCTCTTAGTGCTATTGTTTATGACTTGTCTCTTAATTGATCACAATTTCCAACTCTCACATCCAGAAAACTACGAAACCCAAGCACATAAGCCAAGAAATTCCAAAGGGATATAGAAGATACTGAGGGTGCGAGTAGTCTTTCACTCAGATATCAGCTATTTCTCAGCCCTGCTCATATTTATATCAACTCAACATGTTAAGAAATGGAGCTTTGTCTCTTAATGCATGATATAATCTATGAATTTATTTCATAAATGCAATTTAGGTTCTTTCCTGCTACTATAATACACAAAAAATTAAAAAAATGTCAAAAAGAGAGCTGTTAGCCCCTTAAACAAATCACCTCCATGCTTACAAGCAATTTTGTTCAGCATTTGTTGCCTTCTGTCTAACTTAAAAAAAACCTCTAAATTGAAAGCATTCATATTAATAAAAAAATTGTTAAGCTTTTTCTCACCAGTGTAAGACTGCTGTTTGTCATACTGACTGGATCCACTGTCCGAGAGAACTGCGTTAGAGCTGAAACTATTACTCGGTTATACTGCAGACACAAGACAACAAAGACCTGGAGCTACCTGTCTGCTGATCCAGCAGGTGGTAAAATGCCAGTCCCTACCCAGAACACTGCTGCAGCCTGTTTACAATGAGATCTGAGGACAATGAAGTAGACACAGGGGGTGAGAACTGAGAGGCAGGTACAAGGAAAAAGAGCAGGTTTTCACACAGCAGGCTGTAATCTCACCTCAGCACCTGCACAGCCAGCAAAAGGAAAGGTCCTTTGAAAACGACAACTGAGAAACTACGTACCTAGGCCTTCTGTGCAAGAACTTTTGATGCCAAATGCTATTTCCATCAGGGAGCTGCTGCTTGCCAAGATATGTCCCCCAAGGAGAATTTTCATTTCAACTCTGCTTCTGCTGCTGTAGCATTCAGTGATTTTAGCAGACAGAGCTTCTAATTTACCTGCTTCCCATCTAAAGGTGAAATGTGGGAGCAAGGGAAGTGTTGATCTATTTAGTTTTGGTAGGTAAATAGGATGTAGCTCAGTTTGACTAACATGGACTAGAAGAGTGAAATGAAATTTCACATGAATAAACATGTACTGTTTGTACTGTCTTATGCTAGAGTGCACAAATTTTGAAATCTGTGATCAATATTGAACCTCAGTCTTGCTCTACATTTTGTCGTAGAAGAGGACAGCTGCTTTGATATGCCTCAAGGAATGGCGTTTAGCAAAATTATAAACTGATTTTTTTTTAAATTAGCAGCAACAGTACACATCCACTAAACACTAAAATCAGAACCCAGACACACAGCTGTGTTTATTTTTCATTGTTAGATTAATTTTTAAAAATCCAGCTAAAATAACATTCTCTGCTTTTATATGAATATACACTTCAAATTCAAATTGTCTTACCCTGCATGCTGAGACATTTCTCAATTATTTCAGTCTATAGAAACGTGCATGCTGAGCTATACTTCGTATGTTATGTGAACTAATACCACACAAATTTAGAGCTGTACAAAACCATTCAACAGTCAGCTCCATATTTCTATAGCTTCTTTTTGTGCCTAGTTATCCTTATGTAAAGTTTCATGGAAAATGGAGCTGGCATGCTACATGGCTATGAATGAGCTGCCAAAAACTTGTATCATGCAAGAAGCAGCACAACATATGAGATGATTCTTTACGTTTGTATCAGAATTCTGTATTTTCCATCTCAAATGAAAAATATATTGTTTTGTTGTACATCATTTTCCTTTTGTAAAATAGAGAACGGAATGACCTAAGCCAGTGTGTGGCCAAAACAGGAAAGGCCTCTAGGCCTCGGCTGCCATGCTCATCTAAGAGGCAATGCTTCCTTCAGTTAATACCTACCATAAGATAAAACAACTCTTACTTCTTCCACCAGAAACTCTAATTCCAACTCTGCCTTCTTTGTTTCACATGAGTAATAATTAAGCTTAAAAAACCCCAAACCCCACAGGCAATGGGGACACAAGTTTTCAATGCAGCGAGGAGTGTTTGGTGTTCTTGCACTGAAAGCAATCATTCTTGTTTTATGAGCAAGACGTCGCTGCTAAAAGCAAGCATCTGCCTGTTCCTCAGACAACAGACTCCAGTCTTTTTCTGACATTACTTCATTGTACAACATCTGGTGTTTTATAGTCATGCAGTTTAAAAATAAATATTCTGCATGCAATTTGATAATTTTAGAAAGACTACCTTAAATTTGCCCATTTATTTACTCTTGTAAGCAGCAAAATTCTTTATACAACAACTAATTTAAAATTTTCTTCTCTGTGTGCTTGAAGGTAGTGTTATTTTTTCTCCTGAAAATCAGTAATATTTTCCAGTGGGGCAGAGGAACTGTTGGTTGCTAAATACACCCTAATAATTACGTTTTCCATTGGCTGCTGTGAAACTGATCCTCCCAGTAAGATCCCTGCATTTTCCTCACACACAAAGTCCTTTTTTTGTTCTGTTATTTCCTATGTTTTAACAGAATGATTATTTAGCATTTTTATTGGCCAACTGTTAGCTACTCCATTACTAAGACTGCATTTCATTTCTCTAACAAGATAACTGAAATCTGGTACATCCATTATCCACAGAATAAATCTTTAAAATGTTGTATTTTGCTTCCCTCAGTTAATGTCACTTCACAGTAAATACACCTGATTAGTAGAAACTTCTTTCCTCAGACCCCCTAGTTTTCACGGACCTGTCCTCTTTCACCATTCAGGAGAATGCTTTTTGTCTCGTTTGCTTTTTTTCCCCAGTATAACTGTGCAGCCTGCAGCTGGAGTGCCTTGCTGCAGGCTCCATGAGCAAATACCTTCTAATTCAAAGACCACCCTCAGTGCAGTTTCCATATGTAAAAGCTCACGTGTGTATTTTCAGCAGAGATAATGGATGCTGGGTTAAAGAAAAACAATACAAAAAGATCAGAGTTCACAGAGCACAATGTGGATGCCTTGTTCTCTACAATTCTGTACCCTGAATTGTTTCATGGCACTGTCTTGCCATCTGCAATTTGGTAGGACTGATTTGGTTTGACAAGGTAAAATCTGCAGGTTTGCTCCTCACTCTTACAGTTTCACTCATCAGAAGCAAAAGATCAGGTTTTCCTGGTCCCTTGACTCCTTCACTTACCATTCCTCGGTGAGGCTTTTAGAGCACATTTGGAGAGGTCACCCCTCATAAAAAGGAGTCATAAGGCTTAACTCATCTTGAGCACTGGTCTATACTGACTCCTTACCATGTAGGAAACTGGCTTTACTTTACTTTTCCATTGTCTCCCAGAGGCTTAAGCTTATTAATCTTTCTATGGTTTTGCACTGTTTTGCCATCTGTTTGTGGGTGATGCATGCTAATCATTAAATATCATGCTCTAATTAGAGGTCAGGCAGGGGCAGCCTGTGCCGATTATCAGACTTTTTGGGTGCTTTTTTTGTCCATCGCTCATCATATAGACAAAAAGGCCAGTTATCTTATGGAGAAGAGATGATAGGTCCAAGGAAAAAGGGATGGACATAGGAAAAATAACACACCGGTGGGCTGCATGGCACCCACTGGCTAAGGACGAAGCATTACATGGAGGGCGTGCATGCTAGGCTGAGACACTGATAGCCCTAATGTCTCCAGGTCTGTTGACACCTTCTGACCTGTTCCCAAACTGCAAAAGCATTGAAATCACTGGATATCTATTTCCTAATGTTATACATTTTTGGCAGGTGAAGCTAGATGCAAGGCCTTGAAAGACATAACTACCTCAAGTGACAAACAGCATATATTGTAGATGGGAGGAAAGGCTGAAGCCCTTGAGTCCTCCCTTATGAAATCTGAGCCTTAAAGACCCACATTTCTGTCTCCATGTTGGCCCAGAACAATCTGGCCAGAGTAGATCAGTGCCTTTGTCATGTGTCTGTCTGACAGAGCCTGATGACCTTGACCAGGTGATGTTTCTCTGCCTAGGGCCTCTGAGAGATTCAATACACCAAAACATGCTCAGACACTGCACAGCCCATACCAAGCACATACGGTTCCTCACAAGATGTGGTTACCCTTTTGTTGGTGAGAAGAGCCCTGGGTTACTGTGCTTCCCGCTCCCTGCAGCTGCTTTGGAGGGAGAACCACCACTCCCTCAGGACAATTTCGCATTGAATAGAAACAACTCTTGCAGTAGGGATCAAACCCTGCATCACTGAATATTTCACTGCAGTTACAATTACAGGTAAGTCTCATAAAATACATCAGGAATTCTTTTCATGCTATTGAATAGCAAATATAAAAGCTTTTACACTTTATACTCCAGTGTTTTGATTTCCTCTGAAGCTTTTTTGAATAGGTCATGATTTTAAGATTACATCAAAACTAAGATAACTGCTTTGGTAAAAACAAAACAAAAGAACCTCAACTGAACAGCCTGAAGGTGAAACTATATAATTTTTCACAAAGAAAGCAAATTACTTAAGACTTTATGTTCTATTAACTATCTCCACTCGTATTTTTCAGCATTGTCACTACCACAGGCAGACAGATCAGGGGTGCAGCCTGTTGATATTGGTGTAGGACAAAGACAGGATGTGCTGTCTTTGTTGCTCAGGGTATGCTTACATTATGTTCTGCCGGCAAAGACACAAGCTCATTCTGCTGAGACACTCTGCTTACTAGCCCAGTCTTGGCAGTGTGCTTACATGGTGACTCTTGTTATTTGGTACAAATTTTAGGCAGAGTATGTTCTTGGCTGCCTGTCCTACACAGTTCAAGTGAACCCACGGTTTACTTCTCTGTTGAAACTGCACTGTGACAAAAATGGCAGAGCCCTTAACAAAATGTCCTTATTTAAATGTCTTCCCTGTTTCCTTGACAAATACAACTAGCGTTTGCTTACCATCAACCTAGTCAACAAACACAGAAGTTATTTTTTTTGTAGACACTATCACATCAGCCTTGTCTGTTATGTAAAGAAGGATTCACAGCTTCTTCAGGCATTAGGAATTTTGAAGTCCCCTTGCATCTTAAACCTGCATGTGGTAACGATAACATCACGGTTAACTTTTTCTCTGGTTTTGCACTTCAAAAATAAGCACCCCACTATTACCTCCACTGATATCAATCTGGAAAGGAATCCGGCACTCGGGAATGATCAGGAGGCCAAATTCTGCCAAGATAAAAACCATGGTGTGCTCCTTGGACTTCATGCGTAGAATTGACTGATTTCAGACAACTGTCTCCAGTGCATATGTGCACAGAGAGATTGAGAGACTTGAGGTAGGTAACAAAAAACCAGCCACTCCCGCCCCTTCTCTGCACCAAAATGAACACCCAAAGCTCTGCAGCAGCCAGATTACAGCCTGACAAAGTGAAAGTTAGTTCAGAGGAAAAACAAAAAAAGGAGAAAAGTGCTTCTTTGCTCTTTTTGCTCCTGGGATTGGCTCACTGTAGGCAGAAGAATGCCAGTCCCAGAGCAGGCGCTACACATCTGGAGCAGCTGGAGAACAACTGCCTGCCCTGGCAGCAGCTGGCCATTAGCAGGGGCTGGCTCTGTCACTGCACTGTAGCATCTGCTGGTAATCTTGTAGGAGTACGGAGCAGTATATCAAAGTGCACTAGTTTTTCATCATTTGTGCTAAAGTAATTTCTCACATCTGTCCTCAAGCACTGACTTTCTTTCAGGGTCCTATCCTATACTGATATAATCCAAACCCAGACTTCAATGGATTAATCTGTTCATTTATTTCAACTAAATTAACAGCTTCAGTGCTTTGGAAGGAAAAAAAATAAAATGGCCAAAACATTCCCATTTAAAATCTATGAACAGACTACAGTTTTATCATGTATGCTACTTGTCCCTAAAAAAAAAAGGTATCTTTTATGCTGCTTACCTGAGGCTTTCAAACCTGTAGGATACTGTAATCCTGAGTTATTATCCAAATGCAACACAAAAATCTAAATTAAAAATTAAAAGAGCCTCTTTTTCTCCTCTGAGTTGACCATGTGGTGCTGAAAACTGTATCACTACTCTCCTAAAGGTACCTGAAATTTGGCATGATATAACAAACAGTAAATTTTCCTTAGAATAACCTTACTGTAGTAAATCTTCCACAAACTGTACTTTCAATGTCCTGCTTTGGTAGCCTCCCCTATACAGAGGCATTAAGTGAGCTGCCAAAGAGAAAGAAAAGAAAAAAATGTTTTGATTTGATAAGATACTTCTTTTTTTCATGGCTGTATTTCAGCTGTCTAGAACATCTTCTCCTTAGCAAGTACTGTTTAGTGTATTGCTTTGCCTACTTTATGGTGTGGCTTCTCTTGAAATAAGCACACCTGCAAGTCTCATCATTCCCCAGGGGAAGACAGGGCTTGGCAAATCCTTGTTCTCCAGACCATGCAGCCTGCACAAAGTAGATGCAGGCGGTAGGAACGGGTTTGTGCTCTCTGTCTGCTGCTGTATGCTAGCCTGTTTCAGCACCCACCCCAAAACCCAGCCATCCTGGTTCCCCGGGTGATACGCAATGCCTGGCTTTTAGTTTCACAATAAGGCAGTGAGGTCCTTGGCTTTCCTCCTCATCCAGCAACCTCAAAAGGTGCAAACTATTAGAAAGAATGGACTGCATTGTCTCCATCCATTTGTTGTTCCGAATACCTTTTCAATTCAGAGTACTTTGAGTCATTCAACCTCAGGTCCTCACACAAAAAACGGTTTTAGACTTTACTTCGCAGATGCTTTTCTTACAATCAGTGTCTAAGGTCTGATTCTGATCTGATGTGCTGAGATGTAAATTAGTAGCACCCTTAAAATCCATGCACTTTTGCTGCAACACCAGTATCAAGTCAGAACTACATCTTTGTTCTTAACCATGTGAACTAAGCCTTTAAATCAGAATAAAAATTTCCTGAAAAAAAAATACGATCAAGCTTAATTGTCTCCAGAAGTTTGCTGACTGTAAGTCTGTTCCTGCAAATCTGAAACCAGCACAAGCCCTGCTAAGGTCTGTAAGGAGTTATTTAATGTACAATTATAATTATTGGTTCTCATTTTGCAACCAAACCTTCTTATCATAAGTAGAACGGAGAGTACAGGATTCACTGAAAGTTGTTTTCTGCATGAAAAACAATACTGATAGCATAAATATGTACGCTAAGTGGGCAGGGGACAGCAAAAATACTGTTTATTTTAAATTTTTTGGTGTAGAGCATCAAACTACAGGAAAATTCTCTTTATCTCCTGCCTGGCAGCAAAACAAATCATACTGCTTGAACAGTAAAAATACTGAATGGTAAACTGCACTGCCTGTTTTCAGTTGTTACTGCTACGTGCATACTCCCAGCAGATTTTGCTTACAGGACTACTGAACAGACACCCAATATATGATCAAAATATATTTCTTTCTTGCCTTTGCATGAATGTTATACATACAGTACACTCATTAAAATAACTACCTTCGACAGTAGAAGAGGAAGTACAGTTTCTATTATGTATTCAGAAGTAAAATTAAGGAGAAAAGATAAGTGAAGGACAGTTCTGCAAAACAGAGATGACGGGAGTTTACCTCCTGGAGATAGTGAGGAATGACTAATGGAGGCCATTCACCTTCAACTGGATAGAGCAATAAATGTTTCCTACGGTATGTTGACCATGTAAGGCCATTTCAGTCATATGGATGACTTTTTTACAGATACTAGAATTTCAGAACTTAGGATCCTGTTTATTGTACAGTGTGGGATACAGTCCTATGCAGTGTATGAAGCTAGCGTTTAAATTATTAGCAATGTACTCAAGAAAAAAAGATTTTTAGGTTTCCTTTTCCAGATTTGCTCCTTCCAAACCTGAGATTTTCCTCCTCGACTACTACTAAGTTCCATCTGTCTTTCATGTGACTTGCTCACATATATTAAGATTCCAATTTTTTAAATAAAAAAATCAGTATAAAGTTTATTTGTATAGTATGCGTCCCCGCTCAGTGCATTTACAGCAGTGGCAGCTGGAAGGGAGTGGGTATAATGTAGAAGTGGGAGCTTTGCAGTTCACTGCAATTAGTACTAGAAGCTCTGGGAAAAGCTGCATTTCTTTTGACCGCTTATTTCCATGAGACAATGGAAGTTGATGGATTCAAAGTGAACACTTCAGACTGAGGATCTAGTTGGATTTAACATGTGAATTATCTTTTTTTTTAATAATTATCTTTGTCTAAGTCCACCTTAAATGTATCCTGGGTTTTTTTTTTGCAGAACCTAATTGCCAAACTCAAACCCAAGCCCAAACATGAATTTTCTTTCAAAATATACTTGATCCTTATTCATAACATATATATTTTTAAAAATGAGGAAACTGCAAATGTTTTCTGGAATTTGTCTTACACTTCCTGAAGAATCATTCTTACTGAAAGACTATAAGCTTTATCTAATGTAGCGAATTTAGGAAAGATTCAGAGCTCTGCAAGCTTTCCCCGCGTCCTGATATTTTAGATCTTCCCTTACTCCCCATACTTTCTGCCCCTCTCTCTCTGCTGAGGCCAGACAGGAACACACCACCATGCAACGGAGTCCTAATTTCGATAAGTATGGGACCAGGCTCACATGGCGACGTGAACCTGGAGATCAGTTTAGACACAGACAAAATGAACTGGGAGCCTCCTTGTCTGGCATTCATTTCACCTGGGTAATGTGGATGTGAAATGTTGTTCCAATTATAAAGAAAAAAAAAAAGAGTAAAAACCAGAAAGGGCGAGCAACCAAAACACTTCATATTTCTCAGTTATAATGAGGAGGGCAGAGAGGCTTTAAAAGGTAAATTTATCATTCCTGGACTTACAGGAGGAGAAAAAGAATCAAAACTTGGCAGTATTTTTTTTTTTCCCTCATGAGAACATAAATGTTATTGTGCAGGGGGAGTATCAGGTGAGGAGAAAGCACAAAATTAGACTTGCAATGTTGGGACAAGAATGGATATAGAGGTCCCAGAGTTGTGGATTTCACTAGGCTGTGCTCTTTCTTAGTGGTGCTTTGATTACAGAATTATTGGCTACTTGAAGACAGAATACTTAAGATTTTTTGTGCAGAGATCTCATAGCTTTTCACCTTTCAGAAGCTCTCTGACACCATCCAGAGAAGCACCAAGTGTGTTTTTCATCTGAATTAATATGATTAACTTCCATCTAATGCTGGTGGTGTGCTTTCCAAATGCTTTTTTTAGCCAGCTGAGCAGCAGAGAGAAAGAACATTTTTTAGCCAGCAAAGCAGATCTTTTAGTCCCTGATTTAAACATTTGGAAAAAATATGGAGGGGAATAGCAAAGGAGTTCCTTTCCAGTTCTCAATTCCCTCAGCAACTCATTTTCATCACATTCCCATGTGTTTTTTCCATGAGACAGAACAATTGCCAGCTATTGTGTGTAAGGTATTGTAGGATCAGAGGCACTTAGCTGTGGTATGTAGGGATATTAATGGGCATTAAAATACCTGAAATTGGCTGAATGCTCTCAAATTTGCTATCTGTCCTTATCTACAGGAACAGCTGGTTTGTGCAATTTTCAGGATGTGATGTCCCAGGAGTTGCAGCATATTGTACCTTGGATTACAGAACATTTCTTTACTGTTTTCATTTTCCTTGTTATCCACTTCAACATCACTCCCAGATTATTTTATGCAGTTTTTACACAATAATGTAAGAATGCATCATAAACTTCACCTGACCAAGAGAAATGACAATTATATGCAGTACTGCAACCCACAGAATAATAACAATTTGGATGAGTCACCACCTCAATCTAATATTTTAAAAGACTCCAAAACCTCCAGCAAAACCTTAGAGAAGAAGTGTCCAAGTTTTTTTTCAGTGTTTGCCTGAATTTGGTTATTTGAAGTGAAATCAGAGGTGAGATGAGGCACACTTCTGGAACGGCTCTGGAAGACCACAAAGTGGGGTAGAAAATGGAGGGAACATGCTCAACCACATGTACAGCAGGAGGGAGATGAGTTGGAGTAAAAACATCTTACTAGTGATTTTTGAGAACAAATGAGAGAGGTACTTTTTGTCCTAAGAAATTTTGACCTGTTAATGGGAAGCTATCTCCTTCCTCACAGGATTCCTAAGAGTAGGAAGATTGCTGCATTTTGTCAAAAAAGCCACAAAAAGTCCATCTGCTCTGGTACCCTACCAGAAAACTGCCAGAAGACAAGTTAAAATGAGACAAAAGTGTATGATACTAAGTACTCTCCCAAGCTACAGTTACTTTCAATGCAGTCATCTCCTGGGCTGAATGTCAGTAACTCTCCTTTTCATGGACATGTCAGGCCCCCTTGAATCCCTGTAAACATTTCACATCCTACAGCAAGGATTTCTGCAGGTCTCACACCTGTGGGATAAGGAAGTTTCTTTTCAACCTGGTTCCTACTAGATTTGTTTTATGTCTCCTACTTCTTAGAAGTGGACTAAACAGTGAACAACTGATCTCTATCCAACACCTCCATGTCAGTCAAAGCTTGCAGCCATCTGTTATGTCCTGTATTGTTTCTATTAGAGACCAAACAGTCCTAGCTTACTCGGTTACTTCAGGTACTTAAACCATTCCATACATTTGATTATCCTTGTTGCCCCTATCTGAACCTCTGGCAATGGCCTCCTGGAAAATCCTCTTGAATACCCTGCAGCTACTCTCCAAAGACTGATGGGTGTCCCCCTTGCCTATATCCCCTGGAACCTTTGAAAACAACATCAAATGGGAGAAGGAAAAATGTGCATGTGAGACTATTTTTGAGTCTGAACTGAGGCAGCTGATTAGCAGTGTCTTTTAGAGGGAAAGGAAATGGCTCCAAGCTCCTCTTGAGTTCCTGTAGGCACAAGAGCACAGAAGTAGGTTGAACTCCTGTGTGTTGTGTGAAGCAGCAGAAGGCAAATATGCCCATACCTGTCTTTGCAAGAACTCAGTTAGTATGAGATACTATCTCTCTGCTGAGACTTCCCAAATATTTGTTAGCTTCCCAAAGGTATCTGGAATGCATTTGCTTAATAAAGATGTGTCCATGTGGCACACCTGGCCTGCTCTGAACACAGACTGGAGAACTTAGTTTGAAACTGAGAAACATATGCAATACCAATTAATTATCTTAGGGCAGAGCTGAAGAGCTACAATTGCTCTGTGCCTTCTGGTGCTGGCCTGACCTTATGAGAGAAGTTTTCCATTGCCTTTTTTCTTCTTTTTTTTCTCTCTCATCCTTTTGCCTTAATTATAATTATGCCTTTCCCCTATATGGTACAAATTCTGACACAACAGAAATTATCAGGATTGAACCCCATTTCTTAGCACAAAATAAAGTCATATGGTTGGAACACCCCTTTTAATAAAAAACATTAAAAAAATATATTCACCTTCTGCCTGCCTTTCGTCTTGGGTGATGACCAAGTTCAATAGCAATGACAATACTTGCTCAATTGTTTCTAAACAACTGCACACCCAGAGAAAACTAAATGACACTGCGCAGCACACTGGGCTAATGACAGATACCTCAGAAGGACAACACATATTTGTAATTCTGAAGAAATTTTCATCCCGCTTCAAACTAATTTTTTCATCATCTTTTATTGACACAAATAATGCCGGGATAGTAGAAGTAGAAAAGATTAGTAGAGTGGAAAACTACCAGGTTATTTTTCCGGTTTGAGTTACTCATGTGGTACACATTCTGGTTTGCGTTACAAATGTAACCACATTTTCAGCAAGGCTTGTAAATGTATCTTGGCCCCTACTACAATTATCTGTTGACCAAGAGTCTTTTTAATGAACTCTAATCCTTTTCTGTGAGTAGTGATTTTTGTTGTGCTTTCCCAATGCTTTCCCAAATTCCGGAAGATGATGAGAAATCTCTTTTTTTTTTTTTTTGGATTGCTCTCTATGCAAAAGCGTCTAGGGCAGGGATCAATAGGGAGTTTGGGTGGGTCTTTCACACATCACCCAAGGCACCTAAAAGGCTTAACAAGAAAATTATTTTTAAAAGTTTAACAAAAGGTGAATCACATAAATAAGCAGAGTTACAGTACTTGAATCTGCCTGTATTCTTTTTCTATTCTAACCAACTTGATTATAGACTGACAATCTCACTTAAACCTAGAGGATATTAAAATGTGTATTTTGACATCTCATACAGAGATCAATAGATAGCTCATGCAACTAATATTCAGAAGAAGTTAAGTACCAGCACTGGGAATGTGTTATTCATCTCAATGTTATCTGCAATCAAACTGAATATAATCTCGAGTGCAAAAAAATTGGGTCTTACTGACACTATGACTGTGCAACTGGCTCCAGACAGAAAGAACAGTGCTGCTTCACCAAACTTAAGACAGGACCTGGCTTTAAGGAACAATTTAGTTTTCTATCCTGTTTCTTTCTGGCACTGCCAGGAGGGCTCCTGACAGTGGTGGCCAGTTTGGTTTCACAGCGCAGAAAAATACTGGTACCCTAAGAACTGGACAGAGATGGTGAAACAGCTGTCAATTGTTTAACTACTTTCTATCACTAATAGTGACCCAGGGGTGAATGGCTTCCTATCACATTACCAAATCCTTGAAGCCCAGGGAGAGTTTTTTTAAACTTCATTTTAGTAGTGGAATTTCCATGCCTGGCTTTGCTACATTAATAAAACAAACAAATAAAAAAATACAGTTCCTACTTCCACAGGGAGGTGTGCTTATCCTGAAGAATTTGCTGTTCAGTTTGAATGACTTTTATATTGTATGTGAAAAGGTGCTGCTGGCTTCTAATGCTCCTGTATTTGACTGTCTTTTCATTTGCATGCCAAGTGTATCTATTTTGTTAAACACTTGTTGAAAACAAAGTCTTTGAACCAGGCACAAAGAACACATGCTTTGAAGGCAACTCCTAGCAATAAATACCACAATCGCCATTTACTGCTACCTCAGTTCAATCTTTTCCTTTCTAACACAAATTTGAACTTCAAATGAAAAAAAAAAGACAAAGGTCTAGAAGTCTTCACTTGCTTACAGTAACGTTATTGTTTTTATGCATTCAGTAAGACTGCACATGGTTCAACTTTTTTAGAAAATAATTTTAAGTTCCATTGAAACTGTCCCCTAAAGGGGGGACAATTTCCTAAACTTTCATCCATTTCAGAGCGTGGTGAAGCCTCTAAAACTTTTTTTTCCTTGTATAATTACAACTTCTCTCTCTACAAGGGCCCTAAAACTTTTTTCCTTCCAAGGTAGCATCCTTCCTACTAGGAGAGACTTGCAGTGTCTACGGCAAGAAAGTGGCATGACATGCTACAACTGAATGGAGACAAGCAAACAAACAGCTCAGCAATGGGAAGGAAAGCCTCAACACGTTCATACGAGCCGGATCCTACTAGTGGCGTTGGGGAAGTTAGCGGAGGTGATACTGAAAATGCCGGCAAATAAACTGTCCAAGTCTCTTTTTGGAGTTTCAGAAAGCAGCATCATTTAATTCAGCACTGGACGCATGAGGGAGTGATTTCCATCAATCATGCCTAACGAGAAAAGAGCTGGGGACAGAGTATATTTCCCACTTACATGCGAGTGTGTAAATTTTCCCAGAAATCTTATGAATATTCTGTTACTTCCCAAGGACTGATTTTAATGTTATTCTTAACTTCACAACAGCCAAATCTGTTGCTAATCATAGAATCGTGGAATGGTTTGGGTTGGAAGCGACCTTAAAGATCACCCAATTTCAAGCCCCCTGCCATGGGCAGGGACACCTCCCACCAGACCAGGCTGCTCAACTGGAGCTTAGGAGCCAGTTCTGTCTGACCTTGCATTTTAGATAGCGAAAGACTGCAAATAGACGTGATTATAGAAGAAGACACATCTGTTCAGCACACACTATACTTAACACAAGACGCAATTACTTCTCAAAGAAGTGTCCCGCAAACCCCTGTTTAAATAAAGAAACCATGCTATAAAGAAAACGTGTTATCAGAAGGACATTCTGTCTAAGTTTAGAAAAAAATACAGTTACTTAGAAGAAACTTTACTCCAGCTTAAATCAAAATACCCCACTTTCTGTAAACAGTAGCTACTTCTTGCACCAGAGGAGCTGCCCCGCGGGCGGACTCACCCAGCGTAGCGGGCGCGGAGCGGCAGCGCAGCCTGGAGGCAGAGCAGACAAAGGGGCAGGAGCGCGCGGGGCGGCATCGTGCGCCGGCGGCGGCCGCGCACACAAAGCCGGCGCGGAGGAGGGAGGGAGGCAGGCGCGCGCCGGCAGGAGCTGTCGCTGCGCGCCAGCGGCGAAGGGAGAAAAGTCGCGGGAGGACGGCGCCCGCCAGCCCCGCCGCGTCTGGGAGCGGGGATGGGGTGGAATGGGATGGGGCGGGGAGGCTCCCGCTCGGCTGGGAGGGCTGGGGGTGCGCGGCTCCACCGCCGCCTCCCTGCCCCGGGGGGAGCGGGGCTGGCCACACCTCGAACGCTCTGCTCAGTTTGTCCTACAAGGAGGACATAGAGGCGCTGGAGCGCGTCCAGGGAAGGGCAAGGAAGCTGGTGAAGGGGCTGGAGACCGAGTGTTATGAGGAGCGGCTGAGGGAAACTGGGGTTGTTTAGCCTGGAGAAGGCTGAGGGGAGACCTTACCGCTGTCTACAATGCCTGAAAAGAGGATGTAGTGAGGTGGGTGTTGGTCTGTTCTCCCAGGTGACAGGCGATGGGACGAGAGGAAATGGCCTCAAGTTGCATCAAGGGAGTTTTAGATTGGATATTAGTAAAAATTTCTTCACCGAAAGGGCTGTCGGGCACTGGAAGGGGCTGCCCAGGTAGGTGATTGAGTCACCGTCCCTAGAGGGATTTAAAAGATAGATGTGATGCTCAGGGATGTGGTTTAGTAGTGGACAGGTACAGTTGGACTCGATGATCTCAAAGGTCTTTTCCAACCAAGCGATTCTACGCTTCTAAGTGCCTGGCGCCGGCCACCAGCCCCTCATCCCCACCCCACCTCCAGGCACGGCGGAACTGCCGGGAGCGGCGGGATGGCCCTCACAGGCAGGTGCTTAGGGCCGCGAAACAGGCAAAAAGTGGCGTCGGGTAGGGATTGTCGCTCTGATTTTCCTGGCTGAGCAGAAGAGTCTGATGAGAAGGCAGAGATAACGCCTACAGAAAATACAGTGTGCGCTCGCAGCCCAGAAAGCCAAATGTATTCGGGGCTGCAGCAGCGCGGCCAGCAGGGCGAGGGAGGGGATTCTCACCCTCTACTCCGATCTCGTGAGACTCCACCTGGAGTAATGTGTCCAGTTCTGGAATCCCCAACACAAGGAGGATATGGAAGTGTTGGAACGGGTCCAGAGGAGGCCACGAAGATGATCCGAGGACTGGAGTACCTCTGGCACGAGGAGAGGCTGAGAGAGTTGGGGTTGTTCAGCCTGGAGAAGAGAAGGCTTTGGGGAGACCTCATAATGGCCTTCCAGTACCTGAAGGGGACCTATAAGGAAGCTGAGGAGGGACTTTTTACAAGGGCTTGTAGAGATGGGACGGGGGGGGAGTGGCTTTAAACTGGAAGGAAGAAGATTTTAGAAAGAAATTATTCACGCTGAGGATGGTGAGGCACTGGCACAGATTACCCAGGGAAGCTGTGGATGCCCCTCCCTGGAAGTGTTCAAGGCCAGGTTGGATGGGGTCTTGAGCAGCCTGGTCCGGTGGGAGGTGTCCCTGTGCATGGCAGGGGGGGTTGGAACTGGATGATCTTTAAGGTCCCTTCCAACCCAACCCATTCTATGATTATATGATAAATCATTACCGGTGGGGAACCCATTGGGAACCATGACAGGAGGAGAAAGTGGGATCTCAAGTTACCAGAATTGCCAAAACTCTTCGGCCTGAGCAGCAGGAAAGGGAAGAGGGACTGCTGTAATAAAATACAGCAAAAACTTGGCTTTTTTTTTTTTTTTAAACTGGGGCTTTCTTCTCTCTTTTCCACACTGGTGAGGGTGAAAGACCCACGCAAAGGTAAGTCGCTGGAGCACTGGGAATAGCAAAGAAAATTGGAAGAATATTGTTGCAAATATTTGTAGTTTATGGAAAACAGATGGAGTACTTGTTATAGAAAAACATAAAACTATAATGCCAATATGGAATAAATTGATAGCCCCTTTGATACTCCTATGTTGACTTTCGTAAGAAGGAACAAAAAGTGCTTCAAAACCAAATGATTCTCAGCCTATCTGAGAGCAGAAAGAACGAGTGGGCTGCAGACAAATAAAACCAGCTGATATTTGAACATGTATGAGAACTACTGTAAATTTCTGGTAATGTTTCAGAGATACAGGTAGCTTTCAGAAAAAGGACTGTATTAAACCACTCACGCTTCATATTCTATGGCTGAAAGGCAAGTGAACATTTTTCTTTGTCTGTTTTCCATGCTGGCACCAAATCTGGTACTGGTTGTGTGATAGAGTCTCGAGATGGAAAAGATTTGGTCCAGGGCAGGATTATTCAGTTCTGCTTGGGTACCGGTTTTCTCTCCCTTGACCTGCCTGCTGTCCATGTCCCATGTGTCCATGTCCTTGTGTCCGTCCCCCCTCCCCCAATATACCCTGCTTAAAATCTCAAATTCAGTTCTGGTGAGGCTGAGCAGAGGTGATTTTGTGTGTGTGTGTACACTTGTACACAGATGTGCATTCAGCATGAGATGTTGTACATGACTTGTTGAAAACACTTTCTGTGTTCTACAGGCAAACCCCCAAAACCTTTCTGCAAATCATCAGTCTCATAATAAATGCTGCTTTAGCTTTACACAAACCTATTTAATAGGAGCTCTACTGTATGTTCAGAGGCGACTTCAAAGGTAAAAAGTCAGCTGTCATGAAGTTGAGTAACTGACTTTTGGAGGGCCTGAGTATGAAATTGGAGCACATTCTACTGCTTTATTTCACATGCTGTTTGTGGTTACTTGTTTTACTATGTATCCTTGCTGTACCTGACCTGCATCAGGCAATACACCAATTTATTGGAATGTTTGCAGAATATACTTTAGCTATTGTTCTAAAATACTTGCTTTCAGGAGGTAAACCTAGCTCCATTGGAGTTAGAAAGAATTTTGCTACTGGCTTCTCTTTGCAAAATAGTTTGGCTATTATTCTAAAATTTTGGCTTTCAAGAGGAAAACTTGACTCCACTGGAGTTAGAGAGAATTTTATTATGTGCTTCTGGGGCTCTAGATTTCAGTCTTAAAACCTGCCTTTCTGCAACGTTCCTTAAAAGTAAAATGCAAGAAGATATGAGAAAGAAAGGGAGTTCAAGCACCAAAACCAAATAATAAAAATAAATAACAGAATGTGGAATAAACACTCAAAGAAAGGTATCACTATCTTTGTTAACATGTACTACTCCTGCCTGTTTGAAATGAATTTAAAAATACACATTTATAGCTGTGGAGAAGCTGGAGAGAGAAATAGCTCAAAAATATAAAAAATGGCTTTTAACAGAGGTAGAGTTAGTGAAGGGGATAAAGATCTCTTGATCTCTCTCTGGTCCATCAGTTTAAATCATAGTAGGTGACTGGGCAGACTGGAGGGAGGGCTGGAACTCTGTCGTGCTGGCAGCTAGGAAAGGATTAAAACACTGTAGTCAAACCTGGAAGTTATGCATGTGGTAAGGCCACATTCTTGATAAGATGGGGGTGTAAAACTTGCACTCAGCTAAGGGAGGAAGGAAGTAAGAGTTTCTTTTCCTCCACTTCTTGAAGCTGAAAAGAGGAATTGCCAACACCGGAGTTCTGGTGTGCAGCCTTGACTTAGAGGTGATGAGAACATGTCAAGGAACAGGAGAGAGAAGACTAAGATGGTTTCCATCTTAATGAGTCAAAATGTGGAATTTATGACAACATCCCACACTTTACAAGAAACACAGGCTGCCAAAACAGAGGCAATTCTACGAGACATGAAAACAAGAAAAGCTTCATGTAAACTGGGCAGGCAGCCTACGTTTGGTACCTGAACTTGAGAACATGGCATTTATTGAGAAGCCTCTAATTGCACAGAAGAGCAGAGAAAGTGAAATAATTTTTTAAAGCATGTTTTATACCTTTGAGCTGTCCCAACTCTCACCTTCATGAGAAGGATGCAGTAGCTTGAATAAACAATCCGTACTGTACATTTGTTGAAGCCATAAGGGTGTTTACATGGCTCTAATTTAAATTATACTGGTTAATAATAAATTGGAATAAATGTGTTCGTGCTGGGATTTGCACTGCTGTAGCTATTGAGTGCAATGTCCTTTTCAAGATCCGGCCTCTGTTTCCTTTAACTCACACAGAGACCTCAAGGGATAAGAGTGAAAGCAGCCCTGACAATTCTATGCAAGATTTAGTTGGGTGTAAAAGAACATGAACGTGATATAATCCATGCATGAGTGCCATGGCTGTGTTAACTTTAACTAATCACTTTGCGTAGTCAGGAGTGTTGCTATAGCAACAGAGAACTGATAGCCTCAGGACTAGCTGCTGTTGGAACCTGAGCTAGTCTAAAGGCTTCAAGCCTCCTGAGCCAGAAGACTGTGAAGATGAACCCTCAATGTTCCAAGAAGACTTGATTAGAGACCTGCCTGGCCAATTAGACGTCCACAAGTCTATGGGGCCGGATGGGATACACCCAAGGATATTAAAGGAGCTGGCGGAGGTCCTTGCCAAACCCCTTTCCCTCATCTATCAACAGTCCTGGATGACTGGGGAAGTGTCGCTTGACTGGAGACTGGCAAACGTAACTCCCATTTACAAGAAGGGTCGGAAGGAGGACCCAGGGAATTATAGGCCTGTCAGCTTGACCTCGATACCGGGGAAGGTCATGGAGCAGATCATACTGAATGCTATCACACAGCACACGCAGGCCAGCCAGGTGATCAGACCCAGTCAACATGGGCAGGTCATGCCAGACCAACCTGATCTCATTCTGTGACAAGGTTACTCGGTTAATGGACGAAGGAAAGGCTGTGGATGTGGTGTACCTGGACTTTTGTAAAGCCTTTGACACCGTTTCTCACAGTATTCTGCTTGAGAAACTGGCTGCCATTGGCCTGGACAGGCACACCCTCTGCTGGCTGAAAAACTGGCTGGCTGGCCGGGCCCAGGGGGTGGTGGTAAGTGGAATTAAATCCAGTTGGAGGCTGGTCATAAGTGGTGTTCCCCAGGGTTCAGTGCTGGGTCCAGTCCTGTTCAATATCTTTATTAGTGATCTGGATTGAGGGATCGGATGCACCCTTAGCAAGTTTGCAGATGACACCAACCTGGATGGCAGTGTTGATCTGCTTGAAGGAAGGGAGATGTTGCAAAGAGACCTGGACAGGCTGGATCGATGGACTGAGACCAACTGGATGAGGTTTAACAAGACCAAATGCCAAGTCCTGCACTTGGGACACAACAACCCCATTCAACATTACAGGCTTGGGGAAGACTGGCTGGAGAGCTGCCTGGTGGAGAAGGACCTGGGGGTGTTGGTTGACAACCGGCTGAATATGAGCCAGCAGTGTGCCTGGGTGGCCAAGAAGGCCAATGGCATCTTGGCCTGTATCAAAACCAGTGTGGCCAGCAGGACCAGGGAACTGATTGTGCCCCTGTGCTCGGCCCTGGTCAGGCCACACCTGTAGTACTGTGTGCAGTTCTGGGCCCCTCAGTACAAGAAGGACATTGAGGTGCTGGAGCGCATCCAGAGAACGGCGACAAGGCTGGTGAATGGTCTGGAAAACAAGTCCTATGAGGAACGGCTGAGGGAACTGGGCTTGTTTAGCTTGGAGAAGAGGAGGCTGAGGGGAGATCTCATCACTGTCTATGGCTGCCTGAAAGGGGGCTGTGGGAAAGCGAGTGTTGATCTCTCAAGTGACAGGTGATAGGATGAGAGGAAATGGCCATAAGTTGCACCAGGGGAGGTTCAGACTTGATATTAGGAAGAATTTCTTTACCAAAAGGGCGGTTATGCACTGGAACAGGCTGCCCAGGGAGACAGTGGAGTCACCATCTCTGGAGGTGTTTAGAAAAAGGATTAGATGAGTTCTTGAGGGATACAGTTTAGCGGAGGATGGGTGCTGTTGAACTCGATGATCTCAAAGGTCTTTTCCAACTGGAAGATTCTATGATTCTATGAAAGTTAGCTGGGGACCTAGGCCACTACAGAGACAAGACACTTAGGGTGTCTGCAGTCCCTTGTGTAGTAGTGCTACCTACATACAGAAGCACATTCTTCCCTGTCCCAGTCCCCACTTCCATCTCCTGTAAATTGCTTTGACCTCCTGCTCAGCCTGCTACCGTAGCTCTGTGGTCCTTCCTTCTGGGTCTGCTGACAACTTGGCGCTTGAGAGGGGGTCACCATCACCCTGCCCTCACTGTGGCCTAAGACATGGCAGCACAGGAAAGAATAAATGATCAGCTAGTTTTGTAACAATGGACCAGTTCTGAGCATTGCCTTGGAGGGCATTCAGTTGTAATTAGCTTTCTAAAATGAGTTACAAGTGTTTTTGAAAGGGATAAGTTTTGCAGTTAAGAATCTGGATATGCTGTCTTCAGCTTAATTGGGGATGCTGCATTACTATAACTGAGTCATTTTATTTGGACTTGTGTCACTAACACTTAACTGTTATAAAATGGTTCAATTAAGTAAAAGAATGGAACTCTTTCACCTAATGTATAATTATTTCCATCTTCTGTTCTGCTTTTATTCTGTTATCCTGCAGAAGGACAGAAACACAGGTTAAATATTCTTTTCTGTTTTGTAGAAAATAGAAATATTTAAACATGGGTATGCTGTAGAAGCAGCTAAAGGAAATTAGAGATGTAACAGACAAACCATCAACAGATCATCCTCCCAGGAGTCTTTAAAAACATGCTGATAGACAACATCAGATGACAGTATTACATCACCTGATGAATTCTGTTCCTTAGCATGGTTTTAGTCTCAGAAAGACCGCTATGAACTTGCATTCAGTTTTCCTTATGCGTATGGAATTCCTTGTTATAACTATCTATATGAAAAAAAATATTTTGAAGGATCTATGGCAGGGAACATTGTGAAGGAAAGCTTGTTCTTTCTTAAGAGTCTGCCTTAAGACACACACGGCCACTTGGTTTTAAAATTTGGCCAAGGGTTCTGAAAAAAAGCACAGTGACAGTTCTTAAATCTTTCTCTTTTTTAAGAGATATGTATAACTGCATGGACAAATTGCAGTGTGACTGTATGCAGACTTTTTCTCAGATGTCTCTTTACCCTTGCTAGCTCTCATTGAGAAACAACATTAAAAAGATTTCCTATATGTGAACCTAAAGGATTTTCATTTGAGTGAAAAGTCGGTCTTCCAAAAGGCAAGCACTTTCTCTGTCTTTTCTGTCCTGATGCACATTTCACAATGGGAAATATGAGGATGGCAATTTAAAATTTTCATGCACCTCCTACACAAACCATGTATTTACTTTCTCTACAAATGATCTGTGTCTAGTAACACATTGAACTTGTACTGTACATTCATCTAGCCTGCTCTGAACTTCTGTGCTTTGAAGTCATTAAGATGTCAGCCTTCCTCTAACTTCACGTAACCAGTATTTTCGAGCTGTTTTGCAGATGGGGATACTAAGAAATGTAGGGTGCTGAAATATTTGTTCCAGGTGAAAGAGCAAGTCAGTGGCAACTCATAGGCTAGCATTTGAGTCTCTTGACAGTAACCACTGGAACATATGCCATTAGTGAATTTGATTAGATTGTATTTCTAATGTAAAAGGCAAACTAATTCCCGCAGTCTCAAAATTGTCTGAACATACTCTGGCTTAGGTACAGTTTCACTTCTTTTACTCTAAGGCGAGTGGCACTTTCATGTTCGGTGGAAGTGTTCAAGGCCAGGTTGGATGGGGCCTTGAGCAGCCTGGTCTAGTGGGAGGTGCCCCTGCCCCTGTGTCTGTCCCTGCAGAGGGGTTGGAACTAGACGATCTGTAAGGTCTCTTCCAACCTATATCATTCTATGATTCTATGTTGTTTGCAATCATTTGATACCCATTAATGATTTTTTTATAATGTTGAAAAGAAGGGAAAAATTATTTTGAAACACTGTGAGAAATCTGACTTCTGAACAAGCGAGCTGTGTTTATAACTTCTCTGTAGCAGCTGTTGCACAACAAAAGATGTCAGGTACCGAAGTTTTATTTATATTAACTAGCATTTCTCATATGTACACATTTGAAAATTAGAAAGAAAAGGTATTTTGGAAAGAGTAAGTTCAATGCAATAGTGTGGTGTGCAACTCTCCAGACAATTCCCAGCTGCAGACGTTCCACAGTGGACTATCATTATATCTTCTGGGAGGAAAGGGAACATTGCGCAGAATATCATACTGGAGGTAGGTGAAACAGAAACTACGAAGTTGTTAATATATCTGTCAGCTGCACTGGCATGAAAAATGCCTTTCCTCCTCCTCCCTTTATCACCCTTAACATTGACTGATAATTATCAGGTCATTTTACCATCTGTGCCTGGAATGGTATTTTGATTGTCCTCCTTCAAATTTGGATGTCTGAATAGTTTGAAACTGTATATAATTAGGTAGCACATACTTCAGAGCTTTATGCAACTCAGATATTGAAAAATGCTGCAAAGACTGGAAAATATGAGTGGTAAAAAATAGCGGTATTAGTAATTGCATATTTTGGAACTAGACGATCTTTACGGTCCCTTCCAACTCAAACCATTCTATGATTCTATGACTTTATCATTCTGATTTGAAGAATCATTCTATGAGCCTTTCCCCTCCAGGTCACTCAGAGCCCCTGCAGAGGCTTCAGAGGGGCTGTGCTGGGCACCCTCCACCAGTCAGAAATCGACATCAGAAGACACCAAACTGCAATGTGGTTTCAGGCACCCAGTGCCCTAAAGCACAATTTCCCACCACTCCACTCAGCAACCAACAACCATTGCAACTGTCTGAGATTAAAGTTCCAGCTGGAGCAGGCTCTGAATGGGAGGGGTGAGTTCACATTATTATTTTTTTGGCATAGTGTTTTCATATTTATGACTGCACTGCAACTTCTGCTACCCAAAAGTTTCTGCCACTTGTGCCTTTTGTGGGTTTGCAAGTACTTGGCTCCGATATCACCTGCAAGGCTTGAGTGTGTGTTAACTGCTTCAGCTACCAAGATGGAGAAGATGGTGAGCAAAGAGTTAATGTCAGAGAGCAGCAAGAGTCAGCAATTTCCTGTGGGCTGGAAGCACCAGGGCAGGGATTGACAAGAGACCCTGTGCATGTGCTGTGAGTTGTTCTGGAATGTTCTTTTTTGCTACTCCGTTGCTCTGGGCCGGAGTCACCTAGCCAGTGGTCCCACACATGCTCAGTCTCTGCTTTGTATCCAGGTCTGCTTGTGAGACCCCACCTGGAGTATTGAGTCCAGTCGATGCCCCCTCCTTGGAGGCCTTCAAGGGCAGGTTGGATGGGGCCTTGAGCAGCCTGGTCTGGTGGGAGGTGTCCCTGCACATGGCAGCAGGGTTGGAACTGGATGGGCTTTACGGTCCCTCCCAACCCAAGCCATTCTATGATTCTAGGGTCATTTATATTTTCCTCCAGGGCAGAGTAAGGGTTGTTTTCACCTGACACCCTTGTTGGTAAGGCTGTTTCACATATTGTTACAGTGCAGGAAGGACACGTAATACAATTAAAGAACATTGTAGATGATGTTTTAGCTTTTTCTCTTTGCTGTTGATGGGAAGAGTCATCTGAGTGTCTAAGCTAGACCTTATAGTACATGATCTGAATGCATTATCTCTCTTTCTTCCTTAGGTAAAGTACTTAGTGTTTTATAACTTGGGTAGCAGACAGACTTCATCACTCATTGCTTTCTTAAACATGGTGATTTCGGGGATGACAGCAAGTGGCTGGGACACAAGAGTGCAACTTTTTCTTACTTTATTTTTACTTGAATTGATAAAACTCCCTGCATAAGCAAATGACACCCCTTTTTCCCACAAATGTGAAAATGTATTTGTCTCTTGATAGGCTGTTTCACTGTTGAAGGATCAAGAAAAAAACCTGGAAGCAATAAATTATAAAAAAAAATCAGCTGCTACGTTACTGTTTATGAATGTAAACACATGACAACACTAAACAGTAACAGCCAAACAGAGTGGAAGGTTGGAAGTTAACTTTACCCCTTAGGAGCCTGTTAAACCATCTTTCACTTCTCTTGAAAAGTCAGTCAGTGAACAGCAACTTCTTACCTCTGTAAGTGATGCCTTTCTCTGCTGTTTCTCAACACTATTAAGTGTTCCACATATCCTTCAGTTTCTGTGTGACTGTAGAAGTGAGATAAACCTTTATGTTAACGTTTAACTCTTGTATATGTGAAGCTTAAGTTAGATGTTAAGTTCTCCAGGTGAAAAACTCAATTCTGATTCAATTATTAATTCAACTGTTTTGCTAAACTTTAAAATGTGTTGTGTGTGCCTGACATACTAGACAAGCAATGAAGATTTTTGAACCTGGGCTCCATAAAGTGAACTCTTCTTATTCTAAGACACCAAGTAAAAAGAGCTGTGGAACCTTTTCCGTGGGAATGGATTAGAGTTTGCTGCCCTCTCTAAGTGCAAGGCTTAGTTGTAAAGATCCATATGAACTGTCAGGGATAGTCTATCCAGGAAACATCTTTGTTAATATGGAAGAATCCCATTTTGCTTACTGTGACGCAGTTGTTATTGGGAATAAACTAGAGACTGCAGCTGAGAATGCTGTTGTTTCCAAGAAAATGGAAAATAAGTTTATGTGTACTTTGATTGCATTTTGTCAGATTGGTTGACACATCTGATAGTCAAAATTAGACTCTCCATGCACCATGGAAACTGTTTCCATAGTGAAAAATCTCTTCGCTCAGAGACAGTTGTCTCTAGATTAAATCCAAGGAATCAGAGCTTTCTGTAACAGCTGGGAAGGTCAAAACTTAAGACGAAATTGCCACCCAGCTATCTGAAGGCTGTAGCATCCCACCACTGGAATATATTCTTATCCTCCAGAGCAAGAGAGATGCCATATTTCCTTCAATTCCACACATCTTTCATGTTCAAAATGCTATTGGGTGGTTTAGTTACCTGCCAGAAATACAGATCATTGATAGCATCCCTTTCTAGAGCAGCTGTAATACTGTGTTCCTCTAACACTTCAAAAAGGCCAGTTAGCCTACAGCAGAAAAACTCCATTTAACTCATGTAGCAAGGGAGAAGAGAGTAAAAAGCATATAGGGGTAAGGTATTTCACATTAAATATACTGTTACCTGTTTAAAAGTTGGTTAAGAAGGTGTTGCTGGATCTTGAATACTTACACATCAACATGTTAACAAAGCCCAGTAAGGGCACTGGTTGGGATTTGTTAAAGGCTAAATGAAGGGTTTCTAGAAAAGTCAAATACTGTTCTATACTACACAGGCAAACTGGCTGATGCAGGTAAGCCTAAACTTGTTGGTCTGACACAAGTCCTAGGGAAGACAAGTAGTTTCTACAGGGTGCAGTTAGGGAAAATCTGAGGATTGGAGTGGAAGTAATGCCGGTTAGTATGTGAAAACAAGCTATCTCAAAAGATTTAAATCAGGTATGCTTGATGTTTGTTCTCAAAGTATAAGCTACTCTTCTGGGAACTGGGTTGATTGCCATATAGGAGGAATACATTCAGACTTTAGAGAAATACAGTAACTGCCTGGTGTTGTGATTAGGACAGATCAAAAATAGCTCCAAGTGATATTGATAAAGGGTAAATTCATAGTTTAAGAATTTGCTGGCAGGTAAACCCAAGAAGTGGTGGTTATTAGGAAATAGTAATTAAAAGGAACCTTATAAGCAGAGTTCCATATAGGACATTAGTTTGTGATTTGGAAGTAAATGTAAAGTCACTACTTGAAATCATTTACTTAAAAAACAGATTCAACCAGTGCAATAAGAGAGGAGCAATGTGTTACAAAGAATCATTTGGGTGGTTTAAGTTCAGTATGACCTGCTTTTCCTTTTTTTGTGGATGGATATTTTATAACATCTGAGACAAATATCCTGTATTTGATAGGATCGACATTAAATGTGGAAGGGACCATCAGGTGAGGTGGTTTAGTAGAAAATTGGGACTTTTCCACTGCCAGGGGGTAGCTGACCTCCTGCTCACCCACTACATATAAAATACCAATATTAAAGCAAAAGTTACCAGATGATGAAACCAAAACCTGTTTATGAATATTTACCATGATGTGGGAAGACAGTGGCTAGAATCTGAGACCAGGAGCCTGAGGGTCTTTTTGACTGGACCTTCCTGCTACCCTTCTGATGATCCTGCACAAATGACGTCATCTTCCTCAGCTGAAGTTTCCCTGTCTAGAAAAGAAGTAAAACAATACCATTTTCTTTATAGAGCACTTCATGAAAGGTGTCAGCTAGTCTTACTGGCTCTGTATTGTCCTAACTACAGCCTTGTACGATGGATGTAGCTGTTAACTGCTCTAAAACTGGCAAAACACTTAATGAATGCAAAAGTGAGGATGTCTTTTGGGGTCTTATATCATTCCAAGAATTCAGTGATATTCAAAATTGTTAAAACCAAGGAATCAGTATGGCCATGTGTCACCACAGGTCACTGTGCTGTTTTTTTTGCAGAGTAGCCCTGCAAAAAACTGTGGAGACACGATGTGATTCAAGCTGTGCAGATCACTCGTGGCGTGAGGTAGGTAATTGCAAACTAAGCTTCAGGATCTTTTTTTTGGTAGCTGACCAGGAACTGCTCTCTCTGACCATCAAGGCTTTTCAGCAAATGTGCCATGGTCCCTTCTTTACAATTTTCTTCACACTAAACACGTGGATAGGCACCTCTCCTGCTTGTTCTGAGATTCAGTTACCAGTGACAGTAGCGCCTGTAGAAAATCATAAAAATTAGCAGAGCCAATCCTACCAAGAATTATTTTTAAAAGAATAAACCCATAAAAAAGATTCTTCATCCATAAGGCATACCTGATATTTCTCATTTTCCAGCTTTCCTGCAGCACATCAGCCTCCTAGGCTTGAAGAGCTGCAGGGGGCACTGCCTGTTTGCAAGGCGAGTGCTAAAGCAAGAGCTGCTGCAGGAGGTGGGCGGCTCCCTGCATCCCAAAGAACCCAGCAGCTCTGTAGGAAGGCTGAGTACAGAATCACCTCTGTCCCTCTCAGGCAACATGATGCTGTGTGACAAATCATGAGGGATACTTGTAAGAATTGAATAGCGATCGGATAGCACTGAATATTCCTGTCCAAAACTAATTAGGTTTATGTCAGAAATTATGAAGAATATTATGAAGATTATGAGAACCTTAGTCCATCTAGGCCAGCTTAGTTTCTCTAACTGTGCCAAGTAGCATGTAAGTAGAATATACAAAAAGCCTTTACTTGGTGTGCAGTAGTCTTTCTTGGGTTTTGTCCTGATCTCTCCTTCTAACAAACAGATTCTGAGGTTTGAGGTTTCAAAACTTCCTTACATATAACTTAGTTTCCAAATACACCATTGGCTTCTAATCACATCTAGGAAAACTTCACTGGGGTTTGAAATTTGTAGAGTCAGTCCCACGGTTTTTTAACCCCTGAGGAACTCCATTTAATTACTGAGATTATATGTGTGTAGTTTAAGTGATTCCCAAAGAAACATCTTAGCTTTAAAACTATGAAAGTGTGTTCTGATTTATTTCAGAATCCTCACTGCAGCTTTCACTTGTATTTTATTACTTAATTTACAAAATGACAGGCATTTGTTTTTTAAACTGATTTATTTGACCCTCTGGAAATAATTTACTTCCATCTCCTGCCATCTAGTGTCAGAAATAATACATTTGCACCTCCTACAGCCAACACATGCTTTTGCAACTTTAAACTGTGCATGATAAAAGCTAAAATATCATGGAGTTGGTTTTTTCTGAGTGTTTAGCTTCTTAGCACGATAAAAATAGGTGTGTATATAACAAAAGAGTTTTTCTGTCTTTATTGATTCTGATGTATGTGCTAAAGTCTTGCTTTCATCTGTGGCATCTCTTTGGCATTGAAACAAGGGGTATATCAGAGCATAGCATATTTTAAGAAAACCCTATATGATCAATCAAGTAAGCATGCACATTTTCATATATTTTTGGGGGTAATTAATAGAAAGTATATTAAGCAGTTGTCAGTAAAACACACTTTGTGAACTTCTTCACAGGCTTAGTGGTGTCTTGAGGCAGTCTGTTGTTGCAGCAGCCTGGGTTGAGTTGTTTTAGAACACTTCTGCATCAGCTCTTAGTAGACTGGCTCCCTCACTGAAAGTCTGGGCTTATAAAGAAAGGCAGGCAGGTAGGGCCTTCCTGAGATGCTTTGGTATGCCCAGTGCTTCTTTCAGAGTGAAGTGAACTGTATCTCAGTGATTACTGGCAGTTACTGGCCTTAGTTCTTTTTTTATTCAGGAGGGGTTTGTTCAGCTGAAGGCTCCATCCAAGTCCATAAATGGCTGTGCAAGGAAGTTATTAAGTGGGGAGGGTGGTAATGTGTCAATATAATACTTCATAAGGGGAAACAATGTGATGAAAACAATGTATGAATGATAATGTCTCCACTCTTTTTCTTCCCCAGACTTTTTTACTTTAATATTTATTGATACATGTGCTGGTGCAATGGGTATTGATCCTGTCTGGGACCTGTTGTGCAATTATACTGCAAGTACAGTGAAGAGGGTAAGAGGGATAAATTGTACAAGGATATACAGGTTAGATTAAGAAACTTTTTTGGGGAAAAAGTTGTCTGTGGAGGCTTCTGAACTATCCCCACTGTAACTGTATGTAAAGTTACTGTCTTCATACCATTTTGTTGTTAAACCTGATGTTTTCCAAATTCCCGCTTACCCCCTGCCATCCCTCACCGCAGACTTGAGCCAGAATATGACCTGAAGCAGTTGATTAGTGGTAGCATGTCTGTGCAACACTAAGATCTCAATAGTATGATCGTTGTAGTTCATACTCCTCACAAATGAAACTGATAAAGGATATTGAGTTTAGCAGCACAAAATTCATGTCCTGAGTAAGTTTACAGAGGACAGTCAACTAGATTACTCACCCTTCTCTTAAGAGTATTGCATAAGATCATGGGAAAATTTAGGTTGGAAGAGATTTCAGGAGGTTTCTAACCCAAACTTCTGGTCAAAAGAGGCATATATATGAGATCAGACCTGGGCTTTTTGTGATCAGATCTTCAAACCCTCTTGGAGCAGAGACTCTACTTCCTCTCTGGGCAACCTTTTTCAATGTCACTGTCCTCAAAAAGAAGAAGTTTTTATGTCGTTTGAACTTTTCTTGCTTCAATGTGCCTGTTTCTTGTGCTCCTGCCATGCACTGCTGTCTTAGCTTGACTTTGTCTTTTCAGTGGTGATCTCATAGTCACTGGCAGGGGATTATTCCGTCTTCCCTAAGATGCCAGTTCTTCAGACTGAGTACGCCAGTCCCCAGCCATCTTGGTGGCTCTCCACTGGATATGCTCTGGTTTAACTGATGTCTCTCCTGTATTGGGGCCCCCAAACCAGTCACAGTATTTCAGATGCTGTCTGACAAGTGCCAGGCAGGAGGGAGTAATCAGTGCCCTTGGCCTATTGGCTACACTGCTACTAACATAGCCCAGGATCCTTTTTCCTAGTGTACTTGCTAGGCTTTGGATTGACAGTCTTTTTAAATCTGCTGCCGCTGTTTCACTTTCATTTGAGCTTACAGGGTCCCAGATCAAAACATGATACTACATTGACCTGAGGAATGTATTTTAGTTTTGATGCAAGGTGATGTGCCATAGTGGTGAGACAAAGTTTTGACAGACTCCCATAAACACAGTCTTACTGTCCTGATGAACTCTTGTAGCACTGACTGTTCAGCAAATATCATACCATTTACTTCCCTTAAAAATTTACCTCCCTTTGAACTTTGCAGGTTTATACATACAAACTGATACATGTGTAGATTAAGACTACATTTTAACACTTATCCCAGTCAGTAAGACATTGTGATGAGTAGGCAGATGTCAGTGTGCTTTTGTGTCAAGGAAGCAATGTGGGAAAGAAATTAGAGAATTGATAGAGCCACAGATCTTCCCAACACTTGTGGTGAAAGGATTATATAATAGGCAAAGATCACCCACAAATTACTCCTTTCCCCAGGGAAACTGGAATAGGTTTGTCTAGACGCAGCCAGAGAGTCTTTTCCGGACTGCTGTTGGACAAGGTATTTCATGTTTATTGCCTGTTCAAGGCTAAGGACAGACGAGGAGCAGCACTGTAGCAAAAACAAGATCACCACTGAATGATATTTCTAGCCTGTGACTCTTTTAGGTGCTCTTTGTTCTCTACTTGTCACATTGCTGTTCTTTGAACTGAGCTACTAATAGATAAACCCAAGTATGTTCAAACTAAAAGTCAATCACGAAGTCCATTGAAAATGGAAGTAGGATGAGTTCTCCCTTGGTATATTCCCTCAGACTAGCAGCAGGCAGACTGTACTCTGATACCTTCTGCATGTTCTGCCCAACCTAAAATTCATGGCAATCAATTAACTATATAGATAATGTCTGGCATTTAGAAACACAATATGGCTCTTGGATAAATTCCATGGAAAAGGCATAGTTAGCTTTCGATGTGGCACCACTAAAATTTTTGGTTAATTTCAAAGCACCGACAGATGATGGCAAATGAGAGTACTTAGCACCTAATTTAGCCAATGTATGATTAAGTCCCTGGTTAATTTAAAGCAGAAGACTAGTTTTACCTCTCTTCATATGTATATATACATGCAATTTATTTGCTCTTTCAGCTTTTAACGTGAAAAATGAGTTGGTACTCTAGGGCTAGGCCTTTTATCATTTTATGGGAAACTGTTTTAATAGAAGTGTGTAGTCTCTAAGCATGATATTTGGGTTACTTTAGCAGGACTTTGACAGGAACTGCGGACCTTGAAATTCTGACCTAAGGAATATCAAATGATATTGGAACGGGACTTAGCTCCTGCTGGCTGTTTGAGACAATTGTTTCACCACAATGTTTCTTATCACCAATTCAGACTGTATAATTGGTTGCATGTAATTTTTTTCCAGAATAAATGTCCCTACCACTGAAGTTAAGGGACTTAAAAGATGTGAAATGCAATAGCAGAGAAAGGTAGGAATGGACGAGATTTTTCAGAGGTCGCTGATGTGTACACCTCTGTAATCTTATCTTCTTTGATAGAAACTGGTGGAGCCTGTTTCAGCTTTGAATGTGATGAAAAATCAGTTTGCTAAGCTGCTTAATCAGTTCAGAGGATCTGACAAAGAGAACAAACTAGTGAACAGCTACATGTTATCCCATGCTGAATGCTTATCAGAAAGAAAAAATTAATCAGTGTAAGAGATCTTAAGAATCAACTTGTTGCATGAATAGTATAAGCAGGAATCCAAATGAGGAAAAGTTGTCAAAGGTGTGCAATTTGCTTTACATTCTGGTGTGGCTGTGGAGAAGACTGCAGTGGCATGACAAATTTCCATTCTCCTAGCCTGTTGTCTAGAAAGTTTAGATGAAAAGCATGGACTATTATGATATGATTATTAATTTGATCTAAAAGAAGAGGTTGTCTGCATGAACTCGTGGTGATTAAAATAACAGAAAATCCCCTTTTGACTGCTTCGCAAGTGTGAATTATTACCCAAAGGTAAGGCCAAGTTTGCCTCTTTATAAGGAATCAATTAAACTTGTTTCTCAGTCTGTAGTGTATAGTGGGCTGTAATTTCAGCTACTTGACAACTGCAGTATAACTTGACTCTGATATATATGTGGGATGAATTCTAAGCATCATGGAAATATTTTAAGAAAATCCCCTAGATGTAACCATTTTATATTCCTGTAAATACTTGTACCATCATCATAAAAATCACTCAGATGACATCTAAAAATTCATACATTCCATGGCAGACTAATAAGTCATGTGGACATACATATCTTGCACTGCTTACTTTGCAGTAAGCAAAGTACAGGTTTCTTCATGGGAAGCATTTAAGGTGCCTTAAGATGTGTGTGCATGGTTCTGAGCATCAGGGTGTGCTGGCATGCTATCCAGGCCTGTATGGGTCAGCTCCTGTGGATAATGTGTGTGGGATCAGGATCTGGTCTACTATGTTTTAACCAATGTTTAACCACATTCTTTTGTTTCCATTCAGTTTTGTCGCCTACGTATCAGAAGAACTTCTGTTTGAAAATCAATATATCCATTTTGTTTTCTGTAAGTTATTGCTTTATTGCTGAGCACTTGCACTAGAAATATATACGGTTTGATAATATGAGAAAAAGATATTGTAAGGCTTGGGGAATGTATTTCAGGTAGTTACCATAACCACAACACTATGAATAATATATATGTCTAATTATGAAATGGCCACTGAGAGGTTTAATTAGCATATTTCACTTTAGTAATATAAAGCATTTTATTGAAAAGCTTTTTATAGACCATACAATTTCTTTACGCGCATCTCAAACTGATTTCTAAATTAATTTTTGTTTTTCCCCCTCAAAATATGTGCTAATTTCCATGCTGTAATCCTGATGGTCTAAGAATATTAGTTCTATTACTAGAATTTTGTTATGCTATTTGAGTCAAAATATTGTAATGACTAAGCTATTGCAGCCTAATATAAGGTTTATTGTGAATAAGTGACAGTGCAAGCCAGTAAAGTGCTACAAAGTAAAAGGTTGCCAACTGTGGGTCTCCGCAGCAGGGGATTCCAAGAATGCCTGCAGTACAATTGTGGAATTAGTGAGTACAAGCAAGGCAGTACTTTTCCTTCCTCTTTTCTCTTGTTCCCCACCTAATACTTCAGTTTACCTAGTCATATATCTCATATGCCATAACCAGGCATCAGATCTTTTTATTTTTTTTAAATATGGTAGTCATGTTGAAATAGGTGCCATCTTGTTCTCTGCCTCTTGTTGCATCTCCCTGCTGCAGGTGTCAGACTGAAATGGCAGTTGTTGTCAGGTAGGTCTGGGGAAAAAACAGAATCCTAGGGGAAGTTACAGGAATATCATACCCATCTTTTCCTAAAAATTTATCCTATAAGAAATTTGACAGTTATTCATTGAGAATTAAAATTTTATGGATCTATGGAAATGCAGAATTTTTTGAGCAGTCAAAACCAATGTAAAAAACAATGAAAAAATCTCTTAAAGCCCCTATTGCTGTTACCGTACACAGTACCTCTTAAAGAATCTTCTACATCCTCTTAACTTAAGCCTCATAAAACAAATAACCCTGGGTTTCCACTGGGACTCTTCTAGATGGGGATGCGGCTTGACTAAAGTTGGCCTTGTGTTGAATTGTGCCCAAGAAAACGTCTCTTCCACTGCTGAACAACAAGGGAACTTGGAGACAGTAGTCTTGGCAGGATAATTTTAGGGTTTAGGCAATCCCTATGGATTTCTTCCTGCTGTTTGCAGAGTTTGAATTGCTTTATGAAATAATTTATCTACTAATATCAAGGCCTCAACACCTTGCTAGGAATAGCTCCCTGAGCTATCTTTAAAAAGATACTAGTAGAGATGCAAATAATAGTCATTATGGACATAAAAATCAGTTATCAATTGAGAAAGAAAAAAACCCAACAGATTTCTGACAGAGTGCCAATGTTCTTGTTGCATAGACATCTGGGAACAAGGTGACTTCTCACAAGGGAGACTTCTGGCAGTATCTGAAGCATTAACTTCATAGACTTAAGTGCCTGGAGAATACAGCATAAGCTGGGGTATGTACTAAACTGCAATGCTCCTTGTAAGAGTATCTTATTTGTATGTTTTGGGCAAAGATCTCTTCTTAATTCACACCGTGTGCTGAATCACTGATATCTCTGGTTGTATAGGCTCTAAATCCCTGCAGAATATGTGCAAATGTACATCCTGCTGTTTTTTAATTTGAATTCCTCTGTCTCACTAGGTTCTGCTTGAACACCCTACTCCAAAAGTTAAAAGAATATTAAGATTAGCTATTACCTTTTTTCTAGCTCTCATCTGAAGCTGAACTACAAGTTTATAATTTTTGTTGTTGTTTTGCTGTTTTTTTGCCCCAATACTGCCAAGATTTATAGATGAACTATCAACACTAGGAAAAAATACACAGTATTAGCTGTCTTCTTGGACTCGGCAATCTCAGCCGTTCTGCGATTCCGTGATACTCATACAGGGTAGCCACCATTCCCCCTCATCCTTGTGCAGTGCAGACTAACACTGCTGAGTTAGGTTTGGAGGGAGGAATAATATGTAATATGACTGGGAGATGAAGGCTGCTTCACAGCAAGGCTGTACCAGCAGTCTCGGGAAGATGGGGCTCTTCCGGTCCAAGACAAAATGGACATCTGTCCTGGGACTGGCACCAGGTCTCACTGGCCCAGCACCCTGCTCTTGTCTTTGGCCCTGGGAGGAAGAAAGACAGAAGGGCAACGGGGCCAGCAGGGCAGCCCCCGTATTGGGGAGCGCACTGCAGTTCCCTGCCCCAGCATCAGTGAAGGGGAGGGAGTCAGGGCCCTGTGCTTTTTCCTTCCTTTGAAACGTCTGCCTAAAGCTAAAGCTGTGACTTTGGCATGGTACTTTTGAGTAGGATTTGTGTCAGATGTGCAGAAAAAAGAACAGAAATGTGTGGAAAATTTAAGCATGCATGGTTACACAACAGACTGTAAATAATGTAGCATCTGTGTTTACCACTATGATGACTACTAAACATCCCAATTCAACTCACATCTTCAGCTGCTGAACTATGACTTGGGTCATGTTTAAATTTCTCCTCCTGATGTTAATGTATAAAACTTATATTACATGTTAACCAAACTCATCTAAATATTCTGTTCTTTCAAAATACAACTTTAGAAAACTGGTGCCTCCTCAGACAACCTATGGTTATTTTCCTGTCTTCTGTCTGAAGACCTAGTGGAAATCCCAGAAGCCTCGTATTTAAGGCAGGGAAGGGAGTGGTGTAGCAGTAGGCAGTTGGTGAAAGGGAGCATAACAGAAGTGTTACTGCGAGAAACCAACAGAAACCTAACCTACAGAAAAGGCTCTTGTGGTCCTGGTGGATGCCAAGTTGACCATGAGCCAGTAAAGTGCTCCTGTGGCAGAAAAGGCTAATTGTGTCCTGGTCTGTATTAGAGGAGTGTTGCCAGTTGTGGAGGAAGATGATCTTGCCCCTTTGCTCGGCACTGGTGAGGCCATACCTGGAGTACTGTGTTCAGGTCTGTGTTCCCCAGTACAAGAGAAACATGGACATCCTGGAGAGAGTTCAGCTAAGGGCCATTAAGATGATTAAGGGCCTGGAGCATCTCTTGTTTGAGGAGAGGCTGGGAGCGTTCAGCCTGCAGAAGAGAAGGCTCAAGGGGCATCTTATCAATGTCTGTATACATACCTTAAGGGATGGTGCAAAGTGGGCAGAACCAGGTTCAATGGTGCCCAGTGACAGGACCAGAGGCAACAGTTCAACAAACAGTTCAAGTTCCCTATGAACATTAGGAAACACTTTTTCACTGTGTGAGTGACTGAGCACAGGTTGCCTGGAGAAGTTATGGAGTCTCCATCCTTGGAGATACTCAAAAGCTGTCTGGGCAACTGGCTCTGAGTAGCCCTGCTTAAGCGGAGGGATTGGAGCCAGTGACCTCCAGAGGTCTCCTCCTACCTCAACCATTCTGTGATTCTGTGAACCTGACAGCAGTTTTTTTAGATAGTTTTACCTGAGTTTCAATTGTCATCAGTATGAACCCTCTTCTTTGTTTTAACAGTACTGCTAAAGGACTTTGCAGTTAGCATTTCAGAGCAGTGGAGAGCTGTCTATGTCATCAAATAGAAAATTAGCAATGCAGAGAGTCTCAGTGAATCTGTAGACCTCATTTTTCTGATGCACTTGTTTGTTTCTGTTCATAGAAAATAGCTTAGTAATAGTTTTACATATTTTAGTTGTCATTTTTACAAATTGCTTGGAGCTCTCATCTGTGCAAAAGCCTCAAGATTTTTGTCACAACCTGCTTTTCTCAAAACTGCTGGGAGCATCACATGCTATTCTGATCTCCATTCCATCACTTTTGTGGAATTTCCCCTTTGAATATACTTTACTTCTCAGAGTATCATTTATAGGTGTTGATTTACTGGTGCTTGTGCAGTTATTTTTATCCTGCCATATTTTCTCCTCAGTGGAACTTAGTGTTTCCCTGCAAGACTGCAAAGCTCATTGCTCTGAGCAGTATTGCCAGACAAATATGGAGGGCTTACTTATGTTTACAAGAGAGGATCATCAGCTCTTTAAAAAGGGAGCCCCATTATTTTTTTTAATGTCAACAGGACATAATATGATGTATATTTTTCAATGAAATAAATAATGTGTTAGATTTACCCTGTTACTGAATCTAACTAATATAACCTGCCCTGAAGATGTTCCTAGTTTTCCTTGTCAAAAATGAATTATTAGTTCATAGTACTAGTGACTGTAGTGTTTGAAAACCAACTTCCAAGCATGGGAACTTTCTTAAAATTGGTGTGAGTAGTATGGATAAGTAGCATGTGCTTGGAAAGAGGATTTGAAGTTTTTCTTCAGCTGTGTGACTGAAATTAAAAGAGCAACTGCTTCCAAGAATGGCACCTCACCTTGATGCCATGTTAAACTTAACAGAAGTTACTAAGCTGTCCTATGTGGCTCTCATACATCTCAAGTTTTATGGCAGATACTTGTTTTCTTCTTGATAACAACGTGCCCTGATGTTTGCCTACAGGCTTGAGGTAGGTGCACCTTGCCAATCCTTGCTTTCCTTCAGAGGAAAAGTTTCCTGACTGTGAAGGTGTTAGCTTGTCAGTAACAGGATACTTCTGGAAAAAGGATGATGATGGCATTGTCCATGTATCAAAACAGGGTTAAAAGGCTCTTATTTGTTCACTGCTCTACTAAAGCAGCAAGCATTTTGATAACTAAATGGTCTTTTCTAACTCTCTAGTGCTGAGTGACAGCTGTCTAAATATCCCAAGATTTTGGATATGTACTGCTGTACTTAGCACTTGTGCTTGTTTAAATCCTGCTTTCAGACCCCTCTGGGTCTCAGAATTCAAGTTTCATCTCGTCTGCAGATAGGTCACCTCATTATCCTTTTGCACTTCCGTTTGTCTCTGGGTTTCCCCCTCATTCTCAGATAGCTCCTTCAAAGCTGTTGCTGAGAGCATGTCTGGATCCTATTCCTAATTTGTGTGTGTTTGCGTGTTCCTTGTCTGCAGAAAATGATTCCAGGATGCGTGCTCCTCGAAGCACACAGGTGATAGGTGTCTTGGCCTCTGTTCATGCACCTAAGCTGAGATCAAACACAGATCTCAGCAGCCAACTGCTGCCAGTCCAAAAATGCTTTTGCTCAAATGGAGTTGAAGCACGCCTGGGTACAGATGGACTGGATGGCAAAATATACTGCTAGGATCTCAGCTTCTTCCAAGGATCTTCATACCATAGTTCTTTGTGAACTTAACACCTACACAAATTTGTGTGGATTTTTCAAAAGGATGAAAGACACCTTCTTAATACAGTGGTTGGCATTCCTCCCTTCCTGTCGTTGCACATGTGAAATTCAAGTCCCTACTTCAAAGAACAAGTGGGTATAACTTTAACAAAACAAGATTACTTTTTTTAACACAGGCAAACCCAGCTTCAGACAGTTCTGACTACCCAGCTTATCTGTTTTAATTGAAATCTGTTCCTTTCCTTCTCTTGTCTCTCCTCCCCCAGATTTCAAGCTGACATAATACTTGGACTGGAAACAAATGTAAGGACAAGCTGTTGACACTTGGCAAATCTATAAACAAGTAAACCCAAAATTTTAGGTGGAAAGCAGCAAACTTGATAATAGGTGCTGCTAGTGCCATCTACCGTAGGAAGGAAACAATGCACCGTAGAAGGAAATTGCATAAGGCCGATCTTGTTTTCTGCTACTGCCGTGGAAGTCAGTGGAATCCACAAGTCTCTGAACCTCTTTATGGACCCTTTCTTCTGCTGAATCCTGCTTTTGCTCTGATTTTACTACTGTGAGAGAGATCAAACAAAACCACCAGTATTCTTGAGTCTGGGGCCTCTTGTGTTAATAGAAGAGTAGAGAATAGGTGCAAACCAGAATATCACATCAATACACAAATATGAGTCTCAGAGGGAAAAAGAAGAACACTTTCCCTTCTAAAGCTGACCTGTTCATTTTGATAGAGTGAAAGCTTTCCCGAGCTCATTCTGTGGTGTTCCTAGTTGTCTGTAAAAGGTGCCTAGATAAAAGAGCCGAAAGCACAAATAGAGTTCTGTTGAATCTGAAATTCCCAGAAGTGCATCCCTCTTCTACTCATTCTAAAATCTATAGCTATTTACTCCTAGCTGCTTCTGAAAGTTAACTTCAGTGTCTGATGCTGATAAAAGGTATAAAAGCATTCTTGTAAATTAGAAATAGTAAAATCTGGCTGCTTGCTCCATAAAGAATTATATTGCACAGACATGCAAAATTGTTGTCCTATCCATCTGTTCCCTAAAGTGTATTTAAAAATGGGCAGTGCCACAAAAGCTAAATCCTGAATGAAGCGCTGCATATTCAGGCTCAGCTGGGTAGCAGAAGGGCTCTGGTGGAGCCTTTTCCAGCACTGTAGGAAAGATGTGCTGCTGGATACCAGCAATTTCTACCCTTAGTATGCCCCTATGAATTCAGACTGTGGGCTGAATCTTCACTTTCACTACAGCATTGAACTCTGAACTGAGTTACTCCTCATCATGTCTGGAGATTGTCACACGTTGTAACTGTTTATCTCTAACAGAGGCTTGATTTTACTTCCCATCAGAGTTGTTGACCAAGACCTTGATTTGAGTGATAAGAGTTGACTCTGGATTAAAAACCAAGACTATTGGGATTTGATTTTCCTGTCAAATGTCCATGTTATGAGAGCACTGTAGGATGCAGAATTTTTTGTAGGGGAAAAGAAAGAATAATTTACCCAGAAGTCTTGATTTAAAATGTGGTGGAAACAATGTATGTATTATATTATGTTCCTTGATCAGTGGCAGGCTTGTTTTGTTGTGCTATAGTAAACCACGCTAATTAAGAGCTTTGATCTTTTTCGCCATGACTCTCAGAATTAGTTGCAAATCAGTTAATCGGAGAAGGAGGTGGAAGGGAATGTGGCTTCCTTTTTTTTGACTGGGCTGAATGTAATTATTGGCACAGACTTCTAGCCATACACTTCACAGACTGAAGCATCCTTCCTGCATGCCTTTGAGTACATCGGATTTTGCCTTTAAAAAAGAAACCAGACAAATACTAAACCCCAAATTCAGAAATAAATTAGTTACCTAGCTTGGATGAGTAGAAAAAAAAGCCAGGAATTTGTGAATTGCAAAAGCAGACTGAATTGTAAAGAAAACTCATATTTTCAGTTGGAGTGAACAACAGTATTGATGCTTAAAGGATTTTTTTTGAGAATATTTGCAGTTCTGTCTTGCTTAATGTGTCAGCTGTATTGAAGTGACTCTCCTTTCTGCAGCTTGTATAAAGTTGCTTCTGGGAGTCGAAATTCATATACTTTACTAGTCTTAGCCTAAAAAGATGTATATCATAAATTTACATGAGTTCTAAATTATTTACGTTACTTATAAATGCTTATTAAAACCTCTGTAAATTTTGCTTTCATTTAAAAATACTTGACTTGATTATGAAGTAGCTTAAGGCCTCCATTAATTAAAGTGTTTTTCAATTATAATGGATACAAAGAGAAAGTTTTGTAGCTTAAATTATCAAGTTCCAGTCTATATGAGATATTTTCATGTATATAAAAAAATAGGTATTCCCTGAAGACATGAAGAACTGTAATTTGAATTTAAAATATGCACAATGCAAAGTGTTGTTAATATATTTATTCCTGCTTAGTTGCACTAGAAATGCTTATATAGGTGCCTAAATGTGAATTCCTGTACAGTTCTGTGATGGAATTAAAACATATACAGAGTCTTTATTTTGGGAAAACAATCTAGTGGGTGTGTATTCTTATTGTTGGATTTCTTTTCTGACACAAATCCACGAGAGGGCACTACACAGCAAGAGTAATGGCAGATGCATTTTACTGCAAGTTTCTTCAAACAGCACCCAAACAATCAGAAAGAATAAGAAAGTTGCTCACTTGCAGTATTAAATAAAATGTTGAGTCTGTGAAAATATTTAGTGTAATTTTAGGTGAACTTAATCTTCTGACATTGTATTCTGTTATTATATATCTTGGTTCCTGTTTTCACAACTACCAGTCCTGTATATTTATTGAAAAGAGGAGCCAATCTGGATTTAGAAAATAATCATGATACTAAATGTGCTGTGGCCATAATGGAAAAAAACAAATTTAGTGAAATAAACCAGTGAAAATTAATGATAATGAATTATCACAACAAACCCAACAGCTATTTCAAGGCTTGAAATAGAATTAGGGAACTGAGAAGTGCCTACAGGATGCATAGTTTTGTACTTGGGCAATGGCATTTTTGACACAATCAGATTGTCTCATCCTAGTAAAGACCCATGAATTCAAGGATTGTTGCAGCAACTGGAACAACTGATCTATTTAAATCTGGTTAGAATTTCTCATTTAGACCCAAAGGCTTGGTATGCTGTATTTCTGATTGCAGCATTTCATTAATTAGTGATTAAATCAGCTGTGCTTGTGACAATAGTACATTGGCTTTGCAGGTGGTGCTGATGAAAAGGATGCACCTGATGTATGATAAAAATTCAGCATACCTTTGTGGTTGAATTATTTTAATTCTCAGTATTAATGGAGTGAAATTTGTCTTTCCTAATAGAAGTTGACTTTCTGAATATTACTTAGTTAGTGAGCTAATGAAACTAAACGGAAATTTAAGCCAAAATGGCAAGTGGTCCTTTAAGCATTTTGAAGACATAATAGGTATTTTTGTGTGCCCTTCTCAATTTTCTTTCCTATGATAGAACATGCTGTACCTCATTTGTCACAACCTAGGCTTGATGTTTACCTTCAGTGAGAACAGGCAATGTTTCTGTAGATACCTACCAGAGGTTCTGAACCTTAGCCTTTTTGACAGCTTCTGTCTGTGCGCTGACCAAGATGTGGTTGCCTTGTGCAGCAGCCAGATTAAACAGTGTGGTAAACTGCTGTCTGCAAACGCTGCGATAGGCACAATGACTGCATTAAGTGTCCAGTGTAGGGCAAGTTGCACTGTGGCCCCGGTTGTTTATACATGCTCTGCACAGAGGTAAGCAGCACTAAGAAGCTACTTCTGGTGCACCACCATTTGGATGTTGGTACAGAAGACAGTGACCTGTACAGGCAGACATCAAATGAAACCTCCTTGGGGGTCAAGTACAGGGAGTTCTGGGTGCAGGACTTCAGGACTGCCTGATTTCCAGACTTCGGTTATGCTGTTAGAAGGCTTAAAAATCATTGGATTTGAGCTCTCTTCAGCCTTGAGAGCAGCAGTGTTAAAGATCCTACATGTCGCAGCTTGCAGGTAGGGAAACAACTCTGTTTCTTTCACTCCCTGTGGGGATGTGGCTCTGTGTCTCACTGAGCTTGCCTGCATCCGTTTCCACTCCTGGATGAAGCCAAATGCATGTGTATGTCTGTGTGTGCCTGTGGATAAATACACACCAAAGCACACACAAACACACTGATACACACACATTCCTACAATGTTGTATTCCCTCTCTCTGTTGTCTTGCATATAGAATTGAAGGAGAATGGGTGTTCAGAGAGAGGGGCTGTGAGCACGTGAAATGTGCATGCATGCAAACCCCTGTTGCTGCGTAGCTGGGATGAACAGAGGTGAATGCAAGTAGAACTGAATGGTGAAAAAAAGGAGTGCCTTCTGTTTGCACAAGGAGTAAATGGAAAAGCTAAAAACGAGCAAAAAGCCACAGGAAGTGTAACTGCTGAGTGCAACTGAACAAGTAGGTGGCGGAAAAATTAGCCATGTGTTTCTGCAAATAGATTTACTGCATGGTAATTTATGCATGATATATTTAATGGTACAAAGTTAAAGGAAAGGAGAAGGGACGGTGGAAGCAGATTTTTTTTTTTTTTTGCATGTGAGGAAACCTGTGTTTTCTCTGCAGTGGGACAGAAGTTGTGAGAGTTGGAGCCTTCACGATGGGTATGTTAAACTTGCAGAGAGAAACATAGTCGCTCTTAGAAGTATGTTGCATGAGCATGAGCCACACAAATATTCCAGGGAAAACAGACTGAAGGATGCATGACCAGAAGACCATTGTACATCAAGTAGTAAGTGATTCACAACATGGCCAACCTGAGCAGAATCAAGGATGGTTTGTGCTGTGCTGTGCCTGCAGCTTTGCTTTCAGGCTGGTGCTGTGCTGCATAAGTCCCTTGACTTTGGGACAGACTCAGCCAGCTCATTGTAAAACGAGAGCCTGCAGGCAGCTCCCACTGGGTACCGGCAATTATGTCACCTGCATGGCCTTGCCTTTATCGAAAAGCTCAGCAAGAAGGTCCCACATGAGCATCCTTTCCATTTGACAGTAGAAATGATGAATAGAGTTGTTTTCTTGTAATAAAATCTTATAATTGCTCAAATGACCAAAATTCTACAGATGGGGTCTACATGATGTGCTTCTGGTGGATCTGAGGCTCATTTGATGCTACACCACTCGGAGTTCCCAGCAACTGAGAGATGTAAGATTATCTTCACTTTCTTCTCCTTATAGTGTTATCTCTAATAAATAGCATTTTAAATGATGCCTGACAGAGTCTGAGTGTCATTCTTACTGGGATGGTAACAGACCAACAACTCCTAGTGCAAAACAAGATGTCAAGTGAGACACAGGCTATATATATTATCTGAATTTTCTGAATGATATCCTCAGCCTCTCTGAAGCGAATGCCAAAATTTAATGGTGAGTTGGAAAAAGCAAGACTTGACCCTCTGAGAACTCTTTGTAGCTCTTATTGTTGCTCCACAATGGTAAGTTCATTTTTTCTTGTGGTCCCAGTTGGTGACAGAACTGAAGACATAATGTTACAGCTTCTAGACATCATGGGCAGAGGAGGAAGTGTTTAGCTCCAGATTGTCCTTTTTAACCATAAGTCTGCATAGGTCTGCATAGGGTTGAGGTCAGCATAAAGCTGTGAATTGATCCTGTGAACTACTTTTGCAAGTTTTCCCTTTAAATGGTCTCCTTTAATAAGAACAAGATTCTCTGAAATCTTTGGCAGAATTAATTGAAATTGTGAAAAAATGAATGACAGTATTAAAAAAGAAAAGTTCTCCTTTAATTTTTTTTTACCAAAAAGGTAACAGTAGACCTGCAGCTGAGAATTTGACTTTTAAAACTTCTTTGAAGGCTTTTATATTAATAATTCTTGGTCATTTTATATTTTCCTGATGTTCCAAGATTACAGTTTTAATTAACTTTAATCTGTACATGAATAATTGATCAGTAGCTTTTATATGGTGTCAGCCCAGTAGAACTACCCAATGTACCCAAGCTTTTTACATGAAAGATGAGATGTTCTGCCAACAGAAGATGATTAATCAAAAGAAATGGTAAATTATGTACGACACTTACTTTTTTGTCCCCTTTTCCTCAATAACTATGCAAGTGACATTAACTGACATTTTTATCAATAAGGGAGAAATAAGTTAATATAAGAAGTCCTAATGAAAATTAGCTAGAAGAAGTGAAAGGAGGATATTGATTGTTTGATACATTTAGTTTAAACTACAGACTGTTGATAGAAGTAATTCTCCTAATCATTATTGGCAGCACAAGTAGAATGGATGGAACATGTTCCTGAAGAAAAACAGTTTTTTGAGTCACTCCTATTTGAAGTGAGTAAAGAAATTAGTATCTGGGGGTGAATGTGTAGAGGTGGCTGTGTTGTTTTTATCATAGTTTCTGTGTGTGGAAAAGACCAGTTGAGCAAGACAAAAGAACAGAAGAATAACCAGAGGAAATCAAGGTAGATCCTGTTTGTAGAGTTGGGAGAAAGGACAGGAGAGGAGGAGACCATAACCTCGTGAAGCCATACTCTTCATCTGTTGCATCCATGACTGTTAAGGCTATCATGAAGCAATGACTAAAAAGAAAGTGTATATACTTGGTTAGACTATCTGATATGCCTGGAAAAAGGAAATAATCACACTAAGGCACACTAAGCTTTTTTCAGCTATCTTGTTCTGTGGTGAAGGAACAGCACCTCTAGATAAAAACCTTGATTACAGCAGTGAACTATTAAGTCCATTCACTTCTAGGTACAGACTAATGTAAGTGAGAAATTTTACTTGTGGGCCCTGGTATGGTACATTGCAGGCTGGGTTTTTTTAGTTGTTCTTTTTTTTCCTTCTCAAGGAGGAAGACCCTTCCCTTCAGATTTATAGCACAAATCATTATTACAGCAGCTGTATGTGAAAGGGCGATGTTTCTCTCCTGGATAGAGCTGTATTTCCAGATATATAGATATCCATGTGTGCCTTTCAGGGCATCAGGAGTGTAGGTTTTCATAGCTTGCTCTGGAAGTGTTTTAAAATGGCATAACAAATCAAACTCTGGGTATTATTTTTGTGATTTTTGATATAAATTTGAACCCTTTTCACTTGAGGTAAGAGATGTTGGATTGAAAGAAGTCATAAATCTGTATGAGGACCTCAGGTGACACAGTATCATATGGTACAGATGTATCTAGTGGCTATAAAATAGCTGAGTCTGCTAGCGTGGGTAGGTGCACAGTCTGGAGCTTTATGTCTTATTGGATAAGATCTGATTATTTTGTTGTAGCAGATGAATGCTAGTTACAAGTATATAAAGTGGTTAGGCAAGAACTTGGTGAATACTATGTGTTCTCTGTGTTTATAGATATGCACAATAGTTGGTTAGTCAAGTGTCCTTTCCCAAAAGCAATAAAAACTTGGAGTTGTCCTTTTAATTTTAGTGGCTAGCAGTTCTGCACACAGAAAACAGCCTATGTAGTCAGGTTTGAGTCTGCATTGTTTCATAAGTTTCCAGGACTTCATTTCAGAATACTAAGAAAAGTAGTTCAAAGGAAAAAAAAAAAAAGAGAAAAATTTAGGGTCAAACTGAGAGTAGAATGTCATCCTTGGCCAAAGACTGTTAGTTTTAATATTCTTTTAAACAATCTTAAGAGTTGGGAGTCTAACTTGAAAGTATGCAAGCTGAACTAACCTGATGTTCTTTCTCTTTCCTTGGCGCCCTTGAAATTTAAAGGGTACATGTTAAAAAGGATAATTAAAAGGTATTAAATATAGTGGATATCTACAGTTATTAAAACTGAGTTTTGTTGTTTGGTCTTCGCTGTCTTCATTGGTTTGTTTCCCTTCCCTGGAGTTTTTCTTTTCTTGAAGAATTTTTTTTTAGCAAAAAAAAAGACACTTAGAAAGCATACATTTACAAGGCTTACACTGCTCTTTTCTCTTATTTGAAATTTTAAGCGGGAAAACCCAAACCTAACTAATCCAATGCTTATAAGATACAGGGTAATCAAAACTGCTGGAGAATAGTATCTTTTTCTCCTTCATTAGTGATGGAGAATCACATAATTGCCAGCCCTCCACTCTCAATAATTTTAGACTTTTTACAAAAGAAAATTATCTTTTTTTTTTTTTTTTCTCCTTGAGATGCTGTACTGGAAAACATATATTGATGTTTTTGAATGTTTTCAGAATTAACACTGTATATTTACTTTGCATAAGAACACAGTTAGCTGTCTGAGCTATCCAGTCAGAAAAATACCTTACTGCAAATTGTTTTGAACATATCTCTTCTGTTACTAATTATGTATCTGCTGAACTTTATTGATGTGCATATTACTTTTTAAAATCAGTGGTGCTACTATTTGAAGTAGATAAAACTATGGATGCTCAAAGTTGGAGCCTCAGTCTCCAGGTGTTCTCTAAACCTAGGGCAACGTAAGGGCATTTAAAACCGTAGAAAAAGTTCATTCCTCTAGCTCAGACTGAAAATGAACTTGGAAAGAGTGTTGCATGACATAATACTGTAATATCTGAACAGTGTGGAACTAGCAAGTGAAGGCCTCTATAAATTGAAGTGTTGGGAAAAACTTAGTATTTAACTAAATATGTGGGGTTTTCGAGACTTAAGAACGCCCTTGTACTATGTAAGTGCAAATTGGAATTCTTCCATCAGTAGATACACTGGACAATAAAAAAAAGAAATAAAATTACATATTGTGAAATGTGGTGGTGGATTGACCTTGACTGGCAGGCAAGCCCCCACCCAGTCACTTGCTTACTTTCCCACCCAGTGAGAGGGGAGAGAGAACAGGAATAGCAAAGCTGAGAAAAATACTCGTGTGTTGTGATAAAGACGGTATAATAAGTGAAAGGGAAAAAGGAAAAGACAAAAAGAAAACAGGTGGTGCAAAACCAATCACTTGTCGTGCAGATGGATGCCCAGACAGTCTCTGAGCAGCAGCTTTGGAAAAACTCCTCATCAGTTTTATTGCTGAGCATGATTTTTTCTGGTATGAAATCTGTTTCCTCAAGTTGGGGTCAGCTGTCCTGAATGTGTTGCTTCCAAACCTCTTGGTCACCCTCCGCCTGCTTGAGTGAGAAAAGGAGAAAGCCTTGATGCCGTGCAAGCACTGCTCAGCAATAGCTAGAGCACTGGTGTGTTATCAACACTGTTTTGGTCACCAATCTAAAACACAGCACAATATAGGCTGTCATGATGAAAATTAACTCCATCCTAGCCAGACCCAGTACACCTGTAAAAGCTGAAAGAACTGTCAACAGAGTGTATATTTCCATGCTTAATAAGGAATCTATGGCCTGGCTATTTGAAAAGAAAATAAATGAGAAGATATGAGCTCATGCTTTTATTTTGTATTTATGTTGAAAACTTGACTGCTATCTATAATGAAGGGTGTGGACACAGACTCAATTCAAGATCACAGATAAAAATCCATACTCTGTAGTGAATATGGAAGAATATGGCAAATGGTGTTTGGCCAGTTGTAATTGCTTATCTGCATGTTGATTCTTACTTGCTCTTCCGCTCTTGTTGCTATCAATTTTTGTTCATACACAACTCGGAAACGGTTTTCTTTGGTGAGAAAATGTCAAAAAATGCTTATTTGTTATTTAGATATTTAAACTGTTTTAGTCATCAGTTTGGAAATATAACAAAAACAAATACATTTTTGAAATAGATGGTTCATTTCCCAGACTAGACAGTGCTGGAAGATCTATAAATACGCTGGACGTGTCTGTTCCTCTACTGGGAAATTAAACAATGTTAAAATACATTTTGAAGAACAGTGATTGATATCTAAAATGTTGTGGGTTAAGTTCCTACACAGTGTATATCAGTTTGGAAGCTATGAAAAATGTGATCCAGCAGCACCTGGTACATAGCTAATGACCAGAGAGGGGCACCGCCATCACTTCACTTTCAGTACTTAAGACTCTTTTAAATGTTATTCTGTCCTAATTAGAGTTGCTACGACAATACTACAATATTGGCAGTGGATCAGCTACATTTAAGACATATTTTCCAGTGGCATATCAATGAGCTCTTGTTCCTTCAGTTGTGTTCCACAAAATGACTCAACTTGTTCTGTGCTTAACTCAAATGTTCCTCATGAACATTTTTCATAGTTCTCATGTATTTTTAGTTCTGTGAGCTGAGCTGGTGATCATGACAACTGCTTCTGCTTCAGAGCTACTCTTTTCTCACTCTCTGGTGCCACATTAGAATGTCTGAGCTGCCACTTTTTTCCAGCCATTTTTTTGCACACAAGGGAGTCATTTTAAAATCTTTCAATAAGCATAAAAATAATTGCATTATCAGATGTGCTCTTTGCCAGTTAGCTGATAAAGGACTAGAATATATATTAAAAAAGGACATATACTGATGGAATGGTACTTGGGTAGAGAGAATAATTCTGCAGTCTACCATATGAAAACCTCTTTATTGTGAGGGTGACTGAGCACTGGCACAGGTTGCCCAGAGTGGTTATGGAGTCTCCATCCTTGCAGATATTCAAAAGCCATCTTGGCATGGTACTAGGCAACAGTCTGTTGGCAGCCCTGCTTGAGCAGCAGGGTTAGACCAGATAAGGTCCAGAGGTCCTGTCTAACCTCAGCCGTTCTGTGAAAGTATACTTCCCCTCCATACACACCCCAAATTCAAACCAAACAAAAACTCCATAAAAATCCAAGTGAGTGTATTCAGCGTAATTCAGTGATGATATAGACAACCCTTTTATAACTTTACAATACAGACCAATTTATATAGCTTTAAATTACATAATACCGTTCAGTGTTTGAATTGAATTATGCTTCTCCCCACGAAATGTCCTCAGTATATGGTTTAAACGATGAGTAGGTGTTGGTGTTGGGTCATAGGTTGGACTAGATGATCCTGGAGGTCTTTTCCAACCTTGTGATACTGCGATACTGTGTGCGTTACATCGGTAAAATGTGCTGCCAAATCTCTGGAACCCTAAGATGACTCAAAAATTTATCATTATAATGTCTTAACCCCCCCAATTGTTTCTCTTAATAAATGCTTTACAGTTATGCTCTAACAAAGGTATATATTGTAATTTCTTCTCTCCTGAAAATTATGACTCTAAACACTTAAAGAAATGCTTAAAATTTTACTCCAGTGATACTAACTAAACATTCAAGGATATATTTAATATTAATTTATTTAGGAAAGTACTTACATGTATTTATGATGGTGGATGAATAATATTTATCTAACTTAAAGCATTCTTGTTGACTTCACTGTCTTGGAAAAAGGGTTGTGTGACTGGATTCCTACTAATTTTAGAGAATCACATTTAGGTGGATTACACAAGGGAACCATTGATTTGTAAGTTGTATGTTTCTTTTTAATATGGATTGAGTTATTTTTATCTTTTTTATTAAGTATTCTAAACAAAAATTGAAATTGGAGGATGAGCTGAGTAGTACACAGGATAGCAGTAGTGCAGTGCATAAGGGAAAAATCTTCATTTGACAAGTAAAGCAATAGCCCTTGTATATAAATACAAGGTATTCTTGGTATAATTACATTATTTTAGAGTGGGAAATTGTGATTTTTTTAGCAGATGTATGAGTAGCAGGGGAAGCAATGATTATAAAAAATGTATTGTCTAGAAAACAAAATATGGTTAACAGCAATGGAGAGTCTTCAGGTAAAATTAGGCTGGGATAAAGTGACAAAGAAATTGTCACTTCCAAAGCAAAAAAGCTGGGTTAGACCAGCAGTCCTATAATGAACCTTCCAACTCAGGCAGTTGTTCATTACTTTGAGCTTCTAAAAAGTCTCTATGTTAATTGCTGTGATCTGGACTAGTGCTGTTAAGCACACACAAATTAATTAGGGTAGAATAAAAAGACAGAAGTGATTGCTTTTCAGGTAAATGTGGACCCACAAATGAAAAACACATTGCAGTGGCAGAATCACCAATGTTTTGATAGTACAGGAACAAAACCACAGAGCTGGAAAACAGCCCTGTGGCTGCATCAGTCGGGTCAGGGCTGATGGTCCCAAGGAGCAGACACGAGCAGACACCTGGTCCTGTGCTGTGGGCAGGGTCAGGGAGCCCTGTGGAACTGAAATGGCCTCCTGGGCTGTTCGCAGGGTCAGAGGAGCCCTGGGGAACTGAAATGGCCTCCTGGGCTGTGGGCAGGGTGGGGGAGCCCTAAGGAGGCAGGGCAAGGCTGTTAAGGCCGAAGTGCCCTCAGGGCCCTGAAGAAGTACAGATGTCTGTCTCTCTATTCATACTTGACAGAAAAGGTACCTGTTTTATGCTCTTAACACAAAGTTGCTGTCTGTGATCTTTTTTTTTAAGATTTAAAAGGCAAAGAAGGATCATCGTTATGAGTTGTACAAAGGCAATCACACAGAGTCACAGAGTGGTTGAGGTGGGAAGGGACCTCTGGAGGTTCCCAGGTCCAATGCCTCTGCTCAAGCAGGGCCATCTACAGCCAGCTGCCCAGAATCATATCCAGATATCTAATCCCTGGCAGAGGATTCTATACATTTTTTTTCACCTGCAAATAAGAAATAAAAATCACATGAGGTTTTGTCTTGACTCAGATATCCTAAGCTCACTAAAGTTACTAAATGGGATGTTTTCAAGGAGTGAGACATCCTTTTGTATTTCAGACATTTCCTCATTTCAGTTACTGTCTACTATGTAGTCTCTGATTTAAATCAGATTATTGATTTCCTGCTATATAATGTTTTTTTCCTGTGGAATAGGTTATATTGTACATATATTTTTGTTCTTTAATCCTCAACACAGCTATTTCTATTATTCATATGCAATTTAAGGGGAAGATTTTAGACATTGTATTTTATTATAAAGGCCAGTGATTGCTTTCATTGCAAAGTTGCTTCAGAAGTTTTTCTCTCATTGCTTTAGATTGGGAATATGTTCATTTAGGTGACATACTGGTAAATCACACAGCAGCTGTGTAGTATTTAGTTTTTGAGATACTGTGCGAAAACCTGAGCAGAAACTCTAGGGTTTTGGTTGCAGAAGTGCTGGAGTTAACATGGTAAATTCTGGGTGAAAAATCAAAGCAAGTATATTTAGGTTTTAGTGGCTTGCTGTTGTTATATTATTGATTTTGCTTTCTCTTGTGGGTGATGGAGAAAACAGGGAGGGTGAGGACAGTGAAGCTGACAAAACTAAATGCAGGATGGGCTACACCAGCCTAAAAGGCAGCACAGAAGTGAAACAAGACTGAGATAAGAAAGCAACTTTTACACACTTGAATAAGAACCTGAGACTAAATTCCACCTAACATGCAGAAAATGTTTCCTGATTAGAGAGACTGGTATACTTTGTTAGTGTTTGATATCAGGGACACAGCTGGTGGCATAGACTTGTGGTGGGTTTGTTATTTGTTGGGATGCTGGTGCACTTTGGGTTCAGGTCAAAGAGAAGTTTTGAGGGTCTGTAGGGAACATCAAGGTGATGCTCCCGAGTCTCTGGAGGTAGGTACTCTTGAGCGGTGGTGGGGTACGGCTGTGTAGGAGTCAAATGGCAGTCATGGGTAAAACAGACTCCAGTTGGAGAATTTATTGACAATTGCCATAAACATTTAAAATTACTGATTTGGGTATTGAGAAAGAAGACAAACCTTGAAAGGCTTGGAAAATACCTTTCCTTCCTTTTTCTGAGGCTTAACTTCACTCCAGACAGCTCTCCTTCCGTCTTCCCTATCTTTATTCCCCTTTTATCACTGCAGGTTACTCCCAGTCCCTTTTGTGAGGTGATGGGTGGCACAGACAGATAGGGTTTGTGTGTAGCGGTTTCCTTCTGCTGCTCCTTCTTTTCTTTTGATGCTTATATTTTTTCCTCTGCTCTGTGCTGGTCTTACTTATGGGGCTGCAGTGCACTGTCGTCCCATGTTAATCTTGTCCATTAGGACCGCCAGGTCCTTCTCTGGAAAGCTGCTTTCTAGTTGGTAAGCTGCTAGTGCACGCTGACGCATAGAGTAATTCTTCCCCAGTGCAGGACTTCTTATTCCCTTTTGTTGAAATTCATGTGTTCTTCCCTGCCTTTTTCTCCAGCCTGTTGAGGCCAATCTGAATGGCACCAGAATGATCTTGTGATTTATGTTATATATGAACTTGCTGAGGATTCACTCTATCCCATGATCCAGGTCATTAATGAAGTGGTTGAACAGTATTAGACCCAGTACCAGGCCGCAGGTATGCCCCTATTAACTCACCTCCATGTGGAATTTGTGCCAGTGCTCAAAACCCTCTAAGCCTGTCAGTTCACAGAACCACAGAATGGCTGAGGTGGGAAGGGACCTCTGCCGGTCATCCGGTCCAAGCCCCATGCTCAAGCAAGGCCATCTAGAGCCATTTGCCCAGGACCATGTTCAGATAGCTTTCGAGTATCTCCAAGGATGGAGACTACATAACCTCTCTGGGCAACCTGTGCCAAGTGCTTGGTCACTCTTACAGCAAAAAAGTGTTTCCTGATGTTCAGAGGGAACCTCCTGTGTTTCAGTTTGTGCCCATTACCTCTGGTCCCAGCACTGGGTACCACTGAAAAGAGCTGATGAGATCTTCCCCTTACCCTAACCTAAGCCTTCTCTTCTCCAGGCTACAAAATTCCAGTCTAGGCTAAACAGTCCTAGATATAAATAGTAATAATACCAGGTAAAGTTCCTGTGTTATCAAATGTGTCATGGTTTATCAAAGAATGACTCCATAAAAAGGATATTTTCCACCAAAAGGAGTGCAAGCCTGTACATTGGAAGTGGCTCAACTTCATCCTAAAAGCAGCATGACCATCCTGGGCTTGTTACTCTGAATCTTACAAAGATTTTTCAATATAAAGATACTGCTGAGCTCCTCAAATCAAACTTTGCAATCATTCTTGTCATTTGTTGGATAAACTTGAGTTCATCAATCCTTGGAGGAAGTCCAAACCCTGCATCCAGCGTTATCAAGCATTCACGGACTGAAGTACCAGAGCTGTATACCACTGTCTCAGAGGGAGGCCAACTGCACTAGCAAGTGGTGTGCAAATCTGTGATAACTCACTGGGGCAGCAGACCTTACAGCTGTTGTATATAAACTCCTTCGTAAAGTAAAAATAAAATCTTAAGTATTGCAGTCATTTGAGAAATAATGGACATGATAAATACTGAGAAAACATTATTACTTTAACAGAAAAAGATCTGTTGTCCAAGAAGGGAAAACCTATCATACTACAATTAACACTGACTTGCATGGGTGTTACTGTTAAGTCTCCTATGGTGAAATTCCTGCTAGTGTAAGAGAGCTGCCCTTCACTGATACTTAAACAGCAGCAAATTTGTGTCTCTTTTCAGTGGGAGGTACTTTGTGGAAACACTTTTGACATTATGTGAGCAAGGAAGTGTGAGTTACTAGGCCTGTGAAAACATAACAGCTGCCAAAAGAAAAAAAATCTTGATTTTAGTGTTAGTGGTAGTCAACTGTGTAAATGGAGGTAACAGCTGGTAAGGACCCAGAGGTGCATGTGATGGAATAACTCAATGGTGCTTCTCCAACAAATTAGTGGTAAACTCCAGATTAAATTCTTAGTTTGCTGTTTCATGGCCAGTAAGCCATGTGTCTTCATCAGTATATTGAAACATGTTTTTAATTGTCATTTCATGTTGTTGACATAACACGTTTGTCTACTGTTTGGCCACACAAACATTTCTGCAGTTCCTTCCAGCATTCGTGGAGCACCTGTACAGGAAACTTTCTAGATTCCAAACAATGTCATAGCGGCTGAGTGGGAATTCTTACTGTGGAAAATAAAAATGCTACTTCCACAGGAAATTCCCAATCATCCATTCCCATGGCTGCCTTACTGCACTTACTGCTAAGCAGCTTTTATTGATGGCCATAAATGGTTGCTGTTCCAAACCTGACTTTCATTCAAATGAATGCTTTTTCAGCACTCATAAATCAGTGTGCTTTCACTGGCAGGCATGTTTATATCCTGCATCTAGTAAGCATTATACCGCTGCTGACCTTTGGCACTTCTGTTTGCCATAAAATGATGCTAAACTTAGCTAATAACCAAGAGGAGATTAATATTGAGCTATCACTTGGCTCTGTTTTGGGTTGCATTGCTTCTTGGCAGAGCAAAAGTGTTTTAAATTCAGCACAGTCAGCAAGTCCTGCATTTCCTTCATAAGGAGAAATTATTCAGTGATGGATATCATACTGGGCTGAGAATAAGAACAGGAATGTAGGCAGCAGCTGGGGGAAGTGATTCTTCCTGTGTCCCGTGCTTTGGAGACTGGTACCCAGTTTAGGGCTTCCCAGTATACCAGAGAGACACATATTTGGATAAGTCCAGCAAAGACCAACAGGAAGCTTATAGGGCTGGACAACATGATGGATGAGGAAGGGCAGAGATAACCAGACAGGTTTGTTCAGCCTTTAGAAGAGCAGGTGGTGGTGCTCCCTAAATGGCAAGAAGTAGAGAGAAAGAGCCAGAATCTTCTAACAGTTGTACATTGGAAGGATGAGGAGCAACAGACACAAGTTAGAACATGGAAAAAGCTGACTATACAAGGGGAAAAAAACCCATAGGAGCACTGAAACACTGGAGCAGGCTGCCCAGAGTAGTACTCAGCTGCACAACCTGCTCTACCTGTTACGTGCTTTGGGCAGAATGTTTGATGTAGAGGTGCTCCAGAAGTCCCTTCCACCTATGTGATTTTTCGGATATATGTTACTGCAGGATTCTGTGCTTCCTTCCAGATTCCTGGAATACAGTGACCAGGAAAAAAAGGGCTTTTAGAGATAAAAACATGCAGATTAGAGAAGTAACTGTATGATTTACTTGGCTGGATCTAGAACTGGTTATTATGTGGTCCCATGGTTCAGGGAAAAGAGACATAGCCTCAAGGTCTACATTTACCTAGCCAAAGTATCTCTTAAGCACTTGTATTATTAGTTGTACATGTGGAACAAAAACTTTCTCATACTCTCTAAGAGCTGCAATTAACTTACCCAACAGTTGGGGATTGTCTTAACCAGTTTCTGCCTGAAGTGCAAGGAGTGTTACTTTGACTGTCTTTCCTATAAATAGTAATATTTGTGTGTTGGTATGTGATTTTTATTTTTTTTAATCCCAACCTTAACACTTCAGAGCACAAATGCTTTCCCTTAAAGAAGGATAGGAGAATAAACATGTACCAGATCCCAGTCATATTGCTTAATACCTCAGTGATAGTCACTGGGATCATACAACAAAGATCAGGTAAAAATCAACATAGAAGATGATTTTTAAAAATAAACACAGTAGTCTCAGAAGTTTGTAGTCAGTGCAGAAAATCATTAAAAATGGAAAAAACTATGGTCAAAAGATAATAGTTATGTGCATCAGAGGCTTCTGGAGGAACGCTTGCCAAGGAGGAAAGCTGTGATTATTCAGAAGCTGCAGTCCTACCCACAATGTAACCTAGTTTTGTAGTATCACATATGAACAAAGTGGGAAAAAAAATCTGAAGAAACTTTGGAGTTTAGTCAGTATGACTTGACTGCAAGATGTTTTTAGGTGAAGCTCAGAAGCATAATACTGAATCTTTTCACTTTTTACTGTATAAAATTAGTTTAGTGTTTCCAGCTTGAATCTTCATTTTTGTAAGTAAATTGTCAGCTTCTGAATATCAAAATTATTGTGTTATGGAAACAAAATACCGGAAAACAGAAGAACTGAATGAAGAACTTTGTCTTTTTTAAAGAAAATGTATACATCCTTGTTGAATCAGTCTGTCTGAAAGAAATTTGTACTGGTAATAGTTGACATTTTATAGCTCACTGGGGACAAATGTTGTGAATATATTGATAACGTCATATATGTTATTTGAGAAGTGGAAGGGAAGGTTAAAAAGAAAGCAACTCAGAGCAAATCATTGTGTTTTATTTAAAGTATTCTACAAACATTTAATATTAACCCTTTTGTAGTTGAAAAACTAAGTGTATTTACGAAGGAATCTGTGTTGTTTAGTTCACAGATTTTTTAGTAGTCATTTTCTATTTGTTTTTAATGTTATCTATCCTTCCTTTGCCTCCCCAGAGAAAATCATATTAGGAACATGCTGTAAAAGAGCAACATTTCTGCCTCCGAAAAACTACTGCAACTCCGCAGTAATGTTTGGTCTTTTTCATGTACTTAGCTAAAATAAATGGGTGATAATTCAAGTAGGGTTAGACTGCTAGTCTATAGTTCATTTGAGTCTTTAATGGTCAGTGAAATTAATGGAATTATGGTGATTTATGTCAGCTGATGATCTAACCTTGTGTCATGTTTTTTCATGGATAAAGCACATGGTTTAGACTGTGGAGCCTTGGCTTTTTCCCTGTTTGGACAAATGAGCACAGAACATCAGAACATACAAATCATAGTTTGTCTATGAAATATCTTGCTATAAACTAGTAAGTTGCCACTGCAGTAAACTTAACATTCAGGTTGTGTTTTTTTTTTTAAATCCTGCTTTTATAAATGGAATGGTTCCCATTCTTCATATAAAAACCTTCTATCAAATGAATACTGTAATTCTTTGCTGTACTTGGTCATGCTCTCTGGGCATGCCTGGTCTTACTCTGCTTTTCTGGTAATAACCTCTAATAGAAAAAGATTTCTAAAGGATTAATTTTGGCAGAAGCTTCATCTTCTGACAGTAACAATCCTACCTAGGGAAGAACATATTTATATTTCTCTGTACTAGTTATCATTCTTTCAGCTCCTTAATAAAGAAAACAGATCAAGCATAATCAAATTCAAATTAATTTTTCATTTTAGTTTAAAGTTTATCTTTTCTTGATTCATAGGTCTTACTAGAACCCCTAATTCAGGACTGTTTCAAAATATCACTCTCTCTGCTCTTACACTTTCAGAAGGGCTGGAAATACAAAATATCTGCTTTGGGTATCATCAACATTAAATCTCTGGAGTATAATGGCAGTTTGTTCTGTACTTTCAACTTTCACCAGTGAACACAGTATCTCAGCTGTTTTTTATTATCTATGCAAGTTGTTGCATGGCAAAAGAAACTAGGAAAAAAAAGCAGCTTAGCTGCCATGTACCTTGTAGCACACCATAATTTGAAGAGTCTGTATTCACTTTTGCGTCGGTAGAGACAAAGAGATGCAGTGCAAGTATTGGTTACTTAAAATCGAAATCAAACACTCTTTGTTTTGTGCTGGTAGTACCAGTGTGACTTGTGTTGTGCTTACATGTATGTTTAGCTTGCTTCTGGACATCTGCTTTATGTTACCTCTCCTTGCTGGCTCACCACCCTCTCTCTCAAACACTCATTTGCAAGCATAAAAAATTTCTGACAAAATAGGAACTGAGGTTTTGGTGGTGTTTTGTCTTGGGCTTTCAGTTGTTTGATACATGAGGCTCCTGTGTCAATTCATCCAGCAACTAAAGCAAGATAGAAATTTTTTAACCTAACTAGTAGCCTTGCTTAATTTAAGATTAATTTAAGATTTCCAGCAAATATTGACAGTATCTTACACGGCACATACAATGACTGGAGAGATTACTGATCAATTTTACCCTTCGAAAAAAGATTTAAAGACCCTCTTCTAAATCATTGTACAAGAGTAAGAACATTCAAATACTTGAGAAAAAAAGGTTTTTGAATGGGAAAACAAAGATTTCCTTAAACAAAATATTTAATGTATTAGCCTCTGAATAACAGTATTGAGTCTTTGCACTTTGAGGGACAAAAGTTCCTTACTCAGATGTGATAAAATTACATTTAGTGTCAAAGGTATTTAAAGTTGAGTGAGAGAGTGCCTTTAGGTGGGCCTACATGTCATGTACTCGTCAAGGTACAAAGGATGTCTGTGGAAGTCAGATGCAAATGTGTTTGTTTATTTATAGCTTGTACCAGCTGATGAATCTAATATTCATTTCACCTTCTAAATACTGCAAAATAGTTGGGTATGTTTATATAATAGTTCAACCACTAGTGCTGGAAACTTTTTGATGAGTTACTGTCCTCCGATTAACTACAAACAAACAAATGAGCTATTGTCTTTGGAGAACTTGCTGTATATCAGCTAGCATTTCTCCTGAAAGCTCATAATTATTTTTTTCTTATTAGAAGATTGTTTTTGTTTTTATTTTGAAGTAAACTAAATGAAAATTCATCATGCTTTCTTTCATATTAGATTTTGGTTTACTGTCTGTTACACAAAAGTCAAAGAAGTAATTGAGTTATTTTCTGTCACTGTTTCCACATAAAGCCTTGCTTGGTCTGTGTTCGGTTGTTCTGCAGAGCTTCCATGAGCAGATCAAAAAAGGTGCTTTAATTGATCAGTTATGGTTTCTTTCCCATGGGGAATCCAGAGTGATATAAATCTGGCAAGCAACATGAAAGACCTTGTATACTCTGCAGTCAATTTGGGTTTTTCTCTCACCAAGATCTGGCAAGGTTTTTGAGATTACTTGTGTAAATTGTATTAAGCTTATTTCAGCTTGCATGGTTAATAACTAGTTCTGTTTCAGTTTCCTACCAGCTTTTAAGAAGGTTGCTACATGTCTGGTGTGAAGAAGCTGTAATCAGATGCTCTTTTGAAATTGAGATGGAGTAATTTTCCGCAGCTGTCCATTCTCTCCTTCTGCCTAGATACTACATAAGGTGAGGTTTTAGTTTAAATAGCTTTCATCAAAGTACACTAAGCTGGTGTGTTGAACCTTGCAAAGACCATTTTTACTTTGTCATGCTGGCTCCGTGTAAGATCAATTTCTTCCTGAGCTAATTAAGAGCTCCTGAGGAGATATTGCCATGCTTTTGTGTTAGTTAATGTCCTTTTAATACCAATTTAAATTCAAAAGGTATGTGAACAACTGTGCCACTGTCTTGAGGTTCTGGAGACGTGCTGGCTCACGCTACATAGGCTTCTGAAGCAAACCCACTTGTAGTGGTCACTTGCTATTATAAGACTTAGGTGGCGTCTTGCTGCAGGATTTCTTAAAGGTATAATTGATTCTTATTGGTAAAAGTCAATAACATTCCTTTAAGTGAATTACAAATCACTCCTTTTATTCTTAAGAGTTATAATCTAGATATAAAACAAAATAAATCAGATTTGGATCATGCAGTATTTCTTTACATGCTAAGTAAGCTGAATGTAAGATTTTGTCTGCTACAGATGTTTGCTGCGTCCCTTGTGCTGGTGGGAATTAAATGGCTGAAAGCCTTGCAAATAGATAAGCACCATTAGCACAGGCTTGTGGAATAACTTTCGTTAAGACCAGTGCATTCATAATTGGAAAGTAATATTCATAGAATCATAGAATTATCTGGGTTGGAAGAAACCTCCAAGATCATCAAGTCCAACCCTTAATCCAACACTATCATGATATTGTAGCAGTTTGGAGTAAAGTCTGGGTTTTGGGGGAGACTGTTCAGCTGGTATTTGGAATACCTGCAGAAATCCTTTGATTATATGAGCTCACTGTAAGCATTATATTGATGATTATATTACATTGCCTCTACAAAATTCCAGTGCTTGGGGCCATTTAAATGTCTTTGTAGTTAAAATACCTCCATCATCCTTCAAAAATGCCATAAAGGAAGATTGCAGAACTGATTAATTTGGTTCATTCAGTAAAAATAATGACCTCTCTTTAAAACCTGTGGCTGCAAAGCTGGTTTAGTGTAAACTCTGTGGTGAATGAACAGAAAGCAATGTGTCAAAAGTGAACTCCTTGATTTACTTGCCCTCCAACACTTACTTCATAACAGTTTACAGTTAGTCCCATATGTATTAATGTTTCCATTGCTCAGTACGGTATTAGAGCCACCTGTAAACAAACTGGGTTTTATTCAGGTGAACTTTTTTATTGTTGTTTGTTAATCACATTTCTTGGATAGGTCTCTTAAGAATTTTGATGTGTGGGTTTTTTTTTTTAAATTCAGGTAAGTTCTGGTAGGGAAGATATTGCTACAAGAAAATGGATAGTTTTAGCTTTCATAGCCATTTTTGCATTGGGTGGACTGTTTAGGCAGGTTAGAGTGGAAGAAATTACCTAGAGAAAGGGGACCCCCAGTAGTGTTTACTGCAAGAGGAGTGGAAATGGCTGGCTTGTGTTAGTCTGTCCCTGGTTTTTGTACTTCAGGAAGCTAACCTTGTAGAGAGAAAAGTCTTCAATGTTGGTGAGCAGCCTGCAAAGAAAGCTATCTTGTCTATTGATACAGCTTTCTCTGAAATGACAATTCTAAATTCCCAGCTGGACTGAAGACTCCTTTACAGTGTTGTGATACAAGATAATAAGCCTTGCAGAATGTTTGATTTCACTCGTGATACTGGAGTTGTTTTGCACTGGTATCCATCGTTCAGTAGCAACACAGTAGCAAATCCATGTGGTTTTCCTATAGAGTCTATAAGTGTCATGGCAGATTCTTGAAGTTTAATTATTGTCTGACATGAATAAGGGGTTTAATACCTGGAAACTTGTTTCAGGTCATCAGATAGGACTATGAAGACGATTAAGGGAATGGATCTTATATATGAGGAGAGATGGAGAGAATTGGGACTGTTCAGCCTGTAGAGGAGAAGGTTCAAGGGCAATCTTATTAGTGTTTCTAAATGCTTGATGGGAGGGAATGAAGAAGAGGGAGCCAGACTCTTCTCAGTAGTGCCTCCTAACAGGACAAGAGGCCATGGGCACGCATTAAAAACCATTAAATTCTGTTTGAACACAAGAGAAGACTATTTTTTTTTGCTGTAGAACATTGGTCAAGTACTGGCACAGGTTTCCCGGAGATGCTGTGGAGTGCAGATACTCAAAACACAGATACATCTGTGCAGATACTCAAAACCGGGCTGGCCAATCTGTCCTGTTGCTCTGGGCAGCCTGCTGTAGGTAACCCTGCTTGAGCCGGGGGGCTGGACTAGGTGATCTTGAGAAGTCACATCCACCCTCAATTATGTGTTTTTGTGAATAGGCCATAAGATGTGTAGTGCATATTTTTTCAACAGGACTCTTTAAATAGGGTTCAAACTTGGGCCTCAAAGTACCCTTGGACTGAAATAGTTCTTGTTGCATTCCAAAGTTATAGCATCTCATGGGAACAATCTGAGTTTTGCAGTTGTGGCTTTCCCCATATTGAGAAAGCATTGCTGTCTGTCACATGCTAGCATAATCAATATACTGTTTTACATAACTTGTTTCTGTAGGTAAGACAGGTACTGGTACCTACTAGTCAGGTCCCCTGATACCCCACAGTGTAAAATCTGCTCTTTAGTTGCTTAAAACGTTTTGTTTGGGCTGACATTTTTCATCCTGTGTGTATGCTCTACCGCCTCAGCTTGTACTGCAGCTGCAGATGAGTTTTAGACTCTGGCTTTCATTTTATTTCTTCCTTTTAGGATGTTATAGATTTAGAAAGATACTTTGATATGGGATCTTGAAGTTGAAGATCTGAATTTTCTTTCCAGTCACAGATGGAAAAGCTAGCCAGGAAAACCTTCAGCTTTCCTTGGTGATCTCAAAATTCACATGGTAGTGTCCTGACATATTTCAGTTTTCAAGAAATCAGTTCCTCTTGTGTAATATATACTTTTTGCTAACTGTTTGAAAAGGTTACTGAGTTCTTTTTTACTCTTCTAATGTACCATGCAGATCTGAACTTTCAATGAAGACAGGAAAACTGTATAGCCTGGGGATTTCATAGCACCTTGTTCCAACGAACAGAAAATCCCTGTCTTGGAAGAACTTTTCTGTACCTGTTGTAGAATGTACTGCTTGTACCTGCTTAGCACATGCACATGCTTAGCTGTGTGTGTTTGTTCAGAAGAACATCAAAGGGCATATCTGAAATGCGCATCAGTTGTGCTATACATTATAATACACGTCTCATGGGAAGGCGTGGAAGTTGAAGTTGAAATGGCTATTTTGCTGATGATTAATCCCAAACAAAAACAACTGCTGATTCCCCGGCTGGCCAACTTGCTGGGACATTTTTATAATTCCTGTGCTCTGTTGTTGGAGATCTCCAATTAGCCTCAAACTGGAGCTCGCAGCCTGTGTGTCAAACAGGCAGCTGCTGGCATGCAATCTGCCCTGAAGTTGTTTCCTTTCCTTTTTCCTGAGATTTAGCGAAGGGGGGGAAGGGGTTGGAGTCACATGGATACAAAGCATTTGATTAATGTCCAAGTCTGTGCTGCTGCGGAGGCTTTCCAACCTCTCAGCTAACAGGGCGAGCTGGGAACCAGTGACCGCTCGTTTCCTCCAGGCTGTGTCCCCTTCCTGACGGGAAAGGAGCGCGCAGCGGGGTGGCTCCTCGCCTCCGGAGCTCGGGCCGCTGTTGGAGTTGGGTGAGAAGGGGCTGAGGCTGCTGCGCGTTGGGGACCGGCCAGACCCGGCTCCGCTGTGTAACTTTGCGGGGTCTTTTGTCGTCCTTGTCCGCAGCGCTCAAGCAAAGGGAAGGCAGCGCTGTTCCTTCTCGCTGCACCATGACAGAGGAAAGCAAAGGGGAAGCCAAGGGGGAAAGCGGGAAGGACTTGGAGAAGCAACTTCGCTTGAGGGTCTGCGTCCTCAACGAGCTGCTCAAGACCGAGCGGGACTACGTGGGCACGCTGGAATTCCTGGTGTCGGTGAGCGGGGCTACGGGCGTCTCTCCTCGCCTCTCCTGAGCTGGTCAGGGGGGAGCGGGCGGGGGATGGCGAAAATGCAAACAGCCAGATCTCCTGCTGATTGGAACTTTGGAACTGGCTCTGTCTGACCTTGCGTTTTAGAGAGGGAAAGACTGCAAACAGAGGTGATTATAGGAGACACATCTATTCAGCACATAGTGTACTCAACACAAGTCGTTATCATTTCTCTCTGAATAGTGTCTGGAAAAACACTGTTTGGAAATAAACGTGCTATAAAGAAAATCTTCTCAGAGGGATGTTCTGTGTCACTTTCAAATAATACAGTTACTTAGGTGAAACTTAGCTCTACTTTAGCTTAAATCAAAATATTCCACTTTTTGTAATAGTAACTACTTCTTGTATAATAGGAGGCAGGGCAGCTGCCTTGGGACAGTGGGACTCACTGCTGGGAGAGGAGCTTCCACCCCGAGCCATGTGGGGTGGCCTCTTTTTCTTGACAGAGAGGGAGAGGAATGATTTTTGAAACGGTTGGGGAGGGATGTGGTGGTGGTGTGTTGTCTGTGTCCCCCCTCGCCCCTGGTCGCCCCTGCTTGGAGAGCCTACACTGGTGATCTCACTTAAGCACTGATGATCTCGCTTCTCTGGGCATGGAGGCTAAGGGGGTAATGTGTTTGGGTTCAGGTCTGCCTTGTGCGTGTGGGCTTGTGTTCATTACAGGGCGCCGCAGTTCCATTACTGAGTGCATTTGGATAAGCCTGAAACACAGTGGTGCAGGGGTTGAGGAGGGGGACAGAGGGGGCTGGTGTGCAGCAGCTGCTTGGCATTAAAGCCACATGTGGCATTCACTCCTGTCTTGTGATACAGGGTCAGCTGGGAAGGTAGCATGTTCTGGTTAGAGCTGTGTTGCAGCAGTTTTAGCTTCCTTCTGTCTCTGACTATCACTGTTGATAGAATTATTTGTGCCAGGTAATACCCTAATCGGAGAAGCAGGAGTTTCCACACTCGCAAAAAGTCAAAGTGACAAAATTACTATAGAACAGATACGGGCAGTGTTTCATTTGCCATGCTCTTGGTAGCGTCACTTCAGGGCCCTGTTGAGATAAATATGTACAAATCATCTGCTCAAGTTTGCAAAAGATGTCACAGTAGACCCCTCATACTTTTCTCTCCACCCCTGTCCCACTGAAGAGGGGAAATCCTTCAAACTGCAGACTTCCTGCTTTGCTGCCTTGAGAGCTGTGAACTTTCTGCTTATTATCATGAAAGAGGAAATTCTCAACTTGGCTGTAACAGGGAGAATAAAAGCACAGACACTCGAGTGAAATAAGATCTACAGAGTAACTTATTTTCTCCATATGCTTATCCTCAGCAGAACCATGAAAAATGGTAAATGGTCCAATGTGTGGTTTGTGTTTTTTTTTAAGAATTTGAACGTATGTGTTTGAGAAGGTGGCTAACTGATTGTTTTGTATGCCTCCATTTAACAATCACATTTTAGCTACTGTAAAAAAATATGCTAAGGGAATGTTCTTCAGTATTTTATCTTACTCCCCAAATTTGGTATATGTCGGGGTCTTGGATTATTTCAGCAAATTTAAAGAATTTGTAATATCTTTAATTTCGGACTCTGCAGTTTAAGACATAACAGATATTGGTGTTCAAACAGTAAATGCTCATCTCCTTCTAGGGAGCAGACTACATATTTCAAGTTGCATCCAAATATTGAATTCAGTAGTAAGTCTTTTTGAAGTTTGGATCGAGGTAAACTAAATAAATCATATGGAGAAAGAAAGGAGGGCTGGAGTTAAATAGCTGATTTATGTCAAGTTTTTCATATTCATTAATGGTTGTGAACAGGGTTCAAGTGACAGTTCAGAGATGTAAATCCTTCGCAGGGAAATGTCATGTGTTTTAACTGCACCTTGGTCTGAGGAAACAACTCCTGAACTTCTCTTTGGCCTAACTGCCAGTACTGCTGTTGAGAGCTGTTGTGGTGGTGGATTTATTGAGGGCCATTGGACTACGGCCAGTGTGGAGCCAGTCACATGCATTTAACATAAGCCATCGAAACTATCATTGTACTTGTTCCTATGGTTATTTCTTGACCTGGAGGTTCTCATTTAGGTGTCTGAGGCCTGTGGTTTGCTTTCTTAAAGCCATTAGCATTCCTAGGACCAGCTCTTCTGAGATACAAACATTAACCAAGCTAACTTTGTTTTGCATCTTGAGGTGGTCTTGGGGCACACAGCCTGGGTTTCTTTTGGGTGCAAGTGAACTGGAAGGTTTTCGGTAGGAACACATCCAACGACTAATGAGTGTACAGTTCCAGGGACTAGACTAGAGTTAGTCTGAAGTGACCTCCCCCTGGCAACAGTTTGGAGTCTCTACACTATTTCTCTGTCCAAACCCTATCCTGTTTTCCAGGATGTCTTGTTAAAGCAGAGGCAGCCCAAGGGTTGAAGTTTCAATAAAAGTTAAGAGTTAGGCTTCCAGGTCGCCTCAACACTGTCAGTGGAGCTCATTTTGGTAGAAACCATGTTTCCTTTATGATTGAATAGCCGCAGTAATTTATAGTCTTCCTAACAGTTTGCGTGGAGTAACTGCAGTTTTCACTGTAGTTAATAGGAACAGAGTATTCACTGAGGTGAATTAAAAATCGCCCAGGGTTGGAGCCCATTTCTTTTTCGAGGTTACAGAATGTAATCTTTTATGATGTGAATGGTTCATATGGAAAAGTACGTTAGCACTTGTGTAGTAGTGGTGGGCAAGAGAGCTAACTTTTCGCCCATTTGGACTGCAGTTTCCATTTTGTGTATATGCCCTTTTGATGAGGTAATTCAGTTAAGGAACAGAGAATTCAGTGATCTTCGATTGGTTGTTCTTGTGTAGAAAAGGAGCAGTATGTAAGCAGAATTTGTGTGGAAGATTGCATATTTCATACCACACCTAACTCATTTTCCTGAGTACTTCATGAGATCTTGCATATTGATAATGTGCACGACTGCTTTGGCTGAGGCGAAATTACACTGACGGGCAGTGTGTAACAGACAGGAGTGTAAGCATAGGCCTCATTTATCTGAGCGATGGCAGGAGGTGGCCCCTGTTGCTGATGCAGTCATGCTGGGGAAATGGGGCTTTGCCCGGTACAGGTTGTGGCAGGTTGGAGAATGAAGAGACTATAAGGAGGGAGTGACTTTGCCAGTGTGTGTCAACATGGGAAATGCTTTGCTGGTTTACCTACACTGGAAACATGTCTATTATATGTTAGATTTATTTAGGTTCTTCAGTTTAAACTGGAATTAAAGAGCATCTCACTGAGAACAAATTTCTGGTTATTTAAATTGGTTTTGTTCCTTTACTACTCTGTGATACTTTATCCTACAGTTATCATCAGCGTAGTGAGAAGCAGCTTGGTTTTGTGTATTCTGTCAAAAGCCTACAAGACTTAAATCTTCTGCTTTGTACTTAATTAATACATTCATTATATTATTAGATGGATGTAGCAGAGTAGCCATTCTTATGTGAGTTCGTTCGCCACTTATTTTTGGCTTTAGACTGTGTAAAAATAATATATATTGTTTCTAATCTGCACTCATCACAAATCAAATTTGAGTGGAAAGGTCTAGTCTTATTAATCTAATTCTCTCAGATCTCCTGAATCTTCCAGTAATAAACTATAGTAGTGCAGCATATTGAGACATCAGTGACACCAAGCAATAACAATTTTGGGCCTGTTTGAGTTAGGTATGTAAACGTAAGTGAGTTGGATAAACTGGTGAAGTCTACTAGTAGTAGCAGCAATGTCTGAGGGAGGAGGCGTGCACAGGAAGTCACGAAGAAAGGCTTGCACTTTTCCTTCAGACATTTCATTATAACATCTGGGGTGCCAGCAATACCAGAGCTTTTGTACTCGTTAGCATTTAGCGTTTCTTAAAAATAAAAAATAAATCCAGTGATGTAAGAATTTACCCAAGGTGCTAAAACATGTTTGAAAATTGTATTTACAGATTTTTTTTTTTTTATAAGATACAGTATGGCATTTCTGTTACAAACTATTGATTCTTTACTGGTTAAATTAGTAGTTGGAATTTTTCTGCTGCTGGGTCATCTGTGAGTTGATCATATAATTTTCCTGTGGCAACATCTTTGTTTTGCAATGAAAGAGAAGCTAGGATCAAGGAGAATTTTTTTTCTTTTTTTTGCTAAAATGCACTTTCTGGTTACTGAATAATTATTTACTCTGTCTAAAATAATTACATGTCATCCAACTGTGTAACTGAATAATCAATATTACCTTGAGTGTTCATGGTAAAAATGCTTTTAGAAAATACTGTGTGACTTCATCAATGTATACCGTTCTTTACAGCAAATGACAAAGTGTGTCTGCTTACTGTGCTCTATGTAAATATAATGAAAATTTCCAATTTTGTTCTATAATCACAATTAGGTGACTCAAGTAAAACTACATAAACTTTTTCAAGATTCTCATTGGTTCTTGATTTTACACTGGGGAATATAGTTGACTTTTTAATGAATGTTTCAAAAAAACCCACAACTCAACATTTTTTTTAATTTTACATGTTTTCATGTAAAGTTTTGTTTACTGTATAAATCAGGGTACTCACCTGAACCCTCAACATAGCAGTAGTAAAGAGACCAGTAAAACTGTGGGTAGAAGTTGCTGAGAAATTCAAGTATTTAATAATAAGTAGAGTTTCCAAAAAGTGGCTGGTTTGTCACCTTGTAACTTGGTATAAGGCTTAGTTTTTATGCTTTATTTAGACTGACTGTTTGGCCAGTAAAGGCAGACCAAGCCTTGAAGAACTTTAGAATGCTGATATACTGTGGGGAAATAGGCTAGATATGATAGTATATAAATATATTTATATATGTACATATTTATATGTATACTTTTTGGGGAGGGGTGAAGAAATGTTATTTTAGAATAGAAACTGGAATTATAATAGATCTGCTACACTTGGTACTTCAGGTGATAGCCATGGAAGTAGAGTTTATTTTTCTATGACAGAGATTGTTTTTCTGGTGTGGTTTCATGTTCTGACAAATTTGATTTTGATGGCAATAGAAGCAGATGTTGGTGCTTGTGTAATCCTTCCAAAACCCCATGGTCTCAGCTGGGGTGACTAGTTAGAGCCTGAAGCAGCTGGTGAAAAAAAAAAACAAGCTAGTTTATTATGTAGACTGTAGTATGGTTCACAGAGTCTCTTCCTTGAATATGTGTATTTCTGCCAGTTAACTGTCAAATCTCAGTTTAATGCCATTAGATTCTACTATGCTATCTTCTCTCTTCTGCTTGCACTGAAGTGGATAAAAGTGTTCGTTTTCTTTAAACGTGTGCCCTGTTAAGGGAAGTCCAATCCTTGCTTTTCAGTGGGTATAAAAAGATTTTGTTTATAAGGCTTATTGCCAGGTCTCCTCACCAGCTGTGTGAGTCCTCAGGATCTGTATTTCCCTGCCACGCTGAGCCTCTCCTTTCTCTTGGCTCAATAGATATTTCTCTGATTGTTGAGCAGACTAATTTGTTGGACAAGTAATTAATAGTAGTTGAGACTCCAGGTAAACTTTGTAAAATTCGGTGTTTGATCAGCAATAGAGGATTTGTATCCTGGATTGAAAATCCTCAAATAGTTATGCTAGATGATGAAATTAGCTGTTGGGCCTTTCAAAAAAGACCACTTTAAAATGATCTTTTATGGCTGTAGTTTGATACAATAACAATGTGTGTTGTTTTTATGTGTATATGTATATATCATAGAATACCTCAAGTTGAAGGGACCCATAGGATGTATCCAGCTCTCTAAACATGCAATATGTATGTCTCAATTACATAATGATTAGTTGACTTCGTAATGGTTTGCATAATTGCATTTAGATTTTATAAAAAGGATTTAAATGAATGGAAGGGAAGGAGTTTAGCTGGCTGCATTTTTTGATAAGGTTATGTGATTTCCTTTCTCTTCAGGGAAAGAAAAACAACATTCTATGGCTACTTCATCATAAGAAGTCTAAAGGAAGTGCAAACACAATTACCATAGAAAGGCAATATCTTTTCCATTCACTTCCAATTTCTGCTGTTTTTAACTTGCTTAAGTGTTACCAAAAGCCTGAATGTGGTATTCTGCTCTTATTTGTCTTTACTTTGCTATAACAACAGCACCACCTGTGGTCTGTATTAGAGTGAAGGTAACTGCTTAAAACTGCTTATTTCTTTGTAACTCCCATCCCTGAGGTTGAAAACTTGCTTTATAGATTATCAAGAAAGATTATTCACATCTCTACTAGCAATGGCAAAACAGCAAACATTTTTGAGAAGAATTTTCAAGCATAAATCCTGTTTGGAACTGTAGTGAATTATATTGCACTAAATACATACTAGATACACACTAAAGAGATACTTTTCAATGGGTTTCCTTTTATTGCTATTAGATGTCCTTAGACTATATTTTGAAAAGCTGCTGTTTAAAAAAAAAAAGGTGGTTTATTTAGCTGTTCAGTGAAAAGTCTTAAAATACTGAAAGGAGAAACTTTTGTTTCATAGCATTTAAGAAACTTTTCTGTTCATAACATTTCGTGTGGACCAAGATGTATCATGTTGAAGACCATGATATGCCTTGGGATGTTGTACAACTTCTCAATTTGTCTGTATTTGTAAATATCATTGTATTTGTAGTGTTGCAGTTATTCCTTTGCTTTGCCTTGTAGCTCAGTCCTGACTCTTCTGCCGCATGCCTTTCACAAGGTTGGAATGTGATTTGCTAATTCAGAAGAGACTATTTGGAGGGGACTGTGGATCTGTATGGTCAGACTTAAGGTACTCTATGCAGCCTAATGCTTATTGAACTGCCGATTGCAGTTATTTTGGATACTTATTGAAATGTGTTTTTCAACTCTCTTCAGTAGTAATTTTTGTCACCATTTTAAAATGCTAGGTGCTTTGAAACTATGCATTCCAAGGTTGGTTTGTGGTTTTTTTTTGGTGGTGTTCACATGAAGAACAATTTTGTCAAAGCAGAGGAGTTCAGAATTAGTAACAGTTTTACACTACAGGAGGCACTGAAGAGTTCTTCACATTGGAAACCAAAAGGGAACTGTGTTTTGTCCAAAATAAGCAATCCAAACTGGCTATAGTTGACCTAATACTGGTGAGGGCAACTTGCCAGTCTGCAGAAGTCTCTAACCATCTATCTGTATGTTACATATATGTCATTGTTTGGGAAGGAATTGGGCTACCCATGAATGAAGGATAGACTTGGATAAGATAATGATTTAGGTTAATAATTAGAATAATTTAGAGTCTAACTTTTTACATGAGTCCTTGTCTTTGGTGAATAGTGTGCATTGGTGTGGGACTCAAGCTGCTCAGTTGGGAACAAGCTGCTCAGGAGGAGTAGAAATCATGCAAGAATGGAGATAGCAAGCCAAAACTCAGCTGACACTGAAATTAGGGATGAGAAGGGTAGCAGAAGGGACTTCCGTATGTACATTGGTAGCACAGGAAGGCTAAGGAAAATGTGTGCCCACTGTTCAGTGGAGAGGGGAACCTTGTAGAAAGGTAACATAGACAAGGCTGAGGTATTCCATGTTTTTTTTCCATAGAGCTTTCACTGATAAGGGTTTCCCTTAGGCTTCTCAAAGTCTGCATGCAAATTTTGTGAGAATATGTCATTGCCTACAGTAGAAGGCACGGTTCTGAAGTACTTGTGGCAATAGGATGTCCACAAGTATGAGAATAGGTGGGATGCTTCTGTGGAAGATGGCTGATGTCCATGTGAGGTCTATCTGTGGTCATCGTGACCGTGGGAAGTTCCTGGTGACTGGGAAAACACGAATGTCAAACGTAGCTTTGGGAAGGTCAAGGAAGAGGATTTGGGGCAGTGTGAGGTAGTCAGCCTCCCCTCAGTCTTTCGGGAGGTGATGCAGTGACTCATCTTCAAAACTGCTTCCATGCAGCTGATGGAAAAGAAAGTGATTGCAAGCAGCCTCTGTGGAGTTACCAAGGGTTAATGGTGGCTGATCAACCTTATTGCCTTCTATGAGAAGAAAACTGACTTAGTGAACTTGAGAGCTATGAATATTGTTAACTTGTTTTGACCAAAACCTTTGTCATGGTCTTACATAGTTTCCTTATGTCCAGATCTTATCAATTTGGACTGGGTGAATAGACAGTAAAGTGGGTGGGAAACTGGTGGGACTGTCAGACTCAAAGGGCAGTTGCCAACGGCACAAAGTACAAGTGAAGGCCAATTATGAATGGTGTCCCTCAAGAACCAATACTGCATCGTGTCTTCAGTAGTGACCTGGATGGTGGGACAGGAAAGTGCACTTTGAGCAGTAAGAGGGATCTCAATAGGCTGCAGTACTGATAGAGCTGACAGCAAACCTCGTTAAGTTCAGTGAAGGCAAACAAAGAGACCTGACCTGGGGTGGAATAACCCTGTGCACTGGTACAGGCTGGGGGGCTAGGAAGGATCTTACAAAAGAGCCCTGGGAATGCTTGTGGACAAGAACTGGAGCATGAGTCAACAGTGCACCCTTGCAATGCAGAAAATAATCAGCATCCCAAGCTGTTTTAGCAAGGGTGTTGCCAGTAGGTCAAGGGAATTGAATTCCACCCCCAACTCCCCCTGCTACTTTACAGTTGAGACCTTTGTGATTTAAAATTTTGGGCTCCCTACTTCAAGAAAAACATTTGCCTACTGAAGCAAGTCTAGTGGATGTCCAGCAAGGTGATGAGAGGTCTGGAGCATATTGCAAAGAGAGGCTGACAGAACAAGCTTTCTTTGACCTTAAAAATTCCATTGAGTCTTCTCTTCTTATTTTTATCTACAGCTCCCTGATGTGTGGCTGTGGAGAAGGTGGAGCCACACTCCTCCTAGGAAATACGCAGTAGAAAGGGGAGAGGCAATGGGAAATTCCGGCTCAGTGTTGGGGGGGGGAATATTATTTACTGTGAGGATGGTCAAAAACCGAAAACAGTTTTCCCAGAGGCTGTGGAATATCTGTGTTCAAAGCTGAACTGGGCAAGACTGAGCAACTTGTTCTAGTTGATGCTGCTTTGCTTGAGTGACTGAGGTTGATGATCTCTGGAGGTCCCTTCCAACCTACATGATTCATCAGTTTTGCAATTTATTGATGTGATGGGGGAAAAGGCATGCTGTCTTGAAGTTTCAGCTCTTCTTTGTTTCCTTTGTCCTCTGAAATTGCAATGCAAATGGCCAGGCTATACTGTTCAGCAAACATATATTCAAAATGTAAGAGGAAACTCGGATACACAGGTATTTCTTTCTACTGTATTATATTTGCTCAAGAAACAGATAACCTGGCATTTCTGTAGTATTTTCTGTTCAGAGATCTCTCAGTGCATTGCTGTCATTAATAAATCAAATCTGAGTAGTGCTACAAATGGGAAACTTGGAGACAAATCTTGATTTTTTGGGTCCTGGTGGAAGTTTGTTGCAGAGCCAGAAATATGATCTGATATATTGATTCCCATTTCAAGACTCTCTGACAGCAAAACAGTCCTTTATATGTAATTGATGGTGGAAGGATGGGTGTCTGCTGAGGAACTGCAAGGAAAATTCTTCAAAGCAGCTTAATTTTGTGTCAGCTTTATTGCTCCTGTTCACAGACTGTTCACAGCTGAAATTACCTAGTTGTAGGGACAGAACTGAGATATTAGGGGTTGACATTTGCTTTAGGTCTCATGAGACCTCCTTATTCTCCTTGGTGCTTTTGGCAGCCTGACTACCAAGTCATCTGGTGTACCTCATGAACTTTCTATTCTTTTCAAGTTCAAGGCTAAAGGGCATTTTAGTGTAGGGGACTGAGTAGGGGAAACAGCTTGAACTGAAGAGCAGTAGAGCGAACAGTAATACGATATAGTAGGGTGGCTTTCTTTATTTCAGTGTAATTTGTGTGATGCAGGTTCCCTGACTAATTGGTAATAACAGTGCTGAATGGAGCAGAGTAAATAATCCACTCCTTGTCTTTCATAGCAAAGTTTTCTATGCCTTCTTGCTTTAAAATGAAATTTGACTGTAGTTGCTGCTGTTTGTACCTGAAGTTTAAATACATAATATGTATTGATATGTTTGCTTTATAAGTAGAGTTTTGTCTATTATAACAGCTAGGGCAAGTAACCAGTATCAGTTCATAGGGATATTTACATTAAATAAGCTTTTTATATTTTGCCCTTGAAATGTACTGGTAACTTCTCAGGGTGCTTAAATGGAGTCATTCCTAGAGTGAGGGGATAAATGTGTTCCTACATGTTGATTTAGCAATCCCAGCCTCATGCCTAAGTCAAACATGATGTGATGGAGGAGTGTCAGTGGAAACAGAGTGCTCTTAAGACAATTCTCAGAAAATAACTTGTTGCCCTGTTGGGTATCCGTGTTAGAAACATGTTACAGATGATCTCAACAGGAACATGGTACTGTAGTGGAGAGCTGAGTTGCTTGAGGGGTGTGCATGGTCTCCTGTAGTATTTAAAGATGAGGTGTTAAGAGCTCCATGAGAAATATAAATCAGTTTGAATATTTTGGATTAGGCAGAAGCAATCAGGAGGCAGACTGAATAGAAAAGGAGAAACAGGCTGCAAAAATGGAGAATATCTAGGCTAGGAAGAGTTAGCTGTGATATTTATGCAGTTAATCCTCATTGTAGCTGGTTAGGTGTGAGCTGGGCCATGGGAAGTTCTCTGTACTTGCCCTCTTGGTAGATAATAAGGCTGGTTTTGTTTGCATCACAAAAAAATAGAGAAAATATAATTGGGTAGTGGCTGCTCAGAGCTTAGAGGCTTGCCAGGTCTGAGTGGCTGACAATGACTTATGTACGTACTCAGCAGTCTGAGAAACAAATCTGAAGGTAGCACTTGAAACGTATGTGTGGCTATGACCTCTGAGTCCCTACCTGGAATGGCTGGATCATATTTCAGGAACTAAATCAGAAAGGCTAAACTACAAGAGTTTTCTCACTTGGGCTAGAATTGTGTTTGTGCTGGTGAATGTACAGGGTTTTTAAAAGCCGAATTTCTTTGCCTTACTTACTTCATGAAGTTGTGCTAACAGAAAACCTTCAGAGACCTTTATCTTGGGGGTTGTTTAGGAAGAGTTTGCTGGCAAGCAATGGAGGGCAAGCTTGATAGCCAAATATCTGTACTGGAAACATGACTTTGTAATGGGCACAAACTGGTGAAGTAGATGAGACGTCCTGTGGCAAACCATGGTTAATCTGTATTAGGGCTGAATTTATGGTTGTGCTGTATGATCTTAAAGGTCTTTTCCAACCCAAACCATTTTATGATTTTATTTGTGTCTTGCCTGCCACACCCAAGAACATGAACATTCAAAACACAATGAATATGTATCTAAAACAAAGCTGGTTTTATGTTAATACTTAGCTGAAAAATCTATATTGGGGATTAGCTTCAATACTGATTACTAGGTGACAGCACAGAAGTTGGTCAACACCTGAAAGAATTCATTAGTTTGAATTTTCTTTAACAAAAGATACCAGAAGAAGCATGAAATTCCCATTTTATGTTATTGAAATAAACTAGAAAGTACTAGATACAAAATGAAAGAATGGTAAGCAAGATTTCTCTTCCCTGGCCTTGAATACACTTCCAGGATATTCTCAGGTTTCTTAATTGGACATGTTTTTACTTTTTAGTCCCTACTGGGACATTTTGAAAAAAAACTATTCACTAAAAGCACAGAGTTATAAAATTGAAATGATGTGCTGTATAACAAAATGATTGATCTCTGGGATGCTACGAATTTGTGTAACAAGACTGGAAAACCACTTCATTTTATTGCTTATGATGTGCTAAGTTACCTTACTGAAGGAATTTAAGCATATGGTGTATCCAAATGCCTGGAAGAAATAGCATATGACAGGATGCTGTGAAACAACGTATTTGGATTCTGTCGTGTGAGCTTGGTAAAAGTGCTTGGCTTTAAAAGAGTCACAGAGGCATTTGAAGCTTAAACAGGCATGGAAGCAGCTGAAGGTCTACAGTGTATAAGCGCTGTTTTCATTAAGAAAATACCAAAACTTACAAGGTAGAGGGAAGGAAAAGAGTGGGATATAACCTGTAGAGTTCCTGTTCTGTTACTTGTAAAATGTTCGTTGCTGGTTACTTCCTATTTATTCTTTTATTTCCTGTAGAGGACAGTTATTTTGCAGAAGCCATATAAAGCAGGAAGACAGTAAATAAGTCCAGATTCGTAGAATGGCTTTGTAAAAATGGCCACCCCAAATCTATAATGATAGCTGCTTCCTTCCTTTTAGTGCCTGCTGATTTTTGTTCCTTAAAGCTTATAAAATACCACTTAAAAATGAACATGCAGTATAAGATAAAGACCTAAAATGAGAGGTGTTTGTATGAGCCTATGAATTGCTGTAATAGATATAATAAAAATCAGTCACAGTAATTTTTCTTAGATTGGTAGTGAGTACTGTTGCTTAAGGAAGATGCATCCTTCCTAGCTTTAGGCACTGGTAATTTCGAACCTGCCTGTGCCTGAGATTGTGAATGTAGAGCCTGGATGTAAACTCAGTAATCTCTGAATTTGCCTACTTTATTTCTACAGTTTGCATTTTTTTTGGCATCAGTAACTTTTGAACGTGTTTCCCACAAAATGATTTCTTTTGCTCATTTTAAATGTCCAGCCTGAAAAATTCACTAAGTGCTTGCATTTCTATTTTTCTTGTTAGAAGTCCAAATCTAATTACTTGTGTTATGAAAGCCCTCATCTTTCAAACTCTGTTGGGATGAATTCTTCTGGTGTCAGTATCGTTGATCTTCACCCTGGCTTTGTTCTTAGGGTAAAAATTAAAATCCCTGAGTGTGTCTAATAGATGTTTGAGGTACTGAATTAAGATTTTTCTTGTAAAGAAAGATGTTAAACAATTCTGCTATTGCAGGGTGCAGTTAGCACCTTTCTTAGGTCTTGCTTTTTGTGCCTTTATATATTGAAAGTGATTTTTTTTTCAGTTTGGGGAAGATGCTTGAAGTATGACTTGTAGCTGCTCTTTGCTTTCCTTCTCACTGTTCTGTTTTGCACTGTGTGTGGGGAAAAGGTGTGGAAAGAGAGCTCAGTGAAGGACAAAAGGAGTCAACACCAGGAATAGATATGAAGAATGAGAGGGATGAGGTTAAAGGAGAAACTGCTCTGGAATTAAGAGGGGGAAAATGCTTGAAATGAAGAAAAAAGTAACAAGCAAGGTAGAAAAAAAAAGAGGGAATGGTTACTGTTTCTTCTCAAAATGAAAAAGCACACCAAAAATGCCTTTGAAACTTGAAGCATGAGATTTTCTCGTGTTGTAGTATTTGTGTTAATAGAACAGGCAGCACTGACTTTTACGGTTTTAAATTAGGTACCACTCCTGGTCCCAGAAGTTAACAGTGTTGGATGGTTGAAGTGAGTGTGGCTAGCAATAAGGTAGAAATGCAGTTTCTTAGATACCTTCAAATACAGTCAGCTTGAGGTGTGAAAAAAAACATTACCTTTGCATTTGGTTATAGTCTGCTTGTTTTCATTTATTGTGTGATAAAATATGAAGTTTCAGTGATTATCAAGAGATAATTGAGAATTTTGCAATTGAAGAGAGCAAAGCATGAGCGGTCTTTAGCTGATCTCAAGCTTACCTTTCTCTCATTTTCTAGATAATGCGACTGATTTAACATTTTGAAAGTAACAAGTTGCAGATTACTTTGTAAGGGTGGAAGTATTTTCGGCAATTTGTTCTTTGGGTTAGTATTACAGTGGAGACCTCTTCAATAGAAAGATTGTATCTGCTCAAAGTAGAAAGGTTCGTTTTCTAATAAGATGTTGATTCTATAGTTCAGTTACACAAACCAACACGTAACTACCATTAATAATAATATTATTGGAATTAATGAATGGAAATTACAAAGTTAATTGGATGTGGTTACCACATTTAAATACATTGTAATGTACCTGGAAGCATTCATTATGTGGACAAGGGCACAAGAGTGAAGACCTGATAGCAATAACTTCTGTTTTCGTTTACTTTAAGGTTACTCCTCATTCATTTATCTCTTTGACAATGCGTGAGATCCTGTTTATTAAGAATAATGCCTGGAAGTTGGCGATTATATTCTGTATGAGCATGTTAATTTCTTCCCATATGCTATGAGGTTGTCCTCACAGGAAATAAAGGGACTTTTTCCCGTGTTTAGTTATACTGAACTGTTACAATAGTCAGAGAAGACAGAAACAATGGGAAGGAAACTTTCCTGTTTTCTGCAGATATTCAAGAGGTCTTTGGCCCCAAGGAAGGTAAAGCTTTCTTCAGTCTGTCTGTGAGTGCACAAAGTACTGGTTTTGATTAGTGTGTGAAGTTGCTGTGATCTCTATTGAAAAGAAGTGCTTTATTCTCTTAGGTGTTCTACCTGTCTTGACTACATTTTAGTATTTGCATCTAGAAACAGTAGATTACAGCAGGGAAGGCTTAAAATTCCCTGTTTATAAATTTTCAAATGTATTGTGCTATGGTTAGGTTGCTTTTGTATAGGTCATGAAATAAAATTACATTAAATAATCACATTTATGTACCTACTGTGGGTCTGAGTCTGGCATCCTTAAAAGGGAGGCAAAGGACAATATGAATATAGTGGACTCAGAAGCTTTTGAGAATAATAAGGATGTGAAGTGTAAAAAAGAATCATGCTTTGATTTTGTGTTTTCAGTATACTGTGCCAGAGCAAAATTGGGGAAAGCTGGTAAATCAGTGTCTCAGCAAGTACAGGATCTGACCCTCCCGAAAACCCAACTGTAAAACCCCCTTCAGTCAAGATTCAGCTTGATGAGTTTATAAGAGACTGCTCAGCTTTGCATTTCCTATACACGTATTAAAGAACACTCCTGCAAGCCAAGGTTAAAGGTTATTCTAGCTGGAATACATGAAGATAAAAGTTTAACAGGAACTCTAGTTCTGATACAATTAATTCATCATTTCATTCAGTAGGCCAAGTGAAGAAACATTTGCTAAGTTAAAAACTGTGTTTTAAAAAGGTAGTTTATTATCTGCTATTCTGTCACATTTTTAAGTCATTAAGTTGACTAGTTACTACTCAGTCTTAGTAAGTTCTTACCTTAGATTTTGTAATGCAGTCTTTAATGTGTCCAGTCCAGTAAAACATAGGTTTTCCAAATTCATTTGCAAGATACTTGTTCACTGAGAAATGGTTTTGATAATGGCATCCTTTCAGACATTTTCTTGGGTCTGAGTAAAAATTTTCCAGTGAATTGGCAAAAAGGAATTGCCTTTTATCTTCTGAATCTTCTCCTACTTCTCTGTCAAACCTATTTTGTATACAAATGCCACTTTACAACAGTTATCAATGACAGTGTTACATAAAATATTCAGTGCTCCTGATATTTAAGCTGATTTTATGAATGATTTTGTGTGAACTGTGTAAACAAGTGTTGCTTTCTGCTAGCAATTACTGTATCATGAAAAATGAAGTTAATTTGGGCATCTTGTGAGAAATGTGTGCTGGAAATATACTGGATTAATTAGTTTTCATCTGCATTACAGCAGCTTGTAGCACAGAAAGTAACAATGAATTTTCTTGCTTGTAGCTTTTACTAATAAAAAAAATGAATAGCTAGATTTGGACCAAATGGTATTGCAATATATATAAAAAAAATTTAGTACCACAGCTACTATTATGCATTTGCATACAACTGAAAAGTTCCCCATACTTGCTTGTCAAGTATAATTTGGCTTTTGACTGCAAGAACTATTATATGTAAACCAGGATTTTGGCAAAATGTTATTTTATGTCCAAAGTGTTTGTTCTTTGTATGCTGTTGTCTGTCTTAATGTGCCATGGCAATAAAAGCTGTAATGGCTATTCCATTCCATTTCCTGTTTTGCAGCCACCAGACAGCTCTGGGCTAATACAGTGCATCACAGTCTGACTTTCCCATTTATTTCTAAACCTTTTAATTTCACAGAGTAAACATTTCTCATATGCTTGCTAGGGGTAACAGAAGAAGCAGTCACTATGGTTATCCCATGGAATTTCAAAAGGAATTTACTGGTATATTACAGCAGTTCTGGTTATTGACCCTTTATTTCTCCCATTAATTCAAATTTTAGTTACTTATTTTTGTCTGGCGGGAGATAGTGATGTTCTTGATAGGTAACGACTCAAAAGCTAGGTGCAACATTCAGTGGCAGTAGGGGAGCTATAGCTTTACTTTGCATTGGTGGGAAGCAAATATTTGCATATTCAATATTCCTGTTGTGGTATGAAGTCTTGTACAGTGAAAGATTTGAGGTTCTTTATGCTTAATGAAAAATATAGATGAACTGCAGACTTGCGACATGCTCTGTTAACTTCTCTAAGACTTTGAGAGGAAAGCATAACTGGTGCAGAGAGGATCTTGGAATAGTATTTTTGGCCTTTAAAAAGCCTCTACCAATACAATAAACTCCAAGATTTTAGGAAATTACTGTCTTCATGAATTTTCACAGTTCGGAAAAGTGGCTACTACAGGACAGGTGCTATCAAAACTCGACCTATGTAAAAGCTTTTCATATCACTTTATAAATTGTTTTTTATTTCAGTAGACTTTCAATACAGATAAATGTAACCCATTGTTCCCAGTATGTCTCTAATTTACCTGCAACCCAAAATATTATGTGGATTGATAAGCCATGCTGAGTCATGACCAGACCTCATGAGTGCAGTTGTTTATCACATTTAATTTTTGTAGAAACATATCACTAAAACAAATTTTAGACCTTTCATTTTCGGCCTTTATTTTGTTTCTGTTGTATATTATATGCATATTTTCTTCTCTGGAAGTTTGTATTTTTTTTTTTAAAAGTTTGGTGTGTGTAGTTTAATACCATCTCATTGATTTTTTGAATTTAGGTCGCATATTTTGTATCCATGGGATGAATATGTTACTTTATCATTTTTCTCTTTTTTGATTAGAAGTGTACAATAAAATTGTTCAAAAAGCACTATAGATCATCAGTAACTGATATTTGAACTTGAAAGCTCAGAACAGTGCTTCAGAATATTTAAGGACTATAGACAATCCTGGAAGAGTATTCTGTGATAAATGGTTTAAAGAAGTTTCAAAATCTTTGTGAAATCCCTAAGTAGTAGCTCCTTGTAAATGGGTGCATCCACAACAGGCATCAACCTATCACTGCTGGTCCTTACAGCTCTGACTTTCTGTAGCTGTGTGTGCACAGGCTGCGTCCAGGGTACAGAGAAATAAGAGTGTCCATGTGAATCTGCTATTTCTAGAGGATCATTAATATCCTGATAAAAAATGGATAATTAATGTAAATTAGCCTGATGCTGTGCCCAGGCTAAGACAAAGACCTGAGGAACCAGCCTGGTGGTTAAATTTCAGTTGTCCTCAGACGTCCAGTGCTTCTGGTGCAGAGTGAAAGCAGTTTGGCTGCCAGTGCTCAGGCTGCTCCCACCTATTCACACGGAGAAGGACTTAGGCCAGGGACTTCATCTCAGCTCCATGTGTACTTACATTTGATATTTTTCTCTTTTTTAATGCTCTTTTAATGACTGCTATTCAGGAATTTGGCACTTGGCCTCAGGGAATTAGATTCTCCTGCTCGTGCCCCACATAGGTTCAGATTTTTTAATTGAAATATCTATGTCTGGTTTTTCCCCTTAATGAGAAAGAATGGTTTCAGTGATAAGTACTTTGATGATGCAAGAATGAAAATACTTTTTTTGATTGCCTGTAATTTTCTGTAAACAAACTTTTGCCCAATAAACTTCTCAATTTGTGTGCTCATACTTATGAGTGTTCTGTTAATTTGACTGTTAATTGGAGATCATGGGAAAAAAACCCTTAACTTAAATTCTGAATGAGGAAGGGAATGGGTTGCTGATCCCAGTCTGTCTAATACCAGATTTATTTTCAGGTTTGGTTTTTTTTTTTTCAGGTAAAGGGCAGACAAAGCAATAATGTGTGAGAATAGTTAAAGAACTATGTGTGATATGTGTCTATGGAGATATGAACAGGTGTCTGTCTTAAACTGAGACATCTGCTAGAGGTGCCTGTTTTAGGAGTCATTTATCTAGGTAATTAATGTGCAAAGAGGAATTGCTTCAAGGACTAATTCGGGGTTAGCAGGCTATTATTTTTTTTTCCTTTCAGTTAACAGTTAAGTGCTCTTTCTAAATGCTGATGGATAGATTTCTTTTTTACCTTTGCATGATACATTTTTCTATAATTGTATTAGTTCAGCAGCAAAAATTTCCATCAGATTTGCTTATAACTTTTTAGCTTTAGGTTTCCCTGGAAAACTGTTCTTATGCTGTGAAGAATTACTTAATTTGTATTCTGTTTTTAACTTTTAGTGTTTTCTGTCTGTCCCTGGTATGGGTAAAAGATGACAGATTTTATTACTTCTCTTTGGTAACCACAAGAATGAATTTATTAAGTGACCTAATTGACCGTGAATAAAATATTTAAATTTCCAGAAGTGTACTTAGTGTCTGTGTTTCTAAAGGCTCTTACAGGAGCTACTGTATGTACTTCTAGCTCAAAAAAACATTAAGAAGTTAACATTCTCCTGGAACTCTAGTGTTGTAATGGATGTGCTTTGTCTTAGTTTAAATAAATGTTTACTTTGAAAGTCCAAATTTACATTAGCCAAAGACTGTTGGTGTGTACTGTAGATTGTGTATTCTGATAAAAGTGCTGGATAACACATAATGGATAAGTGGTCTCCGAATGCCACAGTTATTCTGAGATTTACAGGTTATTTATGGTACATTCAGGCTTTCATTATTTGGAACAACTGGAACTCATACCGTGCTGTTCCTGTCAGCGGTGCCACTTCTTGCTGTGGGTGGGTATTCTGACAACTGGCATCTGGAGCCGTTGCTGGGAGGACCAGACACAGAGACTGATGAATGCTACGGCAACTGCTAGTGCTGCCAATAACAAATTGCAAAAGAGGAGACTTGAGTGTCTGGAATTTTATTTTCTTAGCTCAAGCATTTTAATAATTATGGGTAATTTTAAGTCTGTGGGTGCTGGAAGCCTTCTATGGGTCTTCTGGATTGGCTGAGGAAATAGAGTGAAGGGTGAATTTAGCTGTCTGCTAGTGATGTGTCTGAAATACTGAACCTCTAGCTACTTCTGTCTAAAGTAGATTGGCTTGCCATGGTGCCAGAAAACATGGTGTGAAAAGCTGATTCACCATCCTGCTGAACAGGATCACTGGTAGAGAGAGTAGCCATTGATGCCGCTGGGGGAAAGAGCAGCAGGCTTTGGGAACCTGGCAGAGATAACTGTTTTGAAAACAGGTAAAAGAAAGGGCTGGTTAATTTGAAGATGCTGCAGGGAAAACATAGCAATGGGATAAGAGAAAAGGCAGTGCTTCGCGTGTTAACAATAGTTAAATATAAAGTAGTTTCTTTCAGTGGTAGGTATGTGCTCTGTGTTAGCCAAAAGGTAGCTGGACAGTGTTTTATTCATTTTAATTGGAACCCCCCCCATTTGATCTCATGATGTAATTTTTAAAGATTTTAAGGTGAAAAGAAGTAGTTAAAGATTTTATATTAATAATTTTGTAATATAGAGAAAACATGATGAGTCTTTGTATGGCACACTGTGATAACTTCATTTTGCGTGTATTTAAGTACTCAGCACAAATTAAAAACTTATCTTTCTTGTTTTATGGCCAAGTTAGTTAAGCACACTACATTTTATTTTAATAAAGAGATAAGATGCAAGAACAGACTTCTGTTTGTGTCTAGTCCGGAAACTGCCACCTTCATATTTTGTAGAACTTAATTAAACATGAGGGAAAGGGGCAAAGTGAAGGAAGTGGTGGGGCTACTTTCCTAATGTTGGAGAATTGGCTTTTACTCTTGTGTGCGAATCCAGTCAGTTCAACCAAGTGAAAAAGCTCGGAAGCACTCAGTGGAGGCTAATTAGAAGCCTCCAGTGTTGCTCCCCACAGAATCTGTTCGCACTCAGTGTTCTTGGCACCCTGCACACCGCTGCACTGACTTCACTCTTCATCTGCCATTTCCTACAGCCTAATCCAGTCCACAGATACTGGCCTGAGTGGGATTATCTGAGCAGTTACATCTCTGATAGCCTGGACCCTTTCAGTACCAAACCTTAAAGCTTAGTTGGGAAAGACTTTGTGCCTCTTCTCCTACTTGACGAATGTGTCAATAAATGCAGGATCGGGGAGAAGGAGTATAAAAGCAAAAATCAAAAGAATTATGAACTAGGAATGGATGATGGCAAGCAAGGGAGCACAGGCAGGAGAAACCAATAAATTGTAGGGAGAAATCAGTACATTTGAGTGCACTCTCCATGAAAAACTTGGACTGAAATTCTGGGTTGCTGTGTCGACCTGTTTGCTCCTTGGCTATTTAGAAATAGTTGTGAAACACTGGAGGTGTGACTTCTTGTTGTGGTAAACTCTGAGGATTACATTATCTATTATATTACCAGTTAGTCTATTGAAGCAGTAGAGATTTCTGCTCTGAATGTAAAGGCTAATGAGTTTTACAGAGGTGAGTATCAATTTACATGGCAGAATGTATGTTTTTCATCTTAAATAAAATTCTAAAACGCTTACTAGAGGTTAGCATATATCACTGCTCATGTTAACTCAGTTGAGGACTGAGAGAGACAGGGCAAGGTCAGTTTTTGTTCCAATGCCTGTGGCTGGTGTCTGTTGAAGTTGTGCTAACTCTGTTACTCCTTGTCTTGGTTGTTTTCACTGTTACCATATGAATTACTTTTTTTTTTCATATGGGATCTACTTGATGTTGTAGATAAAGACCTGATTTGTGCAACAGTGTTAGGACATCCAGGGCAACTAGGCCAGCCCCTACTCTTTCAGTTAGCCAGAATTTTAATCTTTACTCTGCTTCCTGTCATGATCATCTCTTTGCTTGACCAAACCCTTTTTTTTTTTTTTTTGCAACAGCTAGGGCATATGTTTTATTGAGGCTCTATCATGTGGTACAATTGGAGTGATCACAGTAGAAATTCACTCTTTTACAGTATATCCTCTGTTATGAAATGTTCCGGAAGACCTCTTTGAATCCTGTCTTTTGACAAAGCATCTGCAGTTTTGCTGTCTGTTATATCTTTGACTATAAGACAAAGAGATGCCATGTGTGTTGGATGGAGAGAGATGATAAGGAGGGCTGCCTCTGGAGTCTTACTGTTCCTATGCTTGGGAAGGGTTTCTTGCATGTGGTGGAGATCAGTAACCTTCTTGGCACTAGAAGCCAGAAGCTTCCTTGATGGTTTGGAATTGATCTGTTGTGGTCTTTGTATATTACTGTACGTAACTTGAGATGCACTAGAGTATACTTTTTTAGTAAAATGGGATTTTTTTTAAGTAGTTTAGCAAAGCAGAAGTGTTCATTAATGAAAACCGCAAAAGCCCAAGGGTTTAGTAATACTATTTGAGTGCATAAATTCTTCGAGTAGATAAATAAAAAGAACTTTTCTTCTGGAATGAGAAAACTTGGTTATTACATCAAGAAGTTTCTGAAACTTAAGTGTTAAGCTTGGAATTATGTGCTAGGAAGTTCAGTAAATCCATGTTTCAAATGGCAGAAAACCATTAATGTAGGATTCTAGGGGAAATGGTAGTATTTCATAGCTCTGCTGTTTACATGTGTATATGGAAAATTGCTTTGAGAAGTGCGTTGTTGAAGTTGTTCTAAGTAATATTTGAACATAGTAAAGACTGTAGAAGAGACATAAACAAACATGCATCTGAAACAGACGTTCTGTTTGTTCTTTGAAATTCTTAATAACCTGTTCTCCAAGTCTGGCTCAGCTCTTAAGTTAAATGAATTACTTGACAGAAGCTGGTTCTTTATCCAGATATAGCAATATTTTATATTTAAAATTTAGCTTGTTACGAACTTCTTTGGTTAAGTAGGACATCTATCACTAATTTTGAAACAAATGTGGAATTTCATTGGCCTAAATAGATTTTGTATTATTTTGTATCTCCTGAAAACCCACTGGCTGTAGTACTTTAATCAAAAACATATGGTAGTTCTTACGAGTGAATAGAACAATAGGGACTTTGCTGTTAGAGTCATTGTAAGGTAATAAAGTTTTTTTGGTTTGTTTGGTTTTTCTTCTCGATCAGTATGTCCTGATACAAAAAGAAAGTCCAGCCCTTCCAGGCAGTGGGGTGCAGAGTCTCTGGGGTCAGCAGTAACTTAGGAAGAGTATGCAGAGAGGTCAGAGATCAATGTAGGGGCCTATTTATCAAGGGAATGAGTCCGGAGGGCTGCCTCGCTATTGGTTCACAAGTTGATTTAGAAACCAGAAGTGAAAGCTGCAAAATGGAAAGCGCAGCTGAGATCTTTCAAGCGAGTGCATTGATGGCACTGAATGCCTTTCTGGGTCATGGTCGTTTCACCAGCAAAGGGTTGGTTCCCCGGGACCCCAGCAAAGGGAAGGGCGAAGGCCCCAGCTGGGCGGGGGGAGGAGGAGGGCATGTGGCTCACGCCGCTTCATTCACAAGCAGAAGGATGGCAGAGGGCCCAGACTCTTCATAGAAGTCCTGCATAGCAGCTTTGAGCCTAGATTCATGCCACTGATTAGATGCAAAGTTTCTTTTCATTCATAGCAGCCAATTCGTTCCAGCGAGCAGAGAAACATAACATGAAGCATAGAAAACAGTGAGCGGTTGCCAGTTTCGAGGCAGATTAAAACCTTTTTGCTGTAGCTGAAGTATGCTTACCATGTAGATTTCCCTCATCATGACTTGTTTTCAAAGTTAAACACAATAGCAGAGTGAGCTCTAGTAAGCATTTGGTATGCTTTGAAACTTTGCTGCCTAGCTAATTAATGTGGTTTCAGTTTGGAGGATGGGTGGTGATGCTGTTGTTTTTGTAAGGAAAAAAACTCTGTGGAGAGTATAGAATAAAGCTGCAATGATTGGTATGACTGTAATCATATTTTGTCAGTGATTTTTTTAAACTTGAAAACTATCCATACCTGTTTTCACATCTAATGCTGTTGCATACATCTCTAAATAGAACTGTATATATAATTTTTAATATGTGGTTTGGTTGTTCCCCTCTCTCCCCTTCCCCCCTCAGGTTATGTTAATGAATGAAAACTGTTAATTGGAAGACAAAACTGTTTCCAGTAAGGACAAAGAATTCTCTGAGTGGCTGAAAAAACTGCAGAAAGCATACCTACTTACTAGCTGTTAATGCTCTAAAGATGCAGGTAGTCTGTATGCCTTAGAAAATGAATTTGCTTCCCAGCTTTTGAAATATGTGGAGCAAATAATCTTCTTCTGTACTGTCATACCTTTGCTGAGTTTGAATAGGTCTGCAGAGCTAGAAATGTAAGCAGTTTTTTTTTTAACTGTTGTTACTTAGATGCTTGAATAACAGTCACTTTTGAAATGCTGTCTTGTTCTAGTTTTGTGGCTTGTGTTACATCATCAATGTTTGGGGTTTCGGGTTAGTTTATGTCTAAGTTGCTTTGTAAAATGAAATTAAAACCACAGTAGATTTATTTTTGTGTATGAAATGAGCCTGGACCTTGCTACTGACTGGTAGGTAAAGGGCCATAAAACTTCCAAACCCACAGCTGGAAACATCAGTAGTGATGCAGTTATGGGTTCAGAGCATGTGAAAAGTTTAAATATTCCAAGGAATTAGAGATGATGGTGAATCAGAATAAAAGATCTTAGTGATCTAAATTCATAGCATGAGTACTGTCGTGCCCAATCGTTAGTAGGTCTGACCAGAATAAAAGAGTGTTTGTTTATTATTGCCATCTGAGGACATTCTTCTTCCCCTCTATTGCACTAAGCTGTCTGCGCTTTCTCATGATGCCTAAAAATGGAAATAAGTCTTCGTAGCTGAAATATTTGTGTAGCTATTTTATTTAGATGTTTTGTTTAGTCCTTAAGAATACTCAGCTGTACTAAAGCAGAGTTGAGAGGTGGTATTTATATTATTTGGGCCCAATAGAAAAGATGTTCAGGAAAAAAGACTCCAAAAAGTGTATGAAAACAAAACAGTAGTTACGACAGTGCCCTGGATGATGATGATGATTAGACTAATATTTCTGCCATGTTTTTCAAGCATTAAGAAGTGTTCTCATTGTTAGTGGGACCCAATTAAAAATAATTATGTTCTGGCATTTTCCTTTCTGAGACAATTTGGACAGCAGTGTTTCTCTGTTTTCTGCCTTGAAGTTTAGGATATGAATTGAATAGAAATTTTTGGTATTTTTTTCAGATGTGGTGCATTAAGGATATCTCCAACATGTTAATACGTTAATATTTGAAATGCAACACATTATACCTCGTATTCCATGAGTCTTGAATTACAGGTCAAAGTTTTCAGCAACCATATGCATTGACTTATGAAGCTCAATGCGATTGTTAAATTTCTTGAGTTTTTTATCTCTGTGAAATCCATCAGGCAGTTGCAGAATATCACCATTTTTTGCATTTTCAAAAGACTAGGCTACATAAACCCAGAATTGTTTTAGGATTTTTTCCATTGCTTCCTTATATGCAGAGAATTATTTCCTTTGTTTCATTGTGTATAGTTTGACAGGTATAAATATAAAGTAAAAGAAAACAGCTTCTGATACAACATTTTTTTCCTAGTGATACATCTCCAGTACTACACAGATAGCCTGGCTTCTTTCTTATAAATTGGGGAACAAAATTGTCTATTTTCAATATTGGTAAAATTTTTCAACCCATGAAATATGTATTCAATGGAGTACCCAAGAATTTGAGGAAGAGAATATATTAATTATTCTTGATGATGCCACTGTATTTCTTATTTTATGAAATGAAGATTGTAGTTTTGTTGCTTCTGAATGAAGCCTAGGGATTTTTTGAAGGTGATCAAGGGAGTCTGAAGACTATATCTCAATGAAACGCAATGTGAGTTAGCGGTATGATCTATAACGTGTCTGATATTTCTAACAGGAAGACTTCCAGGCATACTTGTCTTTTCTAAACAAATTTTTAACAAATTACTCGAGTGCAGAGGTCCTGTGCTCTACAGTTGGTCTAATTAGTCTGATCCTGATCTTCATGCTCTTTGCCAGCACCACACCTCAGTGGTCTGAGTTACAGGCTTCACTGTAATGATATTTCCAGACAATCTAAACCCTCCATAGCACTGTAAATACCTGTGAAAATGGAGGACAGGCTAAGAATACTACAGTGCTTTAATGAGCTGAAATTTTGTTTTACTACTGCAAGGATTTATTAAAAAAATCAAATGGGAAGTTATACTTCAAATATTATACTTAGGGTATACTAAAAAGTAATTAAATTGTAGAAATCTGAGATTAGATGTGTTGATGACATGCAGATGCCCTTAAGTTTACAGGGATAGGATGATGACAACTAAGTATTGCATTTTCTGTACTTTAAGTTGATTTTAAACAATGAAAAACTCTGCTTGTCATAGTTTTGTTACCCAACAAAGTTTGCCAGTAGTAGGGGTGTGTCCATTGGGTTTAAGTTGTTGTTTTATGTCACTGGTTTTTGTATCAGATTACAGAGAAGTAAAAACTGGGAAAGGTTTCCAGTGTTAAGATTCTGAGGATGCACACAGGCAAAAGTATTTCTATAATGAAATACTCTAATTAATGCAGTTAATTGAAAAAGAACTCAAAGAAAGGAATTTATATTTTTATTTCAAGGATCAGTTTGTGCTACAGTAAATGAAAGAAGTCCAAATTTATGGTTAAAATTAATAATCTTTGGAATTTGGTCCGTAGGCAGACTATTAACATTTGTAAGTATTTATTTCCTGTCCTAATTCTTATCTTTCTGTAACTTCTCTTACTGTGTTGGGTTTTTTTTTTTACTAGAAGTGCTCTTAAATATATTGCTCACGGGGTAAATTCCTTCACATAGCTCATTAAATTGAGTGATTTGCTTACTGTTGTAGCCTCGTCCAGGCATTTGTTGTGTGTTCCTAACTCTGAAATTTCTTGCTTATATTTGCTTGCTAATTAACAATTAACTGTAGATACTGCAGATGATGGTGATTTTAGGAAACAAGCCTTTTACATAGTAGGTGGTGATAAAAATGTTCTTTAACCATATTTGCTTGTATAAATTCCGTTTAGTTCTGCAGTGGTAAGAATTTAGAATGTTTTCATTCTTTAGCTCACAAGGCAATATGAAAATGATAGTTTAATAAGAAAAGAAGTAAGTAAAACTTCTCTTATTGTAACTATAAGCAAGCAACAGTAATATGTCTTCAGCTCCTCCTTTTATTAGACCAACCTCCCCACTTGCTACCAGAAGATGTGACAGGCAGCAGTCGTAGCCCCTTTATGAAGATGTCTTGGCAGCACTGTCTCTCTGTCAGCCAGTGGGCTCTCCTGTAGAGGAGTATATGTGAAATAATACCATATAGCAAAAGATCATATTATTATTGGAAGAAAGGAGGAACTATTAATACTTGAGAACATGTTAATAAATAAATAATAAAGTCAAAGATGGGTGCTAGTTGTGTTGCTTTTGAGGAAACACAAAGCAACTGCTGTTAAGCTTCAGGCCTTAGAGATCATCTGTGCTAAACTAACAACCTTTTTAGCCTGGTCTTTAATGTGTATTGAAGGGGTCGGTTTATGCAGGTCAGAAATCTCACTTTTGTGAAGCAGATTGACAGAATTATTAAATACTGACCCTTTATAGGGCAGATGATGATAGATACAGATACTGGTCATCATTTAGCTTTGTGCAGGTTATAGGCGGCCTTTGAAACCAAGTCCTTACTTCTGCACCAATTCCATTTGATTTATACTGATGTTTTGGGAGTGAAAAAAACCCTCCACCCTATAATAATCCACTGTAGAGTTCCCTGATTTTTATATGATGAGTGGGACTGGCCTGATGCCTTGCTCCCTGACTCTGATTGTAGAGTTGCTGTGAGTGGTTGGTGTTAGAGCTCAAGCCTAAACTATCTATAGTTTTCTCTCAGGGCATTGAATTCCTTCATTGTGTGGAGAAGTCTAATGGTGAAGCTTACTACTGCAAAGGCAACAATTTTCCCACACATTCTTACATGGAGGGGTTGTCTGTGAATAGATGCACTTAGTTTTTCTTTAGATTTTTCACTGACTTTGAGGAAAGAAACCTCTTCACATCTCAGTCTCACTTACTATTGTGATAAGATTATATTTTTCCAGAGACTTTGAGTGAATTGTTCATAGGAGGATTCAGCAGGAATCTCAGAAATTCTTCTCTTAGGCACTATCTCCAAAAAGATGTTTCATAGCCCTTATGGTCTTAAGATTATGAATGGATGAAGAGTGACGAAAGGAAGGACTTTAGTGTCACGTTACGTCGAATATGTTATACATGGGAGAAAAATATTGCCATGGTTTTCTTTTTAGGTTTATGGAACATCGTTCTCTGCTATATATGTATGTTAAATACAATCCACAATGGTGTGGTGTCTGTAGAACTGGGATCTGTAAATTCAGGAAGGGCCCACCATTCTGCCCAGTGCTCCTACAGTCCCATGGAAGCAGTTAACTGGTAATGTGGTTTAGATTCATGACTCTGTGACCTTTTTTAATTGTGGCTTTCTGTTGTAACTTTAGTAATTATTTAAAAAAAAATAGGAAGACAATGATTTCTCCAAGTGAATGACATAAGAATTGCCATAGCTCAAAATCTCAGTTATGAATCTCTTCATTTCTAAAGCAAAAAACTCCATATAAAGATTCACTTTTAAACCTCACAGATTTTTTTGACGTCATGGATGTTTCATTTTTGTGTCTTCTATGCAGTTTAAAGAAATAAGTTAGCAATCAGTAAGAAGTGGACTGGCATTTTAGACTTGCTGCAAATTCTGGAAAAACCACATACATATAACTTAAACACAAGCTTTGAAAGAAGATTTCAAAGCTGTATGCTTCTGAAAACCTTGGACACCAGTGGAAATTCAATATGTGCATCAGTTGTAAAACTATTTGCTGAAAAATATCTATCTAGAATAGTATGAGTGCTTTTAGCCCCATGTGAATTCTTGTATCATGGACGTTGTGATGTCTTCTGTTTATATACTAAGTGATGTGACTTGTCATATCGTCTTTGCTTTCTCGTTTTCTCTGCAAGGGAGGAAAATCATGTGCGGTTGAGCATTTAGTTTCAGGAGGGTTTTGGGGTTTTTTTGTTTGTTTAAATACTCTTTTTGCTATATTTTTGTTAAGGGGAGATGAAATCAAAGGAATGTGTTCCGCACTGAAAGCGGAAGGTGACCGCGACAGCGATGTGCCTTATTTCCTGTAAGAACATCAGGAAATGTTTCTTATACAGTACTGATTATGCTCTAACCTTCTTTTTATATGAATTAATTAGACCATTACTTTCAGAGATCTACATGGAGCCCAGGGAGCAGAAAAGTCCATCATAACCATTGTGCTGAAGTCTGACAATCTATTACATCATCAAGGACCTGTCTCTGTATTTCCTTGAAGCCATATTAAAAGTCTGTAGGGAAGGTGAATAGGTGTGATGTTTGCAGTTTATTTTGCTTCAGAGATGTGTCTGTGTTCTGCAGTAATTGGAGTTATTAGGCACTGAAGGCTTCCTTCCAGGGTACATACACAGTTACACAGATCTGTTATGGGAATATGGACCTTAATAAGTATTCCAGCTGAACATAAGTGGATTTACTGAATTATATGGTTTTACGCTTCTGTTTTGATTGTCCTTCATGGAAATTAAACCTTTAATTGCATCTTTTCAGAACTCACTTTTCTTTGGAAAGAATGCCAGTTGATTACAAGTATTGAAGTTGTGCTTTGTTGTGAATGTGTGGTAGCATCCCTTTTTCACTTTTAGCTGAAAGCTGGTTTTAGTTGGTATTTTTCTTTTAAGGTGTAACCTGGATATTTTGTAAGACTTAATCTAGAACTCTAAATTTCTGTAAACTACAGACATAACTGGCTAATGTGTGAAAGGAGACAGAAGTACTGTAGTAATTCTCTGTTGCATCACTAGCATTGGGTGTGCTCTGGTGTGGCACAGTAAGAAGAGACTGTCCTTGATGTAGTTTCAGCCCAGAGTTAGCTACCAGCCTCTTGCCTTTGAGGTCTCTTGACCTAGTGCCTCTTTGAAAGGGGTGTTCCTCTAACATGAAAAAAAAGGGTTGAGTTCCTGCTTGCATCAGCTTCTGTGAGTGAAGCTGAGTGAAATGTTCTTCAGGGCTTCATCTTCGGAGAGCTTAGAAGAAAATGTTGGACCATGAAAATTTTACAGTCAGACTGTGTTGGGGAAAAGAAAGAGTCAGGAATGTACCAGTGGGTGCAGGTTAAATTAATACACTGTGTCAAGGATTACTCTTCTTCCAAAATACTACATTAAGTTCTGTGGAAAGACAGTTCTTTATGCATCCCAAATATCTAATTAACCAGCACTCCTATGAGGTTTTGAGATCTGAATCTGATATGTTTCGTATACTCTACTTTTTTGCTTATCTATGGAACTGTAGATCATTGATACTGGATTTTGCATTGCATAGGCTTTGACTGGAAGTTCAGGTTTGAGGGATATGTTTCAGTAAGAACGTCTGACTGACTAAGTCCAGCACTGACGTTTTACTTTATTTTTTGCCTAGAAAAAACTAATTAAGCATCATACAGGTATCGTACTTCAAATGGGTAACATGATATATTAATTGAAAATATGTGGCTGAATTTGGTTATTTTCCCCTAAGGTTCACCTTACGGACATGAGAACTAGAGGAGCAGGACTTGATAGTACAGGTGGAACACGTCATTCATTAGGAAGGCCAAACAAGGGAACAAACCCGCTATCTACAATGGCAGCAGTACCACAAAGCCAAAACTGAAGAACCCAGAACAGAATATCCTCTTGATTATACATTGTTTTAATCACATCCTGACTGGATTCACCTGTAGGGCCTCCTCATGTAGGAATGTGCAGTTGTGAATCTGTATAATCTGACAGTCTAGCTTCCGTGCAGGGTGGCTTTAGCCAGTGAGAAGTTATTCCACTTTGTACCAAATTTGGTGTTTCAGGGTACCTTAACATACGCTATTACACTAAGATCTGAATGTCCCATCTATCAGCTTTTGCTCGGACCCTCTGTACTGTGTACTGCTTTGGAAAGCTTATGCAAACTGGTTGATGAGGAATGAGGTCCAACACAAAATGCTGAGACTGTGCCTGTAACTCTCTGTTTGACAAATTAAGAAAATCAACTACAAGCACCTTCAAAATAGTTCCCTTCCGACTTGACTCACAGCTGCATACAATGCTGCCAGCGTTCAAAGCAATTCCGCAAATGATTTTCTGAAAGACTGTTGAGAATCTGTTGGTTTTGCTTTCACATCTCATACCAACAAAATGGGCTCCTTTGAGCATCAACTTGATCTTTGAGGACTCTCTGTAAGCCTCAGTCAGTAACTGAAAACTTCCTGTTGCGAATTTCTTCTGTTTCACGAGGAACTTGATGTTAACTCGCTGTTCACTCTTGCATACTGATGTTTTCCAACTAAGGGTAAGAAAATGCCTATATTTGAACACATATCACCTTGTTCTTAATAAGGTGGCTGAGATGAGCCTGGCCTCACTGTCACAGGTTATAACATGTTCTACAACAATCTCTTTGTCTTTCCCCTCGCACTCTTGGTTCCCAAGCTGTAGGGTTAGTCTTGTGTGGGACCTTGTATAGAGGTAAAGAAATTGCTTAATGATTATTATTTCTTGGATTTAAATAACTGACTAGGCAGGAAATCTACTGTGGGCTTCTGAAGGCTTAGTAGTTGTTACCTGGCTACTTGTCTTTCTGATATGTCCCAGGTTACTTTTAAATTGCTAGAAAACCTATTGTTATTTTATGTTTAGAATGTGTTGATTTTATTTACCATGGTAGTGGATCTGGTAACAGTTGATATATTTGACTTTCTGGCTTCTGTGAAGAATGCTAGCAAAGCACTTTGGAGCGATCATCATGTGTTCATACGCTGAGGCACAGTGAAGAGTCAGCTTTCATCAAAATCTGATTCAAGTTATTAATAAAAGTTGTCAATAAACAAAATTTGTCAACTCAGGATAAACATTGCAAAGTGATGACAAAATGTAAATCTTTTCAAAGTCATTTTTTTCACAGAAATCAATGACTAGGCACGTAGGACTTTGCTGAGAATAAGACTTGGTTCATGAAGTTATGGAAAAGCAGATTAGTGAAGGTCCTCCTTCCTATGAAAGTTGTTGCAGTTTTGCACTCGCTCCAAACAGAGGCAAGCAGTAAATCCAAGGATATTTTCCTGTGGTCGAAAATTAATCCATTGGCATTCAGGGGATTGCAAAGCACATACATAGTCTAAACATAGGAGCTGGGAGGATTGTGTCTACTAGGCTTGTCTCTGGTGGTGAGGAATCTCATAAACTAGACACGTCAGACATTTGTGCAGTTTGGAAACTGCGAGACCAAATAGTCTGAAGAAACTACCGATAATTTTCTTAATGGTGATCACATGAGCATTGCACCCCCTGGTCCAGTACTGAGAGCCAAGCTCATTCAGACTCCAGTACTGCTATCTGAATTGTACAAATTCTGCTACCTAATCTAAAAAAGCTTTAAATAGCACATAGCTCAGGAACCTGCCTGTGTACAAATTACCAGGAACACCTCTCTCAAAAGCAACACTGAGCACTCATTTCCCACTGGATACAGAGAGTGTTTTGGACTTCAAGAAGGCTCCACCTGCTTGTCTTATACTGTATTGTGTGATCCAGTGGAAAACCAGTGATCTGGTTGGTTGCTAAGAGGAAGACTTTCGGAACAAGATGTGAACTTTAAGAGTTTGACCTAGATTGTGGAATTTATGGAGAACACTGGAAAAAGTCCTCTTTCAGAATTAAAACCAGAACTTCACCTCAGTTTCTCCATTGTCTAGGGCATGAACAAAACGGGGCAAATGGGATAAGCAAGAAGGTCCTTTTTTCTCCCTTGTGATAAGGGGAAACATGCACTCAGTTCCACATGCTGAATATTTCAGGAAGAAGAGAGGTTTTTGTTTTGTTGTTTTTTCTTAGAGGATTCCCTGATACGATAATCTGGGAGGACCATGTAGGAATTTGGTCATGTAGGAGCTGGAAGGCTTAGGTCTGTTGGCAACTTTTCTTGTTCTTTAGTTTGGGAAACTACCAGATCTTTGCACACTACTCAAATGAAGAATGGCATGTAGCTGTTGGGATGGGTGCCAGACTGGCAGCATTATGGAGTCTTGTGCAAGATGTATTCAGAAACTCTTCTGGTTTCACAGTGTTCTGCGCTCCAGAACTTTGCTGCTGGAATTTTTCAGGTGCAGAAGAAATTTGACAGAAATGGATACTGTGAGAGAAGCTGGTTGTGCAATTATAGTGTTATTGTCTGTTTTCTGAATGGGAACATCTTATGTTTATCTTTTCAAATCAGTGTCTGGTTTTGGAAGAGAAAATAAAAATACAACATATTGTGGGGTATTTACAGAATGATTTAGTCTTCTTTCTTGAACATAGTTAGTTGCATAGGTAGGTACTTGGGTAAAGCCATGCTTGTCAGTGTTGCCTGTTTACATACCAGCTGTGGGATTGACAGGTTATGTACTTTTGATGGATGTCTCAGTTCAGTCTATCTGCTAATCTGATGCTTTTCCTGCTTTAGCCCCTGAAAAAAGGCCCACAGCCGAGGACCCTTCCTGTATGAAAAAGCGTGGTCCAATGCTAGATAGTATCATATGGCCAGGGAAACTATGTTGGCCAGTAAAATTTCCATGCTTTTGCGTTGCAAAATGTGCTGATGTATTAAGCTGCTTAGGGGTAGCTCAGCCAAGAGCAGCTCTTACTTTTGCAGGGTATTTGGCTTCGGTTTTGCCCACCTTTTCATGGAGGCTTTTTTTTTTCTTTTTGATTTCTGATTTTTTCTGTCTTATTTATTTGAGTGTGAACTGGTTGCTCTAAGTTGGCGTACTATGAGGGTTGCCTGTTTCCGAGTAGTTACTCTGGTCCAGAAGGACTCAATAGTGTGGTCCTCCACCCTCCTTTGTTCCTTAGGTGAACTCTGTTTTTTTTTTTCAAAATAGGCAGGAAATTGTACTCTTTTCCTTTGGTCTGTTTCTTTGGACGACAGAAAGGATAGTTGAAAAACAATATCTGGATGCCACCCATCCCTTAGGAAAATGAGACAAGCCTTCTGGTGCTTCCAGAAGGAATCCTGTGTCTGTGAGCTCCTTACAGCTTTTTGGATCTGGAAATTTCCACCCTCTTGTATGACAGCTCTGTACCACAATGTTCTTTGGCACATTATCTCTAACACTAAATGAATGCATCTCTGGAAGGCTTTTTCTGTAACAATGGATGTTTTATTTCTTGTGTTATATAAGACCGGGATGCCTGTCCACTCAGGGTTCAGAAAGAAAGTGTGCAGTATATGTCATGTTATCAAACTTCATTGAAATTTTATTTCTGTTCAGTTGTCTTAGTCCTGGATGCTGAGTTTCTGTACACAGAGAGTAAAAAGTGGTGTGTGCTTATTGTGCTTTATAGGTAATGGCAGAGACTAAAAGGAGATAGGAAGGTGTTCCCTAATACTCAGTAAAATTTTTCTGTCATGCTAACGTTTGAACTCATGTTGTTCAACTGATTTATAAAGGGAGCTGAGTTTTTCTGTGGTAACTATTGTTTCTCAAAAGTTGCTGCTTTTGAGTTGGTCATCAAGAAAGGGCTTACAGAATCACGGATTTAAATTTTTCAGAAGCTCTTGTGTAGTAGAGTTAATCTCGTTATCCCATACTTAGAACAGAATTTGCAGAAAATAATTTAAATGATAGAAAAGTATCAGTTATATAGTGACAACTATCCCATGCTGGTCATCAGAGAGTTACATGTGGCAGAAATTATAGTGGCGGTAGTAGAGTTGAGACTGTGTTGTGGATTTGTGTTTTTCTTTTGCCATTTGTTGCTGGTAGTGCTGGTGAAGTGGTGTACTGCTGGAATGGAAAGGAAGTTCCATAACAATAATGTTAAAAATGGGATACAATATATAATAACACCTAACAAACAGAGGCTTTATTGTAAACTTTAACTCCTGTTTGTTGGACCTGCAGTGGTTTTCTCTTTAAATGACAATTTATCAGATTAACATCCTGTTACCTAAATATTTGTACTGTGTTGGGTCAGTATATCTAATGTCAGTATATTTAGGATAGTTTTGGTTTAATATACTGTTGGTTCGTATACTATTGGTTTATATAGTTGATATACTGTTGGTTTGATATAGTTAATGTCCAGTATATTCAATATACTTTTCATAGTGGTTTTTTGTTAGTCTTCCATAGGCAGATGAGCCACAGTTCTGCTCATTCGCTCAGATTTGAGAGATGGTGTGTAGCTGTTTCTGCTCTACAAAATGCTCTACAGCATCTTTGGGATGAGAAGTGAGGGTGAAGTGTCTGGGGTACAGGCAGTGAGACTCCAGTGCTTGCCCAGTTTGGAGGATGTGAGTTGAAGGAACAGGAACATGGTATAAAAACACAGCAAGCCAAATTATAGTCAGCAAACAGGATGATAAACTTCCTGGAAGCTTGTTGATATAAAGATAAGTCAGTTTGTGCATTAATTGAGCTCTTCTTTTGAACAAGAACAAATTCATCAGTATAAACTACTGCATCATCGTTTAGTTGCTGGAATATGTTTTCTGATTAACGTAACTGTTTGCTTTAGGTGTAGGTTTTATTCTTCTCATTAGTTTCAGTCCATAGCAAACATAAGAAATCAAGACTAGCACTTAGTTCTGTAGTTCAGTCAAACATATTTTAAGGATATGGGCTGTTGTTGCTATGTAATTGCTATTTTAGGATGGAAGGTGAAGGTCAAATCTCTTGGGAGTGATGGTTTTGTTTGTCTATAGAGATAGGATCCCTTCTGTAAATCATTGCACTGCAGTCTTCACAGTAGAAGAGGCTAGAAAAATATTTTGAAACGAAATGCCGTCTCTTGTAAAAAAAAAATGCTTGTGGAAAGTTTTGAACTGTGAATTTGGCAACTTTACTCTGTACTTATCGCAGTTTCTTTCACATGCCACTTGCAAAAATCAAAGTCTAGCAATTAGTAACTTTTTAACAGGCAGTTTGGGGAAGGTAAGGTAAAGCCTGAAAGACCAAGCAATCTGCTATTTGCTTCCTTGTAACAGGATTTCAGCCTGTTAGTGTAGTGTCCACTTTTCTGTGTGTAAAGCATTAATTCTTCTTCCTGGCTTGTGCTTCCTTATTTAAAGAGAACCTGTCTTCCCACAAGTTCTGCTGTTTTCCCTTCTTTTTTTGGTATAATTGGCAGAGGTATAATTACCTGAAAGGAGGTTGTAGCCAGGTGGGTGTCGGTCTGTTCTCCCAAGTAACAAGCGATAGAACAAGATGAAACAGCCTCAGGTGGTAGAAGGTTTAGATTCAACATTAGGAAAAATTTCTTCACTGAAAGGGTGGTCAGACACTGGCACAGGCTGCTCAGTGAGATGGTTGAGTTGCCATCCCTGGAGGTATTTAAAAGTCAGGTAGATGAAGTGTTTAGGGATTATGGTTCTGTAGTGGCCAGGTATGGTTGGACTCGATGGTCTCAGAGGTCTTTTCCAACCAAACGATTCTATGATGTAATACTGCACATCTGGAATGATGTTAGTGGAGAACTTGCCCTGGCCTTGCTTCCTCGCTTGCCTCTTTGCTACTGGTCTTTTTTGCAGGCAGGATATATGGGAATAAAGAACATGAAAAGGTTTCTACCAAGATCATATATGGACTTGAAGACTGTCAGACTTGATCTTGGCATTGGCTCTCCTCCTAAAGCTGCTTGCTATGATATTGCTCCTGAAGCTATTTTGCCTGCATTTTCAAGCTATCTCTACCAGTACATACATGCAGTGCTGTGACTCAGATACATTGGTCCTCTCTGAGACAGCCATATTCTGTTCCTTAAAAGGGGGAAATCAGGCTTTGTAGTGGAGGAGCAGCACCTTGTAGCCCAGAAATGAATTTGTGGTCGCAATGGCTTTTATTCTTCAGGAGATGGGCCTGTGCATGGCTCACTGTCTTGCAAGTTCAAGGCCTTCAGTTTGCCCAAGTATGGCAAACTAGAGTGGACTATTATGGACATGAGGAAAAGAGATGGAGGAGTCATTTCCTCACCCAGAGGAAGGACTGCATTACCCAAAAACTATTGAAGATGCTGGAAAACAATACTTTATTTGTTTATTTATGGTTTCTTGATTTCCTGGTCCCACTAACACCATTGTTCCCTTGTGTTGTTCTTAGAAGTCTGGTATCTGGTTTTGAATGGTTCAGGCAAGTGTTTTTTTTTCTTTGGAGGTGATAAACTGAAAGTTTCTCACAGCAAATTCATGAAGGAAATAAAAAAAACCCTTCCATATCCTTGTGTAACCAAATGTAGAAAGACTCAGTGAGATTTCAATCTGTGTAATCAGTGTGGGTGTTTTGTTAAGCAGCAGTATGTCCTAGTGCGAGCAGTATTTGGTTGCTGTCAAACTCCAGTTGAGTATTAGCAGATGGCAGTTGCCACCAGTGTGCTCTGCTTGTACTTCTCTGCAGTTACAGTGCAGGTAGTTTGGTGAGGAGGGTGATTTGCATGATACTATTACAGCTGAACATTCTATTTTTTAATCTAAGTAGTGCTCTTACAAACGTTCTCTGTGGTCTGATTGGGAGCGGCAATTTTTCTTGAACTGTTTTATACAGATTTAATATCTAATAAAATCATCAATCATATCTGCTTCAATGGGAGGATAATTTAAAGGTTTTGATTACAACCTAAAAGAATGAGGCTCTTATTTCAGGAAAAGGTAATAATAAACTCTCTTGTCTTAAGGTCCCACCATTCAAACAAAAAAATTCATTAAGAAGGCAACAAAAATTGTACTGTAGTCAAGTTTAGTCTTATGTTCCCTTACAAAAATTAATGAAAAGAGCAAGAACATTCAGTCTTTGTGTTCCTGAAGAAAACATGCTTCACAGATAGTTCAGTGAAATTATGCTGGGAATGTATTGAAGCCGAAGACCTACTTCACACCTGAAAAAAAAAAAGAGTTTGTGAGACAAGAGAAGCCTATGAGTGTGTGTGTTTGTTTCTCCCCACCATACACATTGAATCCAGGTCCATATTTCTTGAAATTATGAGTTTATTTTACAGTAAGGCAATTCTACTAATGTGGATAAATTCAGATGGTATGGCTTTATTCCTGCAGCTCTGTTCTGGACGTGACTATGCTCCCATTTGTTTTTGTAAAACCGTGTCCTTGGCTCTCATTGTATCCTTCAAGAAATGAATCTTCTTTCATGGAAGTAAACTGAGATTAGCATGCAAATATTCTTTGATATAATTAATGTTCAGCAGATGTTTAGGTGGTAGCATGAAGAAAAAAAGGCAGAGACCTATTTTTTTTGTCATATACTCTTTCTGATTGTTATCAAGACAAAGAAATAAAAGAACTATTCTTGCATTTGCACACTTGTAGTGTCTCATGAATCAAATATAAGACAGAAAAAAATATTATTAATGGTTGCTTTTCCATGGAAATTGGCTCAAAACCATATAGGCAGATGAAAATTCATGAGACCAGATCATGACAGGAAACAGGGGCATGTAACAATCTTTTGTTTGTATGAAGCTGTGTGTAAAATAAAATAATTTTAGCAAGACTGTATTCTTGTTGGAATTGAGTTAATAAAACTAACATTAGCATTTAATCTTCAGAAACCAGTAGTTTCCTCATTTACTCATTTTTATTCTTGATATTTATGTTCTGGTTTGAAGTAAGAAATTGTTTTTTCAAGCCAGGTTGCAAGACTTGCATAGCTATAATCATGTTTTTCCATTGATGATACAAGATTTTTTTCACCCAACACTTGAAAATATTTGTTTTGAAACGGGAGTTTGAAGTAAAAAATCATGTAGGTATACATGTGCCACTGCAGTGTTTATTAAGTACTTCAATATAAATAAATGTATTTTAATTGAAGTACTTCTAGTTTTTCAAAGTGAGTTTTAAGTCCATTTCTTGTCCTTACAATATCTTTGCACAATCAGTTGTGGTCGTATTTTAATTGTTTAACACTGCAGTAAGATCCAGTTGAATGGGGTCTTGTTCTTTCCCTGAATGTCACCTTGTGGGATTGTGAATCAGAAGTGCTGGGAGTCTGGCCCTGCAAAATTGGGACCAGGGTATGTGCCAGTATGAGCCGTAATTATGAACTTCAGTTTATTGCTGCAACCAGCTTGATTTCTCAGAGTAGGCTAATTGCTTAGTTTGTTCAACCTAACTACTCTTGATCATTTCCCAAGAAGAAGTTAAACTTTAGGCATAATATTCCAAGAAGAGAAGCAGAGTTTGTCAGCTTCTTATAATAAAGTTGTGTATTTCTTAGTTTGCTTAGTTTGTTCAACCTAACTGCTCTTGATCATTTCCCAAGAAGAATTAAAAACTTTAGGCATAATATTCCAAGAAGAGAAGCAGAGTTTGTCAGCTTCTTATAATAAAGTTGTTTATTTTTCCTTTGAAATGATTTTTTTTTTTCAGATATTCTTTCCTTAGGTAATTACTATGGCTCTGGTCAGTCTTATTTACCAGGTATGAGTGAAAACAGTGTTGTGTGCCACCCTGGGAAGAGCTCATTGACTAATTGTCAAGAAGATCCCATTACTGTTGAGAAATCCTTTAATTTCTAACATCCGACAAATGTGTTATAAGGAGCAGGTGCTATATAGGCTGCTGTTGGTAGCAGTTAATGTAGCTTGGGTTTTGTAGCCTGGCTGTTTGCTGGATTTGGATGGTGGGGAGGCATTCTTATCACAGTATGAGGTTTAATGCAAAGTGTGAAAATGGGGAGTTACAGTAGGAGCTTTGAGTTTAAAAGAATGCTAAAGATTTAAAGTTGTTTTAGACAAGTGCCGTAGGACTGTATTTGTCTGATGACATTTCGTGTTACATGACGGTAATAGCAAGAATATATACAATTCTCTCTGTTAATTGTTCTTTTACATATAAGTAAGCGCGTCTGTTTCTATGTTTTCTTAAATACCCGCCACTGTCACTAATACTGTCTTCAAAAGTAGTCTGTCACTAAATTTATTGCTGGATAGAGAAACACGATAGAGCTTTCTGACATATTTACAAAGAGATCCTGCTCTTTGTGTTTGAATTCTCTTGTGAAGAAGATCCAGGATTCCAATGGAATCTTGAGAATCTCACAGTATTACAAAAGGAGACCAAAAAAACCCATTTAAAACTGCAAACCCAGTTAATTTTACAGGACAAGCATACGGGTGTTATGCAGAATAGTTTTCCTGATACAAAAGTGTGGGGTATATAATCTTGGATTTCAAATTAAGGATGACATTAATGGAAATGCTTCATCCACTTTGTTCATGGGGGCTATCATTAAAGACGACTTTAGTGGCTGCTTTGGCTGTTCTGTACATTACTTCTTCAAAGTTGTAATTCAACTGGTTTGTAGTTAATGTTGTACTTCCAAAGCCAGTGGAAAAGTTCCAGGTTAGTATTCTACTGGAGTTTGAATAAACTCTGGTTTATTTTACATGAAATTGTCGGGTGGTTCTTACCCATAGTTTGCAGAACATGAAAGCATGTAATTGCAGCCAAGGTAATTGAAGATATGAAAACTACTTTAGTGAAATTATTTGAAGTGAATCTGAAAATGCAAATTTTAGTGTTCTTAAATGATTAAATCATTATCTGCATATGTTGTCATTACTGGGAAGAGGTAAGCGTGCTTGGAGTAACTTTAGAAGTGTGGATTTGCTTTAATTTTGTTGTTTTTCTTGGGAGCTCACTCTCTGTGATGCTTTTTTTGTTTACCCTAGCTTTTGTTGACAATAGTAAAGCCTTGTGTTTGGTCTGGGATTATTTGCTATGTTTTCAAGACCTTTTTATGGCTTACCGTTCATATTTATTTCATAATTCTCCAGTACTGTCTATTGCTAAATCGGTGTCTGAAACGAGTTCGGAAGCCAAGAGCATCTTAATTCTCTGTGAAATAAGGAATTTAAATTAATGCAGTTTTCTTAAAACCTTATTTTACCTTGAAGATAAAAGCTGTTTTGCAATGCGTTTAAACAGTAACATCATCATAGTATAGACCCAGAAGTCTTTGGATTATGCACATTCTCAGTTCAGTGTATTTGCAGGAGAAGCCAGAGTATATATCATTTTCTGGGAGTGTTTCTGAAATAAGGCTATTGTCTTGAGACTCAGAAATGTGGAATGTGATTGTTGCATGAAATGAGGCATTGTTGCATATAAGCCTGTTAATTTCGTACCGTTTGGTTATCCCAGGACCTATATATTTGTGTGAGAAGTGGTAGGAATTGGGGATATGTATCCCAGACGTGAGAGATTTTGTTATATAGGGAAGTGTTCTGATTTCTACTGATTGGAAAAGAACTTAAATAGAATGTTCCTGCTTTTTTACTGACATCAGAATGCAGTTTTTAGAAATACTATACTTGCTACAGCTTCCCTGTAGGCTTTGTGAAGAATTAAAATTGGGATAGAAAACTGCTGTTTCATACTCTTCCCTGCTTTGTATTTTTCTTGGCTTAAGTATGGAAATATAAATGGCAGCCAGAATTGGTGCTGAATTAGTGTTGAAAAGTACACTTTATTCAACTCTGGCAATAAAAATTGTAGATCTCTCAAAATCTCTTATTCCTGATTAACATCTACCAACATTAAACGTCACAGTTAAGGACTATGCAATCCAATATTAGAAAAAAGTGTTATGTGTTAAAAATGAACATTTAAAAAGGGTTTGGTGGGCTTCCATTATGATGGGCTGTCAGCAGTTTCAAGTTTTCTCTGTTGATAGTTAAATGATTTTTTTTTATTAGCTGTCTTAATCATTTAAGACTTAATATTTCACTTTCATTGGTGCCGAGCTAGCTTTCCTCCCTTATTCAGATGCACTAGGAATTAAGCTTTAAATTTTATTTCTGCAAATGGAGGTGTGATGTGTTATTTCAGGTTTTTCTCCTAAGTAGTGATAAACACTATGGTTCTCAATTCTGGTGGAGATTTTTAAGTCAGTAAAGACTCAAACTTTTTTCCAAATACAGCTGAAGAAGGGAGAAGATTAGCAGAGAATGACTTCCTTGTAATATTTTTGAGATCTAACTTATTTCTCAAATTGAGTCAGAAAATCTAAAACATTCTTTCAAAGCCATCATTTCTGACAAATTTATTTCTCATCTTAGCCGTTTTACACTTGCTGAAACTCATGAGTTTCTAAAAGAAATAAAATTTTATTTTATGAATTAAAAAGTTGACTCAAAACCATTTTGGAAATATTGAAATATTTCTTCCAAATCAGTGTTTTCCTATTTAAAGACAAAAAAGTTCAGAAAAATCATCATTTTGGGAGTAAAAATTAGTAGAAAACTCAAGACTTTTTAATTATTAGAATAAGCAGATGTGTCTGCATAAAAGAATTAAAAACTATACTGTGAAGTAAAAAGATTTAAAATGTAAGATTTGTTTTCTAATTGTGATTGCAATTTAATGGGAACAAACTGTTACTTCCAGATCTACAATTGCTCTGAGGTTTCCTAGTTTTTTGTTTTGATTTGCTGTGTTGAACACAGCTGAATTAACTGAGATTTCCCAGTCAGAACCAAGTGTTCTGTAAATTCAGGAAACTGCTGACTTTTATGAGAGGTAAACTTTGTTTCTAGACGTCATTTCTTTTCCATTCCCACTTGAGTGATACAAGATCGGTTGGATGATGAGCAGTATATTACTCACTTTGTAACATCCATCAACAGGACCATCTGATGTATTACCAGAGGGAATTTCACATACCTGTGAACATTTTTCAATCCTGGATATCTTTTTTGTTAACAGGAAATCTTCAGAATACAATAAAGATTAATCTGTTACTTCTTCACAAATATACTGGAAATATTTTGTTCATTGATATGATGTCTCTTGGTTGGTTTACTGTTGCAATTCCAGAAGTCTATTCAGAAATTCATGTAGGAGAGGCAAATCCCTCTTTTTTTACCTTACCCTTCCAAAAATTGTCCATTGGTGATGTTGAGACAGGAATCTAACTTGTTTGTTTTTTTAATGGGATAAAAGCCCTGTTACCAGCAACCCATGCTGCATAAAACATTTGCCAAAAATATTAGACAGACAGCCTTCTGCTCAGCTTACAGATGGGCATTCATTCCTTATGCCAGTCTATGTCCATTCTCTAAAGCTCTAGTTAAGCTGTATTTTAATCTAGAAAAAAATCAGATGATATTCTAGCAGCTTTCTGCACATGGCTTCAGATTGCAGTAGTGTTGTGAGCCAGCCTGACACCCAGCCCCTGATCTGGCAATTCACTTGCACTCAACAGTTAAGATCATGCCTATGAGTAACTCCATCATTATGCATCAGCCAAACTTGTACTGACCAGCAAGAGCATAGCCAGTCTTCAGAAAACCAGTTTCCCCCAAGCAGATATTGCTTATAGATGACAGAGTTCTTGATATCTGGGAAGAAAAGGGAATAGGTACCTTATGATTTGGGCCAGGAAAAGGTTGTACTAAATCTTTTGGAGAATGGCTTCTGTACAAGGAAGAGGGTGGAGACATCTGACTTCCCTCCTGGCTGAGAGGAACTGGACTTTGACTATAAATCTCTTGTTTTCATCTGCTGTAGAGCTGACAGGAAGGAGGGGATCAAAAGTGAAAGCCCAGTCATAGCTCAGGTGATTTTAGAGGTGAGGAAGATCAGTGTAGGGGGTGCTTCCTCGTCCAAGGAGGAAACTGAGTTCAGTCTCAGTGGGCATGAAAAGGTGAACAAGCTGTGAGGTGCAAAGGTGAGAAATACTGTCAGTGATTAGGGAAATGCAGAAATTAGGACTGAGATACAGAACAGAGTGAAAAAGGGGTTTTCTTCCTCTTGTCTTGGAAGTTTTCTGATATGATAGGGAAAAATAGCAGAAAATAAAAGATTATATATGGTGGAGAAAGGATTGAGATTATCCCAGAATGTAGCAGCATACTCATCACATATGAGGAGGTTATGAAGATCCATGTTTCTTCAATGCAATCATTTGTGTGTGTGTATGTTTACTTCTGGGTTCATGTTTGCTTTAAGGAAAGAAGTCAGGGATGCTCTTTCAGGCAGACTGATGTCCCTTTTGGTCAGATGAGTGGAGAAAGTAATTGTTTGGTCAGTTGTGAAAGGAAATTAGTACTAGAATGGAAAGTATTGCATATGTGGTCTGTTTATTCCCCTGTCCTTTCAGACAGAGGGATCTGAAGCAAGCTTTGAAAGTGGCTTTAGGTACAGTAGGGAGAAAGAATATATCTGACCTTGGCTGATGCTCCCTCTGCTGCTTGTGATTCATCCAGTCCTGCAGGCAAGATAGGAGAAACAGGTGGTGCCTCAGCTGGTGAATTACTGGAGAGAGAAGAAGTGTCTTTTGTTCAGTAGCAGAAGCCAGCATGAGCAGCTACTGCCACTGCTGCTGGCACAGGTTAATGGGAAGAGGAGGGTAAGCACACAGTGCTTAACACAGCTGTTATTGCTGCTGGAGTGTTCTCTGTTGAAATTAGGGTGGTTTTTTTGTGACAAAATCAAGCAAAAGTGCTTCAACAAAACCAACATGGTGTTTTCCAAGGACCTGGAATCATACATACGTTAATTACAGTGTGGAAATACTCAAATTAATGTGCAGAATACTACCTTGTTGTTTGTGAGCTGAATTAGCCGTGATAAGAAAATACATTTGACTAGTCACCTATAATTTTGAATTGTCTTTTTTCCCAAGTCTAGTTCTTCGTATTCTTGCCAGGATCATTGAGAATATTGTGAAAAGAGCAAAATATTATTTGCCATCCAGATGTCTATACAGTAAGAATGTAAAGAGAAAACACAAACCCCACAAGTATTTCAACTTCGTGTTTCTAAATTTGTGAAGATCAACCTATTGTCATAGATGCTTATAAAATTGGAATTTATGAAAATTTTCCTTGTGGATTTCTTTTAGGATTTTGTCTTTTAACAGTGTGCAAAATAAAATTTTACTTAGTTTTAAAGTGCAAAACATCCGCAGGCTTCAATATACAGGGACTGACCTTAAAAATACATATGTTTTGGCAGTCCACTGTCATTCTGTTTATGACTGTATAGATTTAAGACTAGAAACAATGTTGGAAGTCCAAGGGGAGAAAAAAAAGTAACTTTATTTCTTTTTTTCAAATGAAAAAGACTTCTTTCTAGGCTCACAAAAGCAGGATGATTGCTCTCAGAAAAATAGTTACGTATTTTTTTTGTGTGCCAGGTGCTCTGATATAATTTCAGGACTTAATTTCTTATTTGTCGAGAAGGCGAAAACCCTTTGTGCCCTGGCAGTCTTCTGCAGGCAGACTTCTTTGTCTTCCCTGGTTTCATTCCAGATGTCAGAGAAGTCATTTGGCTGCTGGCAGCTTCTTGTGCTGTCTGTAGGGGTGATGTTTTTCATTTTTTTTTGAACAACACACAGCAACTACGGAGAAAAATGCTCACCAAACAACCCAACAATGCTACTCCTATTTTGATAAGAGCAGAAGTAAAATCCCCTTAACAGGGACTCAGTGTGTGTTCTCAGTGAAGCACGCTGCTGCCCAGAATGGCAGTGGATCAGCAGACAGGCGGAAACATTAGTGTTTATTTGGCATAACGAGCAGATTCTTTTATAATTCTTTGGATTTTTATTCTTGATGTTTGATTTTTCGGTCCCAATGTTTCCTATAGTGTGTTACAGCAGCGTCAGGCAAAAGGTAAAAGTTAGAACAGGGACTCGTACAGAAATTGCGTCAGAACATGTTGGAGGTAATAAATACACAACTGTGGAAAAAAAGGATTTTGTTATCTTCATTGATATTAGTATGGAATCTTCTCTAAATGGTTGGTGTAATTTTTGTCACATTTCTTTAAGGTAGAGTTGAATTACCCTCCCTCTGTACCAGCATGGCACAAAGACTCTGAGTCACAGCCAGAAACAGTTTTTCTGTCTTCAGTAGGATCTGAGTGGAGTTAGGTCACCTCAACCCTAAGCTGTTACCTTATATACTTTATGTCTAGCTGCTCCCCTATTCCAAAAGGCTCAGTTGATACCCCAAGTTTTGATCTGCAAGTTTGTAAAACTTCTATAGATGTGCCTTTGCATGTTTAGAATTTTCTCAGCAGCTTTGGACATTTCTTCTTCTCCAAAGCAGCTTTAGTCTGATCATTTAGATGCCATTTTGTGCTAACAAAGTTCCAGAAGGATACCTGAGGAAGATTAGGTTTGTAATTTGAATTTCAAGCTTCTTGGAGGCAGAAGTTGTAGCAAATGACTCAAAGATACTCGTAGAATGACAAAGTTTTCCATAAGCAAATCTAAAATTTGGCAAACAAACCAGGATTATTTATGTGTTAATGTAAATTAAAAAAATCCTCTCTTTTATCTTTCCTCTTCATCTGATCTTTTAAATTTAGACCACTCTTTATGATACCCAGCCAACTTGCTGGATTGTTTCGTGGAGACCTCTTTTCAGCTCTGAATTCAGGAAACCAGCAAGAGTCTGGCTTTCAGAGAGTCCTGGGAGCAGTGGATCTCCATTTGCAGTGCTGCCGTGGTGAATCCCTTTACTATAGCAATGTACTTAGAATACTGGTAGCACAAGATGAAAATTTGGAAGATTGTGTTATATTTTGATCATATGGCTTTGCTGTTACTTGAGAAAATGAAGAATTAAAGGTAAGTTAAGGGAAACTCTGCAATCCATTTGAAAAGCCTTGAGAAAGTTGAGAATCACTGTCTAGGTGACAAAGGACTGGAATCCTCAAGTCCATAGGAATATGTGGTGTTCTCTGTGCCTCATGTTGTGTTAAGAAACATCTACACTGAGGTAGATGAATTCTGAAGTAACCTTAGCAAGATGTGCAGTATACTCCAGGAAACAAGGACGAGTCGTGATTTACTGACATGTGTGCATGATAGATGTAATTGCCTTAAGTTCGAACTTTGGTGGATTGTTTTGTTTCTTTTGATGAGCATGGAAACCATGTAAGCCAATTGATTGCTAGAGTTGTTAGCTCTGTTCAGGAGCAGGGGCTGTTTAGCTGTGTCCTTGCAATTTGTAATGCTTTGCTCCTTTGTGTAACGTGATGTGCAGTAATGAGTCTGCTTTGAGTGGAGTTATGGTAGAATTTTTAGAAACCACCCAGTGCTATTTCAGAGGAGTTTCTGACTTTTTTGTATGTCTAGTTCTTTTTTTACAGGTGTGTTTTTTTCTGTGTTTAGTAGTAGCGTATCTTCAAAAGCTTCTATAAACTGTTATCTGTTAGCTCAGCAGCTGTCAGCTCCTGGATAGTTTCTGGGCGTCCTTATGTATTTTCCTTTTAAGGTCTGTTATTTCTATGATGGGGTCCTCTTTTAAGCTGTGTCTGCAAATGACCTGCTTTTTCTATGTTTACTAATTCCTGAAGAACTGTTCTTGGTTGTCCTCAGTTGATATTCAAATAATTGTGGAGTCTTTTAAATAGTTATCTCTCCCTCAGACCTACTGTGGGTTCATAAAAGTTCAGAGACATTTGTTTTTCCCTAACCACAGTGCTGGATTAAGGTTGTTTTACACTGTAACAGAAGCAATTGCTTCTCTGTCCTCCTGCCTGGGTCTATTTTCCCTAGCAAAGTCCCAGGGTAGAGGTGTTGTGTGTATGGAGTGAGCAGTGTCTCTGGGTTCCAGGAACGGAGCTTGGAAGGGGATTTGGCATCAGAGGGAGAAGCCAGAGGTTTCAAAATTGCTTTGCATTGCTTACTCCACAGCAGGTGAAACTCACCAAGGATGTGTCTGAGTAGTAGATAGATGGACGTAGGTACCTTTATCTCTACCTGTGCTCCAGTGGTTTCTCTTTCACTGCTCTTCAAGAAAATGCGGGCTTATTCTAGTTATTTTGAGGTATGTGGGGTTTCATAGTCCTCTCATGTAAGTATTCTGAAAGGTTCAAATGTTCACAGCCATTGTTTTATGGGACATAGTGTTACGATCTTTTCAGGAAGCAAATATGCATTGATGGGGACAACAGCTGGCAAATCTTTAGGAAAAACTGGCATTATCATTGCATTACTGCTGCAAAATAACATAGAGACTTGTGCCAAGTTGCTGGAAGGGGATGAAGTAATCCTAGGCCTCCCTACCTTAACTAGCGACTTGTGTCCGGGTTCTGCAAGAGGTTGCATTTTCCTGGATTCAGTTTCTGATAACCTCTGCAGATGTGGGGTTCTGAGGCAGTGGTGCTTGGACAAATAAGGACTCTGTTTATTGCAGCTGGTATACACTGTTCTTGACCTCATGACTCTCAGCTAGTGTCTTGAATCACTCGAGAATAACTAATGCCCCAGCTCCCAGATAGTTTACTGTTTCGCCTTCAGTCAATGGAATGTTCACCTTCCTTCACACTTACAGGAAGTGAAGGTCTTCTGGGATAGCACGAGTGCGGATGACGAGTGTGTTTGGTCTATGGGGAAATATTGTGAACAGATAGAGATTACAGATAGTAAACCAGACATGCATTTCGGAGGTAGTTCTTGTGATTTTTTTTTCCCCGTCTCAATTATAAAGTATATTTAATACTGGTTAGTGAAAACTTTCAAAAATGCATTTAGAGTCATACAGTTGAACAGGCTTTTGCTTTGTGTAGGACTGTTTATGCACTGTATAGGCCATGTGCACAGCAGGTTTGACATAACCCCTTATTGATATTCATAGCAAGAAAGGATATAAAGGGCTCTGGTCCACCTACAGTTAACTACTGCAAATGAATTAATGACACTTTCTACTATCATTGAAACATAAGAGAGAAGGCATAAATAATCAGGAAACAGAGGGTTTAAAGAAGTAGAAAATCTTACGTCACTGTAGAGAGTGATGTGAAACATAAAATTCCAAACAATTTTATTTTTATCCTGGATAACTAGATTTGTCTCTTCAGAAATAAAAATGTGTAATGTCAGTTACATAGCACTCTTCAGCACAGAAAGGATCACTGCTTGGGAATGAAAATGTTTAAATGTGAGCAGAGAGGGGGGAAAAAAAAGGGATGCTGTGACTGCTCTCTTTCCACACAGGGTTTATTTATTTCCTCTTCTATGGAATTTACACCACGCCAGAATTTAGATGAGTTTGTGTACAGTGTACAATGCACAGTGACTTGGAGTTAAATGGTTATGAAAGACATGACATTTGTGTGCTGCTTGTGCCAGTTTTAATGATTAAAGAGTACATGTTTCTATGTGAAGAATTATCAGTGTAAGAATTTAGTCTACAGTGTGTAGATACTTTCAGAACGTACCCAAGTCTTCGTAATGGAGTGAATTAATAAAAGTTAGTTATATCCTTTTCACCTGAAATGTGATTTATTTCTTTTGGAATGACTTACTGTACATCTCTTCTTGTTGTTTCCCATTCTTGAATGTGAAATATAAAACTTGCTCTTTAGGTAATTCATTAGTGGTATTACTACCTTCTCATTTGATTCCCCAGGGTGAGGTTCTAGGGGAAGGAAGAGTGAACGTTTTCATTAAGCAAAACGGGTGCAACTGATCATTGTTTAAGCCAATTTACTTTGCAATGCGTTTGATTATGAATACATCAGAAATCTTACTTGTGGTTACTATGGTAAAAGTTACATGTCATAATAGTATCTCTTGACTTGTTTAAATTTAGAAATTAGAGGCTTTTTGTCTTGTCTTGTAGTCAATTTGTGAAGGGCTAGAGCGAGATTTTGAAAATGATTCATTTTGCTCTTGCTTTATTGCAATATGAGTGCAGGATGGTAGTGGTACTTCAGAGGATGTTCAGTTTCTCAGCTTCATCAATATTTCACTGTTTAGCTCTTTGTAACACTGCATAGGTATTGTTTTATATCATGTTAGGATAACAGGGCTACTAAATGCTTTATAAATAAAATACCTTAGATTCCAAATAATATTCTGATGTAACTCTATATCCAAAGCATAAGAAATTTGGGAAAAAAAATAGAAGCATAAAATGCCAAAAGTTGTTCAGGTCTTCCTGAAATAACTCTTTCCTTATTTGTTGTCTTTCACGCAGGCTTTCCTTCACCGAATGATCCAATGTGCAATAGCCAAAGTGGATAAAAATGTCACAGAAGAGACAGTCAAGGTTGGTCTCCTCATTGCATATTTTTTCTGTTTTGTATCTGATGTTTTATTTACGTCTGCTTTATTCTTTTGCAGATGTTGTTTTCAAATATCGAAGATATTCTTGCAGTTCACAAAAACTTCCTGTCCCTGGTGGAGGAATGCTTACAGCCGGAACCTAATGCGCAGCATGAAGTTGGAACCTGCTTTCTTCATTATGTACGCTATTTTTTATTACAGCCTTATTTAACTTTTTTCCTTTATTGATTGTCTTTATTAATGAGAGTACATAGTCATGAGGATGTCTTCCGTGCTTGGAATATACTTTATTTCTTACAACTACAGCACCTCTACAAGTATGTGTGTGTCCTGGAATAATTGTTTTCTAGGAGTATTATTTTTCCTGTTGGAGCAAAACAAGGATGCCGCTGTTAGAGCTCTGCAGAATCAGGAAAAGTTAGTTTGCTTTCAGTTGTAAGCCTGACAAAAAGTCTAGATTTCGTTGTTTTATCTGCTTGGAGTCCTGTTTGCTTGCTAAGTCTTTGTTTATTCATTGTGAGAGGGTAAAATTATTAATGTTCATGGAAGCAGTATACAGAAGTTAACAGTTTTTGACTCTGCAGAAGTATGGATAATGTTTGCCAATATGTGTTTGCAGACAAAATATGTAATAATGTCAGCAAATAAGCTATTTGTGCATTTTCTTCCTGTTTTTTTTTAATCATGTGTTTTTGAGGTGGTCCAGCCTCTGAAATTTTTCGTCAAAATCTTATGAAGTTCAACAAAGACAAATGTAAGGAAAAGATAATCTAGGAGGTACAGCACAAGCTGGGTGCTACCTGGCTGGGGAGCAGCTCTGTGGAAGGGAGCCTGAGGGTCCTGGTGGTCCAGAAGCTCAATATGACTGAACAGTTTGCTGCTGCAGCAAAGAAAGCCAGTAGGATGCTGGGCTGCATCGACAAGGGCATCACCAGCAGAGATAAAAGAAGTCATTATCCCTGTCTACTTAGTGCTTCTCAAGCCACACACCTGGAATACTGTGTTCAGTTTTGGTCCCCACTATACAAAAAATGTGGAGAGGCTGGAGAGTTTGCAGAGAAGGACTACAAAGATAATCAAAGGACTGGGAAGCCTGCCATATGAGAAAATGCTGAGAGAATTGAGTTTGTGCAGCCTTGAGAGGAAAAGGCTTAAGAGGAGACCTTATCATGATGTTCCAGTATTTAAAGGGTGTCTACAAAGATTTTTACAAGAAGACACATGGAAAAGATGAGTGGTAATTTGTACAAGTTACTGCTGGGGAGATTCTGGTTGGAGACTAGGAAAATTTTTTGCAATGAGAATAATCAGTCATTGGAATAATCTCCCCAGGAAAGTGGCGCATTCCCCAGTGTTGGACACTTTCAGGATTTGGTTAGAAGGGGTACTGGGCTATCTTGTCTAGATTGCGCTTTTTTTTTCCTTGGAGTACCTGGTATTCTGTGATTCTGTGGTTGAAATTCCCAAGTGATGCTTTCAGAGTGCTCATAATTCTAATTTGAGGCTGGACCTCAACTAATAAACGTAGGAGGAAGAGCTGACCTTCCAAAATAAAGACTGTATTAGCTATTCAGCTTTGAGCAGTGTTAATTCCATGTTTTATTAATTAAGACATCAAAATGGCAAGTGATTAACAATGTATTTCTTTGTTCTTTTTCAGAAAGAGAAATTCCGTATCTATGATGAATACTGCAGTAACCATGAGAAGGCACAGAAAGTCCTCCTTGACCTTAACAAAATAAGAACAGTGCGGGCGTTTCTTTTGGTAAATAAACTTTGAACTGGTGATCTAACTTAATGTTTTTTGTCTGACAGTGAATTGTTAGCACTGTCATCTCCACCATGTAACAACTTTAAGCACACCTGCAGGCAGTTAACAGGCAGTTTCAGCTGGGGGTGGTGTTTCCATATGAAGGAGAATAATACATAATACAGGATTAGGCAGTGTGCCTTGAATTGCTGGCCAAGAAACAAGGGTGTGAATCCAGCCTTGTCTGTGGAAAGGAAGCAGAATACAATTGAAGAAGAAATTCTAGAAAGGGAGCTGAAGGACATATCGGAACCTCCGTAGAGAAAGTACACCTTCTGATACTGTAGCCACATCTGTCGCAGATGCAAAAGTGTTTTATTATGGATCATAGAGTAGCCATCTTGTTCTTAGATGGTGATTTAATATGAGATCAAAAAAACCCCAGCTATATAATTAGTCTGAAACTTTACAAAAAAATTGAGGGGGTTAAAAATGTTAAGTATGACAGTCCTTGTGATGTTCCCACAGCAAACCCAGTTTCTATGTAAATAATGAGTTTCCTAATAGTTGACTTAGCTGTTAAACAAAGGATTCTGTATGCAGTGTTTTTTATTTTCCTTAATGGTGTCCTGTGATAACAAGATCAGCTGTGAAATGTGGAACTTCGAATATTGGAACTCAAATACCTGAGAAGATACCCTTGGATGTTGTATCAAATTTCAGAGTGACCAGATCTGATTATTTCTTTTTGGGACTGGAGGGCAAACAACACTATCAGCAAAGCATCACAGATATGGAAAAAAGAAAAAGATGATGCCAATGGTGGCAGTATCACAAGTTTTATTTAATTTTATTAGTTATTTTTAGCATGCAGTAGGCTTTCACTAGTGCTGTGGACAGAGTTCTTGGTGAAGTCATCCTATTGCGTTTTGCTACATTTTTGAAAGGTACTGGATCTGGTTCCCTCCTTAGCTGCGTTTACTTACAGCCAAGTTAGTGCACAGTGTGTGAATTTCCTTGTTGTAGGGGGGGATACTGGGTGATATGAGGGACCATCTGTTTTTTTTGCTGAGTCTCTTTTTCAGCAGTATTACATTCATAGTTAAAAACAACTTCAGAGTTGTCCTGTTTTTCCTCAGTGATTAATACAATATCCTTCACCTTGCCCCAAACTGAGGAGCTTCACACACGGTTCTTGTGTTCAGAGCAGCATGGCCAGACTCAAGAAAAGGGGTGAATGCTGACTTCAGAGGCAATACTCTGGAGAAAGATTGTGAAGAGCTTGTTTTGTGAGAAAGGAAGTGAAGTGTGCAGTTGTGGCAGTTCATGATGTGTCAGTGTTATGTACTTGTGGGTGTGTGCACACAGGGCTTCCATATCTTGCTTTGAGTTCCTTGTAGGCTCAGGACTCGTCTGTAGAATAAATGGCAGCAGTCTAACCTAGCCAACAGGAGGCTTGACTGATTTGAAAGTACAGCTGAAGCCTTCTAGCCAGACAGAACAGTTCATTAGAGATGTGATTATAAGTAATCAGGAGTTGAAACCAGACCTTTTACTCCTTTAAGTGTAGAGATAATTGTTATATAAACATATAAGTATATTGATATTAGCTTTCTTGGTCTTTGTCAGTAAAGCTTGTTTTGCTGTCAGGTCAGGTAAGATCCTTAAGGATAAAGGATCGTTTAGGGTAAGGCAGAAGCTGGTTGACCTGTACAAAGCACAGGCTTAAGGGTGGGTATAGAGATCCTGACAGTGGCACTGGTTATGGGGTACATGTGTTGAATTACATACTGAGCAGAGCAGCCACCCGGTTGTATAGCCTCTGTTCCATCAACAGTGCGTCTGCCTCCAGATTTGTGGCCTGCATCAACACACCATCTGGGTATTAAGCTACTTTAGTCTTCTCAGTTTAGACATCTTTCTCTTTGAAGCTGTAGATTATCTCATACTATTGTATCACAACTCCTTCTGATCTCTCTATAGAATAATATCCATCATTACTTTAGGTCTTTTTGTACTCACACTTTAATTTCAGCAATTTCAAACATTTGCTGTGATGTCTCTTGAATACTTTATCTCAGATAGTGCTCTTTCCATCTCGGTTACTTTTTAATGGATGCTTCTACCTAGTATTTCATGTATTCTCTACTTCCATAGTTTTATGTCATGTCAAAAATCACATATTCTTTAGCCCACGACTAGGGATATTCATTGCTTATTTTGTTTAAATATAGATGCATGTAAACAGAAGACTTTTTGTGTGTTTGTATTAGGATGGCTGTCTTAAACATTTTTGAAGTGTTTTTGATGCTACATACTGTTGCAAACACACTGTTTGGAGCCAACAGCAGCTGTAGTGGTCACCCTGTATTGATTTTATTTTTGTTTGTTGAAGTGTGAAATCATCTTTTTAGCATTTTATTTGCTGGTTGTTTTTTTTTTTTTACTTTATAAAAAGGCCACACTTAATCAGGCTGGTTGAAGGGGATGACTAGGGGAGATGCCTGCATAATGCTATTGCAGCTTCCTTGTCACATGTGATAGTCAAAATATCTGTCTCTGCATGTGTTCAAGCCTGTTCTTTTAACACTCTTGCAAACTTCCCTCATCACATATTTAACATATACATATATAATTTATGGAGATCTTAGCCAATATTGTTGTGTGTCTATATGCCCTTGTCTCTATTTCTGATGATTTTCTCAGGATTATTTAATTAATTGTGAAACTGTTCACACTCTAGAATTGCATGCTCCTTGGAGGACGCAAGAACACAGATGTACCATTGGAGGGATATCTGGTAACGCCAATACAGAGAATATGCAAGTATCCCCTTCTTTTGAAGGTACTGACAAGATTTTTATCTAGGACTTCATACTTCTGTATAAAACTGGTTGCTAAGCGTATTTCCGAACTGCAGGAACAATCTCTCTACCCCGTGAATAATCTCTTTATTGGAAATTGGATCCAGACTTGCTCTCATTAAAACCAGTGGCAAGTCTTCTGAAATAAGCTTTGAAAGAACTGAGGAGTTTGGCTGGGTCAAGATAATTAGCTCTCTTCTGCATCTGGTCTTAAGGTTGCCTCTCCATTGTTGAGTGGAAGTGAGCCATTTAAGGGAGTTTAATGAGACTTATTTCAGCTGAGTTTGACCATGTCCTTGCTTAAAATGGTTGGGATCGCACATGCTTGATTCTGATTTACTATTGGCAAACTGTAAATGAAAAATACTTATGAAAATGACTTATGAGACAAACTGTAGAGTAAGAGAAGGATGCTCTAGGTCTTTCTATGCACTTGTATATATTTATTCGTATCTTATGATTACAACCTGAAACAATGAAGAATGTTAAATGTGCTGATAAACAGTAAATAGTCAAACCCATGAATGACGGGTTTTTTGCATGTTAGGAAATAAAACAATGCAATCATTGGGAAAGTAAATATTTACAACTAATTTATGCTTAACACAGTAAGATTTAATATTGTTTGTTGTTTCAAACTGAGAGAGAAAAGCCAGAGCAGGTTCTGCTCTAGAAGCTACTTAAAACATGATTATTGGACAGTATTTTTCCACAATGCTTGCCTGAATTTTGTTGTGAAACATTACTGGTTACGAGGTGTATGCATTTCATTGCACTGACATAAAACCCAAGAAGGAAACATGTTAAAATAAAAGATTTTAAAAGACGATAATAATTGCAATGAAGCTTGAGTCATCCCAGATATCTGTGGTTTTACAGTTTCTGTGGTCTGTTTTAAAATAATTTTTATATTCTATTTTTGAATGAAGGATCTGCAGATATAATAAGGGAAAATGACTAATGAATTACTCTAGGGGGCAATGAAATGAATACATTTATTTTAAATAAATTTAAATCCAGAGTGTGGTGGCAGCAGAGTTAGGGCTCCCAAAGGAGTGTGTCCACACCTCAGTCACTATATGCACTGAAGGCTGTCTGTAGTCAGTCTAGCTGTAAATAACAGTTGATAACTTAAAATGGGAAGTCTCAGATGAATACTGGCAATTCTACTTTTGTTTTTTAGTATGGCTGCTGTTACCTGTAGCTATATGAAATTGTTGAGTCACTTAAGATATTGTTCAGTGCTTTGGTGTATTGCAGTAGAGTAAACAGTACTGTGGAGCTAAAGGAGTATGGGTTTCACCCTGAGTTTCAGGAAAGGCAGGTGTATATTAATAGTTTTAGACAGAATTGTTAGCCTTGCTGTTGAACAGTTCCACCATGTTAGATTATAAAAATACCCAAAACCGCAAAACCCCGAAGTTCAACATAAGGAAACATTGTTGAGGAGAAAGTACCTGAAACAAAAGTTTTTCTAAGTAGTGATTGTTTTTATTGTTAGTAATTTGTTTATCTGAGTTTTAGTGTCCTACTAGGACCTGATGCTGGAGGGTTTATTCCTTTTCCACCTAGTAAAAGAGGTCTAGCTACTTTTTGATTTAGGATCCTAGTCGATTTAAGTCTCCTGTAATGTACACTTAGAGATCAAAGATAGGTTTCTTTTTTCTTTTTTTTTTAACATACCTAAATAGGAGTTACTGAAGCGGACTCCAAGGAAGCACAGTGACTACGCGGCACTAATGGAAGCCCTCCAGGCCATGAAAGCTGTCTGTTCCAATATAAATGAGGCCAAGAGACAAATGGAAAAATTAGAATTTTTGGAAGAATGGCAGTCTCATGTTGAAGGATGGGAGGTACTGTCATAAGATTTGTCATTTTCTATATATTCTGTATTCTGTATTTCAACAGGCATATATTGCACTGTTTTTGTGATCCGGAGGTACTGTCAGACTCCCCAGTTCTGTGAAATCACAGCTTTTACTTGGGATCTACTCTGTAGATTATTTGTCCATCACTTAAGCATCACTGTATAAGATAGCAGACTCTAGGAGAGAGGGCAGACGTTTAATGTTTGACTTAGAATATTGATCATTTACACAACATACATGCATGGACACATATGTTTAATTAATTCGTAATTTAACTGTAAATTGTAATTTAAGTGTTGTCAATGCCTGCCTGCCTAACAGCTTTTTGTCTGGTTGAAAAAAAATAACAAGATCAAGTAGTTGTACCACGAAAATTGTCCTTTTGTATTGCTTTGGGCACTATGATTGTTTTATACAGCAAGACAGAGGTAGCTACAGGTGTGTCTTTAAATTGCTTTGGGTGTTTTGTATGGAGATGTCTGAGCTGCCTGCACTGGGGTGGGAGGGGAACACAAGTCCCAGTAAAAGAAATATAAAGCAAGTAACGTAAACGTGGTTTTTTTTTAAAAATTGAATTTTGAGGATAATATGTAGGAGTTTTAAGATAAGAATTTCAACATGGTAGTAGTTCTTTGCTTTTTTGAATACTTCTACAACTTTTCTGAGAGACCTGCTTGAGGAAGAGATTTTTATCCCTTTAAGCCTTGTGGAAGGCTTGCTGCCTGGAAAACGTCCTGAGAAAAGAGTATTTTTTTGCATGTTAGTGTGGTAGACAGAGGCTTGATCTTTCAGCTACATAGTGGGAAATAGAGGGCAGAGAAAAAAGATTAGTGACACTGAATGAGAGAAAGCTTTGAGAATGACCTGCCTGAACTTTAGCTGGCAACTAAAAATTAGAATATTGACTGGAAGAGTCAATTTTTAAGGAGATTTTCGTAGTAATAGATAAAACAGCAGAAATCAAAAGAATAGTTTCTATGCAGCTCTATTCTCTCTCTATGTGTCCTGCTGATACCACACCTGCTGTTTCTTGAACTCGCTGTGCTTAAGTATGTGCACTGCTTCGGCAGCAGTGGATTCAGTCTCCTCTGCCTTCCAGAAATGTTTAGCAGAACAAGCCATTATCTGAAAGAAGCATAAAAAATACACTGAACAAAGAACCCCCAAAGTACTGCCATGACACTGCAGAATTATTTCCTGTCTGCTCCACGTGAAATCTCCTGATATGTGGACTTGTGCAAACCTTTCATTTGCTGTTAATTGAGTAGTGTGGGAAGATTTGATTCACTCTAAATGTGAATTAAGGAACTAATTTTACTTTAATCAAAATTCTTCATTTCTTCAGAGGATTGTGGAATTAGAAATGTGTCATCTGAGGTATTTTTTCCTTTTCCTGTGTAGCAGCATTTTCGTGAACTGCTCTTCCATTTCTGTGATTGGGATAGGTGTAATTTAGAGCAGAGAAATTCTAGTGGTATGGGTCTATGACTATGACACATTCCACAAAAATTCAGTGTGCCTCGAGAGAAGGAATTTTTCCAAGTACAAAGCTTTAAATTGGAAGGGGAAGTATTTAGATTAGACATTAGGAAGAAATTCTTCACAATGAGGGTGGTGAGGCACTGGCACAGGTTGTCCAGGGAAGCTGTGGATGTCTCCTTCCCAGAAGTATTCAAGGCCAGGTTGGATGGGGTCTTGAGCAGTCTGGTCTGGTGAGAGGTGTCCCTGCCCGTGGAGGGGAGTTGGAACTGGATGGACTTTAAGGTCACTTCCAACCCAAACCGTTCTATGATTCTGTGTTGTACTTGAGAGAACCAACATTTTCCAAAAGAAGCAAATATCTTAACAGCTGCTTTTTTACACTAGGTGAAAATAAGTTTCTTTTTGTAATTAGCTAGAACTTGCTGTCATCATCAATAACTTGGAAAGCTTAGTGTATGTGAACATTAAAGTGCATTAGATGTGCTTGCGCAATGACTTCATGATAGAAACAATAGCCAGTTAAGTGCTTACGTTGCTAACTATTTTATGGCCAGGAAATTTGGTACTTAATCTTTTTTGCCTATCACCATCTTTATTCTTTCCATTATCTTCAACTTTTCAATTAACTCCTCTACTGCACTAAAATAATTAAAATTCTTCTATTTGCTTTCAGTGCCTGAGTTTTACAGATGTTATTCAAATACATCTTAATGAACATGCTGAATTATAAAGTTACAGTATTATTAACTCAATGTAAGTTGATTAAAAACTGGCAAACTTCTAAGCCTTAAAAGGGAATCCACGTTCCTGCATTAAGATTCTTCTGAATTCTTAACAAAACATGCAGTAGTAGATATGTTTGCTATTCAAAATAGATTAATATGCAGAATTCACAATAAGGAAGGGTAACAATACAGACAGAAACATGCAAAACAGATCCTCTCTGCGTGCAGAATGCATTCTGTGAACTGTTACATACTAATTCCATCTAACCTTAGTGCCCCCCGTCCAGTTTACTTTTAGGTTTTCACTTGTTTTTAAACTCTGAAATAGTGCCATTGTCTTAAAATAGTATGTTTTCAGTAGAATTATATAGTGTTCATTGTAGTTTAGCTGATCAAGTTTGTTATCATATGGCAACAACAGGGTGCCCAATCTGGCAGAATTCCCCTGATCTTAATATGCACATCCTTTTCAAGCATAATGTATGATTAGTCCTAGAGATGGTAGAATTTCAGAGCATGTTTAAGAATTAACAGTATTTTGAATGATTTCCAACAACAACTATAAAAAAAAATCTGAGTGCCATGTATGGGAATGGAGTTAATTAAACAAACATCTGGTTTTCTGCATTGCCTAAAAATAAAGAGGCAAACTTGTTGGAGATTTCCTTCCAGAAGGAAATGCTTAGCACATTGCTTGGCCCCAACTAGAAGGAAAGGGAAAAAAATAAAGGCTATTTTTAGAATCTGATCAAAGCATGACTTGAATTCCTATACTTAAATGTCATAAAATGAAACTTGTGTTTATTATGATAAAAATACAGATTCATGGAAAAATGGAACATCTGTTTCAAGAAAGAAGATTTTGAGTATAATGACTTTCTCACTTAATTTCCTAAGTGGTTGAATTTATTGGCCTGAATTCAAAACTTGTGTAGGTGGCTGTCTCAGCTGGAGAATGACTTAGCAGCTGAGGGAGTCTGTCAGTAGAATTTGTGTGGATGTTTCAGTGAGAAAATAAAAAATAGAATTTTTGCATTTTTTGTAAGCTGGGAACATAACAACCCAGTCTGAGTCACAGGCCAACTTAGTGACAATAGCATGGGCTATTCAGTTCCTTCCTATTCCACTGTATCATGGAGTAATATTTTAATAGAAATTTCTTTTTTACACTTCAGAATTTGTAGCCCTTTCCTCTATTTTATTTTGTTTCCTATGCCTATGTGCAACTACTGAACAATAAGTTAATATCTGTCATTTCTGATCTGTATCACTGTTAATATGCTGCCCACTGAGTCAGTATGATCAGACCTCTGTTTGACTGAAATTTGCCCAGAATGTGTAGGAAAGTAGCCATTATTTTTAACAAATGCTGCTTTTCATCTCAAGGTAGTGAAGATAATTTCTTAAAGTCAAAGATTGGTATTTAATGACTTAAGGATGAGGGTATATTGTTTTAAGTTTCTTGCATATAGTCTCTCTCCCTCCAATGCATTTTAAATGCCTTTATTTTGTGATATGGTCACAGTAGCCCACATTTTAGACCTCTTGCCTAAGCTATTGCCTTAGTGGAATGATAGGTGACTGACAGCACAAGATTGTTATTGGTTTTATCTATATAGCTTGCATACTTGGAGATGTTATGGGCTTCTAATTCCCGCACCAGCTATCACGAGAAACCACTGAGTCCTTGGCCCGTAGGAGAGAACTCCTTTATAGTTAGATGTCTAGAATCTACAATGACTCAGTAGAATAGGTGGAGGAAAAATTAATTTAGGTTCACTGTATAAGCTTACTTTGAATTTTTTTTCCAACTGAATCCTGTAATTTTTTGTGACGATGATTAAAACATTCGTTTCTACAATACATAACATTTTCAAATTGACATGTTACAAAAAATACTGCTTTCACTGAAAATACCATCAGCTCTAATTGCAGGAATGTTAAATGTATAGAAACATGAATTAGAGCATAGTAGTAGTGCTCTTACATTTAGGTCGAGCAACTTGTAAGCAGTGAATGTGAGTTTATGTATTCATAAAAGCTTTGAAATAGCAGATTACTTTTCAGGTTCATGTTGCTCGTATTTGAGATTTCCCTGGTGGTTTCAATTCAAATATTTAACGAAAACATGTTTGTTTTAAAAGGTTTGCTAATATTTATTCCGAAAGTATTGCTCAGAAGCAGTGTAGTTCAGTTTTAGTTGCGCAGTTGATAGTGTCACCTGCTTCTGGGACAAGTGTGACCTCTCATCCATTACCTTGTCCCTCTGACAGGGGAAAGGTTCCGTTTGGAGTTGGATAAATGAATTATCTTATTGCGCTGGATATCAACTGCAGCTTGGCATTCCTGCTGTGGAGGTTCAAGGCACATAGCTACATCCTTCATGGAAGTGTTACAGTTGTCAGTCCTCTTTTGGATTGCATAGTGGATATGGCAGTGCTTGGATGCTCTCTGCTTTATCCTTTTTTTGGGCGTGTTTTTCATCCCTAAGGGATGTGGTGGAAAGGAGTGCCCATCCCAGGTGTAGAAACAACAGTACTTTCCCATAATATGCCCTTCTTCTTTTGTCCCTTTCAGATCCGTGCCCACTCAAATTCTAGGAACAGGCTGACCTTAACAGTGTTGCATAGCCAAGGGAATGGTGGGGGATTTTTCTGCTCTGGCAGTGTTGTGTAGGACAGCCAGATGGGACTTCTGATCCTGTTATCTTATTCCCTTGGACTTCAGCAAATAAACAGCAGTAACAAAATTCACTGACCTGCAGCCACACCAGCATGGGTTGTGATCTTGTCAAAAGGTATCCGATAAGTGAAGTTAACACTGTTCAGTATTTGGACGGGAGGTCTCCAAGGGGGAAAAAATGTCTCTAGAATGTTTTTGTCGTCATCTAGCAGTTTATATTAGAAAAGGAGAAAAATGAAGAGGAAAACAATTGCAAAGGGTAGTAATGTTGTACAGATAATACTGTCATATTGCAACATAGAACCGTGAACAAAGTAAATCCCGATAATTCAGCTTGCCTGAATTATCTAACTTTAAAATATATATAAAATATGGTGTTTTATGACAAGTAGGCTGGCACAGTGGCAGATGTTGCTAAGATGTTGGGAAGAGGCTGTATTTTTCTATGGTGAAAATTAAATTTTTCAATAAAAAGATACAAAATGTTTTCATAAAACCCTTACTATGAAAAAATACATCCTTTTGTAGAAAACTGAAACTGCTGAAATGGTTTTAAAGCCTTAAGCTGGAATTCTTTTGGCTTCCTTACAAAATATTTCAGTTTTCCAGCAAAGCTGCAGTTTTCTGTAAAAACAACCAAAAAACCTTTAAAAATATCCAGCTTTTTAAAATGAAAATTATTCATAAGTACTGTTCCAGCGAATTTTAAAAGTAGTGCAAGGTATTGGTTATTCTTTTTAATACATGAAAGCAATGAAGTATAATGGAAAGAAATGACCTGCTTTTCTGTAGCTGTAGTCAGCAAACATTAAGTGCAGCCCGAATTTATGCTCAATTTTTATTAAGTGCTTAATTAAGTATTTTATAAAGTGGTTTTAAGGCACTTTAGTGTTTGGATTCAAGTTAAACTTAAAAAACTACTATGCCAGCTTATGGTGCTTCTTCTGTCTTTGGGAGGGAAGTACAATCTAGTGGTTGTACATGACATTAATTTTAGGCTTATTCGTTACTAAATAGAAACTAGAGTGATTAGTTAATACTGATAATGAAATACCTTTATTTAGAGATCTAAATTATGTTTCAATGTGATGGTTGTGCAATCTCTCTTATCATTGCTGTAAACAGACTGTGTTCTCTTTAGAACAGTGTCTGAGCTATTGCTTAGTATTCTGTGTTGTGACGTACAAAGGATGAAGGGTAAGATGAGAACCCCTGGCTTCTGCAGGTTTTCCAAGCTGCCTGCCTGCCTGGAGTTAGGAAACTCCTTGAGCCTTGGGTGTATGCTCAGCACAGCCAGCATGCATAATTCTCAAAAGGATTGCATGGCTGGATGCATGCAACACATGCACAGGAGCTCTGTCCCACATGGGACATGGATTTTCAGAACAGCAGAGTACACCTCTGAACTCAAGGCAGGCTTCCTTGAGAGGAAAATTCTCTTTATAAGGCATAAAAATGCTATGAATTTTTCATAGAAATACTTCGGGGAAAATGTTACCCTTCATTAAAGTTGCTTCTTTTTCATTAACCTTTACGAAAATGCCTGCCTGCTCACATGAAAGAATTATCTGCCTTGAAGCGAAAATGAGGCATGGGAAGTTTCATCTCAAAGGCTTAAAGCTTAGCAAAATTCTGGTGTCTTCAGAGTATATTAGGAGGAAGTATACTAGACGATCATAGTTGTATGTGCCACTGTTAGCTTTGCCTGAGTTTTAAATCTTGCTGGTTTTTGATTTTGGTCTTGTGTTTAGCTTGAGTTAGTGCAGAAGTGTGTACCCTTAATGATGTTCCAAGTTCCAGGTTGCTACAGCTTCCAGGTTCATTTTGGCATAGGTTATGTCTCATAAAGTCACATTTGCAGACATTTCTGACTAAGTTACTGAGGATAAGAGTTATTGTATAGTTGTACTAATTTTTCAAGAGAGGTGTCATACACTGATGTACTATAAGTTGGGAAATTCGGTGATTGAACTTTATCCATTCAAAAAAGCCGCAAACATTCCTGCCCCTCCCTTCCCTCCTTCATGGCAATACAAAATGAATACAAAGAAATTATTATTTAATTACAATATAATAATTTACTATGAGTTTTATTCTTGGTGTTTCCAAATAATAGTTATGGTTGTGAGAAACTTTTAATTTCTGCAGAGTCCTTCAGTTATCACAGAATAAAAAATAATCTATTTCCATTTGATTTCAGGGGTCCAACATCACAGACACATGCACAGAAATGCTGCGAAGTGGACTACTACTGAAAATTTCAGCAGGAAATATCCAAGAGAGGATATTTTTTCTTTTTGATAACCTTTTGGTCTACTGCAAAAAAAAGCACAGGTAAATGATTGATTTATACTTTCAAAACCAGTGTATTTTCTCACAGTAGAGCTAATCCTCTGTGTGCTGTTGCGTAAGAATATTTGAACAACACTGAAATATTTACTGCTGTTAATTGCAATATAAAACCCAGCATATTTAGAGGACACCTATTATTCAAAGAGAATTGTGTTTAATTCAAACACTGGAGAAATGTTATATGAACGCAGAATCCAAATGGTAAAATGCGGGAGCAAAAGAATCTATTTTGTCTGTCTTCTGCAACAGGTTATATGTGATGGCCTCGCTCTTCTAGGAATGGTAAACAGACTGAATTTTCAGTTCATACAAATTAGTATTGTAGCTTATGCTGTGAAACAAGTCTCCACAGATTCAAGAGTTGCAAACCTTGTATCAGGGAAAACTACCAGAACGCTGCTGCTTTCTGCATTGCAAGGAGCAATTCCTTATTTCAGCAGCAAGCTTCTGCAGTTAGCATTCGGTGCTATTATGCTTCTGAGAAATAAAGGTTTTCCTATGTACAGGCATCTCTCTTGAAACTGCTTAAGTTTTTCCTCTTTGATCCAGAAACTGTTTTCAGGTAGCTACTAAAAACATATTACTGGATACATCTTGATAGGTTCCTAGATACCTTGAGCATGCTCTGTAATAGCACTGCTGAATACCATGCTCTTCACCTCTGCCTCTGCCCACTTTTGGATAGTGTCAGAGGAAACTCCACCACTGACCTCAGTGTCCAGTTGAGGAAACAGTCTGCAGCTGCAGTAACTTTTGCCATCACCACAGCCATGTCCATTAGGACAGTGTGAGTGCTGTAAGATTTTCGAAGGTAGCTCCAGACTGCATAGCCAACTTTCATGTTGTTTTTCTAACTCTGTTTTACCAGTGCCTTGGATTGTCTTGTAGCGTCCAGGTGAAAGATGTCTTTTTCTGCACCTGTAACGTGCATCTAGCTCTGGCTTGGCTGTGGTCACATGCCTGTTAAAGGATGTGTTCTGGCCCAGCTGCTTTTGAAGGCTGTATGTAAGAGGTGCACCTTGCTGAAGGTAGATGACTGTGCAGTCCAGTGTGTGGGAGCGCTCAGCACCATCAACTTAGGATGAAAAGGCTGATCATGCAGCTGATGCCATGATTTCCTTCTCCCTGACTGCTTTTGCTGTGTCTGGGGAATAGCGTTTGCTCCTCATTGTCTTCTTGCAGCCTGGTGGGGTTGGATGAGAGGGGAGGAGATAAGAGCGTCGGGTAATAGAGACCAGAACTCCTTTATATGTGCACCACAATATCCGTGTGTTTCGTACTCTAGTTACAATCTCAGATGTATATATACAACTACAACCAGCAAAATAAATGGAAATCCATGAATCTTGAGACCAATTTTTAATTGAGACTATCAAACCTTATTAGTAACTGTTGTTGTCTGCTGTTGTGTTTAATTTGTATATGGTATTTTTCACAAGAGATTTTGCATAGGACTCATCATTCAAAAGTATTACTTTAAATGTTTTTAAAATCATTTTTCCAAGTAAGTTTATACTCATACTCATTTTGTCATGGGTAACAACAGATGGCTAAGGGATTATTATCCTTTTTCTGACCTTCTGTGCTACTTGTAGGGAAGATAGTCGCCCTCCTCAGCACTGGTGAGACCACACCTGTGTTCCATTTTGGGCTCCTCACGGCCAGAAAGGCATTGAGGTGCTGGACCGTGTCCAGAGGAGAGCAGTGAAGCTGAAGAAGGGTCTGGAGAACAAGTCCTGTGAGGAGCAGCTGAGGGAACTGAGGTTGCTTAATCTGGAGAAAAGGAGATTCGTGGAAGACCATATCGCTCTTTCTAACTACCTGAAGGGTCTCTTGTCTGAAGTAACAAGTGATAGGACAAGAGAAAGTGGCCTGAAGTTACACCAGCAGAGGTTTAGATGGGGTATTAGGAAAAAATTACTTACTGAAAGAGTGATTAGGCATCGGAACAGGCTGCACAGGGAAGTGGTTGAGTTATCTACCCAGGAGGTATTTAAAAGATGTGTAGACATGGCACTAAAGGACATGGATTTCTGGTGGATTTGGTAGCATTAGGTTAACAGTTGGACTTGATGATCTCATGAGTCTTTTCCAAGCTAAGTTGTTCTGTAACTCTGTAATAGTCTTGTGGTTAGCTTCACTGCAGAATCTGTAGAGCTTCGTACCCCCCCCAATGTGTGGGGAAGTTCAGACTCATCAGCTTGTGGTATAGAATGCAGAAAGTAGTAGTAGTAGAAAGTAGCCATGGACCCTGTTTGTCAGGAGTGTTTTATAAGAACCTCTTTATTTTCTAAAGCTACTTAGCTTGTTCTGCCAGAACCCTATTCAGACTGGACTGGAAATGCTGTTTTTTTTCCTTTAGGTTACTACTGAAGAACCTGCTGGCTAGCACTGAGGGAGTTTTAAAGAATCTTCTTCCCCAGTGAATATTCTTTCCTTCTATAGATTACTCTGTTAATGGGGAAGCTTTTATGTATAAGAAGATAGGTAATTTGTGCTTCATTAGCTATAGTGAATCAGTCCTTTGTTTTTGTTTCAACTCTTGCTTAGGTTGCAGAACTTTTGGAACAGTTGAATATGGACGTTTTAAGAACCTCATGATTATATCTGGTGTTGAATACTGAATTTATTTCAAGGGTATCCTTCTGCTCAGTTTCATTTTTATGCAGACTGGTTAAATATAAACTCATGCTCTAATTTTTGATATATTGTGTTGTCTGTCACTTTAAATTATTGATTTCATAATATCTTTTCACTTGTCCAGCACAAATTTACATATTTTTGTAGCCCTATTCTAGCACTACTGGATGAAAAACTCAAAGTTCGTGAAAGGTCTGTGACTTCTTTAGTTTTGAGCGATCTCATCCTGTATGTCATTGGGTGGTACTATGGTGGTATCTGTGTAGATATGAGAATGCTCAATTTAGAACATATTTTATGATGGGAAATGATTCGATTATATGCTAGCAAGATACTTCAGGTATTGATTGGCAAGTAGGTAGAGAATGCTGCTCACAGGAGGTTTCTATTTTGGAAATTTACAAAAATAGTCTCAATTTTATGGTATGAGATATTTTATGTAATTTTTAAGCATCTTTTTAAGCTATGGAGTTGTATAAACATGGATTGCTAAATTTAGGTGCAAAAATACAAAGGTCACTAGAGTTATTGGATTTACCTCACTTTGGAAAGAAAAAATATGTGATACTGAGCTTTTATGCTTGCTGCTGTTTTGGTTTGGGGTTTTTGTGTGTTTTTTTTAATATATTAATCAGGTTTTTAATAAGAAACTTCTAGTATAGTGGAGTTTACTCATTAGACAGTATTGATTGAGAGGCAGGTAATTTTCTGAAGATGATTGCCTTTCTGGAATGAGTGAAGGTCAGAATTCAGATGATCATTAATTCTCAGGAACAGATCTTGTTTGATATACAGTGTTAAATATCATTACAGGCAAAGAAGACAGAAACCCATCCCTGACTTACCTGAGGTGGGAAACACTGCCTAGAACAGGGATTCTCAAAGGACATTGATTTTGCTGGCAACACTTATATCCATGAAACTACTTTGGAATATCTCACAAAATTTCAGTAACTTTTATAATTTATAATTCTTGATTAACCCTTTTGTGAGGAAGGAAAAATGTTGTCTTTGTTCTTCCATGAATAAATCCTATTTGAGGCTAATGTGTGTAGGTAAAGATTTATATCCAAAGGTAGTCTTATTTCATTTTTTTCAGTCATTTTACCATTCTGTTGAATTTCTTGACTAGCATAAGGAAGCTACATCAGTTAGGAGAGAAGATAGTGCAATATTTTGCAATCCCGATGTAATATTTTGTTCAATTGCAGCAATGGCATATGGGTACCAAAGTGTTGGAACAGAGCTCTTACAGAGTGAGGCTTTCCTGATAAACTCTTGTGTAAGCCAGCAATTTGCAGCTTACTCTTACCAGAGGTAGCATCTTTGCATTCTCATCAGCAGTATCCCTTTCAGCAATGGTTTACGTAGTTCAACTGCACACGTATAAATGTGTGGTGATTCTTACAATGATCTTTAAATGCTACTTTTACAAGTAGTGGTGCAGAAACATAGAAAGAGGTGGTAGATGACATGCTCGTCTGGTCTTTCTTTCATCAGGCGATTGAAGAACAGTAAAGCATCCACAGATGGCCACCGTTACCTTTTTCGGGGCAGAATAAACACAGAAGTGATGGAAGTAGAGAATGTGGATGATGGAACAGGTGAGTGTATATGTGTTGCTCATCTATCAAGCGTTTTTTGAGGTGCTGAAATTAAATGCAGTTTCATTATTTCTTTGAGAATGGAGGCTGCTCCTTGTCCTTAGAAAGAAAGGGTGAGATGCCACTTTAAAGATACTCTCTGCTCATAGCAAAACCATGCTTCTGTGACACATTATTGCTTTCATATGTTACCAGCTGGTCGGTTATGGATGACTTTTTTTATGCTAACTTGAACAGAGTAGTAAAGTAAAGTGACATTTATTAACTAAAATCATATATTTAACTTTACAGCATTCTAGAACTCTTAGAGAGATTATCCCTTTGTGTGTGATATACTTGTAAAAGGAAATCGTCATAGAATGATCTGGTTGGAAAAGACCTCCGAGATCATCAAGTCCAACTGTACCTGTCCCCTTAGTAAACCATGTCCTTCAGAAACTCATCTACCCAGCTTTTAAACACTTTCAGGGATGGTGACTCCACCACCTCCCTGGGCAGCAGTTCCAATGCCTGACTACCCTTTCAGTGAAGAAATTTTTCCTGATGTCTAATCTGAACTTCTGCGGGTGCAACTTATGGCCATTTCCTCTCATCCTATTGCTTGTCACTTGCCAGAAGAGACAGCACCCATATCGCCAAAATCTCCTTGCAAGCCATTGTAGACAGTGATGAGGTCTCCCCTTAGCCTCTGCTTCTCTAGGCTAAACAACCCCGTTGCTCTCAGCTGTTCCTCACAGGAACTTGTTCTCCAGCCCCTTCACCAGCCTTGTTGCTCTTCTCTGAATGTGCTCCAGCATCTCAATGCTCTTCTTATAGCAAGGGGCCCAAAACTGAACACAGTACTCAAGATGCGGCCTCATCTGTGCCGGGTACAGGGGCACAATCACTTCCCTGGTCCTGCTGGCATCACTGTTTCTGATACAGGCCAAGATGCCATTGGCCTTCTTGGCCACCTGGGCACACTGCTGGCTCATATTCAGCCGGTTGTCAAACAACACACCCAGGTTCTTCTCTGCCAGGCCGCTCTCCAGCCGTTCTTGGTTATTGTGTCCCAGATGCAGGACCCAGCACTTGGTCTTGTTGAACCTCATCCCGCTGGTCTCAGCCTGTAGATCCTGCCTATCTAGATCCCTTTGCAGAGGCTCCCTTCCTTCAAGCAGATCAACACTGCCACCCAGGTTGGTGTTATCTGCAAACTTGCAAAGGGTGCTCTCAATCCCTTCATCCAGATCATTGATAAAGATATTGAACAGGACTGGACCCAGCACTGAACGCTGGGGAACACCACTCGTGACCGGCCTCCAACTGGATTTAACTCCATTCACCACCACCCTCTGGGCCCGGCCATCCAGCCAGGTTTTGACCCAGCAGAGGGTGTTCCTGTCCAGGCCAATGGCAGCCAGTTTCTCAATCAGAATACTGTGAGAAACGGTGTCAAAGGCTTTACAAAAGTCCAGGTACACCACATCCACAGCCTTTCCCTTGTACATTAACCAGGTAACCTTGTCACAGGAGATCAGGTTGGTCTGGCAGGACCTGCCTTTCATAAGCCCATGTTGACTGGATCTGATCACCTGGCTGTCCTGCACGTGCTGTGTGATAGCATTCAGTATGATCTGCTCCATGACCTTCCCTGGTACCGAGGTCAGACTGACAGGCCTGTAGTTCCCTGGATCCTCTCTATGAACCTTCTTGTAAATGGGTGTAACATTTGCCTGTCTCCAGTCAAGTGGCACTTCCCCAGTCAGCAGGAGGTGCTGGTAGATGAGGGAAGGGGGTTTGGAGAGCACCTGTGCCAGTTCCCTCAATACCCTTGGGTGGATCCCATCTGGCCCCATAGCCTTCTGTGTGTCTAATTGGCCAAGCAGATCTCTAACCAAATCCTCCTGGATCATTGGATCTTCATTCTCACCATCTACTGTCTCAGGGGGCTGAGTATCCTGAGAACATCTCACCATACCATTAAAGACCGAGGCAAAAAGGGCGTTAAGTACCTCTGCCTTGTCCTCATCCCTCATCACTACTGTCCCTCTTGCATCCAGTAAAGGAAGGAGATTCTCTTTCTTCCTCCTGTTGTTGTTAATATGCTTGAAGAAACATTTTTTTACTGTCTTTCACCAAACTGACCAGTTGGAGTTCCAGTTGGGCTTTAGCTCTTCTAATTTTTTTCTCTACATGATCTCACCTCAGCCTTGTACTCTTCTTGAGATGCCTGCCCCCTCTTCCAAAGTTCAAAAACTTTCTTCTTCTTCTTGAGAATAATACAAAGCTCTCTACTTGGCCAAGCTGATTTTCTTCCCCTCTGACTCATTTTACGGCACACAGGGACGGTCTGCTCTTGCACCACCAGAATTTCCTTCCTGAGGAGCATCCAGCCCTCTTGGGTTCCTTTGTCATTTAGAACTGTCTCCCCGAGGAACTTCATCAAGCAGCCTTCTAAACAGTTCAAAGTCTGCCCCCCGGAAGCCCAAAGTGACAGTTCTGCTGAACCCTGTCCTTACTTCTCCAAGAACTGAGAATTCTGTCATCTTGTAATCACTGAGCCCCAGGCGTCCTCCAACAGTCACCTCCCCCACAAGGCCCTCTCTGTTCACAAACAGCAGATCCAGCGGGGCACCTTTTCTAGTTGGTTCACTCACCAGTTGCGTTAGGAAGTTATCTTCCATACACTCGATGACCCTCCTAGACTGTTTCCTTTCTGCTATGTTATACTTCTAGCAGACATCTGGAAGGTTGAATTCTCCCACAAGAATGAGGGCTAGCGATTGCAAGACTTCTCCCAGTTGCTTGTAGAAGAGCTCATCGGTTTCCTCGTCCTCGCTAGGCGGCCAATAACAGACTCCCACCACTATGTCTGATTTACTGTGGGTTCCACTGATTTTAATCCATAAGAACTCAACCCTATCATTACTAATATTGAGTTCCATGCACTCAAAACTTTCTCTAACATAGAGAGCAACCACACCACCTCTCTTTCCTAGCCTGTCCCACCTGAAGGGTTAATAGCCACCCATGGCAGCACTCCAGTTGTGCGAATCATCTCCCTGCGTTTCCTTAATGGCAATTACATCATAGTTTTCTAGCCTTGCAGTGGCTTCCAGCTTTCCCTGTTTGTTGCCCATGCTGCGTGCATCAGTTGGGCTGTTGTTTCCGCCTGTTCCCTGAATGGAACAGCTGTAAGTCCTAAGTGTCTTCTAGCTGTGGTTTGTAACCCAAGAATTCCCTTTGAATTCTGGCTGCCAGCAAAGCACCATCCCCTGCTTCTACTGAGGTGGCAGCTCCAGGGGCCCTCACTAGTACATCATTCCTCAGAACCTGAGGTACTATTCCTGTGCTTTGTTCTGTCAAGCCTTGTGTTGTTCCCCACCCCCTTCCAGTCTAATTTAAAGCTTTCTTGATTAGCCCTACCAGCTTCTTGGAAAGCGTCCTTCTGCCCTTTGGGGACAAGTGTACCCCATTGTTTGCCAGCAGGCCTGGCATGTAGGCCAGTCCATTGTCGAAGAACCCAAAGTTTTGTACTTCGCACTAGGTTCCGAGCCAGGTATTTAATTTGTGGCTCTTCCCACTCCAATGGAAAAGTTACCTGTGTTGGATTGAAACCTCAAACACTATAAACGCTGAAAATGTAATGTAACTGTTTAAGAAAAAAAATTTTAAAATTTTTATCAGTTTTATACTTTTAGGGATGCAATCCATAGAATTGCTTGAAATTTGCCTGACATGCATTAGAAAGCAAAAGCCCAAAGTGTTCCTACAAATGTCAATTTTCGTTTTAGAAACTTGAATTTAATCTTTGAGGTTAACAATTATTATTTCCTTAAAATTTATAAAGAAAAACTGAAACATTTTTGGTTTTTTAGTGTAAAACCAAAAATAAAAAAAACAATACCCAACAAAAACCCAAACCAAATTGCAGTGACATTGCAATTGTGTATGCTTGTAGGAAATTTCTGTAAGTTAGTTATTAATTATCCTGGTGTTAAAATAGCATTAGGTTTGCCCTTCATGTACTATGGATTTCAAGTATTTCTTTGTGTAATTTATTTCTAAAATTGAGCATTATTGAGAAGGCTTGTACAGCTTAAGTAAGTTTCATAGATATTAAATATTTTGTAAAAATTAATATTTTCTTCTAATCTGGAATTCCTTGTTTTCAAAATAGTTCACTCCTTGTTCTACTGGGTAGAGTTGGAGAACAGTTCAACTATGGTTCCTGTTGCAAAAATCTGATTTATTAGTAAGCTGTTGTCTCTTTTTCATCTCTTCTTTTTAAGTCTTTCAACCTTTTGTCATGCGTTGTGTTTTCCAAATTTTTGTTATTTTCTGCATCCTTTGGAATTTCAGGGTTTTTTTCACAGTTTGTTTGTATCTTTTGGATTATGAGGTGTCCAGAGTTGAAACTTTGCTTGTGCCAAGTTAAACAGAATTATTACTTTAATGTTGCATGTGGGATGTTCTGTTACTAATCCCAGGATTGTTTGGCTTTTTGCAGAGCATTATTTTTCATTTTTTCAGTTTGTATTCCAGAATACCACACTAGATCCTTTTGTGCAGTACTGGTGCCTATCCCATTATGTCTTATATTCTGTTAATGTCTAAGAGTAGGTCCTATTTACTTTTTCTGTACTGAAGTTTGTCTGACTATTTCCACAGTTTATTAAGCATTCAGAATTCATGTCTTGGTCCTCAAAGCTTTTACAATGCTTCTTGCCTTGTAAGAGCAATATTATTATTGAACCATTTAAGCTCTTGATAGAACTAGTGGAAAATTCTGAACATAAGGTAGAGCACTGTGGTGTCACACTTAATTCATTCTCTGTTTACTAGTCTTCTAAAACAGACATCTGTTTTAGGCTATGTCCTTCACAAGACCTACAGATTTACTTAGCAGTTTAGAGATCTCTATGGGTGCACTATAGTGAATTGCATCAAGCCTCATCGGCTAGAGTGTAATTTATCCAGTAGTCTATATCCTGTTATTTGCCTTTTCTGGCCTTTATTCCTGCCCAATTGTTACAATTATTTGTATGAAATCTCAGTTATTGCTTCGTTTATGCAAAAAAGATTTGAGTGTTTCAGTCTTTTATATAATATATTATTTGAATAAATTTCAAATTATTTTTCTTCGTCTTCTTTATGTGCTTCAGAAGTAAAAGACATTTTTCCTTTTTCTATTATGTCACGTTCTAAAATGGCATCTCTTTACTTATAACTCTTGATGTTACTGTGACTGCAGAGGCTTATACCCACTACTGCCTTCTTGATGAACATTCCAAGAATTCTGTAAGTTTTCTTTCACTGATTCTGATCCCACATATTGCCACGTTTTTAGTGTTGGCTTTAGCAAATATTTCTTCCTTCTTCTTCCACGACTATCCTGTGTTTCTCAGATATGTCCCAACTATCCAGTCCTTGATGTTTTGCCCTGTCTGTTTTCCTTCCTGCCTGATTGTTTTCTTCCTCAGTTAACTTTCAGGTATAATTTTGCAAAGCACAAATTGTCTTCCTCTCCACCCCAGACACCAGTTGTTTTATTTCCTCCAGCCACAGGAAATTTTGCTGCCATCCCCATTTCCTATAGCCCTGCACACAGTACTGAAGGCTATCATGCTTCCTTCCTACTTGCTGTGCTGAGACATATTGAATATTGGTACTTTTATGCATGCAGCATTTGTAAAATATGTCCTCCTTCCCACACTTCTGAGCCATCCGTTAATGGTTTTGTTATTTTGATTTCCAGATTATTATTATCTCTTTTTGTCCTCCATATACCCACATTTTTCACCTTCTTGGTTTCCGTTTGTCTAGTATCCTAAAATACTTATTTCTTGTAGTTACCTATCAATGGTTCTCTTTGAAATATGAAAATGTCTGTGTTGTTTTCCCTGGCCTGTGGCACTTCTTGCCCTTTTCTTGTTACCCCCTCCCCTTTAAAACAATAACCCCCCCAAAAAAACCCAACCCAAAAGCCATAAAAGCAAACTGATTTTCTTCCTTGTAGTCAGAATTACCCTCTCCTCACATTGATACTTTTTTGCACTCAGATCATGCTGCCCTTGTGTAACCTTCCTCTGTCTTGGTTTCTGTGCTGCTTCTCATTTGTTGCACCCAGATGTCTTGTTTCTCAGCCCATGTAGTCATTCGCATTTGAACTGTGACCCAGTACTGTTCTGCTGCATTCTTTTTGTCTCATCTCATTCCCAAGTGTAATTTGGTTGTCTGAACCTCATTCACGTTATTTTTGCCTGTGCTTTTTTGGTATTGTATTATATTATTTATTTTCCTAAATCAACTGTTACCTATCTGTTTCTGTAATTGTTAATTTACAGTTGAAAATCCAAGTGCAGAGAGCTTATGTTTTCTTACTTATGCGTGAGTCTCTCATTTGTTCTTCATGGATCCCTTCGTAGACATTTTAGACCTATGAGTCTACGTGGTACTTCTTTACTGCAGATTTTGGGATCCTCTGCTCATTTGGTATAAGGGCAGCAGAGAACAGGGTAACCGTGAGAGTCTTTGCTCTCAGCATTGATAGATGTAGGAATGTGGTCTTTGTTGTTTTGTAAGTAGAAGCATAGAAACAGGAAAATGGATTCCTAGTGTGGTTTATTGTCATGCTAATCGCATGCCTACAAAAATTAACAAAGCTTTTTATGAAAAGCAATTTTTCTTTCATGAAATTAGGCCTTGGCTGAGCAGTACAGTTGGTATAAGCTTTCTTTTTTGTTTCAGCATCATGAAGCACTTTGTCTTTTTTTTGATTGCACTGATTAAGGTGGAATGTGTATTACTTATCAGGGCAGACTATTTCTGTTCTTAAAACAATGTGGCTACACAACCCCTTGCAAGTATTAGAGAAGTGGATTTATTGTGATGGTGTTGTTTTTTCTGTGTTCAGTTTTTACTGAACTTGAAATCTCACTCTCTTCTTTCTATAACCATTATGTCAACTTTGCAAATCATTTGTGTAGCCCAACTGGCATCAGTGGTTACCTTGGTGTGAAGAGGGTGCATATATTCTGTACAGCTGGCCAGTCAGAACACTCATACCTCCTGGCTGTCCGGCCACCATGTCTGCATCTCTAATAGCCAGTCCAAAATGTAGGGGTTTATATGGGATGATAGCGCAATGCTGAAATGCTCTTAAGGAGACTGTTGGGCATGGGTGCATTTGGAAGAACAAATTGCAGGCTAGAGCCTTAGAGGGCTGTAGTCATGAGGAACATGGGGAGCACAAGAGAAAGCAAGGGAGTTGCAGTTAAAAGCAGAGGTTGGAGTCAAGCTGGGTATTGGAGGAGTGAGTTACTATTGCGAAACTAGGCGATAGGTACCCATTTTCCTCCTCCTGAACTCATTGCCATCTGTATACATTAGGCAGTCTTAGTACTTAGCTAGGTGATTGGGCTTTTCACAGAATTCAGTGGATTTGTGGTACCATGAGATAAATCAGGTCAAACTGCATTCTTGGCCCTGCAGTTACAGACCTTCAGATGCCAAGGAAGCTGCGTGTTTAAAATGTCATCCCTACGTTGAGATATTCAGGTGGCTGAGTCAGCCATTTTTTCTGAATTAAATTACTAAGTTGACACAAAATTTCTGTCCAGAGTGAAATAGGAGAATATAAATCGATTTGTGGGTCTGAGCCATAATTTTTAAATTTTTTTGCCACGATTTTAGCTGCTGCATTTCACTGCATTTAGAGGTCAAAAGATTTTCCTACATAACACGGATGTTGTGATCATGGATCATCATCATCTTTGTTACAAAGACCACAGGAAAGATACCAACCTGTAGTTTTATGTGTGTTAACCTCTAAATAAACAAACAAAAGGTGCAGCTAGTGCCTAATTATAAGGTTTATAGATATATGCTTAAATAATACAGAGGGACCTTAACCTTCCTTCTTCCAGTAGTACTCTTGCCTCTGACCTCCAAAGAACTGCAGTCAGCTGAGAGCTTCTCTTTAAAGATTCCTTCTTTCCCCTGACCTTTAACTCTGAATTTCTGACAGTGCGTGAATGATCATAATGACGAGGTTTCAAGAAATGGTGTTTTTAAAGGGACAAAGGATATTATGCATAGGTTATGTGAATAAAAAGATGATAAATAGGTGCACGGTGTAACTATGATGTTGTGAATATAACTTCATTTTTTTCCCCATCATAAACTTGCTTATATACTCTTGTATGCTTTGAGTAGTAGAAAGTTTTGATGGTTTAGAAATCAGCCATCAGTCTCATGATTTCCTAGTAGTTCCTGACATTTCCCGGCCCAATATACAAAGCTTGGCTGCTTTCCATCTAATTAAAATGCAGAGTTATTGAAAGAATACTAGCATGTCTACTGAGACTTATGATAAATCTTAGCAAGCATTTCAGCAAGAGTTTCAGTTTTAGAAAATCCCGTCTCATGATACAAAACAGGACTGAATGATGAAAAAAGCATTTACATAATAAAAAGCTCTATAGTTATTACAGTAGTTTAGGGCTGGCCCTAGGACTTTTTTGCCTCTTAATGAAAGTTTGTGGTGCAAAAATGTTGACCTTGGATTTTCTTGATATTTTGTATGGTAAGTTCTAGTTCTAGTTTTAATCTGTACTTTATGCAAAAAAAATATATTTGTTGTCATAAGGCATTTGCACCTCAGAAATTTCCCCCCAGGAGATGCATGTAATCCTAGTGAAGGATATTCAAGGGTGTTAGTTTTGGAGAGGAAGCCTGGTTAGCTAATTTCTGAGGAAAGACTAGCCTGTTAAAATCAAATATTATAGAAGCAAAGGAAGAGTAATAAATAGCTAATTGTCTGATTTTTATAGACTAGTGGTTTACATGTTTAGAGTCAAAAGTTCAAGATGTGTAAGAACATCAGCATTTGTTACATTTCTTCTATAATGTGTGCACCAAATGTATGGTTGTTAGAAACATATTTCAAAAAATTATTCATTTGCCTAATGCTTTTCTTTAAAGTCAGAGTAAATCTTATATTTCAGTTTGTTTAAACAAGCTGATAGTAGATATTTCTTCATTCAGGTAACCAGTAAAGACAAATCAAATATATGTGATTTGCTTACTTGTCAAATAGAAATTGTATTTTCCCCTTGTATATTTTTTTAAATTTAATAGTAAATCATTCAATCAGCACAGCATCTCTTGCTATTTTAAGGGGCAAAACTACAATGCTGTTTTTAAAAGAATTTATTTATTAGTGTAATGCATACAAGTGCTGCAAGTACCATGATCTGTTCTTTTAATAGGACTCTGTTTTAGTGTTGAGTTTGTACTTTCTGCCATATGCTACGCAATTCTGTTACGTTTTGAATAGGATATTACTTACTAGAAGTTTACAGCTTATTAAGTTGTAACATAGCTCACAAGTGACTCAGATAACTTCAAATTCATTTTAGTCTTCTATATTTCCTGAGCTTTATGTGTAATGATAAAAGTCTTAGTAATTGTAAGAACTACTTTTTTTAAGAATTTGTGCTCTCTAAGCCGTTTTTGTCTATTGCCAGCTGACTATCACAGCAGTGGCCACACTGTTATTAATGGCTGGAAGATCCACAACACAGCAAAGAATAAGTGGTTTGTATGCATGGCAAAAACCCCCGAAGAGAAGCAAGAATGGCTGGAAGCTATTTTGAAAGAGAGAGAGAGAAGAAAAGGTAAGTTAATAAACTTCCTTGTATTGCGCTGTCAGAAAGCCATGCTGTATTTTTATATTGAGGTATAAGGCAAAAACAGCTGCTTACCAAACATGTGGTGTCAGGTTCAGCTGAAGGTTTATGAACAGCAGCTTGGCAAAAATAAATCAAACTCGTGCAGGGAAGGGCATAATGGCTTGAATCATGTATGCTGGTAGTGGATGCTGTTTTGGAAATGGGGAGATGGTTTAATTTGTAATTTTACAGTTTATTCTCAACCAGTATAAATTATCATAATTTCATTGAGGCCTGCATACTATTATGGTTTGTGTTATATGGGTTCTATCCTAAATGCTGTGTGGGATTTGTATGCATTGATTCCCTTCCGTGACTGACCATTTGAATCACTGAAATGAGCAGGTTTTCTGTGTTGGATCTTCATGTAGATGATCCAACATGGGATGGTACAGAATATACCTCTAACCCCATCTTTGATGTGTTTTCACCTACCCAAGAAAATAAGAAATCATCATTAGCAAAACATTTTTTTGAGTGACTGAATTAAGGTGGAAGAATACTTGAATGAAATATAATCCTGATCTCAAATGTGACCACAAATAACCTTGTGTATTCAAGGTCAACTCAGCACACAGTAGAACCAGAGAAGGACGATGCATCATCTTCTTCTGGAGATAATTTCATTTGCAAGCTAAAATATCCTAATCAGTAACTACGTTTGGAGTGTTGGTATTGAAAGAAAATATGACCTTGTAGTTAGACCTGTGATTCTTTTCCTGGTCTATGTAGATTTTTCTGTTGCCTATTCCAGTAGCCATTGTTTTGTACCTCCATTGTAAATGGAGACTAACAATACTTTCTTTGGTCTTCGAAAGTTGAGTACTGGATGTTTGTAGAACATCTTCTGTAGGACCAGAGTTTCAACTTAGGTGCCTGAGCACTGGCTAATTAATAGTGGCATCTGGAATTGGTAGTAGAAAAGCTAAAAAGATGCCTTAAAGGTCTGAAGCTCAACAGTTTTTAAAAAAAAATGAAAAAACAATGCGGCAGAAATGGTGTCAAATACAACAAAAAACAGGTTTGTCTGCTTCTATATAGGGCCTTGTCTGGAATTGACTAAAAATGTTTGTGACAAATCCCACTTCACTGTTAAGTTTTTCAACACCCTTAGATTCTTGATACACTTTTATTCCTTACCTGAAGGTAAGTAGGAATATTTTATGTTGATGTAGTCTTTCTATTTCTCACTATAGTATTGAGCAGCTGGTAATAGACGTGAGTTTGAGCTAAACCTTGCCAAGCATGAGGTCTGAGATAGCCATCCCAAAGTCAAGCTGTGTCTTAGGACTTTAGCATCCTATGATTTGGGGAAATTTTTCAGCTCCTTGTGACCTCAGTGGATTTAATAGCAAGGAGACAACTATAAAAGAAAGAGGAGAGGATTTGGTACACACTTAGATTCAGTTTGCAACACAGAATCTTCAAAAATATTTCTTAAATATCTCTGTTACTCTGTCAACTTAAAAATTTATCCACATCCTCTGGCACAGTGATTTTTATCAAAATATCTGTATAAACATCTCTTGCAAAGTAGGATGCCTAAACTTAATTGCAGTTAAGTTGTCAAATGAGTTGAGAACCAAGCTGTTATCATTTTAGATTTTGCATAGTGTTACAGCTACATTTAGATACATTTTCCCATTCACTGTGTACTTAAAGGTGCCTTAATTGTATGTTTACTTCATAACATTGATGCTGTTCATGTGTGTATATATGGTACTGAGGTCTGAGTGACTGCACATGTGAGAACAGTGTTTTATCTCCTTTGCAAGTCTGAGACAAACTATAAGATATGGTGCACCTCAAGTACTGTGTTCAGTTTTGGGCCACTCACTACAAGAAGGACATTGAGGTGCTGGAGCGCGTCCAGAGAAACGTAACGAGGCTGGTGAAGGGGTTGGAGAACAAGTCCTACAAGGAGCAGCTGAGGGAACTGGGGTTGTTTAGCTTGGAGAAGAGGAGGCCAAGGGGAAACCTAATCGCTGTCTACAACTGCCTGAAAGGAGGTTGTGGCGAGGTGGGTGCTGGTCTCTTCTCACAAATGGCAAGTGAAAGGATGAGCGGAGATGGCCAAAAGTTGCACCCAGGGGAGGTTCAGATTAGACATCAGGAAAAATTTTTTCACTGAAAAGGTGGTCAGGCATTGGAACTGCAGCCCAGGGAGGTGGTGAAGTCGCCATCCCTGGAAGTGTTTAAAAGACAGGTAGATGAGTTTCTTAAGGATATGGTTTAGTAAGGGGACAGGTACGGTTGGACTTGATCTCGGAAGTCTTTTTCAACCAGATGGTTATATGATTCTATGAAAATAATTGTCGTTTTAAACCATGAACTTTAAAACAGTACATCTCAGCTTAGAATAATAAATTTTATTCTTATTTTAGTCAAAATAAGAACCATTAGAATCTATGTCTTTTTTACAAGAAATAAGTCTATTCTGCTAACATTATTATTCTGGAGTCCTGGAACTGATGAATTCTTTAAAGGCTTTTTATGCTGCTGCTTGATCATGGAAAAACTTCTCTTGTGGGAAGTTGTCAAGATACTTGAAAATGTGGTAATCAGTGGGAGAGAGGCCTGGCGAGTAGCCTGGCTGAGGCAGAGTTTTGTAGCCCAGTTCACTCAGCTTCTGCAGTTATTTGCAAGACGTGGCTGGATGCCATCATGGAGAATTGGTCCTTTTTGAATAAGCAACTTTGGACGTAAATGTTGCAGTTCTTGCTGAATATTGTTGATTTTCTGGTAATACTTCTCTGTTGTTGTTGTTTCACCAGGATTGAAGTTGTAGTGGATGATTCCACTTGATGAGCACCAAACAGTGACCATAACAGCCTTTTGATGCAGCTTCAGTTTGGAGAAATGTTTTGGTGCTTCCCATCAGTCCAGCTGCTGTGCAGAATGCCTTCAGTTGTTGTATAGAGTTTATTTTTCGTCACTTCTCACAATGCAATCGAGAAATCAGTTTATTGTTGCGTAAAAGAAACACAGAGCAGCCTTCATAACCATTTTTTTTTTCGCTTTGGTTCAGCTCATGCAGCACCCATTTGTTGAGCTTTTTTCGTTCTTTTCGGTACAAATATCAACTGTTGGATGATCAACATTTAATTCTTTTGCAACCTCTTGAGTTGTTTTGTGGGGGCCTGATTCAGTACTGGCCCTCAATTGCTTGTTGTTTAATGTGGAAGGACGTTTATGACCCTCTTCAACTTCCAGGCTGTCATTTTGGTTACAAAATTTTTGGAACCAATACTGAGCTGTACATTTGTTGACAGTCCTGTGGCCAAATGTTTTGTTGATATTGCTAGCAGTTTGCACTGCTTTACATCCCCTTTTGAACTCATACAGTAAAATAGCTCAAATTTGCTTCTTTTCCATCTTTGGGAGCATAGTATGTACATAAAAAACCAAACCAGAACAAAACCATTAATATAAATAAGGAAAGAAAATATTGTGCTTTAAAATGGTGTACTATGTGAACACAGTTAAATAAAGGTTTAATCCTAAATAAGCATTGGTTTATGACAACAAAACCAGCATTTATTTTTGCACCAACTTAACAAATCAAATGAACACGCTTCCCAGACCTCTTGGGCTAGGAGTGTGGCTCATGTGAGTGGTTCTCTCTTGGTTGTGCTGTGCGTGTCCACGCATTTATTTGTAGTGGTGCTGTAGGCCCCACGTCTCGCACAAAATGGCAGATTGCAGTGATCTCCAGACAAGATAAATAGAGTGTGTAGAGCAGGAGTGAGGCATGGAAACACAGCTTGAGTGCCCTGGGCTGTTTGTGTTGGGAAACTCAGAGAATCAGTGTACTTGGAGAAGCTCAACCTGCACTTTCATTTTGAATCCATGTAGCAGAAGCTGAGTGGAAGGGAAAGAATGTCTTGAAGTATTTTAGCAGAGATTTCAGTGGTTGTGGTTGAATTATCAACTAGAATCACTTTATAGGTTGTGTTTTCTTGCTAGAAGAAATCAAGTTGAATTGGAAATGTTTTGCTAGGAAGTCTTTCTGTCAGTTCTGGGGCTTTCCTGTAATGACCTCATTCATTCAGTAAGTTAGAAATTTCTTTTAAAAGGTGACCATCAGTTTTCTTTTCCTGGGGGTGCATCAGGTTTTTGCTGTTCATGAGCACTGTCTAGCTCATGAATAATGAGAGACACTCCTGTATCTGTGTCTAGTATCATTGTTAGCTTTTTCTCATGACAGGTATATCTTTTCTGGCAATATTTTCAGAATTAAAGAAGTGACAAACTATTACTCAGATTGAATATGTACAGTTATAGTTTTAATAATGTGAAAATCTGAACAGAAACTGAGAACATTTGCACAGGACATTTCAGAAGTGTGTGGTCTTGTCTAGAATTAATAATTGTTTATAAAGAAAGCACATGGGATATGAAGATCTGTGGTATTCCTTGGAAGCACAAGCTTCTGTGAGAGGCGAGTAGGATGCATGATTCAACAAAGACTGGTTTTTATAATCTCTTAAGCAGAAAAAATAATGATTTTCTCAAGAAGATGAACAGGGAAAAATAAACCGGTAGGAAATATTAAAATAAAACCCTTGATAGCTTTCTGTTGCTGAAAAAATTCTGAAGCAAGTAAAAATCAAGTCGTGTATATGCTTTTGTGGAAACGAAGTGAATTAATTTCATGGGAAACTAACAAATATATGGCAAATATCTAGTCACTATAATTAGAAATTTGACAGAATTTCCTTCAAGTAAAAAGATTTTATTTATCACATGATAAGAGCAAAACCAAGGCTTTTTTTTTTTAAATTCACGAAGACATGACTGCTCCCTTGCAAATGTTCATATACTGAAGTCTGAAAATCAGTGTTAGTATTTATTATTACAATATCAGTGGTGATGTCAATATAGCAACAGTTTAATTTCACTATAAGGAATGTAAACATATCATTGATTATACTTCATGAAGGTCAGATGTTTGTGGTTTAACTTGATTGTGAGAAAGATAATGGATGACAGTTTCTTTACCTTTTTTTGTATGTAAAATATTGGTGTTGCTTCTCCGTTTTGGGGAGGATACTGAAATGGAATGGCAACATCACTTCATAGAATTTTAATACTTTTTGGCAGGTTTAAAATTGGGCATGGAACAGGACACTTGGGTGATGATCTCTGAGCAAGGAGAAAGACTGTACAAAATGATGTGCAAACAAGGGAATCTCATCAAAGACAGGAAGAGGAAGTTAACCACTTTCCCCAAATGCTTTCTTGGAAGGTATTATATGCAATTTATAGCATGAATTTGAACCAGCTAAAAAGACATTTTAAAACTTCTTTGGGATTCTGTGAAAAGCATGCTTTATTTATAATGTCTGTTAGGCCTTTTTACCTCCCATAATTTAGCCAAAATGTAAATTCATCTCCCTGAAATTTATGGATGTATATTTGTATTCCAATTTAGTTTCGGTAAAGGGACAAGGCTGTAAAGGCATGTTGAAAATATGAAAATGCATCAAATAAAATGGTTTCTTTATAAAATAATTCCAGACTTGTTTAATGCATTTTGTCTCTGAAATGCCAACTGTAGAGTATCAAATTTTCTTTATTCCACCTAGAAAATCTGTCTCTAAAACTGTGTCCCTGATATTCAGGCAAGAGGAGGACAGAAAGACTTACGAAATAAAGTTTACATATTTAGAAGTTTACTCCTCTTATTAGGAGGTTCTTTATAACACTATATTGTTATACCTATGGGTTAAGAAGGCAGAATTCAAGAGATAGAGAAAGCAATAGGCACCATAAAAATGTGTATATGACAAAAAATTATATTGTCAAGGATGGCGGGGTTATTGCTTATTTCATTTGACTGTAACAGTTAAGTATGGAGAGCAATTTTATAGAGTACAGCGACCGTTTTACACAAAGATGTTGTAGTGAAGATACCACTGGGTTAAAAAGTGGAAATGAAAGTTGGGAGATTTTTGTGTGCTGTCAGAAGTCACATAGCTGATGAAAACTGAAAACAGGATTAAGTTTAATGATTGAGTTTGGTTGAATCATGTTCCCCCAGCGAAGTTTTTGAAGGGGGTGAAGAGCACGCTTATTGTGAGGAGCCATGTGTGAAACATTTAAACCTGCCATCAAATGGCTGCTTCTCTAGGCTAACCCCAAAGTGGACCCTTTTGAATTATGCTTTTACTGGTCCCTGGGTTACTGTTTAAACCCCTTGAATATGGAGGTCACATTACCTCACTGTACTGTTCTTTCGATTTGGAACACACGTGCAAATATCTTATGTGCTGTAAATTCAATGACTCTGAAGTGCATCAGGTTTATTGTGATACAAGCCAGGCATTTCCTGCACCTGCAGTATATACTTTGTGTGTATGCTCAGGATGACAATGTGTCTAACACACTTTGGAAGTAACAGGCCTGCTGTACTGTCAGGCATTGAGCAGGTGCAGAAATTATGCCTCATGTAATATTTCACTGCCTGATCAAATGTGACTATGCTAGTTTAGGAAATCCCAGAAAACTTGGAAAGTCTTCACCGTGTGCAAAGTAAGCTTTATGCAAGTAAAACTTCAGAGCAGAAAAGAAAAGACATCTCAAGGGAAGCCCTATGTATTTATGTTGAAATAATAAAAAAAAAGGAAATGAGTGGGTTTTTTTAAAGGTGGTATGACATTCTGAAGATAAACGGGCTTAAGAATCACTTACTAGGTTGATAAGAAACTCTAGTAACTGAGAGGGAAAAGTATTAATAGTAGATCTGATGGTATGATATTTCAAGTTTTTGTTTTGTATCTGTTTCTGTTTCAGTGAATTTGTGTCCTGGTTGTTGGAAATTGGAGAGATACACAAATCAGAAGAAGGTGTTCATCTTGGCCAAGCTTTATTAGAGAATGGCATTATCCATCATGGTAAACATAATTCCTTTTAACTTAATTGCTTTCAAGGTAGTTGTAATTAGAGTGGACTTAATTTTATTTGACAAAAAGATGGCCTTGTTAATGCAAGACAGCTTCTTGAATCTGTATTTTATCCTTGCAGGGACCTCATGGGGCCATTGTCCATGCCTAGCAGATTTAGTGGGAGAGGCTCCATTGATTTAATCAGATTACATCTGTGCTGTTGGGATCACTACATTGTAAACAGGGACCTAGAGAAACATTGCTGTTCTCTTGTAAGCAAAAACAAATTTTGGGGAAATGGAGAATGGTAGAATACTTATAAGGATTTAAACCTTTTATTAAGGCCAGGCTTTTTACGGATACATGTTCAATTAAGAATTCTAGAAGAGTAAGTCACAGTTGGCTGTTGATAAATGTGCCTGCTCATCTGTTAGGTATTACAAGTGGAGCTGGTGGAATCCAGCCTAGAATCCCAGAGCTTAATCTTTTGACTGTCAAGGCCTTCTTTTCAGTACATTGTATAGTTACTACAATTGATATTTTTATGGTGAAACTTTCAGTCAATTATCTGTGTTTAGCTCCTTCTGGAGAGAAGTTTTGCTGAAATAGCTCAGCTTTTGAGCCAATAAGAAGGTTTGATTTATGGAGTTAATTTGCATGGGTAATATTTCTATCTTACCAGAGCAGGTCCTCATCTCAGTCCCTTTGTATTACAAAGTCCAACAGGACCATGTAAGCAGACTGGAGAAACTTCTGGTTTTGAAGGCATGTCTGCCTTACAATAGGTACAGTCACTTAAGAAATTATAAAACAGCTGTGAAGTTAGCTACTGTTCTAACATAGATCCAGGGTGTATTTTTAGACGGAATAATATACATTTTAATATTTATAATACTTATGCTTCCGCCAGAAGCTAATTTAATACTTTATAAGTTCTTTGCTACAGTGTTTTCAGTGTCCTTGTCTGGGAATAAAGTGGGAGTAACAGAGTGCTACTTAGCTGTATGCATTTTAAACATACACAGAGTAGGAGAAAAAACATTTAAGGTTTTTCATCAGTAGTTATGTCATCTTAATTCTTTAATGTCAGCCTACATGATTTTCATCCACCATTATTCAAATGTCAGATGCTATTATGTTTACTACACACACAAAGTTGATTTCAAAGAAATGATTCTGTTGCCTAAGTTTCTTCTCCTGATCTTGAGTTTATATCCAAAATACACTCACACACTTTCTCAATAATAGAGTCAAATGAATATTGTGTAATTTCATGAGATAAAAGGGTAATTACATTAGAGCATAGAAATGTGAGCCAGACATGCTACTCTGAATAGTGGATCCAGCTGTGGATTGGTGAAAATAGAATTCTTAAAATAAAGTTGAATGAACCATCTGTTTTCACAGAGGGAGCAAGGGAGAAAGGAGGTTTGAAAGCTGTTATGAACATTGCAAATGTTGTAGAGGGTTTGTTAGGTTTTGCATATTTACTCTACCGGACATTATTTTCACTGTGTTGGGCTTCATTCTAGCAATGCCAGACCCATGTTGTGATGCACATTGTTTTACTTCCTGCTGCTTGAACTCTCACAAACAGAAGAGTTATTTAGTTATTTTCCCTTTTTTTTTTTTCCCTCCAATTTTGTAAAAGGGAAAAATCTATCTGTATGTAACTATTTTAATTTCACCTGGTGGCATTCTGGAATACCTGAAATGACTTGCATCAACCTGTGTGCTGAGATAATTTGTCCAGCCAGTTTCTGATGATGATTAGAGATGGAAGCTTCCTCTCAAGGAAGTAAGAGCTTTGTAGTTACCAAAATAATATCTGAATATCAGAGAGTTTTAAAATTAATAGGTAAATTAATGGCTGTGCAGTTTCCTGGAATGAGTGCTGATCTGAGTCAAAATTACACTGGCAGTAGAAGTAAAGATTGGTTTAAATCTGGATCAGTTCCCTTTTATTAGTATGTACCATATAAATATCTACCTCCACACAAAATATAGGTAAGTTGTTGGGACTGACATACAAAACAACTTTGAGTTCCTTATTTTAGTGGCATTGTTTTATCAGCTTTAAGTATTTAAAACTATGGCCTTGCAAATATATAGCTGCTTCTAGTTAAAGGGAAAACTGTAGAGTAAGCTAAATGTTTTCATAGTTTTTTAAGTTGTACATGTTGATACAGTAGCTGATAGATCATCTGTTCTTTCTTTTGAGTAGAAGAAGCTAAGTCACATCTATATCATAGAATACAACCCCCCTCAGAAAAACAAAGTGATTTACAACTTCTCTTACAGTATTCCCTGAATATATGTGGTAATTTACACAATACTGTAGCCGGAAGCATCCTTGGCTGGTTGCCTGGCTTTCCAGAGTTCTGGATGTGCCAGCTCTGTGGACCTTCTCCCTTAGTTTCTGGTGCATTATGTGCAAGTAGAGGCTGCAAAGACAGAGCAATGCTTGTGTTCCTCAGAGGGCAGAACCTTCTCTGTTTCTCATGGATGTGCAAAGATGGAGAGGTGCTTTGTAGTCTTGATTCCCTCTCTGTGTATCTCTGTAATAGTAAGGAACAATTTGACCTTAAGCAATACTCTCCTGGTGGGTGTTTTTTCTGGTTTTAAAAACTCTTAACATATGCTTATCTGGTATAATATATTTTTTGCTTCAATATGAGGAAATTTTTAATTAGATAATTAGAAGGTATCATTTTTTTGAGTTAAATGCTCATAATAGGTTAAAATGCATTTACGTGGTTTTACTAGGCGTAGTATATGAACATTTTGTAGCCTATATTTGATGTATTGAAAAGCAATGATATATAAAAGGGCTTAGGGGTTATTTTGGATAATCACTGTAGCATAAGACATCAGTTCAAGGCAATTGGAACGGTGTCTTGGGCTTTACTATTGGTAGATATATCAAATAGAAGTTATTTTGCACACGACACTGGTGAAACCATGTAATATATGAAGTCCATTTTTTATGTCCATGTATCAAATAATGTGTGGAGGTACCGAAAAACTTGAAGGGACATGAAAAATGATGCAGACAGAAGGCACCTTACCATCCGGAGTTTATGGTGCCTTACTACACTTTTTGAAGAGAATAAGGGATGATGGTTTAATCTCTTGGCATAGGAAGGCACACACAGAAGTATAACCTAACATTGTCAGGTCTCTTACTCTGGTCAATGAAGACATTACAGTAGCTTTCTTTATCAGCTGTTGACATGCAAATTTAGTTTAAAAATTAAAGCTTTCATCTGCAAGCAAAACAGTAATTAATACAAGACGTTTATCCTCAGGTTGGTGCCTAATGCTGTCCTCAGCCGTCCAATGAATCAGCATCAGTTGCTTTTCAGAAAGATTTGCTGTAGTACTGATTCCAGGAGAAGTTTTGTATCGTGTGATATGACTGTTTTGACAAAACAAAGTTGTGAGGTGGTTGTTGGAATCCTGGAAGTTCTGGAAATCCACATTAAGATACTTTTTCATGGGTCTTTGGGGAAATGGTTTATCAACACCTTTATAATGTTTACAAGACCTTCAGCTGCAGCTTTAGAGGAAGATGTTCCCCTTGTCTTCCCTCCTTCGTGCAAGACTGGCCAGATGTGTTGTAGAGGGTTTGTGTCTTTGACTCTCCTGAGACTGACCTCTGCAAGAATTAGAACAGAGAATAATGTGAAACAATAGTACGAATAGTTGCAGAAGAAGGTATTTTTTGGCTATTTGGTCAATAAGCTTTGCAAAAAACACTGAAAGCTGGAACAGATTTGAGTACCTTATTTTTCAGTCTATTCCCTCCCTGTTTGCCTTTCTTTGTTTTGCCTTATGATTTGAAATGTTTTTATTTCTTCTGGATTACTTGAACATTGTGAAAAATATTGTCACCAGTGAGAAAAAGGAACTTCGGGCTAATGATCTAACTGGGCTTCCTTCCTTCCCCGTCTGAAATCTACCTGTTGCTGTGCAATAGGCTGTTATTAGAAGAAATGATGCCAGTCCTCTTTTCTCTTGATTTCTTCGGAAAGTCACCTAACAATGCATTTTTTTTCTTTTGACTTAGTTACAGATAAGCACCAATTCAAACCCGAACACATGCTGTACAGATTCCGATATGATGATGGAACTTACTATCCCCGAAATGAGATGCAGGATGTGATCTCTAAGGTACAGGATAGAATAGTTGCTATAATTAGGAAGAACACGTCAGAGATTGAGGTTCTGCTTGAAAAATTATGTAAAATATTATGCTAGGGTAAATAACTTCTCCTCATACTTGTCTGTCTATTTATGTGAATAAAATTGTTTTCCCTTTTTTAAAAGGAAGATTTTGGCTTGTTAAACATTTTAAATACAAAATTAAAATTTGCTATTTTTTAGTTATTTTTATTATTTAATAGTTTCATCTGCAGGACACATTGCCTGTGTTTCTGGGTGATTCCAAAGCTGACATTTCAGTCTGTCTTTCTCAGTCCATTTTAATAGGTATGAGGCTATAGGCAGAAAATAATTTTTTATTTTCTCTTAAATCTGAGTCTCTTTTATTAGTGCCTTAACAAGGCAGTAAGTCTGCAGTCACATAAGTGTTTAAACACAGGAAGTGCTATTCATCTACACTACTGAACATAACAAAATGATTGAAAAATGTTGCCTTTAAACGCATTAATATTAAATTTTTTTGTCATTTTGAGGTGGTAGAAAATGTCAGCATTTAGGTATTACTTCAGTGTCATTCACTTTTCTGCTGGCATTTGTTGGTGTAGGGTATATCTAGAAAAATCTTCAATACTGAAGTACCAGGCATGGCTAAGTAGGTTGGAATCTAATTTGGCACGACTTTTAATTGTTATACGTAGTTCTGCTTGCATGTTGTAAAACATAATTGTGTTTTGATAGTCTGCTAAAGAATACTAATATGATTTCTTCTTTTAAATAACCTTTTCTGATGGTAGTTTCTTAAACTCCTTCAAACATTTTATTTTTTTGCTTTTAATATATTTTCAATCTTTGAATCTCTTTGCATTTTTTAAAGTTTATTAGTTATAATTTCCATTTGTAAGTAAAGTATTGATGCACATAATCAAATGCAGGGTTTTTTACTTTAATTACTCACTTTGAAAGTAAAATATACAAATCCTGAAAGATAATGGAACGTCTCCATGCATTACAATTTTCCCAATCACTGGCTCCTATTCTACACACAAAGTACTAGACCTTCAGAATTGTTTAATGCTGCCTTAAAGTTAGTTGGTTTTGCATGTGTCTCGGTGAAGCTTATATTAGATTGGAAATGTTTTCTTTCTCATAATTTATTCATCAATATTTTTATCTGGAAACATTAAGTTTTGGCACATGAAAATATGTAGAAATTTGAGTGACTTCTTTCTGTTGCTTCCTTAGTGTGTTCGTTCATCTTATGTTCTCTGTGATCTGAACGTGTGGTTAAGTAACCTCATTTTTCTCTGTAACAGGGTGTACGACTGTACTGTCGCCTTCACAGTCTGTTTACCCCAGTAATTAGGTGAGTCCGATTGGGAAATCCTTAGAGACTCATTCAGAAGAAATATATAATCTGGAGATACTGTGTTTGAATGTAGGAACCTAACACATCCTTTCCAGATTGGTCTCTTGGGAGCAATCAAAGAAGATTGAATGGCTATCAAGACAAAAAGCATAACTGAATCATTAAATGACTGCAAACTCTTTTCAATGTTACCTTTTTTCACAGAATTTTAGAGCCTTCTAGGTCCTGATGGATGTGCTTGTATGCTTACTGAGTGTAATAATGCACTCCTTTAGTGACACTCCATTATCTCATTTAGAGAGTCCCAGCTGTAACAGAAAAACTTCTTTTATACTCCAGTGACATTATCACCCAAGTAGATACGGTCAGCCCCCTCCTTTCTATCAGAAAGGCTTAGCTTAGTTTTTTTTTTTACTCCAGAAGTGACTTTTGAACCATTACAAAACACTCAATTTATGCTTGCACTAATATGTTTGTAAAATATAAGTTTTTATCTGCTAGACACTTTTGAGGCTTTGTTTGATTTTTTTAAAACTGTTTTGTTTTGAACAGAGATAAAGATTATCACTTAAGAACCTACAAATCCGTTGTCATGGCTAACAAACTCATAGACTGGTTGATTGCGCAGGCAAGTGTACACCTTTGGATTTATGTACATTTTGCATTTAAATTCTAATTTGAAAGGGGATGATATATTAAGCAGAATAACATGTAAACACTTTGTATAAGGGTTATTAGAACAGCATGTGTGACTGTAATCCTCTTAAATTAGTAAAGTAACAGAAATCAGCTGTCAGCAGCCACGCTGTTCATCCCTTTTGTGCTTATTTTCCTTATTTGCAGTTGGACTTTAAATGTTTTGGTAAGACTTAGTTTTGTGATTCAGCGTGTAACATTGTTCTGGGCTTAAATTGAAGCAGATAGGCTCTGAAAAACTCTAAATTACTAACTAGATGGCTAAAAGTCAGTACTAATTTGCTGTCATCAGTTCTGTTTTATTTTAAGCATGCTAGGAACAAGAACAGGGTATTCTGTTCACTCAGTCAATGTGCACAAGCTTTATAAAATAAAAATAAACTTCAACACACATAGATTCTATTATGTTCAATTTTTATAGAGAATGCATTGTTACTAAAATTTTTAGGTATTTATTTGTAACTACAAAGAGGCATACTGTATAGAGGTCTCTTCCAACCTAAACTATTCTGTGAGTCTACAATAAACATGTGTACTGTTCTATAAGTATGCTATAAATGTATACATAAGGGTGGCAGCAGTAAATGTAATCTACAACCATTGCCAGCCCTTTGAGGTTACATAGTTGTGCATAGAATCCATGTTGCTGCCATATTAAAATACGTAAATAAAAATATGCTATGGTTTAACAGGGGGATTGCCGAACAAGGGAGGAAGCTATGATATTCGGTGTTGCTCTTTGTGATAATGGGTTTATGCACCACGGTAAGTTAATACAATCTGTACAAGCTATGGTTACCTTGTGTTTAATGGTATCTGCATAGTTGAAAGGAAATGTAGGGGCTACTAAAGATATTACAGAAGGGACAGAAATTTGGTTCATTGTGTTACCGAAGAGACCTATGCTACAGTTGTCAAGAAAAAACATAGGTGTTATATACTCTGCAAATTATTTCCACTCAATGTTATAGCATGTACTGACAATTTTGTCTTCTAAAGAATTGGGGGGGGGGGCAGTTTAATTAGCGGCTTTGAAAGAAATTTCTGAAGCAGGTGATACATGTTTATACAGATGAAACAAAAATTTAGGAAGTAGGTAGGAAAGAAAGGAGACATTTGAGGGGAATGAATAAAGTTATGGAGGACTGTGACTTCAAAAAAGTGGTGACAATGGGAGAAGGTAGACTGTAGGAAAACGAGAAAATCATAAGGACGACAGCAAACAAAGAAGGAGAGAGGAGAGCAGAAATGTGCAGTACCAAAATGAGGTGAAGAAGGTCACATTTAATACCATCAAGAGGAAAGATTTCAGTGAAAGGATTGAAGCAGTAGGTCATTTACTGCAATGAAAAGAGGAAAAAATTATTTTTTTCATCAGGTTGTTTAGAGGAGAGAGAATTAACTTCCTCTCTGGCACCGTTCATTCTTTTTGCTTTGACTTTTAAACATGCAAACTGCATCCATTTGCTATTCTAGTTGCTTCTACATCCCCACCACATCATTTCTAATACTGAACCTGGCATGCTTCACCACCTGGAGAGTGACAGAACTTGGTGGTGAGCAGAAAACAGCAGAACTTTTCAAAATCATGGTTTTAAATCCTTTTTAGGAAAAAACCCTCGTCCTTAGCATTTTCACTAAAAGCAGTTCAGGTTAATGTGTCTTTTTTGTCACCTTGGTGGAATTGAAATGATGTTGCTGAAAATGAGCTTGGTGATACGTATCTGTAGTGGATCCAAATAAAATAACTGTTTATGTTAAAAATTATATCACTAGATTCATACTAGATCATACACCAAAATACTCTGCTACCATTTGATATATATATGAATATTCAGTATTTTATGGTTTGTGAGAGACATGATATTCAGAAGTTCAAAAGAAGAAAAAGGATTCATATGTGTGTTTTTTAATCACACAGTGTTAGAGAAAAGCGAATTTAAAGATGAACCGCTGCTGTTCCGTTTTTATGCGGATGAAGAAATGGAAGGGTCAAATATGAAGCACAGACTCATGAAACATGATCTGAAAGTAGTGGAAAATGTCATAGCCAAGTCATTACTGGTGAGTGAAACCCAATGATTATATTCCTTCAGTAAAAAAATGATTGTAGTGACAATAAATCAGCACTGTGTTACTTAATGGCAATATACTTCAGCTTTTCTTAATGCCTTTCTGAACAATGTTTTGAACAATTTTATTTTTCAGATTAAATCTAATGAAGGCACCTATGGTTTTGGTTTAGAAGATAAAAATAAGGTGCCAATTATTAAAGTGGTGGAGAAAGGATCAAATGCTGAGGTATCGAGTATTATAAATTATCTTTCCTGTTTTATCACTTGATCACAGGTGTATGTTTTGTACAGTATTTAGGAAAATCTATAGCAGTAGGGATTAACAAGGATAACTTTCCCAGAAAGCTGTGGTTATGAATATTTTTTTTCTCCTTTTTTCTTGTTTTTATTTTCTGGGGGACAAAGGGGTCAAATAATGCTCTGACCATTATCAACACTCATTTTCTGATCAAGAAAATTGTCATTTTGAATGGTGATAGAAAAGTAATCATTTTATTTTTATACTTTTTTACAATATTCCAGTGATGACATTAACCATGAGTGGAACAAACATTTTTGGTAGAATATGAAATGAGTATAAAGCTAGTTTGTGAGTTGCAATTGGTGTATTTCATAATGAAGGATGTATCAAGCTTTGGATCAAGTCTCAGATTTGAGAATCTGAATGAATAAATTACAGCCATTTTGTTTGTTATTGTTGCTTTAGATGGTCTTTTGGTAAATTTATATTCTACTGAACTTCATGGGACTCTCTGTATGTATAAAGATAAAAAATGTCTCTTCCACAAGAGAAAAAATGAAGACCTAGGTTTCAAGCCTTTCTAAATCTTGTGGTAGAATAATGATAAAAATAGGTATAGCAAATCAATAATATAATACAGCCACAGAAGTATATCCAAGACCATGATCTCAGGTGGTGCTAAGGTTTAGCCTGTGCCCTGAGCCGCTGTCCAGTCCTGCCATCCAACTGCTTACGGTTCCTTTCTTGTTAGACCAGAGTTTAAAAACTATATGCAATTTGGCTTGCCATACCTTAGACTCAAAGGCCATGAAATATTTAAGAATATTGTTTCGTTTTGGGACTTAACAAATATTCACTTAATAAAACATTAATCAAGTCGTTCCTTATGTGAAGAAGTTTTAGTTCCTTTGGAGAATGATGGATGGACAAATTGGATAATGTCATAGAAGAAACAAACTTGCTCAGGGAAAGCTGTTCTGTTAATGCAAATATTAACTGTTATCGTAATGCTGTCTTAAAATCTTGATTAAGACTAGGTCTTGTATTTAGGTCTCTTCAGAATTTGTGTTTATTGTACCCTTCATGTCAATTTAACTAGTTTTGGAAGCATTTTGTGGTGTTTAAGTCATTTGTGCGTGGTATGTGGTGGAGGCATAAAGAATGTAAAGGAAACGTGCGTGTCATTGGAGTTGCATGCCCGCGGAAGTGAACATAATGTTAATGGTTGTGAAAAGACAAATATATACTCAACTGTTATTGTTTTCTAGATGGCTGGCTTGGAAGTTGGGAAAAAAATCTTTGCCATTAATGGTGACCTGGTTTTTCTGCGACCCTTCAGTGAAGTGGACTGCTTCCTGAAAGCATGTTTAAACAGCAGAAAGCCCCTGCGGGTTCTTGTGAGCACTAAACCACGGGAGTAAGTTGTCATTCCTTTGGGTGAATTTTTACAAACTACAATCAAAAGTGAATTTTAAAAGACCAGTGGAACTTCAGGCAGCACTACTATAGTTATTTTAAAGGCTGTATCTAATCCGACTACAATTTTATCTGCTTTGGTTTTGCTGTATTACATTTGCCAGTCAGAAAAATGAAATACAAGTGCTTTGGATCATCAGCTCTGCCACATTAAATATATGCAGGAACCACGAGTGTAAATGAAGCTTCCTTGACTATATGGACAGTTTTGATCACTTACCTCTTGCTGTGTTTATTAAACAAGTTTCTCTGTCCAGGGTTAGTTGTTGGTTTGGCAGAAGTTTGATTCTGTGACCTAAAGGGACGTTTCAGCTTGTGTGCCAATTGTGTAAACAGCAAGAGCAAGTAAACAGCTGTTTGTGTAACAGATGCATTTCTGTACACAGTTTTGACTGTTCCTACCTGAATGCAATTTTTGTTACATAACAAAATCAGTTTTGGGCCCCTCAGTACAAGAAGGACATTAAGGTGTTGGAGTGCGTCCAGAGAAGGGTGACGAGGCTGGTGAAGGGGCTGAAAAACAAGTCCTACGAGGATCGGCTGAGGGAACTGGGGTTGTTTAGCTTGGAGAAGAGGAGGCCGAGAGGAGACCTCATCGCTGTCCATAACTACCTGAAAGGAGGGTGTGGGAGAGCAGTGTTGATCTCTTCTCTCAAGTGACAGGTGGAGGACAAGAGGAAATGGCCATAAGTTGTGCCAGGGGAGGTTCAGACCAGATATTAGGTAGAATTTCTTTACCGAAACGGTTGTCAGGCAGTGGAACAGGCTGCCCAGGGAGGTGGTTGAGTCACCATCCCTGGAGGTGTTTAAAAAACAGGTAGATGAGTTTTTGAAGAACATGGTTTAACAGAAGATGGGTACCGTTGGACTCTGATCTCAAAAGTTTTTTCCAGCTGGAAGATTCTATGATTCTATAAATACTACGTAAGGTCTAATGGCTATTTCAGTAAGTGTGTAAATGAGCATAGATCTGTTAATACAATTAATGCAGTTGTTGCTAGTTACATACTGAAGAAAGAGGAGAGTGAGAAATAATGGTCAGGAGTAATTTTGGTCAGATTTCAGGGTAAGGAGGAACCATTCTCTGTTAACAGGTAGCATACGCATTGTACCTTGGAAATGGCTCTGGTTCAGCAGTAGAATGGAGTTGTATTTCTCCTGTTAATAAGCAAAGCTGTCTTGAGAAATACAGTGGCTCCCAGAAATCGGAAAAGAACAAAGAAAGAAATGTGGCATAAAGATGATTATCTGGAATGGTACAAACAAAAAAGCAACAGCAAACACCCCCGAACAAATAAAAGCAACAACAAAAAAAAATCCCCAAAACCAGTAGATGATGTTTTAGCAAGCATAAAAGGCATTATCTTGGCCTTCCTTTAGTATAGATCTTGGTTTAATTTCTAATGGAACTTGCCAGTGAAGATGTGGATGAATTTCAAAGTTGACAGAGGTGATCTAGTGAATGAGGAGTTCAGAGGAGTTGAAGAAATTGTTTGCTGGCTGGCTTTTGTCCAGAACTGCTGCTAGCACAACTGTGTTGGCAGAAGAGACAATTCTCTCCTAATTAGGCTAAGCTATCAGTGATGGTCTTTCATAGCTCATTACCATATTCAAAAAGCATTTTCAAAATGAAACAATATAGATTGTAACAACCTCAGTTAATATATAAGTAAATATGCTATACTTATTGAAAATATTTCGAATGGAAATTTATTAATATCAAGAATATTCTAATATTTTCTAAAAAAATTTAGATTTTGGTAGGTATTGGATCTCAGCTCTACTGATAATCCTCTCCAAATGCTAAACGTTATGTATACCAGAAAAAAAAAGTTGTACAAGAAAAATGCAATGATGTTATTCAAAACTACATATTAATCAAATCTATTACAGTCCAAATATATTTTAAAATCACTTTTCAGCATCAATTTGAATTTGTCTGATTTTGCACTGGCAAATGGAGCTGAAGGCAAAGATGCCTTAAATAAGAACAGACCTGGCTCTGGAAGTAAAAATTGTGAAGTTAAATCAGTGTAGTGTTACGCATGACCTACCTAGCTCTGATAAGGGCTTATGCAGCTGTGTTGTTTTTCCTGGAACCTGAGCTGATGTCATGTGGATATATTAGCTTACATGGGGTAAGGTCAGGGTTTCATTTTAAGGACTAGATGTGAATTTTTATTCTCAGAACTGTTTTTATTAGTTGTGTTTGTTGGTAGACTTATTACAATTGCACTTAGAGCAAGCAAGAGTGTTACAAGATGTGCTTACAAGTTACATGAACAGTAGTGATTCTTGCTTTACAAAACTCAGTGCTTCGCAAAGCTGCTCAGAAAAACTGAAGCAAAATATGGTTTTCAGTAAAACTTGCCAAATAGACAGATGTTAACAAATTGTAATATGAATCTAGTCTCTACAGTCTTCTGCAGTTCATCTGACAAGGGATGCCGTGATCTGTGGTCCTCAGGCTCTGTCCCCTTGGCTGAGAGACTGCCTGCTTTCCCAGGGCTTTTGGTATTACCCAAGATGCAATCTCTTTGGAGGAATTTTAAAGCTGTGGTGGTGCTTTGGCATATTGTGTTTCTCTGTGAAAGAGCATTGCCCTCCTTTGATTTGTTTCACTGTCTCGGCTTGCTCTTATGGTGCAAAGGATCTGAAACATGAATGGTGCTGAATCTGAAACCGTGAACTGAATGGAAGTGTGGAGTCTTACACCCTCGTAATCTGCTTATTGTTGTCCACTTTTATCTTGAAAAACAAAATGCTACATTTTGCTACAATCATATTGAATCTTTGCTTGTATAGGACAGTGAAGATTCCTGACTCTGCAGATGGACTTGGATTCCAAATCCGGGGCTTTGGCCCATCAGTTGTCCATGCTGTTGGGAGAGGTAAGCCATAAGAGCTGTTAACGGTAGCGGTAAATAGACGTGTAATATCTCAATGGCCTGGTGGAGTTAAATCAAATTTAGCTCCAGTGATTCAGCTTAGATTTCCACACACCACCCACCCCCTAAGTAATAAAGAATAATATATTACACCAAATAAGGTTATTTTGTTTTCTTATACTTTAAACTTTTGTCATGGATTAGCTTTGGCCCAGTCTATTTTGGCAGCTAAAACGGAGCAGTTGGGCTCATAGTTCCCAACCTTCCTGCACCTCCCCCCCCACCCCCCACCCCTGGGAAAAGTTTTGCAGGCTGTAAATTGAACCTACAGTTTTAATTAAATAGTAGTAATAATAAGAAAGTAATAAAATATATACAAGTATCTGAGATCGTGTCCCTACCCCTCAAAGACTATACCTCACCACAAATGCTGCAGAGCAGACGTGAAGGATAACATCCAAGGCTGAGATCTGTGCTCAGGAACTGTGGATTCGGGAATACACAGACCTGAAATCAGGGGTAAACAGACAGTCGAGGTCCTCACTGGACATTGGTCATTGAGGAAGAGGTCATTGTGATCTCTCAGTTTTATGCGGTGTGACATATATGGGATGGAATACTCTGTCGGTCAGTTTGGGGTCACCTGTCCTGTCCACCCCTCCCTGCAGGTGTGGCCTTTTTTTGCCAGCTCGAGGTGGCCTTGGTCACTATAGGAATAAGTACAAGTATTGGCCTTTCTGCGCACTAGCGCCCAGTGTTACCACTTCAAGAGAGAAACACTGTCTGAAAAACACGCAGTTAACTTCCAGAAAGTGAAGTTACTTAGATGAGACTTAGCCGTATGTCAGAAAAATGATTCTGCTTTCTTTCAAATATAATAGCTTTGGATAAATTTTCTGGCTTTTTTTCTGGTCTTTTTTGGTATGTATTTATATGAATGTAGGAGAGTTAAGACCGTGCTTTCTTTACAGACTGAAGAATAGCTGATGGATGCAAAATCACCTCCTCCAACAAATAGGTGTTGGGAATTACCCACTTTGTGATTGTGAATTTGTTACGTGGCCATGTGGTTCTGCAATGTTCTGAAAGCATTTTACAGAAAATGCTCTTTTCACAAATCTTTTCAAGGGTGCTAGTGACCCTTGAGACTATAAACTATTTCTTAGTAGTTGTAGATGATTCCTCTAAGTACTGTTTTGTCTATTTTATGATGTGATTGTCAAGCGTTTACCGTGCTTAACTCAATATGCTATTGATTGGTGCGCTGGTGATAAAAAGTCGAAGCATTCTTTGTTGCCATTGCATATTTATTAATGGTAGAGCCAGCTAATATGGTATTTTTAGTTACTGTGGGGAAATTGTGTTCTTTCCTCCACTCCTGCACTTGCCAATTGAGGGATTTAAAGTGAACTGATCTGCAAAGCCACCTGATTTGAACAGAATTCAAAGGGTTTTTTTTTTTTAGGCTGTGGTGCCAGAAATTAGATTTTCAAGGGAAAGTCTTAATAAACTACGGACAGTTGAACTGATGTGATAATTATTTCTGCACCTGGATCTCATTTCAACTGCCTATCCTTATTCATTAGTCACATACTTTATTCCAATTAGCCTCGATAGTGTGTAAATGCTTGCTTGTGTGGTTTGCTAAACCTGGAAGATTTGTAGCATATGCTTAAATACTTTGCTGAGTTGGGACTTGTGGTTTTTGGAGGAGAGGTTTTTTTTTGGGGGAGCAGAGGGAAGAGAGGTATTTAATGAAGCCTATTTAAATATTTCTTTTTACACCACCCCCCTCCCCTTTTTAATTGCAATAGATGGTAACAGTGCAATTTCCAAAGACTTTTTGATAGTAGTTTACAATGAGGGAAATCTGGATATATTCTTTGTTATTTCCTTGTCAAATATGCTCAGCTGACAAGTCATGACATATTTGTCAGCCCTGCAGATTCAGTCTAACTTTTTTATTTCATAGCTAGCTTCTGCACCTCAACCTTGCAGTGTCTAGGCAATAGATTTCAGCTTCCGTAGCCCATTTGTGGCAGTATCAAGAGAGATGTACGGAGGCAGATGTTCAGGTAGCTGTAACCAAGGTCATACTCTAGCAGGCTGTTTTTTGGGGGGTGATCTTGAGTCACACTGAAAAGACCTGGAGACAGCTGCTGTCTTCATAGGACTTATTCAATTGATAGAAGATTTTTCCCAAGGTGGTTGTTCCATTGTGAAAATAAATCAACGAACCATGTATTTTTGTTACTCAAAGAGAATGTTTTACTTTGTTTTCTTCCCTTCCCCCCAAAAAAATTAACTTTCAGATCCCTTACTTGCTATCTTTTGAGTATTTTGATTAAAACAGCAAGGCGCTTTGTTATAACTGAGTTGGTAAAAAGTTTAAAATAAGAGCAAGTGTATTGGAAATGTCTTTGGTTTTGGATATTTCACTTAATGTTTAACAAGAAACTCTACTATGCTCTGATACTTCTTTATGACTTGTCAGAAAGCTTCTGTTTTTTATGTAGAGACACTTGAAGTAATCAAGAAACTCATAAGCTTGGGGCATATAAAACAATTCAGATTAAAAGTGGTCTAAATTATAGTTAGTGAGTTTCAGGCTAGAACCTTTTCATCCTTGAAAAATCTTTAAGACAAATCTTCCACGTTTTTGTATTACTAATCAACATTTGCTTTATAAGGCAGCCTTTAGAAAGTAATCTTGTCTCTCTTTATGGAATCATCTGCTGTGGGACTCCATTTTCCATTTTCTTGAAGTCCAGATGACTGCAGAAGCACCCCGTGGTTAGGGGAAATATGTAAGAGCAGATTCTGATTAAAAAATGAGGGTTTTGGACTGTAAGCTTTAAAGGAGATGTTTGGCAAAATAGGTCTGATAACTATGTGGGTTTTCTTAACAGGAACCGTGGCAGCTGTGGCAGGTCTCCACCCTGGCCAATGCATAATCAAAGTGAATGGAATTAATGTCAGCAAAGAGACTCATGCAAGTGTTATTGCTCATGTCACGGCATGCAGGAAGTACAGGCGGCCAATGCAGGTACCTCTCTCTTGGTAACCATACACATCTTTGTCTATAATTTTCTTTTGTCCAAGTAAACAGTGTATCTTGGTCTACATACCTGTTGTGTTTGACTGGAATGAGGGGAATTAGATTGAGAGTAGCCCTGAAGAGAAGGGTGCTGGTGGATGAGAACTCAATATGAGCCAACAGTGAAAGTCAACTGTATCCTGTACCTGCATGAAAAAAGTGTGACCAGCAGGTTAGGGGGGGTAATTCTCCTCTCTGCTCCACTCTCGCGAGACTGCATTCAATTCTGGAGTCTTCAGCACAGGAAGGACATGATCTGTTAGAATGAGTCCAGAGAAGTGCCACGAAGATCATTAAAAGGCTGGAGCACTGCCCATATGAGAGAAAACTGGGCTTGTTTAGCCTAGAGAAGAGAAGGCTCTGGGCAGACCTGCAGCAGCCTTCCAGTACTTATGGGGGGCTATATAGGAATGATGGGGAGGGGCTCTTTGTCAGGGAGTGCAGTGACAGGATGAGGGGTAATGGTTTGAAGCAGAAAGAGGTTAGATTTAGGTTATATATTAGGAAGAAATGTTTTACTGTGAGGATGGTGAGACACTGGCACAGGTTGCCCAGGGAAGCTGTGGATGCCCATCCCTAAAGGTGTTCAAGGCCAGGTTGGATGGGGCCTTGAGCAGCCTGGTCTAGTGGATGGTGTCCCTGCCCATGGCTGAAGGGAGGGGTCGGAACTAGATGATCTTTAAGGTCCCTTCCAACCCAAAACATTCTATGATTCTATGGATGGCATGGTGAATAAAAATGAAGGGAAACCAGCTGAGTTATAGAAGCTGAAGATTACTCAATGTGCTGGTGACGTTCAAGGTCTCTTAAATTTCTGAATTGAAATAAATCTAATCTTACAGCTATTTTTTCCTCCTATAATAATTTTTAAGTGTTATTTCAGTGTATCTGCAGTTCTATCCAGAAAGCATTATGGGGTACATTCTCATGAATAAGAGGGATTTACACAGCTTCCTGGAGAATGCAGTGCAAGAAGCTGATCTTCCAGATTTTTTTAACACTTAAGCACACAGAGAGCAGAGTGCACATACTCCATCTATAAAAGTCTCTGTGTTCCCATTTGGTTCCGTCTTGGGAATAAACATACACTGAAGCACTTAAAAGTCCTGTTTTTTTAATAATGAGCATGCAGTTTTTGCTATCTTTTTCACATTCATTTAGGAGAAAATCTTAGCCTTCCAAACCACATATTTAAGGGAGAACCTCCAAAATAGCTGCATTCTATAATGTAAATTTTCCAAGTCCCTGCGAATTTTTAATGAACTGTGAAAGAATATCATTAATTAACTTCACAAACTGTTCCACTGCGTGTTAATGGAGAAGAAAAATCCAATTAAAATCAAGAGCGAATCTTCTCCCACGCCTACTGCATAGATATGAGAAAAGAATTATAAGTAAGTGTTAGTTAGAAGAGTTAGTGTAATGTAAATACAGTCTTTTTGAAATTGTTTGATTGGATGTTTGTGTTTAAACTCTTAACGCAGAATTGAAGTTGTTACATAGCATATCAAGATCAAGCTCACCTGTTCATAAAGGAAGACACTTGCTAGTAAGGAGAGGAGGCTTTGTGCACTAGTATGAAAAATGGCTAGAATAAAAGATAGTATATTCTTTATAACAGGTGTGTTTGCTCTGTGCATAGATGTAGCATTCCTGTAGAGATCAGTGACACCTGAGGAAGATTGGTTCATGATGGCTGGCATAAATGCCTTGATAAGCAAAATTGCTCTATTTTTGTTCCCACTTGTGTAATTTGTTGGAGTGCATAACTCTTTTTCCTATACAGGTTTCATTTCAGTCTTCAAAAGTAGCTGTTCATAATTCAGAAAATCACGAATAACTAAAATCCCCCAGACTGACAAGAAAAAATGCATTTAGGATGTAGTGCTATCAAATGCTATGGGAGAACTGTCTAGACTGAAATAAATGGTAGTATTCCCACTGGTGTCAAGATAACTAAAATTTTGTTTCCTATTCAGAAATTTAGGGTTTTAATTATTTGGACGTTGACTATGGATTTCTCCTATTTTATAAGTACAGTGCATTAGCCTATCATTTAATTAACACGAGTATTGCAGTCTCTCCTGTGGTTGGTAATTGCATAATTGAAAGGGAATCTTTTTCTATTTGCTGTATATTCCACTTCTCAGGGTAAGGAGTCTTCTTGCTTGCCTGGAGTGTGACCTTTTATTTCAGATTTTGCAGTATGAATAGTTGTGTAACTTCTGTTGGACAATGTTTATATTCTTTCTGTCTTGTCTGGGTAAAGAAAATTGAAAGCAGATTTTAGTTCTTGGAATTACGATTTCTTTTCAGTGATACTTATCATGATATGACAGATTTATGTGACAGATTTAGTTTAAGCCTTTGTAATGCTTTTGAAGAATATTCCTCCAAATCATATTGCTTTATATCTTGTGTTAGCTTTTGAAAGAGGAACTTATGTTTTAAGCAGTTAGTCCCTGCAGTAAGTCATATTAAAATCAACTAATGAAGAAACCCTTTGACATAATGTAAATATCCTGTTAGAGATTGGCATGGCAGTGTTAATGCTGCCAGACAAACATGTAAGACTCCCTAAATAAGCTGCAAGCTTTCAGGTGTACCCACAAAGTGTGTGTTTCAGAAGTGTTTCTGTTGGTCAGCTTGTGCACAAGTGTCTTCCAACAACCAAGAGAGAGCCCTGAAAGTTAAGCTGCTTTATTAAAATTTGAGTGAAAACTGAGGCATGGATGAATGCAGGAAATGTAGAGAGAAATAGTACCCAAATAATACAAAAATTTAGTTATCTGTCATTAATGGGATAAAGATCACAGCTGAGTATTGTATATTAGCAAAGCGTAATTGGATGTTCTTGGCATTTTGCATGAAAATCTTAACATTCAGCTTAAACTTTTACCATCCTTACTTTTAAATTCTTTACCCAAACTTCTTTTTCAAGTCTGTGAATTCAGATTAGTCGTAATTGTGTCATTTATTCTGCTGTAGATGTTGGAGAAGGAGTGATTAACTGACTGTCAAGCTTTTTTTGAAGTGCAAGAGGAAGAGAAGAGTAGTCTAGAGATGCCGTACTTGATAGGCCCTGCCACAACGATGTGATGGGCATGTGGCTGAGTAATTGAGGGGATGGGAGAAGGTATAAAGGTGTCCACGTGGCTTCTTCATAGGCTCTTCTACCAAGCCACCATTCTTGTGCTCGTGTGTCAGTCACTTAAGGTGCTGAACTTTTAAGGCCTGTGATTCTGTCCTTTTTGGGAGCTTTTACTAATCTAGGGGAAAAATAAACATCTGCCTAACTGTAGTAAAGGCAAATATAGGTTATGAAGTCCGTACCGTATATTCTTTTTGCCAGTGACACACGGGTGATAGATTAATTGGACGTACTGTGTCTTTGGTTGTCATTCACAATATTTGCCTGCACATTTGTGGGCACATGGCAGATTTAGCAAGACAAAAGTAATTTCTCTACTTTTTCACAATTTCTTGTCTCAAATGTTTTTAAATCTGCAGTTTAATTTGAAATGTCTTAATTTTGGCAGAGCTATGAAACTGGCGGATGTCATGCTGTTCACAGATTTCATACTGCCTCATGACAGTATACTCTGAAATAAAAGATAAGTTGACAAAACGCTTCAGATGGTTTTAGGCAAACCCAAATTTATCTGTAATTTTCAAAGTATTATTTTTAAGTTGGAGCTCAGAAGGCAATAAAGCTGCTAATAATCAGGGAATTAAAGTAACTATTTCATGTTTGAGAGCAGTGAAACAGGTTGCCGTCAATTGCACTTGAAAAGCTTTTCCTTGCTGTCCTTTTGTTCTTCTTTAGCAAGATTCTATACAGTGGGTTTACAACAGCATTGAAAGTGCACAGGAAGATCTTCAGAAAACAAACACCAAGCCCTCTGGAGATGATGGAGGAGATGCCTTTGACTGCAAAGTGGAAGGTATGTGATGCTTGTTTTTTATTTTGTTCCTGCTCAGAACATTGGTGTAGTAGCAAGGAAAATATAGGTTTTGTTTTCAGAGAGGAAACTGCAAGCAGATGTAAGATGCGTTTTACATGCGGATTTAGCTTTTTTGTGTATTCTGAACGTTTAAATTCAATATAGTATTCTCTGACAATTATTATATTTCCCATTCAGAGAAACAGTTTCTGTGAATACTTAGGGAAAATCTGTTCAATTTTCATTCATAGGATACATAGTCCTAGGAATTACCCAATTTTTCTCCACTACTAATCATTTAAGGCTAGATTAGATGCATTAGTCATTGCTGCATGAGAAATAACAAATCAGCTATCCTTCAGATTATTTTCAGGCAATTAACATTTAAATAAATCTGCATTCATATGTGTCACGGTAATTAAAGAGACAGTTAACATGTGAACTCTATGTTCTCTGGGTGAATATTTATATTGTGGTTTCATTTCTGAATGCTGACACTTTTCATGATCATATTCTTCTAGTTTCTTTATAAGTTCTTCGTTTCCCCCTTTTTGTTGCTTCTTTATGTCTCTGAATTATAAATGAAGTTGAATTAGTTCCCTTCAATAACTGTTCATAAAGAGAGACTACTGTGACTTGTCTGTTCATGCCTCTAGCAATCTAGTGTTTTAGCATCCATAAACCTACTCATATCCTGATTTTTCTAAATCATTCAGCTGGTAGCTGGGGGTTTTGATGAATGTTTTTAAAGAGAATACCTGTTTCTAGAATGTTTGCCGATGTCCTTTTTAAATTTGGTTAATGGACAAGTCTCCTCAACTGTTTTGTTGTTTTCTTCATTGTAGAGGTAATTGACAAATTTAATACTATGGCAATCATTGATGGGAAGAAAGACCATGTGAGTTTAACTGTTGACAATGTTCATTTGGAGTATGGAGTGGTTTATGAATATGACAGCACAGCTGGAATAAAGTGCCACGTGTTAGAAAAAATGATTGAACCAAAGGGATTTTTCAGCTTAACTGCGAAGGTATGAAGCAGTTTTTGTATGTATTAATTTTTACTATGCTTAATACCAGTGGAGCAATATCTGATTTCTCTTTTGCTTATTCTTAAGATTATATATATTTCATTTAATATCTTGGAATTGGTCACCCTCATCCCTCTGACATTTTGGAGGGTGATTGAGTGCTCAGGAAGTTATGATGTGGTTATAAATTGAACATAAAAAAAAATGTTAAAGAACTGAAGTCTTGAATTCCTACTGCCCTTCTCCCTTTTTTCTTAATCATCAAATAAAGCTTGAAAGAAATCAAAAGACTCACTGAAATGTTGAAACTTGGTGAAGGTAGGCTGTAGTTTCCAAAATTTATTTAATTTTGTCAGAACTGCACGTGCAACTTTTAAACTTGCTGTAATTACAGTTTCACATGAAATGTTAAAGGGATTATTTCCTAACTGCTCAAGAAATATTTTTCCATTTTTGTATAAGGAATAGTAGAGTAGTATTTCCAGCACACTGATTCTGCCCTTAAATAATGTAGTGTCACACCCTTAATGTTTAGACTGGCTGATTAAATATTTAGGAATTAAAAAACAATAAGGAGAGGTAATGTGACTGTTTTAGACTAATACAAAGTTTACATCAAGTGATAGTGGTCTGAAAGACTATAAAAGGTCCACCAGTAGAAAGATCAGTTCCCTTAACTTAAAGGCAATAATAATTGTCTTGACATATTGTCAAATATAACTGCAAATGTTTCTAAATACCCTAAACATAAGCTTCACTGTGTGTTCAGTGGGATCTTATGCTTCTTTCTCACTTCGCTGTGTGTTTCTTGTTACCTTGCATTTTTAAACATTTATATTTGGCACCTTATGTAGTAGGGGAGTAAAATAACCCTGGACTGCTTTCCTATAGTGTGCAAATCTTTGAGGTAATTTTTACAATGAGAAAGTATTCAGAATTCCGTTGAAACAGTTACTGGTTTTGAATGCACTTACTTTAATATACAGTTGCAAAACCCCCCACTTGAATTATTTAAACGTGTATTATTAATTAAACCTGACATGAAGGAAGCTTGAAAGTGTGACTGAAATGTTTTTAAACAGTAACCAAAGACTGTGGCAGAAGAGGTAAAGGCTTTCCTTGATTTATCCTGCTGAAGACCTGAGAAAAAAAATCTCTCCAGATTTAACTCATTTATAATCTGTAAACTGTTAAAAACCTTTCGATTTTGCACTCAAACATTTCTGTACATTGTAATTTTTTTTCTAAACTCCTTGGCCATCACATCTAAGATGGTGGTTGATACACAAACTGTAGCAGAAGTGAATTACAGGCATAAGTCCCATGGTGGCTTAATGCTGAATGTGTTTTTTGTCCAGACTTCTTTGAGTATCTCTAAAATGTGAGCCTTTTCTTATTTAGGTGCCTTAATCTGGGGTTTGAGTGCCTTTGTTAGAAAGTTACTATGGATGTGCCTTCCAAATACATCTTCAGAGTTGAACCCAACCAGCAGCAGACATCTCCCAGATTCCATAATACAGTGAATTTCAATGCCTGAAATGTAACTCTAGCTTGGAAAAAAAAGGGCCATATACTGCCATTCTCTCTTCAATATGACTGTTTCTTAGTCTTCAATCACCATCATTTGCTGGTGCATTTTCCATTATAGCAAAATTTCAGTCTTTGCTGGACAGTAGCTTATTCGTTTCCTTTTTTTTTTCCTGTCTATATGTGCAGAATTGACCAGAGGACAGCACTCAGTTTTCTTGTATGCTTTTTTAGTGTGTCTCACTTACATTGCCAGTCCAAATTTTTGCTTACAAGTAGTGAATTAATTCATCAGCTTTGAATAATATGTACTGTTCAAGTAAATATGACAGATAATGTGTTTCACAGAAGCCATAGTGGTCACAATAGTAGGAAATCAGTAGTAAATTATCAGGCGATGTCATGAGAGGTTAAATATAAGTGCTTATTATGGGTATAACTTATGCAGAGGATAGATTTAAAGAAAACTGTCTGATTCCCGAGTTTCGTTAATTGTTGTTACACAGCAATGCCTGTAATATTAAAAAGCAACTGATTATCAGGCTTTTCAGCTTTAGTTACAAGGGTCTATAAGTAATAGGTTAAGTAAGGGGTTATCTTAGTCATCCTATTTCATAGTGTACTGCTCTTGCTTTTATAATCATAGATTCTCGAAGCACTGGCAAAAAGTGATGAACATTTTGTGCAGAATTGCAACAGCCTCAATTCCTTAAACGAAGTCATCCCCACTGAGCTTCAAAGTAAATTCAGTGTCATTTGCAGTGAGAAAATTGAGCATATCTACCGAAGGATCTCTAGTTATAAAAAGGTATGACTGGCATGTCCTAAATGTGGTATTATTTATCTTTTAAGGGAAAAAATGGGAATGTGATGTAGTTTGAATAACTCTTCAATATGTCTATTGCAATGACAAAAATATGACTGAAAGTTTAGCTATTTTGAGGTGCGAATGCCTAAACTGAGTAATGGCATTAATAGTTTTCAAAGAGTGCTCTTTATTATCCCTTTTTTAGACACTGGGTAGATAGTAGCCTTTCTTGCTTCTATGTTCAGTTGTAGATACAATCGACTGCATTTTTCCGACAAAAGACCCAGCGTTCTTCTAAATGCCTTAAAGAAACGCTCTGGTGAATTTGCAGATGTTAACCAAAAATGAAATAATAATAGCAGGCATGCTTTTACTTTTAATTTTTTAAAATTTTACTTTTAAAATCTTCATTTTGAATACCAAATTGTTGCCCTTTTATTCATCTTTTTTTCCCTTCAAATTGGTATGACTTTCTAACATGACTATTAATCATAATAGCTCTGTAAATTGTTAGATTAACTTTGTTAATAAAACATTACAGCACATATTAAAAAAAGGAAAAGATGCTGATTTGCATATACTTGGGATCTAAATTAATGAAAATGAATACATAACCTGGAGTACAACCTCTAGTTGCTGTCAGTGTATTTCTCTATAATTGTTTAGCTAAGCAGTGCATAAATGAATTAACCGCTTGACAATTTGTTAATGCAAACTTATTTTTTTGATCCTGGCTTCTGGTTCCACTTGCACGCAGCCTAATTCTTGGGAGCTTGGGATGGGTTGGAAGCGGGCCCAAATTTCTGTATGGAAGTGGCTCTGCCCTGTCTTATCTCAGTTGGGGATCTGAGTTGTGACATTTGCAAACTGTTTTGTTCTGAGAGTAAATGTGGAAGAAATTGAAAAAAAAAAAGTTCAATGTAGACGCTTCACACAGTTCTAAAAGTTGCATGGCAAAGAACAGATAATGTTTTCTGTAAGGAAAACCTGTAGCTTCAGTAGGATTAAGGCCAAAAAGCAGCTTTCCAAAGACTTTCCAGGGTGCTTTCTGAGAAAAAATGGAATAAACAGAGGAGTTGAGTCACAGAAGGAGACGTCAAAAGGATTCTGACTCTTAATTACCGAACATCCAATCTCTCAGTTGTTTGCCTGAATTATAAACCTCAGTATTTTTTAATTAATTTGAATATTGATTAAAACTCAATATCTTCTTTAAAAAATAAATTTATTTGCTTTGACATTAATAATAGTACATTTAGAGTTTGAGTAACATGTAGGTGGTTTGTACCTTTCCTATAGCCAAAAAACTTGAGCATGATGTACAGTCTCTTTACAGGAGGCAAAGACAATAAATTAAATTTTATTGTGTTATGCTGGATATGAAACAAACAGCCTTAGGGAAGTTTTCATAGTGCTTATACTGTCTAGAAGCAGATATTGCTGATATAAACTGCACTTCCAAGCTCATTTGCTCAAAAATCAGTGTAGTTTCGCAGTTGCAGCTTTTAATGACAATTAGTAATGACATGAATTTCAGGAATAGATATGTTGTTTTCTTGGCAAGGTGAAGGTAACCATAGTTACAGGAATCTTTTGGAATACGTGAGCCCAGCTTCACTCCTGGTTTCACTGTGAAAGTTTGAATTCTATAAATAGAAACCCTGTAGCAGTTCCTACTATTATTATTATCAGAACATTTTGCTCATGATAGATGTTGAGTACGGTGCCATGAGTCCCAGATGTTTCTCAACACATATATGAAAAGAATTTTGGGCCTGACTTATGACCTGATTAAGTCATAGCCAGGCATTTGGTCTCTCTGGAGCAGGATGTGTGGGAGATTGAGATGTGAAATATGTACTGCTTGCAGGAACATTTTCATTGCTACATGTCCTTAGTGCCCCTCTTAACTATTTGTGCATTCTTCGGCCTTCAAACAAGTCCATAATTGGATTTCTTGTAACCTTCCAGATCTTGTTCTGATATAAAGGTTTAAATCAGTCAAACAGTCATGAGACTGAGGTAATATGACACCAAAATAATGACAAATTTAAATCCCTGCACAGAAACCTGTTTTTACTCAAAAGGGACATACCTTTGTTCAACTGAATTGTTAGTCAAAACTCGACTGATTGAATTTGTACTGTCGTTTATTAGGGAAGGAACTTTGCAAATTAACTTTGAAAATATTCTTATGCATTATTTATGCTTCATAGCTGACGTAGATGTGTGCAATATTTTGACTAGAGAAATATTGTGATTAAAATACCAGGGACTTGGAACTGATAACATTTTTTCCAGAAAAAAAATCTCCCCTAACAACAAAATGCACTGGAAAGGACACATTTTGACAAAAATCCTACTTGTGACTGACAAGTCCCCTTTCCAATGGGAGAACTTGATCTCATGACTTTTATGATTCTGAAGTAGGTGTCTTTTCTTACTGTCCAAATTTAGTACAATTGAATCTTAGCCATTTTGTGTTGACATCATTTCATCTTGAAGAACGAATATCTCTAAGCCTGTTAGTGTGCACAAAATGTCATGTGTTGGTGAAGGAGATGTGGTGAAGCACTGTATTAGAATTAGATCATAAAACAGGAGTAATAAAGAAGTTTTGTCATTACTGAACTGATGTATGGGGGAGAGAAGAGGTGGTGGAATAGCAAAGTCTGCAAAACATAGTGTTTGCAATTTTCATGCTCTAATATTTATCAGCTTCACAGTATTAACTCAAAACCACAGAATGAGTGAGGATGGAAGGGACCTCTAGAGGTCACCTGGTCCAGCCCCTGTGCTAAAGCAGGGCCACCTAGAGATGATTGCCCAGGACAGTGTCCAGATGGCTTTTACCTGCAAGAAGGACGATCTGACAACCTCTCTGGGCAACCTGTGCATGTTCAGTCACCCTCACAATGAAAAAGTGTCTCCTGATGTTCAGAGGCAGGCCCTTGTTGTTTTGGTTTGTGCCCATTGGCCTCTTGTGACCTCTTGCTGCTCTGTCTCCAGCATGCCCATGTCTGCCTTATACTGGGCAGCCCAGACCTGGACACGGTACTCCAGATGTGGCTGTACCAGTGCTGAGCCAGAGGGGCAGGATCACCTCTCTCCACCTGCTGACAGTGCCTCTCCTAATGCGGCCCATGAAACCATTAGGGAGGGATTAATTCTTCCTGAGTATGAAATTCATAATTCATTGCTTCCAATTCTGTCTTTATTATAGCTTCAGGCAAAAAAAACAGTGGATTTTTGAAGACATTGAATTGAAAACATCCATGTCAGCTGGTGTTTATAAAATGTCATGTGCAGCACAGCACTGGATCATAGAGCATTTTCAGACTTTCTCCCCAGGAAGACAATATTATGTTGCAAGGAAAATAAATTCTATCTCCTTGTTACAAGGCTACTTACATTTGTAAATATCATTTACTTCAAAACCCAACCCCTCAAACATATAAACCAAAAAATATATCTTCTTTTCTTTGTAGAGAAAGGTGGAAGTTATGAAGTCAAGGATGCCTGAAATATTTTAAACTTTTGTTTTCTAGTCAGGTGCACAAGTTTTGTCAGGCAAGTACTGAGACATCAAAAACTGTTAATCAAAATTTTGCTTTCTTTCCCACTTCTAGTTTTCAAGAGTATTAAAAAACAGAGCTTGGCCTACTTTCAAGCAAGCTAAGTCAAAGATTTCACCACTCCACAGCAGTGATTTCTGTCCAACCAATTGCCATATCAATGTGATGGAAGTGTCTTACCCTAAAACCTCAACTTCCCTTGGTAGTGCCTTTGGTGTACAGTTAGACAGCAGAAAACATTCTTCCCATGAAAAGGAAAATAAAAGCACCGATCAAGGTAAGTCAGTTGAGCTTGAAAGAACTACTTCCATTCTTCTGATAGAGAGTCTTAAAAGGTAACTGGATTAAGTATACGTCCCAAATACTAAAGTTAAGGACAAGCTTTTGTGAAATCAGGTTTACTGTTTTCTGTAGTTAGGCTTATTTTAAAATATAATAAAGGCTATTTGTAATTTCACAATATCTTGTTCTTTAAGTAGCTTGACTTTGATATGCAAGATAAAAACAAAAATCAAATAATTACATGAAGTTTTAAGCGGAAAAATATTTCATTGCCTGTTAGTTATTTTGCTATCTTCAATTAGTAAGTTGGAAAAAAGATCATGATGTAACTTCGTTGGATTATTCCCAGGTAAACTGAATCCCATGATTTATGTCCAACATACCATTACTACTATGGCTGCCCCTTCAGGACAGTCTCTTGGCCAGCAAGAGGGCCATGGACTGAGGTACCTCTTAAAAGAAGAAGATCTGGAAACACAAGATGTCTACCAAAAATTGCTGTTCAAATTACAAGCTGCACTGAAAGAAGTGGAAACATGTGTCTGTCAAATAGATGAGTAAGTACTTCCCTTCAATTTTTCTATTGAAGATAGTGGTAAATCTGGGTATCCTTTCTGTGTAGTGTAGGGTTGCTATTGATCTCACATGGAATGGAATTATGGCAAAGAATTTAAGTGTACGTAATATTATATTTTCTGCTTTTTCCCAGCATCCATGATTTTTTTTCCCGCTTCAGGTTGTAGCTTTCCTCTGGAATGTGGAAATTCTAATTATTTTGAGGGGAGAGAAATGTGAGACCCGCATGTAATCTAAACTTTCACTAGGAATGGTAAAGAAGGGCAGAGATACAAAAATAGCTTATACTGGACTCTGTAGGTATTGCTGAATAGTGCCAAAGATGAATTTGTAGGTAAAGCTTTTATCACCTGTAGGAAGATTATTAATTTGTTAGACAGTTTCCAAAAACAAATTGGCCTTGATGAAGAACTATGGATCTAGGGTCAGCTACTCTTGAGTGATTCAGACGCTTGGCTTGAATGTGGGAGACCCAGAGTCTCGTCACAGTTTGTCCTAATTTCAGGCAAGGATTGAAACTTGCTTTTCCATTTTTGGGGTGTGTCAACTGGTAGTCTGTCTACTATCTTGGGATGAGGATTGGGAAGGATGATAGGTCTTTTAGTTTTGAAGGATCCCATATGTAGTGCAAATGTCAGATATTATTCATTTGGAAAATATAACATAATTTTGGGGATTTAAAAGCAGGTCTTTTGTGATCTCCAGTTTGGAAAAGTGGTGTATCATTGCTTTTGTTATTTTGAAGAATGTTACGATGATCTGTCGTTTCATAATTGTTTCAGACTGGGAATCTTTGTACTGTTCTAACAGTAACGCAATGCAATAGTTACATAGTTTTAAGTAATTTTGATGTAATATGTACTGCAACAGGAATAAAAGTAAGTGTAGCCTCAATTTTTTTTAAAGAAAATATTGATTTCTGTGCCTTTATGTAATTCTGCTAATTTTCATGCTGAAGATGAAGTGAATTAAATTCCAGATAATTTCAGTGCTTGAGTATGCTTAAAAATGACTGTCTCTAAAGTCTGAGTGGTCACTCTTCCTCAAGGAAGTCAGAAAATTATATATATGGAAGTTCAGTTGATATTTCAGGAAGCTCCAGTTACCAGACTGCCACACCTTTCCGTTCCATTCCCTTTAGCTCGTGATGAAAAAGCACAGGAACTTCTGACCCTTTCTTTCATGCACATGTATATATAAATACCCCCCCCCATATATATATATTATGTGTACAGGTATATTCATGTATACAGATTTATGTACACACGCACGCATTCATTTTGGGTCATGTGGTTGTGACAGTGAACACAAGGGTTCACTTTTATACCTTCATAAGTTTCCTGTAAGCTGACCTTGTAGCAGATCTAGTATAAGATGCACAGATTTAGATTTGTTTAGCAAATTTTACCTTTTGCTATTTGTAAGACCGAGGCTTTTCATGCTTTATTCCTCATGGAGTTTGAGTGAACTGCTGCTGTGTAATCACTGTGGAGGAAAGTGTTTCTATACAGGAAACAGGATAACCAAAGGACCTACCTAGAAGTGCTGAGCAGGGAAGAGCTTAACTATCTGGGTGTGAGCAGTTCAGCAGCATGTGGCGCATTATCTCAAAACATAGTTACAGCTACTAACTGACTCTTGAGATAAAAGTTAGGACTACTAAGAAACAAAAGATAGAGTAATAAGATAGGACAATCAAACAGTTGTATTTTCATTAGAAACGTTCATGCATCAGCAGCTAGGAGGACATGCTTGAATGTACTGATGCTTGAACTTATTTATAAAGACTGAACTTCTCTAACTGCCTTCTGTTACGACTTAGCAACAATAAAATGGATGTCTTTAATGAATTGCTTATTATTATAAGCAATCCTCATTTTCTCAGGACAGAAATCATGAATGTGGTATTGCAGTTCTAAAATTATATGTTATTAAATTATAGAAAAATTGGGTGACTGACTCTTCGGTGCACTTTATAACAGAACTGTTGAAAATCTGCTTCTCTGTCATTTTCCTAGATGCCTCTGCTCTGAGTTGAGGTCAGTAATGGTCTCTCTGTCAACTCCTAAAATTTTGAGGCAGCATTATCTGCTCAACCTCTCCTATCTGTTAGTGAATTAAGGTGAACTGAAAAACAGGTGTTTCACCTGAAGAGCAGGTCTGTGAGCACTTATGGATTATGGGAAGGGGATGTCTAAGAGAAGGTCATGTACTCCTAGAGTTGTCTTAATAATGACTTTTGTCATGGCTTATTGAGGAGATTGGGTTGCTAAAGAAATACTGTACTTATGAGGAGAGAAAGAGAGAGATGCACAAAAAGGACACATGTCCGCTTTCTACAGCCTTTCAAAGTTCCGCTAAGTCCTTGTTCATATTCAGTTAATAGTATCCAAGCACTTCTTTAGAACCATTGCCAGATACCCACCATTGATACTAGATGTTCTGAAGAAATAAGTCCTTCTTCAAGTTGTTTTCTGTAACTGTTGACTCTGTGTTCTTGGTTCAGTATAATCCCCTGATCCCAGCTGTTTTTTTGCAAAGATCTCTGTTGGAAGTAGACAAAGAGACTTGAACGTTTTTCCAGGCCTTCAGGGAGTGCGGAAAAGGCAAAGCAGCTCACAGGTTGCACAGGTGTTTGTTACTGCTGGTGACTGCAGTAACTTTGGCTGACCATAGCAGTTTGTTTGTTCCTGACATGCTTTTAAAATTGCGTTGATTTTTGTTGCATATAGGATTAATTCCATATGTGACCATTTTTTTTGGTCAAGACTCAAATTTCTCTGTTTCATGGGAAATTTTACTCATAGTTACAGACGGTTTCTAGCCATTAGTTACTACTCATTCACGTATTTCTCTTGTGAGTGATAGGCATCTAAGATAATTTTGTTTGAGGTAGCCCCATCTCCAAAGCAAACATAACGTGTGTGTGCTGTGTTTAAGAATAAAAAAATAACATTCTTTAAAAAAAAAGCATAAATGTTTAAGCATAAATATTGCAGTTTTCTTGCATGCAGGTTTGGGTTTGTGTGTTTTAGGCTCCCTGAATTAGGTTTCTAAGAGCACTTCAGTGATCTCAGAACTACCAGCTCCATAACTCTGTTATCCCAAATTCCAGCTTTCATTCATGGTAGTTCAGCAAAAAAATTTTCCATAGAAAAAGAGCTTGCCTGCTGAGAAAAAGTGAAAAGCTCCCTTGGGAAAAGCTCCAGTTATCTTCATCAGTCTTTTACTGAGATCTTGGCAGCACTGACTAAACAGCCACATAAAAGACGAAGATATAATAGTCGGTCTGTGTCCTGACAAATAATTACTCAGGGGAAGATATTTTCAGGAGCTGAAATTGCAGTTCATTGTGCTTGTTTCTTACCCTTGATTATTTTCTTGCAACAACAAAATTGACAAGAAGTTACTAGAATGGGTCTGTCCAAATCCCATTTTTTTTTCCAGAAGTGGATGATAACAGGAACACATGAAAAAGCATAATATATTAATCCTTGTCCTTATCTTCTCTTCTAGTAGATTTTCTTGCTACAAGATCTTCTTGGAATGATCCTTTTGTTTTACGAACAGTACTAAAATGGCCTGCCATGAATTTGTCTAGTCCCTTTTTGAACCCTTCTTGTATTTTCATGTTCAGAAAATAAGTTTTACAAGTATGAAGAATTGATTGTCTAAGATCTTTGTTTTCATAACATTTATTTTAGGACGTGTTCAAGAACATGTAGGCTCTCACAGGTAGATTGAGACTGAACACTGCTGTAAAATATGGTCCCCATCTTTCTTCCTATCCTCATGGAATCCTGCTAATCGGTGACTTAAGTTATAGGGAAGAACTGAGTAGTGATTTCCCACTGATACGAAGTGTTAATGTATTGTGTAGCCTAAAAGATATCTATGTAGCAGATGGATGGGTTTAATGTCCAGTAAAATTACACCTTTTATTCAGTATTCTGTATTTCATTTACAGTTTGGATCAGTACCTTTTCCTATAGGTAGGATAATTATCTGTCTATTTCTTTTTAACTCTTAGCCAGGGAAAGTTATGAAGAAATGATGAAAGAATTTGCTTATCCTTCTTGTTTCCCTAAAGTTAATGTCAAACCCTATATTAACATGTATCAGGTCATGATTTCAATGAGACCAAGCTTGATATACCATTGAGTTATATATTCAAAGCTATACAGTCAACAAACAGCATTATAAGGATAATCTACCCTATTGCATTTCCGAAGTATATGGTTTCTTAATTTCTTTCTTAAAACTCCGTCTGTTCCTGGGAGTCAGGAAATTATTTGTGTCTACTCAAAAACATTATAGCTGAACATGGTGTTGAACACACGGTCTGCATTTTGTACGTTAAAAGTCACTACTCTGAATCCAGAAACTTCAGAACTTTCAGGAACAGCTTACAATCAGGTTGTTTTCTAGGAGAGTATCTTTGTCAAAGGAGTAAAGAAACCAGTAGTTCAGTAGTGATGTAGCTGTAGCTAAATAAACTTAACTTTGTTACAATTAAGAATTCATTGCTTCAGCTGGTAGAGCCTCAGAAAATTAAAATAGAGCTCTAAACCAGTTACAATCAGAATTCCTCTTTTACAGTAAGAGTAACAATGTGTGGCAAGAGATAAGAGTAAAGGAAGGAATTCTGAATGCTATTCCTTAGTAACAATTAGAGCAGCATTTTTGTTCACAAAAGATATGCATCTCCCATAGTTTTCCTTCAGATGTAAGAACTATGTGTAACAAGACGATCTAACATATGTTTGAATCCTGCTCTGTATTTCATAATTTGAGAGTTGACCATTCTAACAGCTCCTACAATAAAACCTTGCTACTGTGTCTAAATACTTTGCAGGAAGAAAAGCTTAATTCGGTGTCTTCTGATTTCAGGTATTAGAAAGTAGTTTTTGAAAGAAAAACTCTGCCTTTCAAATCCAAATATTAGTTTGAAAATGTCATTCTAATGGAGTGTTTGAGTAATAGGAATTTAAGGACATTTGGTCATTATATCTGTTCTGATCTTCGAAGTAAATAAGAGCATCTCAATATGAGTTAATCACCCAAGAATAGGAATCATTTGCTTCTTTTATTTGTGCGTGTTTTAAATGTAGCAGTCTGCACTGTTCTCTCGACTGGATGTGACTTTTGTGCTTGTCACAGAAGCTCGTAGATTAATCATCAGTTTTACTAGTGATAGGGGCTTAGACACTTTGAGTGTTGGGAAGTACACAGATAAGTTAGTACAGATTCTTAAAATGCCTTAGTAAAATAGCTTGTGATGCAGGCTGGCATGTCTGGTGCAGTAGCAATTGAGAAAATATATGCTTTTCACAGGTATATAGTTTCTTTGGTTTGTTTTCTTGATTTGTGCTGAGAAGTACATGGTTTGTGTTTAAAAATAAAATGGTTATGTTAATATAAAATCTGACCCCAGGTGTTCAAGATTGTTCTGTTTTTCTTCCCCAGCTGGAATTGCTGCCTTCATACAAGATTGTTTAGTGATGCTAATGGGCTTTCAACAGCAGAACGTGTCAGTTTCTTCCCTTGCTTCAAATAGATAGGGACTTAAAATGTTCCCTTCGTGTGTTGGAGGACATTGATGAGAAACGTTACCCTGGTTTTACCTCACTTCTGAGAAACACGAATTTATTTTTCTTTTCTTTTGTCTCACAGCCTTCTTTCTTCAATAACATATTCTCCCAAATCAGAACGTAAAACGCCTGAGCCTTTAGTACCGGCAGACAGTGATAATGAAAAAGGGGAAAGGAATGGGAAGAAAGTCTGTTTCAGTGTGACAGGTGATGAACAAGAAGATTCTGGTCATGATACCATCAGCAACAGGGATTCTTACAGGTAACTTTACTAATAGTATTTTTATTTTGTCAGCTGCATCAGACCTGTGGTTTTGTAGACTGTCAATATGATTCTGACATTTCTAACAGATGGACAGCTAGTATTGAGTCATGTTACAAGATGTGTAAAATCAACTTTTTGCTGAGTACAGATCAGTTGTCAGATCTTGGTATCCCTAACCTTTATAGGATATCACAGCCTGAGCTTTAAAGCTTTACTTTAGTTACCTGTCTTATAAAAACCAGAAATAATTTCTGTTACTACGTTCCCGAACAACAAATGGGGAATGGAATTTCCAGCTCACCATGGAAAGCAAGATGCCAGAGCTACCACTTTTATCGATCTAAAGAAAAAAAAAATCTGTTTCTCGACATATATTCCTCACCTTCTTCCACTCTAAATATTGTAGCATCATCTCATCTCTAGAATTTATAATGCGTAATACTTACTGTGAATGAAAATACAAGGAATTTTGAAAAGGAAGGAGTAATTATAGCAAGCATAGGTGTTACAAAGATTATTTTCTGTTGTTTAGAGGGAATTGGTTAACTACATGATATAAAATCTAAATTAAAATTTTAGCTGCAAGTAAAATTAAGGGTTCATTATTAGTTCATTATCAAGGTTTATTATTACGTTCAGAATGCAGAGTCTCAGTTGGGTCATTTTCTGCAGAGGGCTGTGTTGCTGAGATCTCTTTCATAAGCTAATATTTGATTACTGCAGCATGGTAGATAAGAACCGTTTGTCAAGGGTAGAAACACAGAAATACATGTACAGATTTGAACAGAAATAAATGTAGAGATAATTTGCACAGATCAAGTCCATCTTGCTGTAACCATGGTGAAAACACAAGCAAAATGCTGTTCCAGCTGAAGTGTGTTCAGGGGTTTCTGCATATCCATGATGTATCAAACTGACCATGGTGAAGCTGCCTCAGTGGCCTTCACTTGCTCCTGTTGGGAAGTTCCCTAGTTGGCACAAGATTTGTATGTGGAAAGAGAAGGTGTGACTTAGGAGAAGAATATCTCTTCATTTGAAGTATTTGCTTTATTCTGATTCCAGTAATTTGTAGTCCATTGTGCCTATTTAGGAATGATACAATCTAGGGTTCTATATGCAAAATAATTGTAAAATCTTTAGAGTTTAGAACAAGTGTTGGAATGTGATTGGATTTTTTTTGTTTCTTTGCTTAAATAATTACACTAGATAATACTTTAAATCCCCCCATCCCATAATGCCATTGTGGTTATTGTTAGAACTAGTGTATGCTGATTCAGCCATTAGAACGATCTCATTTTGTATTATAGAGTGTTATTCTAAGTCTTACAATACAACACAATAAAAATGGAAAATGATATACCCAATACATCCAATCCATTTCTCATTTTCCTTTGTTTTACTTTCTCGTGCTTTGCACAATCCAGTTTTAAATAACCTTCGGCCTTCCCTTTGGAGACTTTAATAAGTAAATAGAGTTAGAAAACATTTTTTAATATCCAGCCAGAAATCCTTAATACTCCTTGGGACTATTCACCCTCTGTAAGGAACATGCTGTTACTGATGTCTTTTCATCTACTTAATGGATATGTTAGTAATCATATAATATTGCTTCATTTAAGTCTTTCCCCATTCTTTTACCTGATTGCCTACAGGTCCAAAACATATGCATAAGCCTGGAAATATAAGTCAGTATGCCAAAACTAGTAAAAGACCAGTTCTGTATTTACAAAAATAAAGAAAACAAACATGGAGCACATGGGTACATGTATAATTGCAGCATTATATATAAATATATCTTGGTGAATGGGTACAAACAAAAACTAGATCATTATATATAAATATCTTTTAGGTACACCTTTATGTTCTCTTATATTCACTTGGGTTTTTAAGACTCCCTCTGCTGGGTAATTACTTAAGTATTTACTGCATTGAAACAGAATGATCTTCATGTGCCTAAAGAACTCTGAAATCTTTAAATTAAAATTTATAGTCATGGGATTTTTATTTACTCTCTTTATGCTGCTGAAGTAGGCATTTTATCCATCTATTTTCTGTACAGAACAATTTTATTTTTGAGAGAAACGAGCAGAAAACCCCACTCACGTTTTAGTCCTTAGATCTCCTTACTAGACCATTGCAGGTGACATTTTGTATGCATAGAAGTTTTCTCTGAAGTTAGATGTAAATGTCTAACAAAGAACAGATAGAGGAGATGGGATCATAAGCTATTTTTGGCTGGCAGGGAAAAATACGTGACATGAGTTTTGGTGCTACTCAAATGGATCAAATCTCTTCTAAACCCATTAGGGACTCTAGTTAGCAAATCATAATCCAAAGTATTTCATTATTTGTATTAGCTGTGGACTAGGAATACTGAACTTAAATATGGAGTTACTAAAACATTTGAGGCCGCAGTTTCAAAAGCTGTCACTCTTGTAAGGAAAGTTAGTTGTTTTGCACTGGAAGTGTATGTTATCATTCTGCAAGTACTTGCTTACACGCAAGGTGAAGGGAGACAATTGAATCATCTATTTGGGGAGTCTGGTCCTTGGAGTCCTAGCAGGATTGCAAATCAAGTATAGGGATCTTTATTGTTGATAAAGAATTGTACAGACCATCTCATCATTAAATTTAAAAGGGGACAAAGAAGAGAATTTCCATAACTGATACAGAGCCTGTGTTAAAAGTCATGACTTTATTTCTCGTTTTTGTTGATTTTTTTCCAAGTGATTGCAACAGTAACAGGAACTCCATTGCCTCGTTCACCAGCATTTGTAGCAGTCAATGCAGTTCTTATTTTCACAGTGATGAAATGGATTCAGGTATGTTTAGGAAAGACAGTTATGAATCTTTCATTTTTTTCCTTTTATTCAATTTTATTCTTTTCATTTGCCTGGCAGTTTTTTTTGTCTTTGTTTTAAAAATTGCATCCTCCTTGGTGATAGAAGCGTATCATTTGCTTCTACCTAGCTACTGCTGCATTAAAGAGTCCTCCTGTGAAGCAGAGCAAACATTCCAACATCTCTGTGAATAGATGGAATTAGTTAGTGCTCTTGGAGTCACTGCTTTTCACTGCTTTCCTGCCTTAACCCTGACAATGTGTTAAGTTGCACAGAGTAAGGAGCATTTTAGGTGAGTGTAGAATGCTGTCCCAGCCTGTGTCAGGACCTAGACAGCAGGATACGGTTGTGTATACTTGTAGGAAGGAATGTGAGACCACATAGAAGCACATTCTTGTTTATGCCATGACAAATTGAATTTAAATAAATGCAGCTGCTAATAGGAATGAAATGGTGGGATTTAACTGCATGGAATACAAGGTCATATACTTAGGGACTAATAATAAAAAATATTTGGTCTAAGTTGAGAGTTTATCATTTGGGAATGATTTAGGGAAAGAAAGAACTGGGTATATTAGTTGAATATGAGCCACCAGTGAGACTTGACTGTACAGAAGGCAAATTTTATTGCTGGTTGTACCAGGAGAGGTATTTTCAGTTGGGACAGGAAAGTTACTTTCCAGAAATTATACATGCTTACAGATCTGAGCAGATACAGAGGATAAAGGACATAAAATACTCTTAATAAAAGAGGAGACCCTGGCTGTGTGTCTTCAACTTAAATTATAACTGAGCTGGTAGGCCTTTTGCCGGATCGAGCTGAAGTACCAACTGAGGTGCCTAAAAGAATATGTCTGTGCTAGCCAAACATGGATACAGTGTTCAAATTGATAAATACTGATGCTCAGTGGAACTCCTAGTCTCCTGATGACTTGATTTTCTCCTAGTTCCAAAGCTAACCTGGTTAACTGCAGATCAGGGCTCTTTGGCACCATGCTCAATCTGTTGCAATTAAAATCCTGTGAAGGGTTATAACTACTGGCTATAAGGACATCTAAAGGAGCTGAAAAAAGAATCAAGGAGAGAAAAGTCCTATTTAAGTATTTCACTGAGATAAGAAAAATGAGTCTAGATTGACCATGAAGAATTTTGGGTTATAAATTAACAAGTGGCTACTTCTTATCTGGCACTGCAACAGAAAGGAGGAAAGGCAGTTTTAAGCTCAGTTTTTCCACAGCTTTTAAGAGCTCAGGTTGCGTCACCCATTGTCTGAGAGAGGGAGTGACTGACTGAAGGCAGTGACCTGGCATTGTCCTTCTCCTTTGTACTCTCTTAGAAAATGATGTAGTATGTACTACGAAAAGCTTCACATCAAATACGAGACTTGCATGCTGTATTTTTGTTGTATTATTAAAATCTCAGAACCATTTAATTAGTAAGAACATTAAGATTGTGAATTGTCAGTACAGTCCCTATAAAAATTTGATGGTGAATGCATTTCAGTGACTTTATGGTGTATTATATTAGGTTCACACCACTTAATCGTTTTTTGTATTATTGGGTGACTAAATGCAAAATACGTAAGAAGAACAGTTACTATAACTCTGAAAGTTTAAGCAGCAGTCTGTGTGCAAAGCAGATTACCTAAGCTAGAAAAATTTTGGAAAATATGTTGAGACTTGTAAACAATTTTTCATTTAAAAATATTTTTCAGGTGACGAGCTTCCCATAAGTGTTCGAATTTCCCATGATAAACAGGACAAGCTCCATAGCTGTTTGGAGCATCTCTTTGGTCAAGTAAGAGATTATTTTTCGTGGCTCTGATACTCATGTCCATATTTGAGCTAAGATGTCTTTAGCAAATACTTCTTTTTTCTTTTTACTTTTGCTTTCCACTGTTTATTGGGATGGTATGTATTTACTCATTCTCCTTCATTTTTCTGTAAATAGTTCAAAACTATGAATTAAACAGGTCCTTATATTTAGTCTAACATTCCCTAGCTTGTTACTTTAACTAGAGCTATTAGGTAAGAAAGAATCTAAATTTGCTTTTCTGCAGTCCGTATTTCTTACAAGATTTTCTAATTGTTGCTGTAAAAAAACATCTTTCTCACAGAACCTTGATCCCAACAGGTCGATTCAATTGTCAGCCTTCTGAAAGGGCCAGCTGTGATGAGAGCCTTTGAGCAGACAAAATACTTTACACCAGGTCGAGGCCTCCAAGGTAATGTTTAATTCCATGTATGACAATGAAAAGACAGCTCGAAGGGTACGTGGATATGGCTACCTAGTCCTTGAGCTCGTTGTTAAAGAACTGGTTTTGCTCAATCTTTGTGTATTCAGCAGTACCTGATTGTTGAAATTCTTGTTAGGTCTTACTCATAGTTGAAAACTGTCTTCTTGCACTTTTATTGCATAATGTAGGAAATGTAGGTTTGTTGGAAAGTCAGCTCTAATTTGTAGACTCTGAACTGACTTTAGAATTGTTGAGCTTTTTGAAGCAAGACACAGGTTTTGTATATTGCAGGTGTTTTTACTACATTTTTGTCTCAACTACTGAAGCCATTTCTCATCTATTTTGTTATTAATGCTTTTTTTATTTTTGTAGATACATGATTTGTGAAGTTGATCTATAAATAATTTGCAAATGTAAATTTATAGTCCCAGTAATATTTATGCCAAATATGTGCTTATATAAGTGTTATTGTTCAAACCAACTCCACCCTTTATGTAATTTCACTTACTCTTCTAACATTCACATAGTTTCTTAAGTCTAAGTGTATAAGTTGATATCTGTTGGTAGCAATTAAATTGTGATGAAAAATGCAAAGAAATTCTTTCAGTGAACCAAGTTCAAAAAAAAGGAGAAAAAAGGTTAATGGGAGAGTGAATGAATGTTGTATTAATATGTGCAGTAGGTTTGATTATGATTTTATTGATCCTGCATGTCTTTTGGCAATGAAAACCAATTTTAGATGGCCAGAGGAGGTGGATCTTTGGCTTTTATGAATCACCAAAATCCCATTAAAGTTAATAGGGCATAATTACCATACCCCAATTATCTGGTTTTGCAGAGGCTGAAATACTTCCCCATTTTTTTGCTTGGAAGACACATAACCGTGTCTCTCTTTTTCAGTTTTTTCTTTTTTTGGTTTCCTATTTTGAGACCAAGATAATGGGGATGAAAGTAGATCATTTCTGCTCTCTTGTGTTTCTTGGTGTTTCAGATTGAGTACCTGATAGGCTCACACGGCAATACGTTATCCTTTCAGTAGTATAATAAATGCTCAGTTAGACAGAAGGTATGGACGTGTCAGATATTTTTTTTTCACAATCTTCATCAACTTTACAAGGAGCACTGCAGTGATTTGAAAGATATAAACTGGGTTAAGCAATAAATAATTTTGCTTTAAGTTAAATTCTCTGATGGAATTGATTTTGCCTCTGAAAGTTCCATGGTCCTACTCACTCCATGGAGACAGATGCTCTCAGTCTCATGTACCTGGTTCAGAAAGAATCATATTTGGGAATCCTGCTCTCTCTCTCTCCCCTTGACTAAGTAGGGAGCTTAGGTGACTGTTAGACCCTAGCTTTAACTAGAGTTAAGTAAGTGGACAACTCCTTGAGCTGTGAAAACATTTAGGAAGAAATAATGTCTTACCATGGCTTCTCAAGAGGTTGAAGCAGAAAAATACTTTTGTCCTTGCTTAGAGTTTCAGCAGGAAATGGAACCGAAGCTTAACTGTCCAAAGAGGCTACGACTCCACATCAAGCAAGACCCTTGGAACCTCCCCAGCAGTGTCCGGAGTCTTGCCCAGAATATCAGAAAATTTGTTGAAGGTTAGTAAGAGCAACGTGACTATAAATAAACACTTCATTAGTGACAAGGAGACCGGGGAAGGGAAGTGGAAAGATACAATGGCTTCCTGTTGCTGCTAGGCAAGGTTTGCTGAACACAGTGTAGTCTATGGAAAATGCCTGAGTTTCATGACTTCTTGTGTTCTTAGTCACAAGGTAATCTCAGCTGTCATGTGCTCTCCCTATTTACTTCAAATTTTGAAAATTATCTCTTCTGGCAAGTGAATACAAATGAACCATATGGTGGCTATCCTAGGTTATTTCAGTTGCTGCTGAAGTCCCGGGGAATTGACTGATTTGTTGCAGGACTTCATGGGATATGCCAAAATAGGGCTTTCCTTGAAATTAAAATCCCTTTTTTCTACAATGGAAAGACTGCAGGACGACTTTTGACCTCTGTCTTGCTCTTACCTGTCATTGATTTGGAACCATTATTCCACTAAAATCATGCTCCCTCTTCCGCCATGAAACCAGAGCTCTTCCACTGGTTTTCACTTACTCCATCACAACCGATCTTACCACTTCTCTTCCTCCACCTCCCTCCCACCATTGTCTAAAAATTACCTACTACTGCTCTTCTTCATGACCAAGGTGACAATATGAACTGGGATTTTCTGCTCACTCCTTTGGCTTCATAAAATAACTGAGATTTCCTCTCCAGAAAATCTTGCCTGTAGCTTCTGCTTTATTTCCTGTGCTTTTCAATAGAGAAACAGAAATAATAAGCACAATTATTTCGATTAAAAATACTTGCGCTCGGAGTCTACGTGGGAAGAAGAAATTGTGTCAGGTCTAGCTTTAAATAATTTTTGTGTGTGTTTAGCTTTTTTTGGTTTTTTGGCTAACTTCCACGATGTCCAATAAAGGAACTGCTGGATTTCAGATCACTAGAAAAGAACTTTGTGATAAGTTTTGTTAAGATAAGTCTCCAAAAACCAACCTGCCAAACCAAACAAACTCCTCCTCCTCTGACTTCTGGTGTTTCTCATTTCACATACAACCATGTTTTCAGATCCTGGGTTAGAAAATCATAAAAACAACCAAAAAAACCCTGCTGTTTTAGGAGCCCATCACCGTAGGTTGACTCTGCAATACTGAGCCTAATTCTTTTAGTTTGATGGTGGCTGTCATGAAGTGAAAAATGAATAAATATTTTTGGATGCTTTTTTCTACAGATCTGTCTCCAGCCTAAACCAAAGAATATTCAAGTATTATTCATCGTTTCTTTCACAGTTAAAGAGGGATAGAAATCTGTCTTTAACAGTCCTTATTGCCCCATTTCTGACACCAAGCCTGACAGACTTGTTTGCTCATAAGTAAAATTAATAGACTAAACCAAATTCAACATTGGTCATATATACCCTCAATATTGATCAAGTTATTCAGATAAATTCAGTTCTAAATCCACCATAAAATTTTGTGGGAGAGTTCAGCAAGGTCTAAATGACTTGTTGCCTCTCTAATACAAATCTCTTTTTGTAATAGCACTGTATTGTGATGGTGATATTTATTAGAAGGAATCTTGATGTTTATTAACAATAAAACTGTTGGCATTTTGTACAGGTTTTATAAATTAGGATTAAAGAAGAATTTTTCTGTTAATAAGTTAAAAAACTAACTTTATTGCAACTGTCATGCTTATGAATGGTGTATAGTTCAGAGAACTAAACAGTAAAATGCATTCTTTTTGTGCTATACAAGGACAGCACGCACTCTGCATTACCTTCTCTCATCACTGTATCTCAAGTTGTCTGCCAATTTTCAATATTCTTTGCCCTCCCTTTCCATCCACAGGGTCTGAGCTTTTGTTAGAGATTTTCATCAGCTGGCTTCTGTGCCATCTTTTTAGCCCAGTACAAGGATTTACATGTGAAATTGTCGTCTTAGGTTGTTTATTCACCATTAGTCTTTACATCTTTCTATTCTCTTGTAGTTTTTTTTTTCCTTTAATTTGATTCCTGTTCCACCATAACCACCCTTCCAAACTCATATCGCTAGTACTTGTTCCTGAGAAGTACTCTGGAGAATTATGATCCACATCTTCATCATGATTTTGATTTGACTGTGGGACCAAGAAATTGATGGATACCTGAAAATGTCGGTTCTTGTGTTTTCCCTGGCACAAATAGCAGGAAGGAAAAAAAAAAAGGAGAATGACATGAATAATTACTTCTCAAGCCTTAGTTTCCAAGGCATGTCTGGACAGGTACATGTAATCAGTATTGAAAAGATTGAGGGCAGAAATACGTTCCTCAGGCAGTTTTGGAAGGCTGCTGTGATTTAGACAGGCTTAGGCCTGTGTAAATTAAACTTGAGACACAAACAGCAGCTGAATCTAACTAAATTCAGATGAGCATGAAGCAGGGTTAAAAATGCTTTAGCAGCTAAATTTTCCCTTCATATCTTCATTTCTTGTTTTCTCCTTCCCAATCTTGGCTTTATGCAGTGTTTATGAATCATCAGGATACTGAGAAGAACCACCAGTACTGCCCTGAGCTATTTCTTGCAGAAAACCACATTGTGCAGATTCACTTCCCCATTTTCCCTCTTGTTCACCTGATTCATTAGAAAACAGGAGATGTCTCCCAATTTGACTGTTTAGTTCAGCTTATGACATCAAGTTGAACAAAGTCTTGGAATTTTAGAAGAATCTTCATGTTTGTTTATAAGTAAAAACCAGTATCTTAATAATAGTGGAAAGCAGATATATTTTTCTCTCCTAGCAAGTGCTAGAGGAAATAGTCAAAGGAGACCACAGATACAATTTTTTCACCATGGGTAAAAAAATTGTTGTAATTAATGCCTCCAATTATTGTAAACATAGTTCACCATTATTGATGAATGCTAAATAAGGATGAATGCTTTCAGTAAATGCATCTCCTTATTGAAAAATAACACTATTTTTATTTTCATAAGAATATCACAGGCTGTTGCAGTTGTTTACTCATTCTTCTGTTGCATTGAAGAATGTGTTATATTAGATTAGACTGATTAATACTTTATAGGAGAAGGAACCCCACAAATGAGGAGTTTTAAGTCCTAGATTTTAGGTTTATTTTTATTTACTTTGTTTAATAACTATGAAGAAATGGGAAGACTCAGAATGCCTTGAGGGATGATGGTTCTGGTCTATCAGTTTTATTTGTATTAATATTGGATTTCGGAGAAAGATTTTTTTTAAAACTCTGAAGGTGTGCACAGATTTAAAAAAAAACACAAAGAAACCCAACAAAATCTTCATTGATGGTAAATGTAAAACGTGTGGAGATTGCTTTGTCTCATTTTATTTGTCCTACCATATCATTAGAAAAAGAAAAATTGTTAATACTTACAGTAAAAGGCAACCCTAGTAGGCTAATGGTGGAATTGAAGACTTCTTTGAAGTAGTATAGAGATTGTAGGAGGATTTCTCTGGAGCTAAGTAACTAAAGACAGATCTTTGACGATGAAGTGCTTGATTTTGGTATAGGAGAGAGCAGTAGGCAGGGCAGGAATCCGGTGGTCACTGAGTAAAGAAAGAATAATGTAGGTACAGGATTCTGGATGTATGCAAAATGTTTAACATGAGAGTCAGAAAGTACAGGTGGAAAAGCTGAGGGATGGCTTAATTAAGAAACAGGAAAATCAAAAAGTTGAATGGAAAGAAAAGGACCCTTCAGAAAGAAAGTAAAATCAAAACTGGCCAGCATAACAGAAAGGTGTAAAGAGAACAAAGAGCAGGAGATATTTCTGTAGTTGCTTTTTTTCCTAAAGGAAAAAAGGCAAGATTTTTGGTCAGTAGAAGAAATGGTTTAAAACAAGTCAGATTTCTAGCCAACTAGTCACATAACTGCATTAGGAAGTGCAGTTGTTTTGCTAGCACAATAATTTTACGTTTAAGTGGGAGATGCTACACATTAGAGAAAGTTTATGTTTAATTTAAATTAGAAGTGAGGAGCGAAGGAGCCTATCAGTCATTAAATATATGAAAGATATAAAAATATCATGAAACATGCAGTGCAAATCTAAGTCATATGTCAAAACTTTTTTCAGATGTGAGAAACAAAAAAAAATGAAATCTAGCTTTTACTGGCAAAGATCAGAATGGCGAGTAGCATAATAAACAAAATACAAAAGAACATTTAAGAGTAAAAGAAATTGAAGTCATCTTGCATTACAACTCATGTAATCTAAAGAGAAATTGCTAAGGAGTTATTTCCTTCCATACACTATATAGCAAGAAGGGGTGAAAACTTCCATAGCATTTGAAATTTGTGGGAAAGCAAATGGTTAATATCCACAGTTCACTTTGAAGCCCAGGTAAGTCTACTTATATAAATAACCTAAAAATACTCTCTTGCCTGTGGGTATCTTTTGAAATGCAGAAGACTTACAGTAATGATAGACCTGCAGAGTCCTGTAATTTTCCCATAAGCAGGAAATAATTATTTATAGGTACCTGAAATGATTTTGAATTCAGAGATCCAACAAATCTCATATAAACCAAGCTGCAAGTAATAGCTTCAATGTATCTAAATTCTTCAGCTAAAGGCTGTATTTCCCTATATTGTATTTTCAGTTCCTAAGCTGTGTTCAGATTCCAAGATGCCAAGTTACCAGTCTTTTAAGTTTTTTTTCCAAAAGATAGAAGGCAAAGGCAAAGATCTAACACCAGGCAATTTTCAAAAATAACCAGTAATTTTGAGTGTTTTGATGCTTGAGTTTGAGATACCGTGGGCAGGCATTTCAGAAGTGTAGGCACTGCCAGTTCTTTTTTGCAATGTCTGTACAGCATGGATGAAGATCAGACTTGAGGGGTTTCCTTTTTTTAAGCATAGTCCTCTTTGGGGAAAATTCTGGCTTTTCATAGATATGTTCAAGTACACCCAGAATCCGAAAATTTCAAACTCATTAGGTTAGTTTTTTAGGGAGCTGTGTATTCCCAAATTGTCCTATTGTCCATATACCCCATAACTCTGCTGACCCGCTGAGCAGGGTTTGGAACAGGACTTCATTGAAAATTGGGTGTGTGAGAGAGAGCTGGGAAATATGTGAAAGCTTCAAAAGTAGTGGCATATTCCTACAGGCAGTTACTGTAGGACAACTGATGTCCTGGAAGTTCGACAACCACTAAGGTTATTGCAGCCTTTTAACCTGCCTGTTCCTTGCAGTGGTGGTTGACACATTTAAATTAAGACTACTTTTTTTTTAATCTGTACTTTTTACTTCATAGATTAAGTGAAAGTAAATATTAGAAGTAAACTAAAATCCTGAAGGCTGACAATAAAGTGAAAATGCTGTTGGATTTTTCCTGGATGCTTTAGAATACATTATAATGAGGATAACTGGAGATCTTAAAGTATGGAATGAGAGAGGGAAAAGAAATAAAGATTTGGTGTAGTGTAGGAATCGGGGAGAACTGGTCTTGTTTGTTGATGTTCTAAGATTGGAAATTTTCATATGTGGACTTGCACTGGCCAGCTGGTACACATGTACTTTGAGATAGTAGCTGCCTCTTCATACGTCTTTCTCAGTGTTGGTACTTTTTATTATCCATTTTATCAATTCATATGTAAAATTAAGTGAAGCTGAGGCTCATTACCGTTTTGTATGTATAAATCAGGATTGCCTATGCAAAAAGTTGAAGTTAAGCTGGTATAAAATGAGAAACCGCAAGCGCATTATTAAGTTGATGAAAACACTTTTAACCATGATCTCAATATATTTTATTTTTTCTTTAAGAGGTGAAGGCCCGGATACTCTTGGCACTTCTTGAGTATACAGGTAATATTGCTTGTTTGGGGAGTGGGGGAAGTGGATGTGGATGGTTTCGGAATTTTGTTTTTGGACAGAATACTGTGTTTAGAGAAAGGGAAAGAATCTTGGAGAAGATAACCTGATAATGAACAGCAGTGTTTATAGAGTGAGGATTCCTGAAGAACATAACATAATTTCAAAGACATTTCTAACAAATATTGCACATTCTTTTTTTTTTAATGCAAAGTACCTTCTCTAGTCGTTTACTTTGGATCTTGGCAGATGAAGTAACTACTCAGTCACTGAGCTTATGCACAGTACTTCTTCTGCCTTTCTTCTTTTGGGCTTATTTTCTTATTTGACCTTTTTTTCTTTTCTTTTATTCCAATTTATTTCTAGACTTACCCTACTGTTCTAACCCTACCTTTCCTTTTAACCTTTTTTACAGAATGCCTTTTTTAAGTCTCTCTTTTTTGGAAGGGGTCTGATTATTCTGTGTATTATTCTGCCAGCACCGCATGCAACTTCAAATACACAGAGTAGGCATGTATGGCTGCAAAATAAGTGTTGATAAATCAATATTTAGGGAATAATAGTTATGGCAGAAGATGCTCTATGGTTTGTACATGTTCAAGTAAGCGGTCACATTTGACTGTAAAAACTGATTATTTTAAACATCTTCCAACACTATTTGAATGTGTTACTATTTCATGATTTTGTTATGACAAATAACAGCAGTTTATAAAGAGCAATATGACATTTCTTTATTGTCAGATTTCTTCCAAATTTTGTAAAAGTTTTTAGCAATTCCTCAGGTGCTTTAAAATTAGAAGTGACCTGAGAAAATAGCTCAGACTTCATTTTTTTAAAGCAGTTTTCCTTATTTACATGGTTTCATAAGTTCATAAATTCTATAGTTTATTTTGTTTAAAAATCTTTTTGTAAAAAAGCCCAAAATGCTCTTGTATGAAGTATTGTTCAAGTATTATTGAATGAGTTTTGGAAATGAGATGTTGGCGACACAAGAGGGCTGCTTCAGAAGCAGGCAATACAGAGGAAGACACTGAAAGGCAGCTGCTGTTAGACACAGACAAAACTGAGCAAAGCAAGGAGAGAGAATGTGTGTTGGGCTCAAGTCCCTGAGCACTGCTGTGACAATGGAAAGTTTTTGGTGATGGAGAAACCAATGACATTTTTGAAGCTCAGAATGGCTGGAGTTTTTAAAGGTGAAAATTCTGTCTGTACTGGATTTTGCACAACTTGTGAGATTAGGGAGGAAAGGTAATTTTACTTATGAAAACAAAGCCATGAGTCACAGTGCAGAAGCAGTAGTGATTAGACCATTTATGGAAAACATTCCTAAGGTCCTGAGTGGCTGGTGTATGTAACAAAAAATTACAGTAAAAGAGCGGTTACTATTATCCATTGTCAAAGAAAAGATTGAAGAAGATTTCAGAAGGAAAACAGACAGAATGGAGTAACTTTGAGAAATACTTGGAGTCCAAGCAAAGCATATTTTTAAGGTCAATATTAATTCTGTGAGTACCAAATTATTTCTGCTGTGTTATCCAGTCATCAAAAGTCTTGCTAGCTCCATAGAGAAGGTGGAAAAGGAACTAAGCCTCTTAGATACAGAGGAATCTAAAAGTGAGGACAAAGATTTTAGGCTTTGAAAAGACCTTGGTATCACCTAATCTTCTCTTGCTCTCAGAAAGATTAGGTCTACCAGTACCATTTGTGATTGATGTTTGCCTAACAGCTTATAATGATAAAAATACTTGAAGACCTTCAGAAAAGAGGAGAAGGAAGCACTGAATATTTATCACCACAGTTTTGTGCTTTATTGAGAACATATTTCCATTTCTGGCTCTTTTGACCTTTAGCTAATCTAATGCCTGTGCCCTCCAAAATAAATTGGTATGTTAGCTAGTCCCTAATTTAATCAGCTGCTAATGGTTCCATAGATTTCTACCTAGGGACCTGTCCTGGACTTTCCTGACATGATAAATCTCTGCTGCTTACTGGTTATGTGATGCTGCTCTGTGCTTATTTTATAGAATTCATATTCAGGATAGTTTGTGTTCTGATGGCAACGCTCCTATACGCCCTGTCTGCACTTCACAGCAGGCGGTCGTCATCTGCCCTACGCAGCTGGTAGCTGTGGAGTTGACAAGATGATGCAGTCATATTAAGAGCTTCTGCCTAGCCTTGCTTTCCTGTGCAAAGTAAATATTTTTGTAGCCAGCGAGTTCACACATTGCAGCAAAGAGGTCTGACTCACATCCATTGCCTTGTAACATCAAAAGTACATAGAGTTGATGGCATGTTCATTTAAACCTACAAGATAAACACACATTGTTTATGAAGAACTACTTTAAATTCCAGATTTAAATACATTTCTGTATAATATTAGAAGTATGAAATAACCTTTAATGTACAAAATGACGGTTGTGATCATGGAGTACTGCTTACTGGGAATAACATTAGGCCGTAAACTTGTAATTTACTTTACTTTAAAATGACTTATTTTTTAGACAAAAGAAGTTCTTGTCCAGTTCCTTTGCTGTTAATTAATCTCCTGCTCCATTTTCCTTTTTTTTGGTTTTTACCCATTACAGATAGTGATATACAATTGAGGCGAGACATGGTCTTCTGCCAGAGCCTAGTGGCCACAGTCTGCGCTTTTTCGGAGCAATTAATGGTGGCCTTAAATCAGATGTTTGACAACAACAAAGAGTATGAAATGGAGACACTGGAGGCCAGCAGAAGGTGGTTGGACCAGATAGCCAGTGCGGGTCTTCTCCTTCATTTCCAGTCCCTGCTCTCACCTAACCTGGTAAGACTCCTCATGCAGCAAGCTTGGTCAAGCCCATGTTTGTTCTCTGAACCAGGGGCAAGTTTAAACAATCTTAGTTATAAATGTGATTTTCTGTGATTAGCTTGTTAATTAAGTAATTGTTATTTGAAAAATTTGTGATTTAGATAGTTACAGATGTGCGAAGTGTTTGTTTATGATATGGGAGATATGTTTTTCAAAAGACAGTACTGTGATTGTTTTGAGTTAGCAGATAGTGAGTTTACCCTTGACTCTCCACCACTATCCTAGCTGTTCTTCAGGGGGCAGTGTAGTATTAGGTGATAAACAGAACTTTGGTTTGCAATAGGCAGCAATGCAAGATAAATAAAATACCTGGTTTGGATAATGTTATCACCCTTCCCCCCCAGAAATGGTAGTTAAGGAGTAGACATGCTAGTCCAGTCATAGGGCAAATCCTCGTAGCCTGTCAGGGCAATTGGAAATCTCATATTTCTTCACAAGGCTTGGCAAAGAGCCATGGTATAAGAAACAGCTAAAAAAAAGGTACATGGCTTTTTTAGTCCTCTAATTCCGAGTTATCCAAAGTGATTCTTCAGCTATTTAAGCACCTTCTCAGGCTAGACTGATTCCTGCTAACCTGAAGAACTGTGAAGCGGTCTGCCTGACCTGCTTCATGGCAGTCCCCTCTACCTCTGGAGCTGCTCACTGAAACTAACTGATTTGGTACATTGTCTTGTGTAAACATCCATGCAAATAACAGATGATGTTCCTACTATAAAATGTCTTTTTCCCTTGCTTTGTCTATCTCAGCAGAAAATTGCTGACAGGTCTACCTAGTACAGAAGAGACGAGTGAAAATGAAGATATTTCTAAATCACAATCATAAAGTGTTAGTCTGTGGTATTGTTGGAGAGTATTGACGAGCTAGTCAGAGCAACTACCTTACAGGTAGCTGTGGTAACTCTGTGGGCTTGCATGGACAGGGTCTATCAGGACAAGGTGCGCAGCTTAAAACCAAATGAAGCTGATGCCTGAGAGAAACACGAGGGCTCTTCACCCATGAGGACCGTGTGAGGAAAGCATGGTCAGAAGAGCTTAGGCTCATTTCTTGAGTCTTTTATGCTTTTTGGCACCATGCAGCACCAACATGTCCTGGTGCTGGAGTCCTCTGAGTCTAAGAGTAGATTCAGTTGGTGCCTGTCTTACATTTTTCCATGTGTGTAGTTGTCATTTTATCACACTTACTGTTATCTTTACAGCACTAAATACTTCTGCTTTTTTTCTTTCAAGATTGTAAAGATTTCTTTTGTAGTGAAAATGCATGCTGCTTAGCTATTTCCACTTAATCAGATACCAGCAGTACGCATTGTTGAACTGAAAATAGAATTAAATGCAGTCTCTTTTGTTGAACTATTCTTAACCAAGGGAGAAGTATTTAAAGGCAACGTTTTTAATACTTTCTCAGCACTATTTTGCTTACAAATGATCCGTGCTATTTTAAACAAGGATATTTGAAGGAAATTGCACTCATTGCCAGAGTTCAGTAAAGAATGAACAGTTGTACGAAGATTTCCCATGTCACTGAATGATTTTCAGACTATTCTGCCGATAAAATTGCTCTGTCCATAGAGACTTCATAAACTGAACCAGGAGACAAAATATTTCTATCAGCTTAGCTTTTTTCTTAAATACAAGGGGGAATGCTATTTCACTGGTAAAATCATGGAGGGTTTTTTTTTCCTTTCTATAACTCAGTAGGCTGTAGTTCATTCTCATTTTATAGGCAGCTAGTTTATTGCTCCTTGCCTTCCTGCTGTTTCAGTTCTTAGAGGAGGAAAAATGCATGCCTCAGGTTTCCATTTGGCTCTTGCTAAGTTAAGTTGCTAGGGGAGGGTTATATAAAGAATAGAATTACTTTGAGTGATTATTGATTTCTCCTGTAATTGCTCTGCATATTTTGCTCGTGATAACCATACCTGTAGGTTACTGTTTTCCTTTTTAAAGGTCCAGTAGATTGTCCTGAGAAGTTAGTAATTTTCTTCCTGAAGCTGTTTTGGTAAATTAGTGTGGATTTCTTTAGATATCTCTTTAGCTCAGGAGTACACAGAGTGAACTATAGGAGAAAATCAGAATGTTGGCATTTCTACATACCTGATTTGCATCTAGAGCTTTGTAGGTGAAGGTGCAAATCACCCTGAACTGTCCTTGTTTGGAACTACTGATTATATTATTGGTGCTTAGAGTGCACACAAAGAACTCTGATCTGTTGTTTATAAATGAAATGCTAAAGTTACAGCATTTTAGAAACAAAATTACTAAAAAGAATTTATTTTTCACATGTGAATTTATAGGCTAGACCTGGTGTCAAGACAAACTGTTGAATTCTGTTATATTACATATAGAATAATTACAGTATTGTTTGATTAAAAGTCATGAGAAGTGACAGTAGCTATAAATTAATTATTAATTTACTATGTGAAACCAGAACATTAATTTTAATAATACTGGACTTGTAGTAAAAGGGAAAGTACCAATAGAAACAAAGATATTTATGTTATCTAGAAGTTAATTAGGTCATACACTCCATCAGTGAAATGTTATGCAACATTATTTTTAGTTACTTTTATGTCCTTCTCTCATTTTATTTTGGGTAGGGAAAACATGGGGCTGAAATGACCACTTCACTTTTCTTTTGCCTTTTTTAGGCTGATGAGCAAGCCATGCTAGAAGATACGTTAGTTGCACTATTTGACTTGGAAAAAGTTACTTTTTACTTCAGACAATCAGAGCCAGAACCACTAGTTGCAAGTGAGTAATTATGAGCGATATCTGGGCTTTTTTCTTCAGAGACGTTTTCTGTATAAGTAACATTTTTCTCTCCTAGAACATTACCTCCTGCAGGGAACATTATATAATATGGGATTATGGAGAATTAGTAGATCTGTAACTCTCCTAATATTCCTAGATTTCCTGAAATATAGCTAACATCAGTGACAATGCAGAATCATTATATGGCAATGTCAGTAATCTTGGGGGCAGAACTGTTTGTTTAACTGCATTTTCCTTTGGGAGTATGTGACTGCGTCAGGAAAGTCTCTGGAAGATGTAGTTGTTATTGAAGAGTCGTGTAAAGTAAACTTGAAGGTCTTCATAGAGAAATGCAACTGAAATGTAATGGAGAAGTATAAAAAACATATAATTTCATCATCTGAAAGACAAAGTAGGTCTTGGAAGAGTTCCGTGAAAGGAGATGGCGAACACAATTAGAATAGCTTTAATTGTGCAAGAAATTTCCTCTGAGACCTGCTGGCACGGTCAGGGTCCTGAACCCTTCTTCCCAGTATGTGCCCAGCTTGTAGGGAGGAACTGTCTTGACAGTCTGCTGTTTTTACCCTTCACTCATTTGTCAGTCACTACTTTACTACTACTTTTTCAGCCAGTAAAAATTCTCTTGCACTGAACTTTAGTGAGCAAAAAGCCCTTATTTTTTTCCTAAGTCTTATAACTCCCCTGGGAAGGGAGGAAAGCATGTCTGCTTCACATCAAGCTTTACTAAAGCAAGTCTCTTGCCGGATTGAGACCACACATGAGGAGAACTTCTGCAATAACCAAAACCAAAAGAGACAGAGCTTGTCCACAAAGCTACCGAGACTCCGGTGAATTCAGTAATGTATTCAATAATTTAGCTAAATGGAAAATTTTCATCAGCTTTTGCTAATGGTATTTACATGGTAATCATCTGGCGTAATACACACAATGTATGTTGCAGAATCGCTGTAAGTGCAAGATGATACTGCTACTTGCCCTGAACTCTACACTAATTGACATTTAGTTTACCAAAGTGTAATGAAATGTGCCCTTACAGTTTTGTATATTCTTCCATACATTTGTTTTCTCAGTTGAGTCCTGATTTTTTAAAATAATAATTCAATGAATATACTAGGAGGTACTATATATATTAACTTGTGTTCCATCCCACACAAATCTGAGGAGAATCTGACTCTGTATGTCACACTGACCTTACACATGATGCACCCGAGAAAGGCATAAAAATATCCTTCCAATGATTTCAAACAATGTGCTGTACAGAGATGTTTCTTCAGATTTACAGGGAGTACAAGTAGAATATTGCCAACAACATTATTTGCTTAGTATTTTTGCTGTCACTGACAGGCTGGCAAGAATGACAGTCATTGCTTTTCTGTTTATCTGCTTCCTGATAACAGATAGGCCAGAAGTGTGACCACAGCAATACTGAGTATTATATAAAATACTGCATGTATTAGTTTTGTGTCTGCAGTGATTTTTATCTAACTGTGTGGACTTTGGGTGCAACAGTTTCTGGAAAAGGACGTGTCATTGCTTTTAATGAAATTGTAACACTGACTGTATTCTTAGATGTACCGATCACATACCAAGCAGAAGGAAGCCGGCAAACCCTGAAGGTTTACTTCTACCTTGATAGTTACCATTTTGAACAGCTTCCTCAAAGGCTGAAGAATGGTGGGGGATTCAAAATCCACCCAGTGCTTTTTTCACAAGGTAAGCTAAGTTTTAATTTTCCCCTTCCCCAACTCTTTCTCTTAATGTTTAACTCTTTAAAACCCTACTTATCCATTCTGATTTAAAACCTTTGTAACTATAAGGACACAATGCTTGTATTTAAATATGTTGTTTAATGTGGATGTTTATTAATGTGAGAACTTTGAATTAAAATGTGAATTTAAGAAATACTGAGATTTATGATAAAAAAGAAGTGTGAGTACAGATTTCTGTGTTTATACTTATTTCATTCCAGCACCAAAGAATGAATCCACTTTCGTCAGTATTGTTTTGTTCTTTGCAGACATTAGAGGACAATAGTCAGACCATGAAATTTGCCTTTAAAAGTGTTTTGCATTCCAGATGCTATCATAGCCTTTTCCTGTTACTTCAAATTTAAGAACAAAATTGTTATCCCCCGAGAAGTCTGTCTCTTTAAAATGTTCTTAAGACTTAAATAACATTTTCAGGCTTTTGTAGTTATGGCACTGCAAATGTTACTGAAGTGATGAATGGTGGTGCTGATGCTCAGACTGTTCATAAATTGCAGGCAGACTGCATTAGCTGCAGTGCCATTACAGTCATCAGGAGCGTGGAGTTTGATTCACTGAAATGGTGAATGTGAGGTGCTGATTGCCTTGAGCTGCCTTTGATTTCAGAGGGAGATGAAAGTAATTCCAGGGTCTATGTGGAATAGGCAGAAGTCAGGCATACAAATGAAGGTTTCGAAGAGGATTTAGTCTCTGATAGGTAAGGAGGATGTAAAAGGAAGTAGCAAATGGTAAGACACATGAAGCCAAACTTACTGTGAACTTAAAACACACAGTTTTTGATTTGTTTTTTTTTCAAAAATAAGATCCCTGAAGTCTGATTTTTAAAGACAGACTTCAGTGCATTTCTTTTGAACAGATTGGTTAGGGGAAAATGAGAACACTGAGCAGGAGAAGCATTTCAGTACAGCAGACAAAAAGGCACATGAAAGAGAACAGAAAATACCTTCGTTCAGAGGAAATTCTGGAATTTTTTTTTTTCAGATTTAGGAGGGGATTCAGTATGCTACAGAATTTATTTTGTAGGCTTTTTCCATTTCTGCTTCCAGAAGCCCAAAATGTTTGAGTATTAGGATAATCATCTTTGCCCCTTTCCTATAATTGACTACAAAGATTCCTTCAAGTGTTACAGCTGCTTAATTATTTTCAGTAATAGAGAAGATTTTTTCTTTCTTTCTTGTACCATATGTCTTTAATTTTTAGAATACCCTTCCAAAATAATCCCTTAGACTCCAAGAATAAGAAGTCCTGGATAAGAAGTTAGATCCCAGTGTTTAAATCGTTATTTTGGGGATTTTTTCCCCCTCATTAATGAGTGAATTGGGATTCTATTTTTTACTTCTTTCCTGTGAGGTTTGTCTGAGCTGCTATCAAACTGAATCAGTACATCTCCATCTTTAACTGAAACTTATTAGCTGCAAATTTATAAATCTTGTGAATTCTTGCTCCCCAAACTTAACAGAGCCAAGCTATTTCCTGCCTAAAATACGATGGTTTATGCTGTTTTCATATTGAACGTTTAGAAAACAATGTTTTTGGAATACTTCATCAAGGGCACAAGTCAGTGCACGTCAGACTGTGTTTCTGTGTTACTCTATTCTGTGTTGCATAACTCCATGCCTAAAATTACGAGTCTACATATTTGCAGAATTGGAACTATAGACTTTTTAAGAAGTTTTTAAATGTTTGCCCAGGCTATATCGTGTATCCCTTCCACTTGCAAAAACAGTTTTTTGTTTAAGTGTATACATTCAGAAGGATCCTGATTTGCAGAACTAGGTTATAAGAATGTTGAGATATTGCTCTTGGCATTCAGATTTCTCTGTTTCCTACATTAGAATTGCACCAGCAGAGATGAAGTTGTTATCCCACTCTAGTCAGCACTTGTCAGGCCACTCCTGGAATACTGCGTTTAGTTTTGGTGCCTGCTGTACAAAAGATGATGTGGTCAGACTGAAGGGGGAGTGTACAGAAGGGCCACAGTGATTATCGAAGGAATGGGAAGCCTGCCACGTGAGGAGGGGCTGAGAGAAATGGGTTTGTTTAGCCTGGATAAAAGAAGTCTTAGGGGAGACCTTATCACCATGTCCCATTATTTAAAGGGTTGCTACAAAGAAGGTAGAGACTCGTTTTATACAAGGATTGACATGGAGAAGATGAAGGGTCGTCGGTACCAGGTACTCTTTGGGGACATTCTGATTGGAGACAAGAAGAAATCTTTTCACAATGAGAGCAATCAGCCAGTGGAATAATCTCACCAGGGAAGTGGTGCATTCCCCAACATTGGACACTTTTCAGATTTGGCTGGATGGGGTACTGGGCCATTTTGTCTAGACCATGCTTTTGCCAAGAAGGGTTGGGGCAGATGGTCCTTGAGTTCCTTTCCAACCTGGTATTGTATGATTAATAGACACTTTAGAAATTCAATTTATCGCAAATTGCTACTTAAGATCTTGATTATATAGGGGTTTTAAATTTTTTAGTTTTCCATAGAATCCTAGAATAATCCAGATTGGAAAGGACCTCAAGAGGTCTCTAGTCCAACATCCTGCTCATAGCAGCATCAGCTGTGACATCAGACCAAGTTGCTTGGATGTTTATCAAGTTAGCTTTCGAAACATGCAAGGTCAGAAACTGCACCATTTCTTGGGTAACCTGTTTCTCTGCTTGACTTCTCTAATGGTGGAAAAGTGTTTTCTTTCAATCGAGTTGAAGCATCTCTTGTTTCAATTTGTCCATTGCCTCTTGTCCCTCCAGCAAGCACAATTGTGAAGAGCCTATCTTTGTCTTCTCTTTGACCTTTGCCAGCTAATGGCACCTGGCTAGTAGGTGCCCTGCAAAGCCACCACTTGTATAGGCTGAACAATATCAAGCCCCTCAGTCTCTCCTCAAAGAGCACCACCCCATGACTGGCTTGGTAGCCCTCTACTTGGCTCTTCCCAGCTGATCAACAACTTCCCTGGACTGTGAGACCCAAAACTAGACACAGTGTTCAAAATGCTGTCTAGTGAGTGCTGAGTAAAATGAGGACAAGCACTTCTTTCACTCTACTGGCCATGCTTATATTGATACAGTTCAGGATGCTCTTGGCCTTCTTGGCTGCCAGAGAACACTCTAGGCTCATGTTCAGCTTGCTGTCTAGTATGATCCCAAGGTCCTTCTCAGTTAGAGCTGCCGTTTATGCTCTTCCTTCCCAGGTGCAGGACTTGACATTTGTCCTTGTTGAGTTTCACAAGGTTCTCGCTGACCCATTCCTCCAGGTGTAGGTGGCCCTGCACTTGAGTATATCCACTGCTGCTTCACAATTTGGTATTAGCTGCAAACTTGACTGACCTCCTCCAGATCAGTGAGAAAGATGTCTAACAGTATAGATCCCTGTGACATTCTGCTTGTAATGGGCCCCTAGGTAGACCATGTCCCATTAGCTACTACCCTTTGAGCCTACCCATCCTTCCAGATTTTTTTACTGTTCAGTTGTCTATGCATTCTGACCATGATATCCTAATATGACTTCAGGAATGCCATAGAAGATGTGTATAAGGAATGCTTCCTTACAAAGAGCTTTCTAATATATTCCGTAGAAAAATGTTTAAACCTTCAAAAAGGGGAGAGCAACAGCACACATTGTGGGATTCCCTGCCAGCACTTCTGAGCGTGGCCCCAGCAGTGCCTGCAGAGGCAGAACTGTTTGCTGGAGCCAGTCCTGACAGATGACTGTGCTTCCCGGTTGGGTAATCTAATTGGATAAAACCAACTTTATGCCAGTAAAATAAGCAGTATGGATTATCAGCTCTGTTTGCACTAACATGCTATTATAGATGGAGTTCAGCGGATATTTTTGTGTGGGCTTTCTGGTGTGATTTAGCATCAGGGAAGTAAAGAAGCAAGTCTGACTGCTGAAATTTAATGCTTTCCACACAGAAGAATTAACAAATTCTGAAAGCACAGTTTGCATGTTCTTTCACAATGAATGAATTATTTATTAACTGGTCATATTAAACAGTACAAGCAGAATTAATATTCTGTGTGCAGCTGAAGCTGTAAGATGGCAGCATGTTTCCATCACAACTCTGCTTATCGCTTGCATTTTCTAGTAGGGTGATGAATTCTTAGAATGTGTATGGATTATTAAAGTGGCAAGATTTGTAATTGTAAAAGCTTTAATGCTTCTCCTCAAAACCCCCTTATTTTGCTAAGAACCTGTGTTTTTTGTTATAATAAGGTTAAGCTTTTAATGTGCAGATATTGATTTTTCCAGTCCAAATTTTCTTGAGAACCTTTCAAACACTTGATTTGTCTTGGCTAAAGAGACAGTTGAACTTCCCCGCGTATCTAAATTAAAGGGACTGGAGGAACGTTCTTTTTTAAAATTTTTTTGTAAGCTATTGCTCAGAAGAACATCCCAAAATGGAATGGTAATGTGTTAATTTTTTCCTCCGTTTAATTTCTGTGCAATGTTTGTGTGAGAAAGTGAATGCAATACAGTAAAGATGGATGTAGTCAAATATTTGACTTCAGAAGCTTAGCTGATCCCTGAAGAGGAGCTTATAGGGCGTTTTCGGAGATCCAGTAAAGTTTACTTTACTTAATTCAGAAGGTGGCATTCACATTATCAGTGGGAATAAGTAGAGGTTCAAGTGTTCCACATCATCTAAAATCAGGATTTGTAAGAAGTTGTTAGGCTTCCCTCTGTGAAAGTAGGTGGTACATTAATTCTTTCTTTCCTCTACCCCAGCTCATATCAGAACTAAGACCCACATTTACCTTCACAGGGCAGGAGTACTTTAATCAGAGCAACAGAACTCAAACTAGTGCTCTCCTTTATGTTTTCCACGGGGCAAGAAATTTAATTTTTCTTGTAAATGAAATCTTAAAGAGCCATCTGTATTAATTTCATGACATACAGAAACAGCTCAGCAATCCACATTGTAGCTTTGTTCACACACAAGTGAATTACTTTTTAACCTCGAGGTTTTGACCCCAAAGAAGGTGAATACTAAATATTTAATACTGATTTTTCTCTTCTCCATTCTCCTTTCTCTTTTCACAGCACTGGAGAGCATGGAAGGATATTATTACAGAGACAGTGTCTCAGTAGAAGAATTTCAGGCTCAGATTAACGCAGCCTCGCTAGAAAAAGTCAAGCAGTATAACCAGAAACTACGGTGGGTAGTGAATGAACATTCCTGAGACTGATATACCACGTTTTGCTTTTCAGCTCAGTTTTTATGACACATCTTTAAGCTGAAGTGTGTTATATGGTGGTTGTTTTTTGGTGCATGGTTGAATGAGATCCAAGATTCGTGGTTCTAGCTTTTCTGATTTCTGCACAGTTAAGTTGCCTTTTAAAAAGGTCTTTTCCCATGGAAGATATAGCTGTAATTGCCTCCAGGTTGCTGTACTAATGCATATGGAAAAGGAAATGTCTACTTGATCACAAATGGAGTATCAGAATTGCTAAACATTATGGTCTGATTTTGCAGACCATATTTACTTAATTTCTGCAGAATAGGACTTGAAAAATAGTGTTGTTTTCCTCAAAGTTGAGCATCTTTCTCTCTGCCCCCCACCATAATGGGAATGTAAACATATTGGGATATTTGCAGGTATGGGTTACAGACTGCATACTTGCCAGTACGTGTAGATTAGGCAGCTGTGTATTTCAGTAAATATTTTATTACAAAGTTGCACCAAAAGCCAGAATTTCTGGTATACAAATATTTTATTAGTTATGAAGTAAAATAATGAAGATGTGTACGTAGACCACTTTTGCATCACATGGTGAAACAGGTGAAAAACACCTGTTTGAGTACCCTCATTTGCATGACTTAAAAAAAGAGTGCAAAGGACTGCAGTAAAATAATATTTATTCACTTCTAAAATTCTTGAATCAGATGGAAACACTATCATTTTTCTAGAACTGTTAGGCAGCTTTTAAAAGCAGCAGAGAACAGGAGTTAAAAAAAGATGTTAAGGACAGAAGAGAAGACGAAAGAGGATAAATGAGGGTCTCTTTTTCCAATTCCTTCGCTTGTTGGCCCACTCCTCTGTGGAAGATTTTCTTCATGGATCTTGCAAAAGTATTCTCTACTGTATTATTGAAACAGTAGACTTGATAGATTCTGTTTTAATCTAAGCAGTACTACAGCGAAAGTGATTTTAAAGCCAATTGTACTCAGTAAGTAATGTATATTTCATATTTTTTGTGAGGTGTCAGTGCACTTCTATGTTAATGAGAAATGTACTATTTATTCAGTCTGTTTCCCACCTGACTGTATTAATACTTCATACTTGGAAAAAAAGATCTTCCTGAGTATTTATTTGACAAAAGTTATGTTATAAATCAATTTTACAGAAAGCTTTGGTCATGCCAGTATTTGTCCTAGATGACATCAGTTGTGTTGGAAAGAGATTCCTGTCAATTGGACAAGGCAAGATTTTTTGTGCTGTTTTTTGTATAACAGGCCCAATTTAGTTCCCATGAAAATCCTTAAAAGAAATTCTTCCTGACTTTATGCTCTAGTGTTCCCTGACCTTGCTTACCTCATGTGGCAAGAGCTTCAGTCATGCTGTGGCTCTAATGAGGTACATTCCTCTTACGGTGTTGTGACTCACAGCTGATCAGTTGCTAACTTCCAAGGCCTAGTTTTGCAAGACGTTACTATGATAAAGTTAGCATTCAACCAAAATTGTCATGGGTAGCTCTGCCCAGTCACAAGAGTAAGAAAATTTGGGCTTTTTTTTTTCAGCCACGTAATGTCTAAAGAGAAAATTCAGTAACTGATTTTTTTTTTGTTTACTTTCTGGTGAACTCTACCCATTTCTTAAGTGAGGTACAAACAGCTTCTGGAATTTGCTGACAATGTGAAGAGGAAAAACAAGCAGATGTTTTGTTCTCATTCTGCCATTTGCTAGTCTATGTAGGTGTTTGGCCAGGAGAATCTAATAGATTAACTACAGCAGCAAAAGATATTAACATTTGGATAATTACTCTAAAGAAGAAAAAATAAGTGAAATTGAATATTCCCTGGAAACATACTTGTGCGTAGTAATACCACTTTAAACTCTTCACGTGGAAGAAATCCTCTGTGCAGAACCAGCTAGTCAGTAATAAAGTAAGTCATTCAGGACACAATCAATAAACCATTTTTTCTCCACTTAAAAGGAGTGCATTGCTTGCTTGTGAAATGACCATCTGATGACCATCTTGTAATCTCTCCATTGCTATGGCAGTGGAAAACAAATGGGAACAACAGCAAAGGAAAAAGCAGTGGAAAAAGAGTATGAGAACCAGCGGGAATGACATCACTGGTTAGTTGTGGCACTGCAACCAGGCCATCCCTCGATGAGAACTCTTGATTCAAGTTCAGCTTCTCTTATTCCTGACACTTTTAGATAATAATGTTGTAATAATGTGAAAGAGATGAGACCACTTTGTTGGTGTATGGTCCCGCTTACGGAGGTGTTGGCCTAACTTGGGATGCACCAAGCAGGACAGTAAAATTAAAAATGAGGAGCACCTTTGCTCAGCTACCACTGAGAACATAAAATGTTTTGAGGAATGTGGTGTCCTTTTGATGACAAATCTGATACTGGTGTGTGCCTTAAAAGAATTAATTTACAAAATATTTATTTGAATTAATCAAAAGATATATTAGTAAATTTTTAGTGGATTTCAGGAAGGATAACCTTTATCTGTCATATAAAGTCAAGAAGTCGAATCCTTGCTTTTGTTGCAAAATTCATTCATAACAGTATAACTGTGAGCAGCTTTTCCAGAGTGTCAGAAATGATAATATAAATCCAGGTGCAAAATTGTCCTCCTTGACACTGATCTGAACATCATAGAAGAGCTTCTGTCTTTCATGGTTCTTGCTGTCAGGCTTTTGCAAATACTACCTCAACTATGAAATAGTAATGATAAGATTATCATTTTTATGAGGATGCATGAAAGACAGTTGAAAATTGGTTATAGAATTTCATGCTTATATGGAATGGAGAGAGTGGCCCTCCATCTTCTGTAACAGACTTAACCCTAGCTATTTGAATCTAATTGATATGTAAGGTAACTTTTTTTCTAAGGCCAGCTAAAGTTGAGTGCTTCTACAACTCCTGAGGCAGCATCTCCTACCCCAGCAATACGTAGGAAGTCCTTTATTGGAATAAAGATGTTATTTAAAAACAAACAAACAAACAACAGTACCTAGTTTATGAAATTTCTGAAACTGCTGGGAAATCTTCAGCATCTGGTCACTTAATTGTGCTGGATTTCTTTTTCAGAGTCAGCCAAATTCCACTTATTTTTGTAGTTCACCAGTTCTGTTTTTCTGATACTGATAAGGAAAAGAAAGTTATACTGAAATTTTGTTTGAAGGTTGAGCTGGTGCTGGTAGTTGCCAGCAATGTGTATTTAACCTCATCAGATTGTTTCCTAATGAGAAACACGCAGTACAACCAAGTAAAAGTAATTAGATCAGCAAAGATTTTTAAAGTTCTTTATTACTATGTGTTTGATATCTTAGCTGTTATCTTCTAATTTAAAGACCAGAAAGAACCCGTTTATCTGCCCTATACAGAGGCTGAGGTTAAGTGAACCCATTCTCTGTTCTCTTGCTTCCTCCCTCTTTTCCCCATCCTCCTCCTGAATAAGTCCTTTTGCTTTTACAGATACCAGAGGCTGTTTTGCTTCAGCAGTGTCTGAATCCATAAGTACTACAAATGCTGATAGGAATAATGAAAACTCACAAATGCACTTCATTCACTTGGATTGCTTGCTTGATTTTAAGTATTCTCTTGCAAATATTGAGTCATGTAATTGTAAAAGCATGAGGGTAAATTTTAATTGTAATTTCTGAAGCATTAGTGCTTTGAGACTTCTTTAGTTAAATGCATTCTGTCCTTTGAATATGATTTTTTATATTGGGTGAAGGTCTTTTTCCTGCAGAGTGAGATTCAATGTGGTCGTTATTCCATAGCATAGAAATAAATCTTATGATCATTCCTGCGATCAAAAGATTGATCACAGTGCAGGCAATGGAAGCTGGGACAGACTCTGACAGGCAGGTTAGCTGAATGGCCATAACTCAGCCAGTCCTCAGACTGAATAGTGACTTAAAGGTAAAATATTTAATTGGATATGAGAACAGGTTTTATCCTCAGAGAAATCAGGTTTTGCATTAGCTTCTGGCAAAATGTAAGCCATTTTTAAAAATGCCACTTGATGAGTGCAGGAATGACATCAGCTGTAATGTATGTCCAAATTATCAGAGGTTTGGACTTCATGGCCCAAGATTAGACTTTCAGGATACAGTAGTGAAGAAGATTGCTCTTCTAGTCTTCCTTTCTGTATGAATATTTGATATTTTATCAGATTAGGGTTTGTTTGGTCTGAATTCTCTTTCTGGGGAAAAAATTGTCCCTCCTATGACATTCTACTAAAATGCAGTTTTCTACAGGTTCTCCTGGTAAGCTACTTAATCGAAAAAAGTTTGTGCAGATATGCTCTAAAGAGTTTTTTTCCTGAACGCATCTGTGCACACAAGGGAAGTGTCTCAAAGGCAGAGAGGTTGTTCAGGGCACAGGCCATTCAGTGAATGCAGAACTGTGACTGAAGCAACTATGCCTCCAGCTACTGGGTCTCTGCAGTATGCTTTGCTGCACGTTGCTGTCAACAAGAGCAAACTATGGTGCATTACAGGTACCTAAAACTGCACATTAATGTACTTGTTTGGTTTCCGAAGCTATCTATGCAGCTAATTTTTAACCAGTAAGTAATTACTGAAATCACTACCTTTTAGAGGAATAAGCATTTTTAATTACTCTTCAGCACCTACGCTTACATTTAGACATCTCAACATCTTTAAAATTTTGTTCCCAATGTTATGGTGGCTTGGTTTGGGAGTATTCAGAGGGAAATAAGCAAAATAATACATGAAGGTGAGGTTGGAGAGCTCTGCCTTTACGTAACTTTTCTTTTATCACCAGCATAGTGCTTCCTTGTGACACCCCTGACGATAGGATGACCCAGTTCTTCACTCCAAAGATAGGATCATGCTGTGGGAAAGACAGCTGAGGGTTGCTATCCATCCCTGCCACTGGTGTGGGTGCTAATTGCCACTGTGTAGTAATTAACTTGCCTGTGCATCAGTAGACAAAGAAGATCTGAAAAAAAAATGTTCTTTCCTTCCTGCCTGCCATTCTGTCTGATTTGGAACTATTATTTGAAGTCAGCTGTGTCCAAGGTTACTGGCAGCTACTTTTGCAGCTTATTGTAAAGCCATAGTAGAAGTAAAGTGAAAAGGCCTGGGTTTTGTACGGGTTTTTTTTTCCCTAAGTTGTTTCTTTCTCGGATATCATTTTAGGAGGTAAATGGAAGTCTGTTATGCTAAGGAAGCAATTATAATCAGTAAATCTAATGACAAATGATTTAGCTAACTACCCTCATTACATTGAACATCTGATTATGCTGAATTTAGTATTTGTCACTTGAAAGTATTTCATTTACAGTGTTAACTTCAAACAGTTTCTCTGTCTGAAGACTCCTGTATTTATTTTACGGCATAAATAGCCCTCTGCAGAATGATGGCAAATTTAATTTAATTCTTTATTCAGAGGTATCTTGTTTATAATCCATGAGGTTTTCAAGTTGTTGGGTTTTCTTCTTCTTTTTTTTTTTAAATTTTTAAAAAGACAAGAAAAGGAAACTATTTCTGCCCCTACAGTTTTTGCCAACATGGAACAAAATCGGTCTGAGAACTTCAGCATCTCTTTTTTTTTTACACACGCACAGCAGCTTCTCAAGCTGCAGGCTTCTTGGCAGGCTGATGTTTTCCGTATCCTGTATAATTTAGTCAAGACAGAAAATAGACGTGATGGCACTCATGGCTTCAGGCTGGACTAAAATTCTCTAATAGTTCCTTTGGTATAAATGAGATACACTGACATAAGGGACATATCCACTTAGAGATAGTTATTATGAAAGAAAGACCAGATCATATATCAATTCCTGTAATAAATGCTTTTAATTCCACCTTAAAACTGGCAGATTCATTTCCCCACTGTTTCCATTGGAAAGTTTTTGAAAACCAAATTTCTTTTGTGATTAAGAAGCTTATGCTGTTTGTCCTTGTGTTACTGTTGCCCTGTGATTTTGGTCTTATTCTTCTTTCCCTATCTATCCACTTCAGTGAGCAACATGTTAATGAGCAACATTAACAGTTTTTGTCATTGCCATCAAACTCAGAAAAGAGTAACCTTAGGAGAGTTATAGGTTTCAGAGAGTGATCCTGTGGAAATATTTTCTTTTCAGTGCCATGTGATATATATAAAATAGGTGAAAACCTCTTTTTCTTGTTTCAATTTCAGGTATTTGACACATTGCTTATTTTTTAAAAAAACAATGTTAAAACTAGACTGCATTACTTCATTCACAAATTTGTCATATAATTTATATAACTATAAAAACTGTAAATCTAATGTCTTTTAGATTTTTAAGATGCAGTTCCAAATGAACTAAATACTTGTGGCTAAACTCTCTCTAAATGCAAATTTTTGTGAAGGAGAGATTGAAAATTAAGTATTCACTCTGAAGGACATAACAAGGAAATAATAGCTAAATTTGTTTCCTAATGAACTTAATGAGAAGCATTTTAGGTAGAACAGAAATTAAGATTCATTGCATCTAAGTGAAGCAAGACCAGAGAGAGAATAGAGAGATCCTGGACAAAGTAAATTAAATTTGTCTAGCTGGTCTAAAATATATTGCCAGATGGCTTGAATTTAGCTTCATTTTTTTTTCTCTTCCAGTGCTATGCTTTTCCTAGGAGTATAAATTCATTGTTTCTTTTGACAAAGTATAATCAGTATTTGTTATATATAGTGGTCTGAAACTGCTAAAAAGCCTCAAAGTGACCCATATACTGAGTCTTTGCTCACCGAGGTGGACACCTGGTGCATTCTGCTTGCTTCATCCTCTGCAAATGCAGAGATGGAGCCTTTTCTTTCATTCCTGGTCACTGATAGGAATCCAGCCCCAAACTGCAGCTTGTGCAGCTCAAGGCTGTAGTAGGAAGCCTGACCACCCAATGACTATTTGGCATGTTGTCTAACAGTGTAATCCATGTCTCGAATATCAGGAGCCAAAAAGGAGACATCTACTGTCTGAAAGACAAATATGGAAATAATTCGTTAGTACTATTGGGTTCAGTGTGGATTTGGGTGTTTGGATAATGATAGAAGTAGGACAGCAGCTATAACTGGTCTGTGCCCCAAGAACTTCTCTTTTACTTAATAAGTAGGATGGTTTCAAGTGATCTTCAAAGAAAGTAGAGATGTTAAAAGACTAGATTCCTAGAAAAAATAGAAGCTAAAATCTAGCGTATGAACAGTGGGCAGTGTTACACAGAGCAAATAGTGGGGTGTTTATCCATCTGTTGTTTTCCATGACTTTCTGTCCTCACAGTTCCATGCTTACATTTCTATGATCCCTTGCATGTGTGTTTATAAAGGTTTGAGAGTAGGGTTGTGATGTGCCTGCTGGGATAGTACTATGGGCTTTTCCTTTGCAAGCATCCTCCTTAGTTTGCACCTCAGATACTTGTACTTATCCTAATGCTGATTTCTCAACATGTTCTCTTCACTGACTGGAGAACGATTAAATTGTAGGAGACCAGTAGTTTATCCAGGTGTTGCAGGCTTGTGAGAAAATGAGGAACTCTATGAAAAATCATCCCCTCTGTTTAAAAGTCCAGTTTCTTAGGAATTCAGTTTTCCAGGGTTGAAAGTCTGTGTCCCAGCTATGCTCCTAGTCTATTCCATTAAAGCAGACAATTGCCAAGAAAGCCCATAAGTTTAATTTCTTGAAATTTTCAGAACAACCTTCCCACTTCTGGATATTTCTGTGCCTAACCAAATCTAATTATTATCCTCTTCTCTGTGTGTTTTGCTTGTCTCATGTTATGGTCACATCCTTCTCCCCATAGCCTACACTGTTCCCCACATTTCTGTTTGCTTACGCTTGCAGTAAAGACTGGCAAAGGTTGGTTTCTCAAGTTGTGCATGGACTAAGCTGGGAATCATTGAGCCATTTAGGTTGGAAAAGACCTTAAAGATCATTGAGTCCAACCATTAACCTAGCACTACCAAGTCCACCACTAAACTATGTCCCTAAGCACCACATCTACACATCTTTTAAATACCTCCGGGGTGGTGACTCAACCACTTCCCTGGGCAGCCCGCTGCAATATTTGACAATCCTTTTGGTGAAGAAATTTTTCCAAATATCCATTCTAAACCTCTTTGGGTGCAACTTGAGGCCGTTTCCTATCATTCTGTCACTTGTTACTTAGGAGAAGAGACCAACCTCCTCTCAGGTAGTTGTAGAGTGTGATGTCTCCCCTCAACCTCCTGTTTTCTCTCCAGTTCCCTCAGCTGTTGCTCTTAAGATACATAAAGGATCATAAGGGTAAGATGTATCCTTTGCTACATTACACATGCTTATCTACATGATCTTGAGTATCTTGTGACCAAAGGACTGAAAAATCAAGTAGAATTAAGTACATCCAATCACATCTTTGCTCTCCTTATATTTTAAAGAAAAGGTGATCACTGTCTAGGATAATCCTATGGGCTCCAGAAAAACACACTGGGAGAGTACTTGGCTTTGCTTGAATTATTTGCATGTAAAAGGGTACTCAAGAATCCGTGTCTCTACAGGTTTGGAGCCTCCTTAGGGTTCAATTCACAAGATTTCAAATTTGCAGGATTTTACATGTCTAGGTCAGTCAGGAGAGTGCCCTGTAAGATGGTTTACTAGGAAAACATGAATGCTGCTTTTGCATCTCCTGTGTACTCAGGTTCTGGGAAAACATCTTGAGAAAACATTTATCTTGTGATTGAACTCGAAGATGTTTGTTACCTCACTGTAGTATAAGTTTTCCCTGAGGTACTTGTCCCATTATTTGAGGTTGTTACATGGGGGGTGTCTTACAACAGGGAACACAGCAGTAATCCCCTGTAGTTTTAATGCCTACTGGATGGTCTACCTTTTTTTTTAAAAGAAAGCCTTTTCTGCTACAGCTTACAGTAATTGTAAGGCTTTTAGAAGCAAAACCAGCATTGGATTTGCAGACAAAGAACTATGATTTCATTCTTATTCATTTCAAATGAATTAGAAAATATTGTACAAATTGGGCACCATGCCAAGATTGCCATTAACTTTTCCCATAAAATATGATTAAGGACCTTAACAAGCATTTAGTAATTAAGTGAAGTGCTTTTGAAATTTATATGCTGTCCACAGTTTGTCATGTTCTGTAAAATACTGAAGACAGTTTTTATGAAAAGCAATAAAAATAAAGCACTTGAGAAACATCTGGGCATGTTATCTGATTTGGGGGGGAATAGTTTAATTTGTAACAGGATATTTTGATATTTAAAATTAATGTTGTGTATAGTTGATTTTTGTTTGTTCTTTAGGTTAATGAATAATTGACTGAATTAATGAAGTAATTCCTATAATTGTATATCCCATTCTAGTGTCCGTTTTGCTTCGGTTTGTACCCTGAGTTGATTATTTTCCATGTACTCCATTAATGTGTGTACTGTTCTATATTTGGTTTCTGGTTTCACTCAGTGCAGCTGAATCTGCTGAAATAACAGTCCAAAGAGAATGAGAGTGCTGAACAGACTCTGAATGAAGCAGATTTTCCTGTGGCATGGCAGGAAAAAACGGTATTAGACTTTCAGGCTTATGCTTTGTTTTTTAGCTTTGCTAACAAAGAAAAAGGTTGGTCTGTTGCTGCTGAGATACCTTTATGTGCTGTGGCCAGAGTGATTTATGAGTAATTTTCTCTGCAAACCTCTTCCTTCCAATAGTTTCCATCTTCCTTTGACACAGAGTACATTCTGGAGTGTGCAACAGACTTAATGAAATAACAGAACTAGATTAGCATTGCTGTGCTTTCTAAGGGGATTAATTCAAACCTTAAATGTGGGAGAAGATGCTCTTCAAAACTGCAGAGCTACGGGAATCAAAATCTGCTAGAAGTAAAGGTGGCTGTATTTTTTAATCAACTCAGTTTTTCCACATTATTCAACATCTTTCATATTTGGAATTCTGTTCTGATATTATTGCAATTAGACACAGCTAATATAAAAAAGGTTTGTAGCGCATGAGGCTCAGGCACTGTTTAGATTCCGAGTTTCCCAGTCGCTATTAAAATCTTGACAGTTGCCACAAACCTTTGGTGAAAATTGCTTTCAGATCCAGTTTTTCTACTAAGCAGAGATTAAAATTTTACACTGTATTTTCATATGGCAGACGGTCTCCAGAACAAGAAAAATGTTCCTCGTTACTTTAAAAGAAAGAGCAGTACTCCGTGTTTACACATGTATTATTCCTTGATCTTTTCTTATCATGAAATTTAAGAAAGAAATTCAACCTTAGAATGATGTCTAAGAATAATCACTTACATACATTTTGTTCAGGAGTTTAAGTAATTAACGGTTTTTGCCTTATTCTGTATGTTCTCTCAGGGCATTCTACCTGGACAAGTCCAACCTGCCTCCAAATTCTACATCTAAAGCGGCTTATATAGATAAGGTAAATAAAAATGTTAAGTGCCTAATTAAACTTTGCAAGTTAGACACTGTGTAATTTTAATCCTTTCCTGAGACTTTCTTAATTCCATTGAAAAATGTAATTATTTAAAGCTAGGGGAGGGAGCCAGGAAAGGCAGAGCTCTCTTGCAGCATTTTGTATCTTAGGCATTATGTGGTGCCCTGTGATCCTGTATCAAAAGGTGTGCCTGGAGGGCATCAGTGTATTTTAGAAGGGGAATCATAGCTTTCCTTTTCCACTGTGCTTTCAGAGCAATTCAATTTCTTCAGGAGCATCTTGGGAGAGAGTAGGAACAGGCAAAAATTCTTTGTTCTGAAAACTGGAAGCACTGTTCCAAATTAAATACTCTTTCAGCATCCTGCTATGAAGGCTTTCTTCTGAACCTCCTCGTTTAGGATTTCTTCAAATGCCTTCATCTGCCTTTAAACGTCTGTGACTGAGAGATCCCAGGGGCTATGAAAATTCATTTAATGCGCTCTCCCATTTTTGGAGAGTTAATGCCCATATTGCAGCCCAGTAGGGGGAAAAATGTTCCTAAGTCCTTGCCTACACAGACTTTGAAAGTGATTGAGCGACTGTGACGTGAGAAATACAGTGATCACCAGCTGAGCCCTATGACAGGCTACAGTTTTATGTCAGTATCATCCATCGTGGGTGTTAACAGACTGATAGTTTCTGTTTCTTGGATCCATGCTGGACTGCATGGATGGGGATGAGGACATGTGCCTGTGCCTCTCCTTCCCTGGTGGGCCAGCAACTTAACTTTCTAAGCAAAGGTGCACCAGAAGACATTTGGCTGTATGTGGAGCTCTTGTTACTGCTAAACTTGTTCCCTTTCTATGTCAGAGAAAAGTTCAAGGGCAAGATAAGAGCATCTTATAATCCAGTCTGATCAAGGAATGCTTGGTTAAACCAATGTGTTTATTTTGCATTTGGAGCAAGCTAAGGGTGAGTGCGTGATCTGTTTGTGGCTGTGCCTTTTGCTCTGTTTTCCATAGCTCTGCATTAGTAAATGGCACCAGCTAAAACCAATTTACATGGATACAAGTTACAACAATAGGACTTAAACCAAGTTAAATGTATTTGTGGCCAGGTTTAAATATGCTGGTTGTTATAACTGATTTACTTAGCCTCTGTGCTTTCCAATTAAGTAACCTTCATAGAGGAACAAGAGAGGCTGCCCTTTCCCTCATGAGTTAAAACTGTCTTTATGGAATGAGTCTGTCTTTCAAAAGATGCATTCTTTGAGTAGCTGATGAGTTTGCTGGCATCTTTATGTGTTTCTGGAATTAAGAGAATAAATAATTTGGAATTATGAGGTCTGCAAAACTGTCCTGTGAATGTCTCCTTTACGCAAAGCACCATGAAATGGTATTTTTCATTGCTAGACCACTCTTGAAGGTTCACCAGTCTGAGAGAAGCCTTCCACTCAAACTGGCTTTTTTACTAGGTGGATCATTTATTTTCCATATGATAATCCTGAGGTTATTTTAAGTCCCACTACAGAGTTGTTTGTGTTTCACAGTAGTTTTTCGTCAATTTTGTTAACTTTTATTATTCCATGATGTTAGTCAGGGTTAGGAACCTAGACATTTGCATAAATAAAGGACAGTATTGTCCCAATTGTAAGCTGATTTTTCTCATCGGGTCAATTAAACTAGTCTTGGCATCCCTTCTGTGTATGTGTAAGATTGTAGTTTGTCTGTTCATGGCTTCCCTTCTTTGCCAGAACCGTTAATGGAAATGACACTGATGGGTCTGCTCAGTCTACTGAAGCGAAAAAGAATTCTGTAGGCAGGACCGAGAATGAAACAGTGACAGGAAGAATTTAAAAGTTTGAGTTGTCGTAGGTCAAGTAACAGGAGGCTGTGTGCTCTGTATTTGTTATGGAATTCGGCTTCGGCTTTCTCAGCCAGCCCCAGTGTTCCATCTGCGTCTGTGTTGACCTGCTCTAAAAGAGCATTTCATGTGCTCTCAGTAGCAAATACTTAAATCCCACTCTCTTCCTCTCTTGCAGCTGATGAGGCCTCTCAATTGCGTGGATGAACTTTACCGACTGATAGGATCCTTTATCCGGTCCAAGCGCACCGCTGCCTGTGCGTACACGGCATGCAGTGCTTCTGGAGTCGGACTGCTTTCAGTGTCTTCTGAACTCTGTAGCAGGCTTGGAGCTTGTCACATCATTATGTGCAACAGTGGAGTTCACCGGTATGACAATTTCTTTTTCTCCCTTTGTGTCAGTCAGTTGTTCAGTCATTGCAGGTTGGAGACTGCTGGGTTTTATTCCTGTCGATGTCTTACACAAAATATCTAATGTATTAGACTAAGTGTCTAACACACTTGGAATATCTGTGGTGAAATTCTAGGATTGTACTTGCAGTGATTGACAGAAATGAGCAGTACAATTTTGGTTTGTGCAGTTGTAGTGGATTGTTCCTCATTCAAGTCAGAAAAAGGCAGAAATCTTAATTGCTAAAGCAGAAAAGTGAAAGTTTCCTAGGTGAATCATGCATCCTATATTAAACTCTTAATACAGATAAGAAATGCTGAAATTTCTATTTGCTTTGTAAGCTAGGGGCAACTATAGTAGAGCTTGATGCAAGGAAAAAAACAAAACAGAAGAAAGACATGTTTGCAGGTGTGCCTTATGATAACTATAAGTTCAGCCTATAGAACAGTTTTTGTCATTAATACAATATCAAAAATGAACTGAGCTGTGATTAACTGATCTTTGTTATCAACACTAAGAGATTTTAATAGGCGTATGTATATATAACAATAGCATCATTGTAGAGCTCTCTAGTACTTAATGGTATTAATCAATAGTAGCAATATGTTTATGTTCTAGCTGGGCAGATTACCCTTTTTTTTGTACGTTATACTAAAAACTGCAATTGGGGGGGATGGGAAGCCCCAACAAACAAAATCCCCAAACATAATGAAGAATCTGATGCTAAATAGCTGCTCTGTTTATAAGAATTCCAAACTGTAGATTACAGGAACCAATATCTTAAAAATATGCTCCTTTGTTTCTGATCTATGAAAATCCTTGTTTTAGCAGACTTGGTTACAAGCACGTTGTGTTAGAATGAGCATTCCTTTCTCTTTTCAAATAATGTCCTTTCTTTAAAAGAGCTTTGAGGAGGGGAAAAAAAAAAGGCAGCAGAGCTGCAATGCAGATTATTGAGCATGAAAAACAGGAAAAGCTCCGTATATAGCCTATGGAATAAAGTGGTATAAAAAAAGTGCTTGCCATTTCTTTTAATGGAGTTTGCGACAGACTCTATTACTCTTGGTCACTGATACAATTGTTTATAGCATACTGTATACTGCACTTGATTTTAGGCAATAACAGGAAAAGGCTGTATTATTTAGCATTCATCACCGTATCAGATGAAGATGGAAATACTATATAGCATGGACTGACATGAAGTTGTCATTTCAGAAGTCCATGAAGCTATAGAGCTTTTTCTCTGTTTCATTTTAAGCTTGGTTTCATGTCTTATGTGATCAGAAAAGACTTTAGGCTTAATTCTGCCATTTTTTTATAAAGCTAAAAAAGATTACCTCTGGTTTTCATTATGATTTCATGGATTAAGGTCTGAATTTGCCAAGATATTTGTGCCAAAAAGTCTTATAAGAATAAAGTGAGAGCAACTTTAATAGCCCAAATAAAAGACCCACCCCACAGTGTCTGGGTCACAAATTATTCAAAACAATTTGGTGACTGAATAAGAGGTGATATGCTTGATTCCAAACATGATCTGTCTTAGATGAAAATAAATTATTCATCAAATTTCTGCTCAAAACTAGGGCTAATTCAAAGGTGTAAACTAGTAAGTGTCTGTTTAAGTATATTTAAAACCCACAAAATACTAGAAAACTAACATATTGGATTTCCAGACTATTATAAGAAGAGGCTGATTGAGCTCGGTCTGTTTAGCCTGGAAAAGAGAAGTCTGAGAGGGGACCTTATCAATGCTTATAAATATCTAAGGGGCAGAAGATTGGGCCAGACTCTTCTCAGTGGTGCCCAGAGACAGGATAAGGGGAAACACCTACAAACTGGAACACAGGAAATTCCACCTGAACATGAGGAAGAACTTCTTCAGTGACAGAGCACTGAATCACGCTGCCTAGGGAAGTTGTGGAGTCTCCTCCTCTGGAGATATTTGAGATCTGCTTAGACACATTCCTGTGCAACCTGCTCTAGGTAAACCTGCTCTAATTAGGGGGGTTGGACTGGTTGATCTGCAGAGGTGTCTTCCATCCCCTACCATTCTGTGATGATTATCAGTGGGAATAGAGTTGAAACATGGGTGGATTTCCATCTAGCTGTTAAAGGATTCCTGAGCACCTATTTACATAAAGTGAAGGTGCAGAACACTTTTCTGTAAAGCATGACAAGTTCTTCTTTACAGCAAGTACATTTGAGCTCTTGTACAAGATTCTGTTACTTTACTTGTGCGTTAATACTGCCTTTGTGACTACCATCTGTTCAGAGAAAGAAAACATCAGCTCTTGGCATTATCAGAGACATTTTAAGATAGCCTCTCCAGGAAAAAGGAATGCATTACTTGAGATTTTATAGGTACCCAAAGAGATTTTGCTCTGAATTTCCGAAAGTTCAGAAGAAGGCTCATGTATTTAGAGACTAGATGGGTAAAAGTTGAGGTAGTTCTTTTACGAAGTTTCCTGAAGTTACTATTGTGCATACAAACTGCATGGCTGACGAAGTTTTTCCTAAGAATTTGATGTCATATACAGTGACTTTGTGGGCTGTTTTCTTTCTGGCCTCCCTAGGCCACACCTCGATAGCCCAGCACTAGGTAGGCTCTGCTTTTTGGCATTCTGAAATTGCCTTTGCCAAGATAGAGAGGTTGGTTTGCCTCCAGCTAGGTCTATGGGGTGAATTTTGTTCCAGACATTTCTACTGATAAATTCTGCTGTCTTTGAGAACCTGCTCCCCTTGCTGCTCTGCACAGTGCAACTGCCTTGCAGTACCATGAAATCCTGCGAGTAGAACAGAAGAGGAAACACTAGGATGCTGGATGTGATCGAGTCCCATAGACATAGATGATTTTGCTTATTGCCTGCAATGTTTAAGGTTCAATTCTTCTGTTTCTTGAAATATTATTTAATGAGGACAAATAATATTGCAAAATAATGCTCTTTAAGTTGTAAGTTAGTTCTTCAGAGTTCAAACTACTGATTTTCAGTGAGAGATGATATTTATCTCTGGTTATATTCAGCAATGTATCTAGCCTTCTGTGTTCTTAGAAACTAAATGCTGTGAAGTGCTTGATTGTGATCAGTTGCAGAAATCCCCATTTTGTAGGCCTAGACCAAGGACTCTCAACTATTTTTTATGATTATGCTGCAGGTATTAAATAAGTGGAAAACTGGTATAATCTACCGATGCTACTAGCCAAGCAGATAGGGGAAAGGTGTGAATTGTCCTTGCAAATTAAACTTCGAAAGTATATTCTTCATTTACCAGTCTTGCCAGCTTAAAAATGAAGAATAATCAAAATGGAGGAAGGTTCCGGTATGCTTTCTTTTTAAAAAGCCCTCATTTTAACTGAATTTCTACAATTGATCTTCCATGGGAGAGAATTTCTGTGAGTCTGTGGACAAGTGCAGGGTACTTGGCTGGTCAGCATTTTATGCTCATGGGGAGTGGAAACTGAGCATGCTCTTACTCTTTCAGAATTTAGCTATATTTAATAGACTTCAAATAAATTCTATATGAACATTCCCTCACTCGATTTATATATCTCTTCCTGAACTGACTGGAGAACCCTTTATGTGTTTTTTGCAACTTGGGTGTCCTGGATTTACCAGATGTGGGCGCTTGTGTTTGTTCTGCTACCCCTCCTTTTAACCAGAAATGCATCCCAGATAACTTGGAAGGGAGGTGCTGGGTGGCAGTCCAATGCAGAAGAGGCCAAGAACTATGAAACAGCAGCTTTGTCTGTTTTGACAGTGATTGCTGATCTCTGGATCAGCAGTGTCTTGGTTTCTGACTTCTCTGTGATCCATATTAAATTGCTTTTTACACTGCACTAGGCTAAAATGGCTTGACAGAGTTCATATTTTCATCCCTATATCCAAGATAATGCTGGGGATTTTGAATTGCTGGTTATTGCTTTGCTTTGATTTTTATTATGACAATATGTTTACCAATTTACATCAGAGCCTAAAATCCTATATCTATTTCAGACAGCAGTTCTTTTCAAATATATTTCAATCACCAGAAAAAACAAGGATGGTGAAAACTAAGTCCCTGTAACCTTCACTGTCCTAAGTGACATGTGAATTCTACAAACTCCCCTTGGATTATCATAAATGAATATGCCTTGTTGACCAGCTTCAGGAACAGAGCTCTAAATTAGTCCTAGAAATCAATAGCTTGCATTTCTATTTTCTCTTTTTTATCATCCATGATTATGTTTCTGCCTGCCAGTCAGCTGTCCCCCTGTAAACAATGCTCTGCTTTCTTTACTTGTATTAATTCTGTTTGAAGTTGTAATCACTCTGTACAAATGTAGGTGATGAAAGGCCCTTTTAAATTTTATTGAATCATGATGTTTGCTCCTGCTTGAGGGAGAAGAGCGAGACTGCACTGCACAGACATGCCGTAGCATCTTTCCATGCCAAAATGAAATTAGGTGCAGCAGCTGCAGAAGTCTATTCAGGGACCATCAGCCTTATAGGCTCAAAGGAATAATTTAAAGCATCCAAATGAAACAAATCCTAAGTTTATTTAAAATTTTGCATTTCCTGGAGGATTGAGAGCAAAAAAGTCTTTTATAATCTTGTTGAACCCCAGAAAAAACCTCTGTCTTTTCTTTCCTGAATTTTAATTTCCTCTTAAAAGTCTCTCCTTAGTGTTACCATCCTTCAAGCAGTGGGGTTCTGCCTGGCAGGCGCTCGGCTGAATGATGAGGTGGGTTTTGCCAAGGGTAGATTATTCTGTCTCCTGTAGCTGGCACAGCTCCTGCAATCCAGCTAAACCTGCTCTGTCTTCCACATAGCAAAGAAGCTGTCCATCATGGCCAGCTGCTTTTCTGTGAACTGAATAAAACAAGGTGAAAAATAGGGACTCTCTCTTTATATTTAAGACATTCTATCATAAGAATTCTTCCTTTTAGATTATTTTAGAAATTTTTCTGTAAGAATTTTGTTTTGAGCTCAGTGTTAGTAAAAAATGTCTCCTTTAAGATTTGCAGCTATATTTAGGCTATTAGCTCCACAGCGAGAAAACTTTCTGGGATCAATAGGACTACTTTCAGGGGGCAGGCCAGCACCGGCTGAGGAACTAACCCTCAGTCTGCTCCAGCCTTATGGCCTAAACCAGTCTAAACTGTCAGTTCTGCTACTTTCCCATTTAATTAAGATTCCTTTCTTTTTTTAAATGGCACTTTTGTTATGTCTGACTACAATTAGTGTGTTTTTACAATACCTTACTGACTGAGGCATAAACAAACTTGCTTTCATAAAAGAATTTAAGATAGGGCAATCCCAAGCACTATTAGAGGTTGGGAGGAGAATGGCCCTGAGAGTAGCCCTGAAGAGAAGGACTTGGAGGTGCTGGTGGATGAGAAGCTCAACATGAGTGGCAATGTGTGCTTTCAAGCCCAGAAGGCCAACCATATCCTGGGCTGCATCTAAAGAAGTTACGGCCAGCAGGTTGAGGGAGCTGATTGTTCCCCTCTACTCTGCTCTCGTGAGACCGCACCTGGAGTACTGCATTCAATCTGGAGTCCTCAGCACAGGAAGGACATGGATCTGTTAGATTGAGTCCAGAGGAAGCCACGAAGATGATCAGAGGGCTGGAGAACCTCTGCTATGAGGACAGGCCAAAAGAGTTGGGTATATTCAGTCTAAAGAAGAGAAAGCTCGGGAGAGATCTTAGAGCAGCCTTCCAGTACCTAAAGGGAGCTCACAGGAAAGCTGGTGAGGGGCTTTTTATTTGGGAGTATAGTGATAGGGAAGGGATAACAGTTTTTAGCTGAAAGAGGATAGATTTAGATTAGGCATTAGGAAGAAATATTATACTGTGAGGGTGGTGAGGCACTGACACAGGTTGTCCAGAGAAGTGGATGCCCTATCCCTGAACATGTTCAAGGCTGGGTTGGGTAGGCTTTGAGCAACCTGACGTAGTGGAAGGTGTCCCTGCTTATGGCAGGGTGAGAGTTGGAACTGGATGATCTTTAAGGTCCCTTTCCAACTCAAACCATTCTATGAGTCTATGATTTTATTTCAGTCTATGCTGGTTACTATTTGAAAGCAGTGATGTAGCTGTTAAGTATGATAAGCAAGATTTTTAGCATAAAAAGGTCATTTCTACAGTTAGGATAATTTTATTTTGTTCTATATTTGTCTTCCATAAGCAATCTGGTACATTTTTGCATTGTTCTTCTCTAATATGTATGTGAAAGACTATAGTCTTAAGCATTGCCTTGCATGTTTTAAATTTTGAGAAACAATTTTGCTTAAAATGCAATCTGAAACTGCAGACAAGTGTGTAAAGTGCACTGAGACAGATAAGATGGATCTAACTCATTACTGGTGCAGATTTCAAGGTGGATTTTTTTTTTTCTTATGTAGATTCCTTTTAACATAATGGACCAGGATAGACATTTGATAGCAGGGTTGACAGTTTGCTCTGTAGAATCATCCTCTCACGTTTCAGTTCTTGCATCAATAACTTAGCTGCAGTCCAGATATTTTGAAGAATCAGATTCTTCCTTACAAAACCTGCTACATTACAAGAGAAATATAACGGTCCCACCTAAAAAATCTAACGTTAAAATCTTATCCAAATCTTTAAATTCCGAGGTGGAAGAGTGTTAACAGAATAACCTGAACTATTACAAGACAGGAAGTAAATTGTAGTTTTCCAGCAGATTTACTTGGCTACTTGCACGGGAAGAAGATTTTAATGCAAAAGATTTTCTGCACAGAATGAGGTAATGGCCGAAGCTAGACGTGGGTTTTTTAGAATTTTTTTGTTTCTTTTTGCATGTGTGGTTGAGAATGAGCAAACAAAAGACATGGGATAATTTGAGCCTTCTGAAAATACTGTTCTTTCATCAAACAAAGAATATTTAGTGGTGGAAGTGCCTCCATACAACATTTCCAGCTGATTAAAGGTGGCAAGATCTTACCGGAATGTTTCTGAAGAGATGCTTTGTTCATTTTTTTAACACTGACAGCTGCTCAGTGAAAAGAATTGTTGGTTTTGTTTGTCTTTTTCATTGTTCTTTGAAAAGCTCCCTTTTTTCAAAAAGGTAGAATAGTTACATTTTATTCCTTGAAATAGGAATAGTAATCTTCCAAATATACTACAGAAAAAAAATCATCATTAGCCACTTCATGTTTCAATTTCAGGGTTGAAAATGACTAATATTGAGTCTAAGAAACTTGATTAAAACCATATTTGTCAACTACAAAAGAAGTCATTACCTAGATTAGGTATGAAATGTAGCTAATGTATACTTTCCTCCCAAGACTGATTCTCCAGCTTGGTAAATTCATGCCGTGTATTTCAGCAAGTCAGACTTTGTTGGTAGCTTGTGTTTGAAAATACCTGGCAGAGCTGGGTTTGAATATCCTGTTGTGGGATGGTGGATGCATGCCTGATAGAGGAGTTGTGTATATTTATTTATATATTATATTTATTTGAGGTTTACACAACTGCATGATCGCAGTACTGCCTCTTGTGAAGGAAGTCTGTGCATGCTAATGCTTACTGGATAAAAGAAGTCCCCTTCACCATGGACTGTTTCTGTAATATCTTCCTGTGTTGTAATATCTTCCACAGATAGTCACTTTGGGAAGCGTTGTTTATGACTACTGAACCATGATAATGGAATAAATATATTTCATGTGCACAGTAAAGACTTGCTGTATGTTGGCAAAAATAACAGAGGTTTTGGATTAACATTCAGTGGATGGGTTTAGTCTGAGACTGCTTTTAAAGTGTAGTAATCTTTCCACACCAGGAACATCTCAGCTTCACAAAGGTTCATAAATGGACTAAATCTAAGTCCTGAACTCCAGTAGCATTTTATTGTAGTTGTAATATACAATATTGTAGTTTAATTTATGAACTTCTTGCTCATTTTCTTGCTAATACCTATTGGTTGGCTGAACTTCCCGCTCCCTGCGAGATGAGATTCTGTTCAGTTCTAGTTTACGAACACAGAGAATGCAAACTTCAATTTCGCTTGCCTGGAGACGTATTTGCACGATGAGAACAACTTAAATTTCTGGAAGAGTCTTGAGTGAGGCCTTTATATGCTTTTAATGCCTATTTCTTATAGTCCTGAACAACGTTTCCCCCTTATTTTTCAAGTTTATCATGGCCTGTTTTCTTCTTTGGGTTACTCATCAGAATCAATAGATATTACCCAGCCATCAGTAGTAATTATAAAGAAATACTCTCAAAAGCTTTTACTCCAAAGTGACTTACTTTAATACTAAGTTTTTAGTTGCTGCATACTTTGACATAAATAATAGCTGCTCTATAAGCATTAATTAAAATGACAGCAGAATCAAATGAATACTTAATAGTGCAATTGGTTTAAAATTTGGTCACGTGTAGGTATGATTAGCTTACAATGTATGGAAATAGAAGTAATTAAAATAATAACAATGCCATTAAATTACATATTTAGTGGAAGCGTTAGATTTCAATTATGTTAAGCATGCATATGTCCTTTTAGATTTTTTTTTCCTATTCACATAGCCAGAATATAATTCATTTTGATGTCTGTGACTGTGGTAACTACTAAACCAACCTGTTTCACCTTATCTTTTCTATTCAGAGCATTTTTCTAAGGGATGTTTTGATGCATCTTTGGATGTAGGGTGGCTGAAATCATAATTGAATCCTGAGAATGAATTGAATTATTTAGATTACTTTGCTCACGTAACAGATACACACTTTGCTGAGTTGCAGCTCTATAGGCAGTGTACATGAACTCAAATAAATTTTCTTCCAGGTGACATAAAATAAACTGTCATGAAATAATCCATTTCTTAGTAAATTTCAATGTTTCCCTCTTTTACATCTCTTTTTCAGTATGGATACCCTTTAGTAAAAATCACTTCCAGTCAGAAACAAATGGATTGTCGGTGATAGGAAATGATTTAACCCTTTTTGTTCAGGATGATGATCCAGAAGATGTTTGAAAGTTTGTATTTAATCTTCGCATCAATAATGTCATGACTGATGGAAGAGTGGGGGTAGCAGGCAGGGGCTGGAAGCATCTGCAGCCCCTTCTGTTTCTTGGAAACCAAATGGATGAAATGAGGAATACTCTGCCCGGTTGTGCTGGGAAAGCCAAATGTCTGTGCTGACTTGTTGCTGTAATCTGTCAAGGCGAGGAATTTGTGATTCTAACTGACATAAATTCTGAGATGATGAATTTGGGTCTTTTGTTTTTCTGGCATCAAAGAAGGGATGAGAGGAAAACAGAGGGAGCGAGAACAGATTTTGATTTGTTTACACTGTAAAATATATGGATTTGGGATTTTTACTTCCCTTAACAGAATGTTACAAAATCACTGAAGGAGGTTTTTTTCCTAGTATTTTCCTTGTTCAGTTTGTCTGGGCTGATTGCTTCCAAAATGACCAGATACTTTCAGTGGTCAGAACTGCTTTATAAACTTCAGTACCATCTGCTTACCAACTCTCAAAATGGGGGAGAAGGGTGGATTATTACATATTGCACGTATTTGCTGACAATCATTGATATTGAACCTTGCTCAGATCACCAGAACAGTCTTACTGTATGAGGAATTCCCAGCTTCTGTATTGTTTCATAAAATTGGACATTATATTGTTTTAAATTTGCATTTGCTTTATATCACTGTGGTTGGCAGCCACATTGCTGGAGTTCTTACAGTTACAGCTTTTCCATATTAGTGTCTGATGTTTTGTGTGTGCATTTGTTTCTTTCACAGCTGGTTTTCCAGAGCAGTTTGATTTGTAATAATGGATACGTAGTAATTCAAAAAAATGTAATTGAAGAGCTGGGAGAAAGAACCAGCATGTAAATACATGTTTAATAGGGAGTCAGTTCAGCATAGCACTGTGGAAATTTTATATGATCAATTTTATTAGAGGATGTCATCTCATTGATTTACTATTCAACTAAAATGAAGCTATTTGAGTGGTGTTGTTTTTTGTATTTAGAAAGCAGTAATGTTGTTTCATAATTACACGACAAAAGCCATAACTGATAATTTATATTTAATTCTGCCATTAGTAAGACCTTTTACATGCCTTAAGTGAAACACAAAATCTAGCAATATTAAATTGCATCTCTAATGAAATAGTATATTGAAATGAAATCATGCCACTGATGCTATTTAACATATACTAATGGTGTTTTTTAAAAGAAACACTGGATACATCTAACCAGCATTACTGTAGGACTTCACCTCATATGTAAAATGTTTTGCTTGAGAGGTATGATGATAATGAACATTATCGCTGCTGTCGTCTCCACTACTGATTTCCCAGGATATTTTAAAAATATTATCCTTAGAGTTGCTATTCTTTTTTGCCTTGAGGTGAGATCTTCAATTTTAGCCTATATGTTTTGGGATTGTACTGTAGTTGTTGCTTTTCTCCATAGTAGTCTAATAAAGAAATCATCACTGTGCTATTTTGTCTCTGCTTTTCCCACTGCGATTATGTCTTTACGCACTTGGCAACCTTATTTCTGAGTCACGGTTGGCATTGTCAAAATGTAGACGGCTTATAATGTCCATGATCACCAGCTATATCATCAGGCTTTGCATAGGGACTAGAGTGGCAGTCTTTTCCAACCACAAGGTAGTGTTTGGACCTAATTCTTCAACCTGGCCCTTCATTTAGGAGGTTCTTCTGTTAGGTTCGATTCACTCATCAGAATATGATTTTCCTGTTCTTTTTCAGTCTTTTGGGCTCCAGGAATTTGCAATTTATGGGAAAGTTGGCTCAGTAACTGGTTGGTTAAAAGCTGTACTTTGAGCCCATTAACCTCTATTATACCTACAGAGAGACTTTTTACCCTTTTTCTCTGGCTTAGATTACCCTTGTCAAATTAGATTTCAGATGCTTTTGCTTTTCCCTGTTGTCAATGGAACAAATCTTCCTTTGCAGTCTGGTCTTAAAGGTTATATGTTTAAATTTTTATGCTGGCAAGTATTGTCAACTTGTACTTAATTTGTGCAATGTTTCACCTTTCAAAGACAAGATGAAAACACAGTGTTTAGAATTTCTAGTCTAATATTTAACTATTGTGCGCTTTAATCAAACAGCTAACACAAAAGATCAATAGATTTTTGCTTCAGGTTAACTTTGAGGTTGGGGTATACAAGAAACTGGGGAATAAAAATTATTTGATTATCAAGGAAAATCACTTTGCTTATAAATTTTTAATGAAAGGCCATTAATTAAAGCTACGGATCAAATTTAATATCTTTTGTGCTCACTACTGTGAAACTTTACAGTCCATAAATTTACTTAAGCGGTATTTAAAAGGTGTCAGGATTTTTTTTCAGTAAGAAAATAAGCACAGACACATTCTTCCTCCTACAGATCTTCTGCTCAGCAAGATGAGTGTTTGATTGAAACATATTGTCTGTTCTGTGTGCATAATGTAAACTATGCAGAATCGTTCAGTCAGGGTTTTGCCAAAAGTATACTCAAAAGTATTTTTTAACCGTGGATCTTAGTTTTATTATTTGAACTTGAAATATGCAACCTTTGGTCAGGTTCCACTGAGGATAACTTTCTGTGCACCTCATCTTTCTGGTTGAAGAGATTTGATTATTACAGTACTTCGGTTGTGAACAGAAAAAAATAGCAAGCAGCTTATTGGTGCAGAATGAAGCCACTGTCACCTCTTGGCTGACAGCAACCCTCAAACATGTGCTTTCCAAAACACTCCTGTTTCTACGTAGTTTTGTTGCCTTTATCTGTGAGTCTTCTACAGCTTTGGTCTTGATTGTAGGAGAAACCAACTATCAGTCCTTGTCCTCACCATCACAACTGAAATGGGATGACGTGTCCAAAATTACCTACCTTACTGCTTCTTGTCTGATTTGATGACAGGTTGTCCTACAGCAAGTTCTTTAGCTCTGAAACTTACCTGGTTGCTCTGACAAAGCAATTACAACCTTTTCATTAGAATGCAGTACCATGATCGGTTTTTGTCCTCAAATGTTTACTTGAAAAAGATTGGTGAAGTAGGAGAAGACAGTTTATTTGAATGAATGCCCTGCTTATTTACTTTTTTTTGCAAGGGATAAATGTCTCTTAATTTTGGACTGAACAGCAGTAACGTGCCGTAAGAATAAGCAAGCTAAGCTAATGGCAAGAGGTCAGGGTCCTGGTATCAAAGCTAAGGACGGCATTAACAGTGGAGGACAAGAGAGAACATGTACAGTAGCAACCTGGAAAGGGATTTATACAATTACAAAAATTTTTTCTCCTTGGGTTATCACTCTCTCATGCACTTGCCAAGCCATAGCAGTATTGGATTTTGTTTCTTATTTTTAAACAAGCAAAACAAGACAAATTATTTGGTTCTAAGTCAACAGGAACACTTGTTACACTCCAAGTCGTTCCTCTTAAGAAACATTTTGGTGTTAAGGCTAATGGATGGAGGAGGGATGGGGGCAGATCTTCTATGTAATCTTTTTATTGATAACTTTTCAAAAAAAATGTATTTGATATAAAAGCAATTATTTTAAGGAAACCACTGCTAGCAGATAGCTGACTTCTGTCTTCCATTGCAGCTGCACTCTGAGCGTTACCCTGGAGCAGGCGATCATTCTGGCTCGGAGCCATGGGCTACCTCCTCGCTATATCATGCAAGCTACTGATGTCATGCGCAAACAGGTAGGGTGCTCCTTGTGGGTGAGATCTGGGTGTTTCCTGAGATGTGTACACAAGAATGTGTGAACAAGAGTGACTGACCAAGCATTTCTTAACCTCCATCTTCATGTTGTCTAATGTCTGTGTGAGTTTTCTTAGTTCGGTTATTTTGTTGTTTGTGTGTTTGTTTTGGTTTTTTAAATTCTCTTCCTTTATTGTTGACCGAAAGCTGCATTTTTTAAAATACTGGAACAGGCTGTTTCTGAACAGCTTGCTTTTTCTATACATGTATATGGATCATAATTTTTACAGCGTTATGACTTTACATAATGATTTTTATATAGGAACTGCTGTGGCATCACCTTACATCAGAATAGTCTGTTGAGTAAGACAGCCTTTATTTTAATATATATTATCCATAAAAATAACTTAAGGTTATTAATTATTGTTAATAAAAAGTTATTCATACACTGAATGAAGGAGAGGTGTAGGAGGGAAGGGGAGAAATAAATTGTGTCGTAATTAACTTTCCAGGCAAGATTCCCAAGGACTATGTGCTTATTTCAAAATACCATTTTTCAATCTTTGTTCCTAATAGAATAGTAGGATTTAGAGGCTGTTGTGGATAGATAACCACATCAATGTGAACTTTAGTGCTAAGGTACGACAATAAAGCTGGATTAAAAGGCAATATTGATGTAGAATGGGGGGTTACGCTGTACTGTACTGGCACATTTTTTCCTGGAAGATCTTGTTATCAGATAAATATTTTCAAAAGGATGTTTGGAATCTTGGAAAGAGTTCAAAGGAGGAACGTGAGTGATCCAGAGGTGGTTAGACAAGGCTTATGAAGTGAAGATTAAAGAGCTCAATCTATTCAGTTGATCAAAGCGAGATTGAGTGGGGGCTTAATCACTCTGTGTGCACATGGAACATATATCCCATCCTGTGGTAGTTTTCAACCTTATGACAAAAGCATGAATAAGATACAGATACACTCAGTCTTGAAGTAAACAAAAGATAATTAATATTGGAACAACTAAGCACTGGTAAGAAAGATTCATAATTTCTGGGGTTTAGTTTGCATCTAATTTTATTATTTTCATTAATGCTGCTGTATTCTGTGCAGTAATCAAAGTTGAGTTATGGTAATGATTAAGCTATTACTTGCTGTAGACAAAAATACACATATGCTAGATCAAACTTTTAGTCTGATAAAGCAATTGTATAGATATTCTCAAGCCATAGATTCTGATCAAATATATATAAGTGCTGCTGCCTAGTAAGTTAACTGATGTGTGTAACTGTCGTACATCAGAGTAGACTTACTCCTTTTCATATTGGACTTCCAATTTATTTGGTGCATAAATTAAATTTCTCTAATGAATACTATCAGGGTTCTTGACTCAGATTGTGTAGGTCAGCTCAGGAATTACAGCTTTAACTTGATTTGAAAATAAAGCTATTGCTGTATGAGGATAAGCTTGCATGTATAGGTTGATGTGTCTGCTGCTGAAGTTCTAGACAAAAGGCAGATCTAAAAACGTGGATGTAGAGTTTTGCATATATGTGCTTGCAGGATGTATTCTGTCAAAGGGCACATTCTGGATGTACAGTTCTAGACCATTTACAAATGCTGATTAATTTGTGGATCTTCTGCAGTTTATTAAATTAACATTAAAGACAAAATGAAAGTAACTTGCGTGGTTTTGAGCAACTGTAACTGTACTTGCTGAAATAGAGATGTAGAAAGAAGCCGCCAGTGAGGCTGCATTCTCTGAAGTAAAACAGTAGGTGATCAATAGCTGTTAAAGATACCAATATCTCAGTACCACCCACAGACACTGCAAAAAAGTCTGCTAGTAAATCAAGCCAGACTTTTTTCACACATTATTCCTCTTGCAGGAAACCACTATGGCATTTAATAGAATAATAATCTTTTGTTGTAATTTTAAATCAGTCTTGGAGTTCTGTAGTAGAAATATAACCCTCTATTAAATTCTAAATGTTTTGGAGTAATTTCAACAATGCATTATGGTATTTTCTAGAAACCTGTTCCAGATCTAATGTTTAAATTTTCTGTAGGATTTAACTGTCAGGAGCATAATGCAGGTCATAAAACTTAGAGGGGAAGGGAAAGCTTCTTGAGGTTTCATGCAGAACATTTAGTTAAGGGCAATTCATGTGTCCTTTAGCTGGCTAAATATAAAAAAAAAACAAAAAAACCCACAAAAAACCCCCCACAAAACCCAAAAACCTCCAACCAAACAAAATCTTCGTTAGCCCAATTAAATCCTGAATCTTTTGTGGAATAAAGAGATTAGCCATAGGGAGGTGCAAATGAAAGGACATCTTTTCCATCTGTTATTCTGGAGAAGTGAGCGATATTAGTGCCTACTGCTATCAGCTTTCCACAAGGGGAAATAGTCTCTACTTGAAGCTGATGCCTCTTCCAGCTTGGGGCACCAGTACTGAATAACTGGAGATACCTGGTTGAATGGGTGACCTCAGGAAGTTGTTTTTTCTTTTAAATTGAATGAGGTTGTGATCATGTGTAACAAGATTCATAACAGCCCTGACTGTATTGTTGGAACAATTTTCATAACTACCCTGTCATTTGTAGTTAGGTACTTACAAGCATTTGCTCTGTAAGAACTAAAGTTACCAACTTGTGAGAGCTGGTACAAACTCGAGTGAGTGGGATGGTTTGAGTTAAGTGTTTTCTGCTTTTCATCTGCTAATCCAGTCTAGACTGATTTTTAAAATACAAATTTTGACAAAACGTCACAACTATCTTTTAGTAACTTTATTTACTCATGAATGTTTATTCACGTGAGGATCTGTACCCACAAAATACTATGTAGGCATCCTGATAGGAGTGTGTCTTCAGGGTGCAGCAAAGTGTGGAGAAGACCGAGACCTAGGAAAGGAGCTTGCAGGAGGCCACAGGGCTCTAAGGAAGAAAGGTAACCAGAAAGCTGATAAATGGAAAAGGTTAGGAGAGAATTTGTGTTGTCTTTTAAGTGAGTAACCATTTTGCCATGCCTTTTCAGGAGTATAATAATATCACTACATTTTGAATAATTCTCATAAGAATTGTACTGATTTAGAGGTCTCTGAGCAGGACATAAAGAGAATCTGTTTTCTTTATGTGACTGGTTCTTGCTATCCTTAAACTAGTGTGTAGCTTGAAAAGAAGCCTATCATTTTTTCTCATGGCAATGAGAATACTATATCACATATAAGAGTCCAGATTGATGGTGGTGTCTCCTCAGAGCTGCCCACATCTTTCACCAGTGCTGTGGCAGTACTGGTATGCAGAGGGAAGCAATCTGCAGACGCATGCCTGGCTATCCCTTATGCCTATGTGAGACAAACAGTGTCAATATTTACATTCCTTCAGCTTTAAAAATAATATTGGAGAAGTAAAAATTATTTTGAAATAGAAATGGTATAATGGTGCTCAGTGAAGGCAAAAAGAGATGCCCCATAGCAAGTAGCTAATAATTCGTGGGTGCTTTTCCTCCAAAGAAATAACAATCTGGTGGTTGTAAGTAAGATCTAATTTGTTCTCCTGCTAAACAATAAATTACATGGTTGTATAAAGCTAGACTTTTTAAATCAATGCATTTCATTTATTATGTGAGCAAGATACTAAAATTAATTTGTCTAGTGAGTGATGCAAGTAAAAATAGGCTGGTTTTCTCAGAGCTAGTCACAACACTGACTTTCAGGATCTAGGTGTGATTAATTTAGATAGTTTTTCCCATGGGTATGTGTATTCTGGCTTTCAGTTATGTTAATCATATGTCAGTCTCAGCAGACTGTCATAGTTGGGTTTATTATGGTAAAATTTTAGAAGATGGCACTGAGGAAAGGACACCGAAGATGAAGGTCTGGACTGAACGTGTCTAACTTTGTAACCAGCACCAGATCAACTGTCCTTTTGTGATTCATGACAGACGCTTGTCGTATCTGTTCTTAAACCTCCCATAACTCAGTGCTTCCCAAGTGGTCAGCTACAGAGTTTTCATAACCTTTTCATTAGGGTGTTTTACTTAGTACCTCATTTGAGTCTTTTTTTCTTTTTATCTCCCTTTAATTTAAATCTCCTCTTTTCTGTCCAGGATACTGTAGAGACTGTATTTTATTCCCTTTGTAGCAGTAAACTTTTAGTATTTTGAATGTTTTCAGAGATGGGGCACTACCTCTCTGCACAACCTGTTTCAGTGTTTCACCCCCCTTATCTTAAAAAATTCCGTATCTAGTTTGAATCTACCCTCTTTTAGTTTAAAACCATTACCCCTTGTCCTATTGCTACAGGCCCTGCTAAAAAGTCTATGCTGAATTTGATTATCATTTCTGTGATAAGCTATCACTTGTGTAGATAGAACATCAATTCATCTGATCTTTCTTTTTCGAGTTGTGTTTTCTTACCTAATCATTCTCCCTATTCTCCTCTGAACTCTTCTCAAGTTTTCATTAAAGATTAGAAGTGTGAAGAATTACAAAAGGATTTTAAAGGACTTTGTGATTGAGCAATAAAATGGCAGATGAAAATCAGTGTAGATAATTCTTAAGTGATGCGCACGGGGGGGGGGAAAAACAAACTGTAAATTCGCATTCAAAATAATTGACTGTGAGCTTGCCATTGCATCTCATGTTCAAGACCTCAGGATATGACAGAAAAGATCAACTCAATTCTCAGTTGCTATCAGTAAAGCAAATCAGAAGTTATAAAGGTTTAGGCAAGGATAGGTGACAAAGTAGAAATCATGCTGTCATGATGCTTTTTTTTGAACACTCTGATGTTCTGATCTCTTCCATAAGGATATAGAATAATGGAAAAGGTTCAGAGAAGGTCAGGAAAAATGGTGAAGAGTTGGGAGTGGTTTATAGACAGGACAGACAAACAAAACAATCTAGCATTGTTAGCTTTATGAGTGAAGGAGAATGTGGCAGAGGTCTAAAGAACATGAGGCATGGGTATGCCCTGACCATTGCCCCTACCAGCACAGAACTAAAGGCATCAAATGAAATTGGCAGATTCAAACTAAGTTAAAACAGTGTTTCTTGATACTACAAGCTAAGATTGTACCCAAGATGTGGACTTCCTTCTTCAAGGAGGTTAGTGAAGTTCTGGGTTCAAGACGAGATGGGAAAGAGAAGAGAATCACTGAGATCGATTAAATACATACTTGCTGCTGGACAGAGGAAGTATTGTGTGACTAATGATTGCATTCTGGAGGAGGTTCTGGGGAAAGAAGTGTTTGTTGTGGTCTTCAGTCATGTCTTTTGCAACACTTGGAGACAAGCTTACAGAGCTAGATCTAAAGCCAGTAAAATCACATTTATATTCTGCCTTCAGTTTTGTATGAACTCTAGTTATTTTCTCTATCTTTACCACTGTTTGTTTTTTTTCTACAAGAAATGTAAGGACACTACTTTTTGTGGCATGTGTTTGGCATAAAACTGAGAACCTACCTGCGTGTAACCATTATCTTTTGTTTGAGACCATAACAGTGAAATACCTTCTTAGTTACCTGGGTACCAGATATCAGTCAAGTGCAAGGTCTGGTCTTATTCTACAAATTGGATCAATGATTATACCTCATTTTTACATCATGTGTTGCTGCCATTACAGCTCTATTTGGAATGTAAATTATCTTTGATGTTTCACACCAATCTAAGATCTCACTAAGAATTCTGAGAGTATGTTTTCGTTCTCTGTTATTTTGTCCCGAGTTTAAGTAGTATGGAAGCAAAGCCAAAGGGAGAGTCAGTGTATGTATTACAGACAGAGCAAGTAGTTTCCATCTCCTTTAAAATGTTAGAAAACATAGAGAGACTGTAAATCTAACAGATGTGTTTCTTTATGGTGACTACTTCACATGAATAAAATTGCACTTTAAAAGCTAGACCTCATCATTTAAAAACGAATATTTACAAAGTTATTTGATATGTCTAAGCTAGTTTGTTTGCGGAAGAGTCTGCATTTTTTTTTACCATCATGGTATTTGAACATTGTGTAGGTTTTATCAAGACCAGCTTTTGACTTGACCCTGCTTTAATCAGGGGTGTTCATCTAAATAAGAGCTCCCTTCCAAGCCAATATTTCGTGATTCTGGGATTATAAAAGAAGATTAGGACCTGAATTTTTCTAGTCTTAATTTAATGCCTCAATTTAGGCCATTTTTCTAGATTCAACTGGAAAGCTATTCATAGGAAATAATGTGTAGTATACATTCAGAAGTTCATAGAAAATAAGTGACATTTCAGAAAATAACTTCTGCTATCCATGCCTTCTACAAAAAATGGTGACAAAAATCAAAGAAATTGAAACAAGATGTGTTTGGATTGTTTTAAACCTTAAATGGTAATTTTTAACTAGGTCTTTTATGCTAGTAAGATATATATGTATACATTTACTTAATGATAAGTGATGAGATCTTCTCTCTTTCCACATATTTCTCTATGTTGAGAATTAATATAGTGCTTTAACTTTTTCCCCACCTTAGAAACGTCTGAGAGTTGTTTCGGGACACGGAGCACATGTATTAACTGATTGTAAGCAATAGTTATGTTCACCTAGAAAACTCAGCAAACTTTCTAACTTGTCGTGGAATAAATGAAGCAAAATTGTTGTTTTTCTTTCTTAGGGTGCAAGAGTACAAAACACAGCCAAGAATTTAGGAGTGAGGGATCGAACACCACAGGCTGTCCCAAGGTAACCGATTGTTTGTGTCCTAGGCCATGATTTTATCTAGTTTGTGCCAAATGATGTCCTAGCCACTCAAAATCTAACAGTAAACATTGACTGTATTATGCACTAACTGGTAAGAATTGAATTTTAACATATATAAAATCAGTTCTTAGTCATACAGTTTTACTTAAAGTAATTAGTTGCAGAAGTTCAGGCTATGTAGCTCTTCAAAATGTGCCCATTTTTGAAAAGTGAAACCTAACTCATGTTAATTATGAAAACACTGGAGTAAATCCTTCATCACTTGTGATATTTAGTGGTTTTGGGGAAATATTCATAACTAAATCCATAACCTCATTTTAATGAAATGCTGTACTGCAGTATCTCAGCAAAATCATGTTCTAATTGCTTTTAGAGATGATGTAGTCTTTATTTGTCTCTTTCTGAAACATCCACTAGAATGAAAAATGTGACTATTCTATATTTATGCAGGTTTTTAATGCTGTGGTGGATTGCAGGTACCTGAAATGTTTCTTGACAAGCACAATACTTACGAAAATAACCAGACAACAATGTCCTTAGTATAATCTTAAAGGTGGTTTGTTAATGCAGCTCTAATTAAAACTTTTTTTACTTATTTAAAACATAACGTTTTTTGCTGACGAATGATAACACATTGAACAAGCTAAACAGATACATGGAATACATAAACAGACCCAGTGTGGTGTTTTAAGTTTCAGTAAGGGAACAGTGAATTAGTCATACCCGATAGAGGAAACCATGTGAATAAACACACGTGATCCATAGCCTCACAGAAAGACTGACAATTAATATGAAGGAATTTTTTCTTGGGTAATTTGCTTCCCTGTTCTCAGCTCAGTAGGAAAACAGGCTATTGCTCGTAATTTGTAAGAAATCACTGCACATTGTTCCACGCCTGCGCTCGATACGATTCTAGAAAAGGAGTGTACTTTAAGTGAACAAGGTGTGTAATATTTGTGTATCTCAGTAGCAGCTGCTGTTCAGTTGCTTCAGAATTCCCCTACATCTCTTGCTCTGAAGACAAGTAATAATTACCATTTTAACCTGAAGAATACGCAGACTGTGGTACTTGGGGCTGAGCTTTTCTGCACATTGTTCCATATAAATTAAATTTTGCTGAAATATCATCAAGAAGTAACCCCACTGCTATTACTTAGATGAAATTCTGATGGTAATTTTGTCTTTTGCCAACTGTGAATATTACTGCTTTATTAGAGCAGCAGAATCAAATAACTCAAATAACCCCTGTTTATTTCTCTCTGCATGCTTGCTTGTATAAAGATCAGGCCATCTTATTCTCTCATTGCTGTACAAATGTGAGATATACGTGTATTAGCTTATATATGGCTCCTAACAAATACGCTGGCGTCTGCACAATGCGACCTTAAATGATGTCAGTTCTGAGTCTGTGAAGGAGCCCAATAATCTTCAGAATACATTATGGTGGAGGTTCGAAAGCAGATTTGCAATTTCTATTTGATTGACAGAACTGATGCTCCCCATTCTTACCATCCAAAAATGATACTTTGTGATGATGGATTCCCGTGAGATTCAGAGAAGAGTTATTTAACCCATGAACACTGTGTGTGTATTGTCAGTGTCCCAAGCGTTTTAACTCCTGAAGGAACTGAAATCTAAGAACAGCAGCTACTCTGCCCTGCTCTTGCACAGTTACAGGATGCTTTTTCTGACAAGATGTGCCTAGATGTTGAAGAGGCTTTCAGGAGGACTCATGGGGACAGACATACATACTGCGCCTCATAATTTCAGTAGCAGATTACCATGCCAAGAAGGCACCAGCCCCTTGATCTTGAACTGTTTTTGGAGCCCAGCCCTGTGTATAGATTTTTATTTTCTGTATTGATTTGTTGTATGATTTTGAAATTTATGGAGAGTTAAAATGGAATCATATAAATTAATTTGATATTTAGCAGGAAAATTTGCAAAATATATTTGGAAAACTTGGATACCCTGAGGATTTTAAATATGCTTAGCCCCCAAGCCACTGGATGATTCACTACCCTGCCTGTAGCCAGACCTACCAAACCTGCTGTTTCTGTTGCTTTAGTATTTCGATATCAGAGATTCTTCGTGTTAAGCATTAATGCACATGCTGTATGATTGTCTCTTCATTTTTGGCTTTGGCTGCTTTTCTCCCTGCCATGCCATACTCAGTCTCTTCTCTTTGCTATTCCTTCAGTGATGCACTTTCCCTAAGGAAAATACGTAATCTCCAAGTGAGATCACGTCTGTTGCTGTTCTAATTGCTGTGGTTGCAGGGGAGATACTGTATGCTGGACATGCAGAACAGAGAGCCCGAGGGCAGAATGATTGCCTTTTGTTTTCAGTATTCCTAACGTTTGGGTGGAGTTTTAGACACTTGCTAATAACTGAGTCCATATAAAAATGTTTAATAGAAAATCCAAAACCTTTATGAACAAAGAAATGGCTATTTCAGTCTGTGCTGAGGTAGTTATTTGAACCAAACCTTACTGGTCTTGACTTTATGCATGTAGAAATGGGGGGAGAGTGTTTAAAATCTTCATGCTGGCATGTCACGTGCCTGACGTCTGTCTTAGGTTCTTCAAATAGCATCAATTTTATAGGGAACTGTGTTAGAACAAGGTTTGACTATGCGCGAAAACAAAACAAAAATGAGGACAATTTCATTCACCAAGCAGCTTTCTCAAATCAGAAATTTAAAGCAACAATTGGTAATGGGATTAACGGAGACTTAGATTTCGTCAGAATGGGGTCTTCAGTGCAAAAATATCAAAACTTGACTGAACTGGAATATCTATATCAGATTATTCGTAGGTGTGTGTTTTAATGATACTGCTTACAATGTAAACATTTACACTCTTGAGTAAAATTTTAATTGTTTTGCATCAATGTTATTAAACTGAATTCAGTACCTCTGGTTTTGCAGTGCAGGAGACAGATTTAGTTTGTGTTCCTTAAATTTACCCATTTTAATAATGACCAGACTCTCAGAATAATAATATTTTGTTTCTTGTCCTTGTCAGATTATACAAACTGTGCCAGCCACCGCCACCTGTTGGAGAAGAATGAGGAGAGCTGCTCCAGAAAATAATCCAATAATGGCCTTCAGGATACTGGATCTATATGACAAAATCTAACTGCACTATAGCAGTGTGTGCCTGGGGCTTTGATAAATAAGAAACCTCTTTACTCAGGATAAAGAAATACCCTAAATATTCTATATTGGCATTAAAAAAAATGACTCCCAAAAAGCACTTCGGCCTTACTCGAGTAGAACAGAAATCTTCCTTGGGAATTTTACACTGGAATTGGATTCATTCGATCTGTCTTGTTCAGCTACACAATGGGTGTAGCCAGCAGGTTGAAAACAAATGTCTTGTTCAGAGAGAATGACTTCACTTGTACACTCTACAGAATGCATTCTTGTGGAAGGAATAACAGCCTAGATAACTAGGCTCGATAATAAACATGCACTTCATATTGGGCCTTTTGCACTGATAATACCTTTTCTCCTGTCGCCATCATAATTTCTCAGAATGACGATGTTACTGTTTCAAGGATAAAATGTAACTGAAGTTTAAAGATGGAAAACTCATCTCGAAATTGTGTTTAATGGCTGTAGGCAGACTGCTGCTATGAACTCAGCTATGTCTTAAGCAGTCCGTTGTCATACCCCTTTAGAAAGGGTATCTATACGGCATATAAGGTGAAGGTTTGCCCTTTTTCAGTCGCCATTATAATGAAGGAGAAGGGTCAGTCTGATCTTCATCCATAGTTACACTGAATTTCAGGCTGTCTAATGCACATTTTACATTACTGCACCTCTGCATTTCAGAGTTTTTCAGAGTTGTGTATTTTCTTGTATAGTACTATACTAGCAAATCTAGATAAAGTGACGACAAGGCAGTGTTATGCTTAACTGGAAATGTCTGGGGTTTAAGTTGAAGCATAGTTTGCTGTTTTATGCTACCGTTTCGCATGTTTTGTCAGAATTGTTTTGTATAGCATTTCATTTCTTTGGAGTGGTAATTGTTACAGATTTATATTGAAAATTGTTCTGAGTATTTGGAGGGCCCAGGGAAAATGTATCTGTGTTTGTCTGCTCTTTTGGCCAAAGTATTTTCAGAGAAAATGCCCACAAATGAGGTTTCATCTGCGAACATGTTAAAACAAAAACTATACAGTGAAATAGTTCTACTTGTAGCAGTAGCTATGTTTTATTAGAGCAGGACATAAACTGTCTGAATAGAATTTATTTTTTGTACAACAGTGGCCTACAGTTATGCTGTAGCCATCAAACCTCACAATGTAATATTTGCTTATTGTTTAATTATTTATGCAATCTTCAAAAATATATTAATCTACAATGAGATACATGACAAGTCAAAACAATGTGTACTTTTGTCCATTATGCAGGATATCTAGGGGACTTTTTACTTTTCTCCAAAGGAGGAATTAGGGCTCCTACCTTTTTCACTATTCTTAATGTTTTTACAGACTTTAACATTGCTAAGAAAATGAATATTTTGATATATCCACAGATATATGTCTGCACATATATGTGAGTTTTACTGCGTATATATTTACATAGTCATATCAGTTACTGGTCCAACCTTAAATATAGAATGTTTGCCTTAAACTGTGATGAAGACATGCAATAATGAACACTACAGTAACAATGTCTCCTTTGTGCTTTTAAGTTTACGCTCTTTCATAGTAACTGCAAGCTGTAGCACTATAATCTTTTTGATTCAAAAAGAAAGAAGAAAGAAAGACAAACCCATGAAGTCTTACTCTTCAGAAATTTACTCTTTGTGGAGGATGACCTAATGCTTGTCTCTCAGAATGAGGCACGATTTCTGTAGTTGCTATTCTAGTCATAATCTTGTATTTTTTTACATTGTGTTTTGTTCAGAGAGGCAGTGTTGGCTTTGGTAGTTCCTGCTGCACGCAAAAGCACCAAAAATGGTTCAGTTTCTGCTAGTTCAGACCTTAGGAATACAGAGGAGCCATAACCTCCTCACGTCGAGGATGGAGCTGGTGTCAGCCCTGGCTGTGAGCTCACATCTTTCTGGGAGATTTGCCTGTGCAAGGTTTGGTCTTTAGTTACTATGAGGCAAGTCAGCTGCCAGTTGCATGGATCTGCTAATCCTGCATAGGGTAACCTAACCTGAAGGACAACATCTTTTGCATGCACGCACTTGACTGTAACTATTCATCACTTTTTTTTATTGTATTGAAAATGGTAGGAGTGCAGCTATGCCAAAATAGTCTCCCTTCCTTCTGTATAATACAGTAATTGTCTAATTCATTTTGTTGTTGAAACCACGGGATAACAGACATTTGTAAACACTGAGGGACAAATATTACGAGCCAGTCAGTGGACCAAAATCTTTACCTATTGTTTCATGAGTGTGCATCAGAAATCTCGACCTCTTGGTTTTGTATCTAATTTTTAACTCTTTATCCGCCCCCCCACCCCCAAGGCAGTTTTCAAAAACTTGTTCAGTGCATTGGTGACCCACACTGCAAAATCCAGTATCTGCTTAGCCTGGTATCAAAGGGACTGAGAAACTTAAGCCTTGGTTTTCTGGGATAGCACATAGCAAGATAAGATGAGATTTCCAGAGGAAACTGAGCATAGATGTCCCACTGACTGTCTGCGGGAAGTGGGTGCCTTATTTCTCAATTTCCCTCAAAAGGCAGTGTTTGCTTGAAACATCGTGCGTTTTCTCAAGCTGCTTTACTTGTCCCTCTGTTTCCAGAGCACACTGCGCATTCTCACATGTCTGGCTTCTAATAACATTGGGTTTCTTCTCCATCTATTTTTAAATTATTAATTTACATATGTTCATTATTAAAACTATTTATCATGTTTGGTAAATATGTAGAGGGTGTGTTTGTTTCTTATGCAAGGTGAAAAAAAATCCATTCTCATCACAGTATGTTTATCCTCTCATAAATTTTTTAGAGTTACAGATGACGAGATGACCAAGAGTGATGATTTACAAGAATTGTAACACCCAGAGACTTTTGCAACAGATTATGCAACCTGTTTTTACAACAATGTGTTTTACTGGTTTAGGGAAAGCATTCTGTATTTAAGCTTTACTTTTTCATCCAAGACAAGTGTAATTCTTCTGGGAATAAATTCAAGGGTCTAGAGACAGACATTACCAAATATTGACTACCGTGGTTCACTGGTAGTCTATGAGATGTACAGGAGAGATTCAACAGCTGGGAAGGAAGGGTTAAGGGCCAAGCAACAGTTAAATTGCCATAGGGTTCACATGGTTTGATTTTGATTTTTAAAGTAGAGCTGATGAGACCTGGCCTTTTTTTGTAACCATCTTCTATGAATAGTAGGATTGTAAACTGTCTTTATGAAATGAGTATCAATTCAGTTTAAATCCCTAAATGAAGTATTTCATAATACTTATTTTCCTTTTCGGTTGTAAACGCAAATGAATACAAAAATGTATATATTACAGTTTCTCAATGTCAAATATTTTTGTGTTTAGGGCTCTATTTTAAAGTACATATTCCTGCTATCAGCTGAACCAACAAACCAATTTTATCTTCACTGAAAGATGCAGTCTCTACTGACTTTTTAGATAATTTTCATTGGGATTTAGCAAATGCATTAGATTTTGAGGTTGTTTCTTATTTGTTTGTGTAAATGCAGTCAGTAGTGAACTGTAGTCAGTAGCCAGAACTGCTCTTCTGTTGGTATAGAGCCAAAACAATTAAATTGAAGTTGATGAGAATTTATAGTAATCATACTTCATTTCATTTGTTAGAATCCCCTAATGGAAAAAAAATGAACCAGTTTTATTGATCTGTTTTTACCCAGCAAAGTTCAGAGCAAACAACAGTGATTTTTTTTATTAATTCATTGTCAGATGGAGTGTGTATATGTATATATTTAAGACAATTGCCTGAATGTCAGTATACACATCATGGTTAAGCATGATGCTCAGAAAAGTAAAGTATCTTTGATCTATTTTCATTTAAATTGTGAAATCAGTAACTGTAGTATATATACATATTGTTCCATATTCTTTACAGCTACTTCATGGATATGTCTGCCAGCATTTTACGCATATTTTGCACCATTTTGTTTAACATTATGAAAAGAGGAGAGTTCCTCAAGCTAATGCATTGTTGTGTATATTTTATCTCTGTACTTTTTGATAAATGCTTTTCTAATTGTACTCCAGCAGTACACACTGGCATTGGTAAATTAGATGCACAGTAAATACCTGTCTCAGGATACTTGGATTTTTCATAATTAGGTTTTGAAGTATAAAAAGATACTGAACTCATATTTTTCTATGCTGACAATTGTGTAGGGTTTTTTAATATACTGTATATAACAAACAAGTTTTCCTAAAGAAAATGTATTATTAGGACAGTTTCCCTTTTCCTGCTAGAAGATGTGGGTTTGTGTTGTCTTGTTATGTATGTATAAGTGAAAATACAGCATGCACAGTTACGCAGATGTTAACACCAGTGAGAAATTTCAGATTGTCCAGAGGCAAATCAAGTAGTTATTTCTTACATTCTTCTCCAGAAATAACATCTTCATGCTATAAATCCTGTGTGGCTAGAGTGGGACTAGTTTAGAAATAACTTCGGCTTCAGTTTGAAAGTCTGGTAGTGTTCAAAGTACCTAGGACATTCCTTCAAATACTTAAGCTTTTGACTTTAATGGGAATATCCACAACATTTTGTGTGTATGTCCATGTCCCATCTGTACAATGCACCAGATCTAAAAGACTTAAGCAGCCTTATTAACTTTTTAACATCCTGTATATAGTGTATGTATTTGATTATACTTGTGTTACACATTAAAAATGAACTTAATTTCTGCATTGAATATTGCACACGTTTTCCAAATGAAGAATTTATTGTTTGTAACGTCTCATTAAGCACAAGACAGCATTACTGCTTTGAAATAGTATGTATAAGTACAGCCATGCACAGAATTTCTCAGTGAGCTTTTGTTTGGAAACAGTCAAACTAGCAGGTCTGTGGGTAGTTGAGTTTGTTAGAAGTAACCTTTGGAATTTAGTGTTAAATATCCTTGAAACATGGATTTAAATGGCTTTTTCCTTTTTTTTGTAAAGTGCCTGTGTAGCATACTTTGAATCCTTTGCTATATTGATTATGGATTAAACTAATACTGTGTACTTTTAGATTTATGGTTTATTTTTTTAGTCTACATATTAAAGACTGGAATGGTAACAGCGTATCACAAAGTGTCAGACAGCAATAAAACCATTCATAATATGGCCACTGCAAATCTCGTTATTTGTAAGCAAGAAATAAGGGAGGTGGAGGGGGTGGTGTGCGTCTGTCTGTCTGTCTTTAACCGTTTTGGTGTGACTGCCCAAGGAGTTCTGCTGCAGGAGAACAGAAATTATAAACTTCTAGAAATAAATGCTTAGAGCAAGAAGCTCTACTGAGAACCCAGGCCCAGTCCAGGTTCATTGTGAACAATTAAAGTACATCTTTATAACCAGTGAAAAATGGAGCCTGCCTGAGCAGGTCCCTGTCTTTGGGCACTTTTATTTTATGAAGGCTGGAAGAGACACGGGCATGAAAATTCATTGCTGGCCCCATGGTGCCATTACTGCCCCACAAATGTCCAAAGCCTTTACCCTTTCTGGTATTCTCTTGTGTGAAGACTGAAGTGTGAAGCAGTCATCATTTGTCCATTGCTGTGCACAAGGATAATTGGATAAGCATAACATGGAGTGCAACACTCCCATGTGCTGAAAAACCACCTATAAATGACTGATCCTTTAGAGGACTGGGAACTAGCTCCTAGCTACTCTTGGGATGCCAGGGGTTTGAGGAGTTGCATTGAATGTTTCTTTCACGGGACTGAAAGCTGATGCAAAATTAGCTTCTATATGGAGGAATTTCTCATTTCTCCGTAGTGGCTGTGACCAAGAGTAACAGTGGAGGCAGGACCAAAAGCAGCTACAACAGCTTTATAAAATCCCTTTTGTTTTCCATATTCTGCTAGCCACGAGAAGGTTGAGGATGTAAGTATTTCTGGATAGTCAGATTTCAAAAGATAAATTACTTCTTTTTTTCTAAGTATTCCTCTCTCCATAATTTTGTGAAGGAAGGCAACATGAAATTTCAGAGAAGCGTTGAAAAGCAGAAGTAACCTGATGATGTTAAACATGGCCTGCTTTTCTACCATCACAAGTGAAGTTTCTTTTTTTCAGTGCTCCTTACTTGCTGCCATGAATACATCAGAAATAAAGTCCAAAGAATTTTCTTTATCAGTGTCCACAATGGAAATAAATAGCGCTTTGAAACAACTTCTGAGAAAGATACCAATTATACCACGGTAGCACTTGGGTGTCCATTAATTTCTCATCTTTCATGAGTAAGTATTGCTATTGTCATGATTTGACAGTCAAAATGTCTGCAAAGGGACCTGGTACACGTACATGTTAGAGGTTTTATGAGGCATAGCCTGAGTCCACGATTCAAAAAAGGTAATATATCCTTGTCTTACATCAAAGTATGTGTCAGCTAATCTTTGAAAGTTCAGATACTTCCTCTTAAAAGTTACTGATAACCTTGCTTTTACTATGTATCTGATTGCATTTTTTTACGGCTCACTATGTCATGCAGAAACAGGATAAATGATGCTTATACTTTGCTTATACTAGTGAAGTGGAATTGTTAACAATTACTTCATTCTAGCTTGTAGAAATCTTAGTTCTATGAAACTACTTTCCTGGATAGTACTTGATTATTTTTTTTCCTCACTCATTTCTGCATACGTTTTCCTCTATGGAGCTGCTAGGGTCCTGAGGGAAATAAAAGGACCTAATTTCCCCAACCAGCCTCACCCCTGCACCCCGTGGCCATGCATCTGGGGCAGGCTCAGGCCTGAGAAGGTCCCTTCTCCAGCCTTATCTCCTTGGTGGTCCTTGAAACCTGTGTTACGGGTAGCTTTGTCTCTAGTCCCGTCTTCTGTTTCAGAATGGACTTTTTGGATGGACCCTGCACACAATTCAATATTTTGGCTTGTCTTGCTCCATCAGCAGAGCCCATTCTTGTCCTGGTCCTGCTTGGGGGAGGGCTGTGTTCACCTGCAGATCCTGGCCTGTGCTCCTTCAAAGAGAGGACCTGCTCTCGCTGCTCTCTGCTCCAGTTCTTATACAGGCTCTGTCACACCTAACACATTGCTGGTTTGTGGTGCATCAAAGCATATTAGTGGGTTAATAGATTTCTTTATCGGGGTAGGAGGGATTTTAACATCTGGAATAAATAATTGCTGTCTTTGCCTGCGAAGCAAACAACCTCTGAAAGCAGGAGGAAATTGTACTGGATATATTCTGGGAGCATAATCAAGTAAAAGGAACACCAATAGGTTTTGATTCTGCTTTCATTTAAATGAATAACCAAATTTTCATCGACTACAGAGAATGAATTCATAATACTGGGACTGTCATGCCAGAACTGGACTGGCTTGAATGCTTGTCAATGCATTTAGTTCACCTAATGAATGAAACTATTTATGTCTCAAGACAACAAGCTTGACTGGAAACGAGAGGCAGACCACATGGAATCAATGGGGTTTTGTCATCAAGAAGCCATACAGCAGGTCTAATCAAACCAATACAGAACATGATTGCGAACATCTGTACTGCATTGGCTGAAGTCAGTGCCTCATCACAAAAGTTAGTGGCAACCTATCACCCAGATTAAGACAGAAATAACGTCTGATCACGATCGGTGCTACTTGCTTGTATTGTCATATATTTCAAAATATGTTGAGAGACAGTTAAATTCAAATTGAGACGAAGTGAAGCTTGATTGAATGTTTAGCAATACCCATTAGATGCTATTCCAAAATATGAAAATACATAAAGCTTTGACATATTAAGAAGGTGGGTAGGTGTTTGGAATTTTGACAGCACACCCTGGAAAACTGGTAGCTTGGGAAACATAGGGAAATAAGTACAATCATGTGCCAATTTTGAAGGACACTTATGGGCCTGATATAGACAGAACAGACAAGCTTTCAATTCTGGATTATTGCCAAGACTTTGAGAGAAAGCACTAACATTTGAAACTAATGTGGGACTAAATGACATTATCTGGATGCTTGTCACACCATAGTCACGAGGAGAAAGAGAAACTCTTTTAGTCCTAATCCTTATATTTAAAGAAATACAAATTCCCTACGTAATCATAACTCTTATTTTTATTTCTAATGTGAGAAATAATTGGTGTCTCTCTACTGTCCTCAGTAACAAAACAGTAAAAATGTTTAAATGAGATTTTAAGAATTCTCTGGTTTTTTTCTTTCATTTAATAAACTAATTTATTCATGCAAGGCAGCTGCCTTTCAGAGGAACAGTAAATGTTAAGATTCCAGTCACATTGATGTTATAGGCTTGTTGTTCCTTCCACGCCTCTGTGGAAGGTCGTGGTCTGTTTGGAGCTTCCTGCTGGAGCACTTGTCCTGGTGGTGAGCAGTCAGGCAAAGAGAGGACTCAGATGGAGGAGTGACCATAGTGCTTTCTGTTGAGATTGTGGTAAAAATACACCCTGTTTCCATTGGAGTTTAACTGTAATCTAAATAAGCTTATAACAAAACCAACCCAGTTCAGTATAGTGAAAGTAGAATATGAGCCTTACTGATGGGTCTTTCGTATATCTCATTGCTAGAAAAACAGGAAACAGATATTCTGCACCAGTTAGAATAAAATGGGACAACTGCTTATATCATGTCTTAGAATGGTAATAAAATTTGAATGAGAAGGGCAGAAAAAACAGTGGAAATCCTTACTTTGTCCCTAGGTATCCTTAATATTTAAATTTGCTGCAGGCTATATTAGATCAAAAGAATGAGGATTTATTCCTCATTATAATCATGATTTCAAGAGAATTCAAAGCAGTTCAAAATTTTTTTCTGAAATAGAAAATTCCACTCTCCAAGTCCTATTTCCCTGTTTCCAAACACCAGTGAACCTGTGAATCTTCTTTAGAGCAGAGTCAAAACAGGCCAAAGAGTAAACTGCCATGGAAAACGGACTCTGCTGGTGTTCAAAGGCAAGAAAATCACAGGTGCCGAAGGTTTTTCAAATGTGCTGAGCCATGACCATGTTCTGGGTTTTTTTTTCAGCATTGGTCAGATGGTTGTCACTGGGCAGGGCTGTTGTGGAAGTGCAGAAATACAAGTTCTGCCAGATTATTTCCAAGTTGTGATATGTGTAAGTAAGCCTGCTTTGAATAAGGTGGGGTGAAATGGAAGAAATGTGATTCCTCTTCTTGTGAAATTTGCTGTTTGGATCACATACAAGACTGTTCAAATATGCTGCTATGGGAAATAAGACTTTTTGTCAACTGGGATGTTAACAGTCTGCTGATGATCTGCTATGTGCGTCCTGAAGTTACAGTTGTGTAGTCTCTCAGCTACTGGATAACAGCATGAACATGTGAGAGGACAGACCAGAGACGATGTCGTGGTTCCTCTGGCTGGCACTCTTGTTAGTCCAGTGCATCTTGTGTAACTTTTGCAGGAGAGATAAAGAATTGTTCCTCTTCTAGAGCACAGCCAGGCTGCTGGTGTGCAGTCGCAGGATAAGCATGTTCATCTGTTTTCAGGAAGGGGAGTATGATGTTTAGCTTGACCTAGAAAACTTTTTTGATTGCCAGGCCAAAAACTCTGAGGATAAGGCCTGGTTTGTCTCTGAATCCTGGAAGGCCCTTAGATGAAAGTCAGGCTCCAACCCACTGACCTGTCAGCCCTAGGCGTACCCAGAGTAGAGCTACAGTCAGTCACTCAAGGGATTTTTTCTTCAGACAGGAGGGAAGCATCTGGAGAGTTTAGGCAGATTCACAAGCCATTTCGAGAAACATCTGTAGACTTAATGACTGACATCCTGGTACAGGTGCTGAAGCTGTAATTATTTAAAAGTAAAATCAGAAATTATGTCAGGTTTTTCAAAAGTGACTCAGGGCTCGGTTATGAGAATACATATTGATATATATTCAACTGGCACTAAGATATGGATCAAAGGAATTAATCTAGCTTTGGACTTGGATTCTGACGTGCAACCTGGCTTCTATTCATTTAGTCACTGGTGTCAACAAATGCTAAATGTCCAGTCTTATCAGTCATTTCTGAGAACAGAACTAATGCTCCTGTTCCATTAGCCAGCTCTGATAATTTCACAGTGAACACCTAAGTTCTTCTGACTTATGGCAAGAAAAGTCTTAAGTCCTTTCTATGAGACATTTGTATTTGGATACCTAACAATGAAGACAACTTAAGATTTCTAAAGCCTAGTCCAAATTATTCCCATGGCAGTTAGGCATCAAAATGCTTTGGAAAGCCGACCAGTATATCTACACCATTGGTAAAGAGGTAGCTTTGAGAGCCTCATCTAGATACATATAAAATGTAAGATGAAGGAGGTAATATTCATGGTGTCATAAGCTTCCTTCAGAACAGAAGTGAAATACCAGTTCTTATAAACAAGATTGATCTTTTGTTTATGATTTTTCAGTGATAAGAACAGTGCACATTTTTCTGTACTCACATGAAGTTGCAGGATTTAATATTGTCAAAGCAACAGCCTTTCACTTGTAGTTCAATTCTCTATGTATTTGTCTAATTTGGTGTGAGTCATTGCCTTAGAGACCTTTCCCTGTAACTGCCAGTCCCAGTGTATGGGAAGTTACATTTAAATTCTTACTGGCAAAATGATCAGTTATTCAGAGATTCTGGCTTATAGTTAGAGCTTCCTCTTCTCTAATTTCCTTTCCAAATGTCCTTGAATATATAAATGTCTCAGCTAAGCATCTAATGACAGGCTCTCTGGCTGGCTCCCACCCACTGTGAGCCTTATTATTCACATCGTAACCACCACAGTTTCCCAGGTATCTCACCTATCCAAAGATTTTTTGAAATCATGCACAACCTGGAAGATTGGAACTCAAGACAGTGCTTATTTTGAAACAGCAGGGATAGAACTAATACCCAACAAGTATTCCCTGAGAAGAATGAAAGTCACCATAATAACCCTTGAGGATTCTTATACAGTCATTGTATTCATGCTATTGTTCAGTGCTCTAGATACCACATCATTCTTAGATTCATGTGGAAATGTTACAGGCAGTCTCCCCGTCCTATTGAATGATTGTAACTAAGTTAGGAAAAGAGAGTTCATGCCCATGACAAGGACTTTTCCAATTACTAAAATGCACTTAGGAATTTACTTTAGGTAAAGGCTTAATGCATGGAATCTTTTCTGCTTCAGCATCTGTAAAATGTGAATAATAATTTTCCTTCAATCTTCAAGGTTTTTCTCTTTATTCTCTTTCTCCATATATAAAAGCATGCAAATGCTGCTTACAAGCTTCTGTATCAAAGGTTTTGATGCTCTTAATGCCAACCAACGTTTAAGGTCATGATATTTGCACCACTAAAATGCCATAGTCAACTGTCTGCCTGCCTGCCTGCTTTAGGGCATCCCCAATACTATCTTTATCTAGTAAATTATTTAATATTTTTGGAAATGCAAAGTAGATATTCTCTTGCATATTTTGTTAGCAGGAGTATCAGAGCTTACACACAACATTGAGAGGGATGTGGTATAGTTAGATAATCCTCAAGAACATAGAAGTACACCCGTGTTTATGGATTTTACTGGCAGGAATGCACTATATACCATTGCATGAAAGTGGGAGAGGAAGAGCCGTGTCCTTTGGAATTTCTGGAGAATTTGTAACTTTTCAGGGTGCCAACCAAGAGAGGAGATGCGCTGCTGAATCATTCAGTTCTTCTGGCAGAGGCTTCCAGGAACAGCTGAACCATAATTATTTCACCAGATAACTACAGATGATTCCTATAATAAGGGCTTACTTGGGCCAGACATGCCAAGTCAGGCCCTTGTCAATACTCTTCAGGCTAACAAGGATGGTATTTATTCTGAACCTATCAAAAGAGAAGCTATGCAATTTGCCGAGTCTATAATTCTGCTGCTGATAATTAGCTCTGCTTTGCCCTAAATGTTCTAACAAATGGGTCATTTGCAACAAAATATGTTCAGTGATATTTCTGTATTCTGTATACATAGTGAGCAAGACGAGTGAAGTTTTACATCAGTGTATTAATTATTTAGCATGTTCTCATTCTCTAAGCATATAGAAATTTTTTTTTTTGCAAATGCCTCTAAATTACCCAACTCGGTGAGGAAGAAGAGAGGAGCTGAGGAGGAGGAGGAGACAAGTAAGCTGGTAAGATGAGCAAGCTCTTCAGATAGAGGCTGCGCTCAAAACCCAGCAATATTAATGGCAAAATCTTTTTGGCCTCAGGTGGCTTTGAAGGAGCCTTCCTTTGAACATGAAGATGAGAGAAAGCTCTCTCACTGCAACAGATGGAACTAAAAGAATGATCAAAATGGCAGTATAAAACATTTCAAAGCTGACTTCTCACATTACACGAAGATTGGAAGCTGGGCCAGTGTATATTCAGGAAAAATACAGACTATAATTTATATTATGATGTATATTACTATTACATGAAGAAAAAACAACTACAGAAGAATTAGAGCAGCAGATTAATCTTTTATGTATCCATAGATTTGAATAGGTTTTGGATTGCATTCAGGGTAACTTTGTTTTTTCTTCATAAAATTTGCTCAGATAATGACATAACTTTGTAGTCTTAAGATTTGAGCTGAGTAAGCTGTATAAATTGTAGTTCTGTAATCCTGCAAAGAAGCATATGGAGGTTTTAGCTGTTGATATTGCGCAGAAGCTACATTAAACATACATAGCTGATTGCTGTAGTGTTGTTAATGCTGAAGGGGTTTCTGGGAGCAGGAATGCACCTACAGTCATAAAGGAAGAAAATGTGTTTCAGAATTTCTGCCCACTTTTTCTTGGTAGCAAGCATTTTGAAGGTCCCTGGAGGATGCTTAAAGTGCAGAAGCGTCTTCCGAGCTCGGGTGGCCAAATTGACAGTGGTTTAAATTTAGATTTGACTGACTCTTCAATTCAATGGTTGCTTTGATTTGTTTGGGAAAAGTCCCTAGGACATCTACCTGGAACAAAACATTTTCTCTACTTTTTATTTAGGGTTCTTTAGATGCACACACTGTGAGGGTCTATAAAAATTGTGAAACAGGAAAGAAACCCTTTCATATTGAATGCCAAAGAAACATTATTCAGGACAGGAATCAGTAAAAAGACTGTATTGCCAATATGTGTTTGCTTTTGTGTCACTGCAGAATACTTAATAGGAAAGTAATGCATTAATGCAGTAGTTACTTCTTATTTCTAGAATTAATTTAAAAAAAATCCTGAGGATTTCTTCAGACTGTTTACTTTCATTCTTTCTGGAATTTCCTTGACATATCTGTTTGGTATCCAAAGAAAGAGCAATTTGGCAATGGATTTCCAACAATTCTTCAGAACTTGCAATGAGAAAAGCGAGGTAGAGGGGCACATGCCTGAGGAAACAATACATGAACAAAACCACCCCAAGCCCTCCCCTCCAACACTTAGCCAGAAAATTCTGTATGATTGGATTACAGTAAGCAAATGCAAATGAAGAACCATAGAAATGTGAAGAACAGGGAGCTTCTGTGTGCTGAATGAAACTTAAATTCCAAGAAGATGGGGTGTCTGCTTTTTTTTTCCCCCCCCCTGGAATTTATGCAACACCAAAAAGCTTTATCTGCTGTGGAAAAAAAAACCAAAATAACTTTTTATTTTTCCCTGAGATAAAGAGGATGTTAAGAATCGCCTTAGTAGAGTAGGGCGATTGACTACTGAAAAAATTGAATTAGTAAGTACATGGGACTGAAATCACTAAAATTGTCTGTAGGACTTGTATTGATTATTTGGAGTGAGTACCTGTATTTTAAGTGAGCATTTAAAATATCAAGGGTCACTCCTTCTAGGAAAAAAATTAAAGATGCTTTTTCATTGTTGCACAGTATTTTCAAGATTCTCCGACATGTCTACTCCTATAGATTCTACTCCCTGGAGATGTTTCAGGGCTCAAACTTCAAACTTAAATTGAAACAAACACAGGGATAAAAATCTGCTTCTTGTCATTTTTCATTTCAGTGGTTACAAAAGAAATTCATTCCAATGGAAGCTGCTGAGCTGTCATGTCTCCTTATCCCTAGAGAATTTTGAAGGAAACCATGTTGAAGTGAGTGGCACTACCTTTCTTGCTACCTGTCTCAGAAACAGCTGAAGGCTGGCATTTTATAAGCTGTGAAATGGTTAAAAAGTCATTGTGACTTGTCAGTCAAGAAGCCCTGCTCAGCAGGTCTGCATCAATCATTCCAGTTTTTCAGACTCCATTTGGGACAGTCTTCTACAGCTGAACATTGGTTAATGAAGCTAGATCTTTGTTCTTTGCAGTAGAGACAGCTACTTGCCTCTGAATTAGATTGGTGGTATTGCCTTCAGAAAGGAAAAAAAAGAAAAGGGTGTATTTGGAACCTCAGTAGACTAGAAATTTCCTGGTCCAGTGGTTCCAGAGGTATAAACACCATCGTTGGATAGATCTGCCTCTCGTGCCGTTTGCAGTTGTGTTAGCATGGATATTTCTACTTGGCTATATTGAAACAGTGGAGAAAGGGATAGTTAGTTTAAGTCTAAGTGCATTAGGCTCTGACTGACTCAGAGATGTCTCAAGTAACTCCCATTTTCTTCCATCTTTTTAAAATACCAGTGACATTACTTATGCAGAATGTCAGGATGTTTCTTTCGGATGGAAGTTATGATACAGAACTGAATTTGGATTTCAGCATGGTCCTCCGCAGCTTCTTACTGGGTGCAGAAGTACCATGCATGGTTTTGCATGTATAAATCGAGCACTGGATCAAAAGCTACTTAAGCCTTATGTGAAGAACAATAAGATTTAGGCTCTTGAATGGTTAACTTAGTTTTGAAAGCAGGACATACCAGCTGAGTTGGTGAGTCTCTGCAGGGCTATGTTTCAAGGAGTCCAGAATATTTTCATAGAATCATAGAATTATCTGGGTTGGAAGAGACCTCCAAGATCATCAAGTCCAGCCCTTAATCCAACACTATCATGATTACTAGATCATGGCACTAAGTGCCACATACAGTCTTATTTTAAAAACCTCCAGGGATGGTGAATTCGCCACCTCTTTGGGCAGGCCATTCCAATGCCTGATTACTTGTTCTGTGAAGAGCTTTTTTCTGATATCCAGCCTAAACCTTCCCTGGCAGAGTCTAAGCTCGTGCCCTCTTGTTCTGTTGCTGGTTGCCTGGGAGAAGAGCCCGACCCCCACCTGTCTACAACCTCCTTTCAGATAGTTGTAGAGAGCGATGAGGTCGCCCCTGAGCCTCCTCTTCTCCAGGCTAAACAACTCCAGCTCCCTCAGCCTCTCTTCATAGGACTTGTGCTCAAGTCCTTTCACCAGTTTTGTTGCTCTTCTCTGGACCCGCTCCAGCACCTCAATATCTTTCTTGAACTGAGGGGCCCAGAACTGAACACAACACTCAAGGTGTGGCCTCACCAACGCCGAGTACAGGGGAAGGATCACTTCCCTCGTCCTGCTGGCCACACTATTTCTGATACAGGCCAGGATGCCATTGGCTTTCTTGGCCACCTGGGCACACTGCTGGCTCGTGTTTAGCCTCCTGTCAATCAGTACCCCCAGGTCCCTTTCCACCTGACTGCTCTCCAGCCACTCTGTCCCCAGCCTGTAGCGTTGCATGGGGTTGTTGTGGCCAAAGTGCAGGACCCGGCACTTGGCCTTGTTGAACTTCATCCCGTTGGACTCAGCCCATCTCTCCAGCCTATCAAGGTCCCTTTGCAGAGCCCTCCTGCTTTCCGGCAGGTTGCCACTTCCTCCCAACTTGGTGTCATCTGCAAATTTACTTATGATGGACTCAATCCCCTCATCTAAATCATCAATGAAGATGTTAAACAGAACCGGACCCAACACTGATCCCTGAGGGACACCACTGGTGACCGGCCGCCAGCTGGACGCAGCCCCGTTCACCAGCACTCTCTGGGCCCGGCCATCCAGCCAGTTCTTAACCCAGCAGAGAGTGCACCTGTCCAAGCCATGGGCTACCAGTTTATCCAGGAGTATGCCATGGGAGACAGTGTCAAAAGCTTTGCTCAAGTCCAGATAGACTACATTCACAGGCTTCCCTTCATCCACCAGTCGGGTTACCTGATCATAAAAGGAGATCAGGTTGGTCAGACAGGACCTGCCCCTCACAAAGCCGTGCTGGCTGGGTCGGATCCCACGTCCACCCTGAAGGTGCTGTGTGATTGCACTCAGGATGATCTGTTCCATAACTTTGCCAGGCACTGAGGTCAGGCTGACAGGCCTATAGTTTCCTGGGTCCTTCTTGCAGTCCTTTTTGTGGATTGGCATGACATTTGCCAACTTCCAATCATCTGGGACCTCCCCAGAGAGCCAGGACTGTTGGTAGATGATGGAGAGTGGCTCGGCAAGCTCTTCCGCCAACTCCCTCATCACCCTAGGATGGAATCCATCAGGTCCCACAGATTTGTGTGGATCCAGGTGGCTCAGTAATTCATAGACTATTTCCTCCTGGAACACAGGGGGTTCACTTGGTTTCCTGTCTCTATCTGTGAGCTCCGGAGGCCAGTTATCCTGAGGGGCACCTCTCCTACTGGTGAAGACTGAGGAAAAGTAGGTGTTGAGTACCTCAGCCTTCTCCTCATCCCTGGTAACTACGGCCCCCCCCCAGGTCCAACAAAGAACGGAGGTTTTCCTTGCCCTCTCCTTTTGTTATTAATGTATTTATAGAAGCGCTTTTTGGTATCCTTAACAGAAGTAGCCAAATTAATTTCAAATTGTGCTTTTTTACTATAAGCCTGCATGTTTAGGCCTGTAGCAGAAAACTTTCTCAGGAAAGGCTTTATGTAGCATGATGGGTAGGAATGTAAAACCAAACTACAACTATTTCTGCAAGATTTTTCTGGTAAAACGTGGCACTGTCAATATCGCATCTCACATCTGTGTTCCGTTGTGTTTAAGGTAAAACACCTTTTTAAGGCTCTATTTGCCAGACAGGAGGGACAATTTTCTTTGATACTCTAATATTTTGTTAGATCTGTGACACTGAGAAGACAGAGAAGATTTCTGTTTTGTACTTAAGCAAACGCACTGTCATTTGAAAGTTTCCTTTTCTACAAAATATACATAGTAGTAAAAAAAAAAATAATGCTTATGAGTTCCATTACGGCTGATACTCTTTTCTGGAGTAACTTCACAGACTGCAAAGGTCTCACCTAACAGCTGCACATGCTCACTCTGACCAGATTTTCAGCAGTACTAATTTCCACTGGTTTCAGCAAATTCTCCATGTGCTCACTGAAGTAGACAGTTCCATCATGGTAAAACACTGGACATGAAAAAAATAAGGTTTATGGGCTCATAGAGAGACTTCAAAATTCAATTGATACAGGAAGAAATTTTTTCAAGTAATGAAATTAAACTATTTAAAAAAAATAAAGACGTGCAATAGAAGAATAAATTCAAATAATGAAGCCTACTATCAAGCAACCACAGAAACTCATCCTCTTCTCCAAAATAAGATTATTCCAGAACAAACCTGAATCAGCTGTTATTGCAGTTATTTCAAGAAAGGTCAGCGCCATAGAAAACACTGTATCATGTAAAAAATCAGCCCTAACTTTTTTTTATATATTGCCAAACTTAGTTCCAAGCCTTCTACAAACCTTTCACGAAGCAAACAGCTGCCTTATATGTTTGAGGTCAAAAATGGGACAGAATCAGATTTAAGCTGGCTCTGTCAAACTTAAAAACAAGGAAAACACTTCTGTAAAATATTTTGCTTTGCTTTGGATTTTGTTTTTTTTTTTTGTTTTCAAACTTTGCCTGACTTCATATGATAAGTGATGGGAGTCTTCAGAGAAGGCTGTGAAAACCTGTACTTTACAGTATCACAGTATCACAGTATGACAAGGTTGGAAAGGACCTCTGAGATCATCAAGTCCAACCTATAACCCAACACTATCACCAACCATCATCTAAACCATGGCACTCAGTGCCACATCCAATCTCCCCTTAAACACCTCCAGGGTCGGCGACTCCACCACCTCCCTGGGCAACGCATTCCAATGGCCAATCACCCTTTCAGTAAAGAACTTCTTCCTCACATCAAGCCTAAACTTTCCCTGACGTAGCTTGAGTCCATGCCCTCTAGTTCTGTCACTGGTCACCTGAGAGAAGAGACCAACCCCTGACCGACTACAACCTCCTTTCAGGTAGCTGTAGAGAGCAATGAGGTCTCCCCTGAGCCTCCTCTTCTTTAGACTAAACAGCCCCAACTCCCTCAGTCGCTCCTCATAGGGCTTATGCTCCAGCCCCTTTACCATCTTCGTTGCCCTCCTCTGAACACATTCCAGTATCCTGACATCTTTCCCAAACTGGGGGGCCCAGAACTGTACACAGTATTCCAGATGAGGTCTGACTAGTGCCGAGTACAGGGGGACGATAACTTCTCTGGTTCTGCTCACCACACTATTCCTGATGCAGGCCAGAATGCCATTGGCCTTCTTGGCCACCTGGGCACACTGCTGGCTCATGTTGAGCTTCCTGTCAACCAGCACTCCCAGGTCCCTTTCTGCCTCACTACTCTCCAGCCACTCTGTCCCCAGTCTGTAGCTCTGCATGGGATTGTTGTGTCCAAAATGAAGTACCCGACATTTGGACTTATTAAACATCATCCCATTGGAATCGGCCCATCTCTCCAATCTGTCCAGGTCCCTCTGCAGGGCCATCCTACCCTCTAACAGATCAACCCTTCTTCCCAGTTTGGTATCATCAGCAAACTTGCTGATGATGGACTCAATCCCCTCATCCAGATCATCTATAAAGATATTAAACAGGACCGGACCTAACACCGATCCCTGGGGGACACCACTGGTGACCGGCCGCCAACTGGATGAGACACCGTTCACCACCACTCTCTGGGCTCGGCCATCCAGCCAATTCCTAACCCAGCACAGAGTGCTCTCATCTAAGCCACGGGCTGACAGCTTCCCTAGGAGTCTACTGTGGGGGACAGTGTCAAAGGCCTTGCTAAAGTCCAGGTATACCACATCCACAGCCTTCCTCTCATCCACCAGGCGAGTCACATGGTCATAAAAGGAGATCAGGTTGGTCAGGCAGGACCTGCCCCTCCTAAACCCATGCTGGCTGGGCCTGATCTCCTGACCGTTCTGCAGGTGCCTCATGATTTCACCCAGGATTATCTGCTCCATGATTTTACCTGGGACCGAGGTCAGGCTGACAGGTCTGTAATTACCTGGATCATCCTTACGGCCCTTCTTGTGGATGGGCGTCACATTGGCCAACTTCCAGTCTTCTGGGACCTCTCCAGTGAGCCAGGACTGCTGAAAGATGATGGAGAGCGGCTTAGCAAGCTCATCCGCCAGCTCTCTCAACACCCTAGGATGGATCCCATCCGGCCCCATAGACTTATGAGGGTCCAAGTGGCTCAGCAGGTCTCTAACTTCCTCCTCATGGATTGCAGGAGGGCCAACCCTGCCCCCATCAATCACTTCAGAGGGCCAACTGTCAAGCACGCTGACATCCTTGCTGTTGAAAACTGAGGCAAAGAAGGCATTAAGTACCTCGGCCTTCTCTGCATCAGTGGTTACTATATTTCCCTCCACATCCAACAAGGAGTGGAGGTCGCTGCTGCCCTTCTTTCTACCATTGATATATTTATAAAAACTCTTCTTATTATCCTTAACAGAAGTGGCCAATTTGAGCTCGAACTGGGCTTTTGCTTCCCTGATTTTCCTCCTACACGACTTAACAACATCTTTGAGCATGACGTGGCTTACGTTCCCTTCTTTCCAACGACGATACATCCTCTTTTTGTTACTTAGTTCCTTCAGAAGCTCCCTACTCATCCAGGCCGGCCGTCTGCCCCTACGACTCTTCTTACAACACATGGGGACAGCCCGCTCCTGCGCCTTCAAGATTTCATTCTTGAAGTGTATCCAGCCTTCCTGGACCCCCTTGCCACTAAGAACTATTTCCCAGGGAACTTTCCTGACCAATTCCTTAAATAATTCAAAATCTGCCCGCCGAAAGTCCAGCATCGATGTTCTGTTCCTGGCTTTTCTTTTTACATTGTTTAGAGAGAACCTGATTATCTCATGATCACTACATCCCAGACAGCCTCCGACACCAACATCACCCACCAGCCCTTCTTTGTTTGTAAACAGCAGGTCAAGAAGAGCCTCACCCCTGGTGGGCTCACTCACCAGCTGTGACAGAAAGCAATCCTCAATACACTCTAAGAACCTCCTGGACTGCCTCCTCTCGGCAGTGTTAAGTTCCCAGCAGATATCCGGGAGGTTAAAGTCACCTAAAAGAACAAGGGCAGCCGATCTAGAGGCAGCCTCCAGCTGCTTAAACAATAGAAGATCCACCTCCTCATCCTGGTCGGGCGGTCTGTAACATACTCCAATCAGGAGGTCAGACCTGACCGCCCCTCTGACCCTTACCCAGAGGCATTCAACCTGGTCATCACCGATCTCGACTTCGACAGCATCCAGGGTTTCCCTAGTGTAGAGGGCCACCCCTCCACCCCTCCTCTCACGCCTGTCTCTCCTGAAGAGCCTGTAGCCTTCCATGGCAGCACTCCAGTTATGAGAGTCATTCCACCACGTTTCCGTGATAGCAACTATGTCATAGCTCTCCCGCTGGACCAGGACTTCAAGCTCCTCCTGTTTGTTTCCCATACTGCGTGCGTTTGTGTACATGCACTTCAGTTGGGTTACTGACGACACCCTTTGAGATGGCTCATCCTCCACAGGAACATCTTTGGTGAGCCTAGTTACTCCCCCCTCCCCCCTCATGCCTAGTTTAAAGCCCTCTCAACAAGTCCTGCCAGCTCCTGAGCTAGGATCCTCCTACCCTTTGGAGTTAGACGAGACCCATCTGAGTCAAGCAGGCCAGGTGCCGTAAAGGTTTCCCCATGATCAAAGAACCCAAAGTTCCATATCTTAAGGTTTTGATGCAAGTTGTATTTTCTAAGGAAAGAGTTCTCCCCAGTCATGCTCATAACAGCTGCAAAACCAGAATACTGATTTCCTAAGCAGCTGGTACATGCAATAGTTTAGAATATTGTGCATTCCTAGAAATAAGAAAGAATGTGCATTCTTCAAATCTTTACTTTTCCAGGAACAAGTGGAGAAAAGGAGAAGACTTTAGCTCCAGACAGACCAATCATCAGGTCCAAGATTGTGAAATTCAGGTTGTCCAGGCAGTGAGTACTGGAGATCATCCTGGATCAAATTCACAGTCAGAAACACTGAAACTCTGGGCCTGCCATAGCACAGTGACTGGACACAGAGGCAGTGACTACCAGAGAAGCTCTGTGAGCAACATGAGGGCAAGAGGCGAGGGACTTTAGAACAAGCGTAAAAATGCTTCTCAGGGCTTAATAGGTTTAATCTCATACCTGAGCATTGTGTTACCACGGTGCCTTCCTTTTGGAGAAGCCATTGCCCTCACACCTCACCTTGTTTACTTAATGTTGAGACTGGGCTCAATGCTGACACATCCATCACTGGGCTGACCAATGGGATGCTGCGTACTTCACAGCACAGCTGTGGATGGCACCCAAAGGCGGGGAGCGGTAGATGCGCTGAAGGATGAGGTGCCATTGAGAGAGGCTTTGATGAGCTGGAGGAGTGGTCCCACAGTACCCTCAAAGAATTCAAGGGTGTCAAATGTGAAGTCCTTTATGCAGTCCAGGCTGGGGTAACTAATTGGCTGGATGACAGCTCTGGAGCCATGGGCTTGGGAACTACAGTGAAGAAGCTGGTCACAAGACAGCAATTACAATGAAAACTAACCAGATATTGTGCTCTCTTAATGCGTAAAGAGCAGATCAAGTGAGTATTCCCACTTACTTGGCACTCAGGAGGCCATAGCTGGAGTACTCTGTCCATTTTTGAATGCTCCCACTATCCCAGTACAAGACATGTCTAAAAATCGTAGAGTACAGGAGAGGGAAGACAGGACCGAAGCACATGGCACACAAGCTGAAGTTGAAGGATCTGAGCTTGCTCAGCCAGGAGAGAAGGAGGCTGCAGAAATAAAGTCAGATTTTTCCAAGAAATACAGAGCCAGAGCACAAGATGTGATGGTCACAATATAAAATACAGGAAATGCTCCCTAACCAGTGTTAAAGGAAAGAACATTTGTCACTGGCAAAGTTTGCCCCAGACAGGCTGTGAAATTATCTTCATCCTTTGAACACTTGGCTGGAAAACACCCTAAACAATCTGATCTATCTTTGAAGTTAACATGGCTTCACGTTCCCTCTGACCTAAATTACTGCGGTTGCTGAATCAATTGCCACTAGAAGAAGGCCTCATCCACCAGCATGTTTCTTCCAGACATGCTGACCCCAGACTGGCTCCCAGATGTTCAGTACTAGCTAATGCCTGTAGGTTCCAGAGGCTTCCTGAAAGTACTAGATGTGGTGAGCCACATTCTTAAATATGGCTGTCTCCTTCTGAAAATTCTGGACACCCTTCCTAGTCACACCAGGAATGTTGAACCATGTGTCTTCAACAAGTGGCATTGACCTCCTGGATTGAAACTTCCTCTGTGATGGGGAGCCTGGCTTGAATGGCGTTAAACAGTTCAGTTCCTTGAAACCTGTGCTGCTGATGGAAATGCCTCCTCTATGCACTGCCAGTTTTCAAATACCAGCTCTTTCAGACAGTTGACTATCTACACAGCAATAGGTCATGGAGAATGGGAGAGCCAGCCACACCTCAGATGGCACAGGCTGTTGAGCAGGAAGATCAAGAGGGACAACAGCAGGCAGCAGTTACTGTTGAACTGAGGCTGGCAACTGTGGATACCTTTGGCTGTGCCTACTGCATGATGGTTCACCAGGTGTCACACAAAGGGCTTCTGTGCATGTGTGAAGAGATGCAGGGTAAGTGCTGTGCCAAGCAGCACTGCAGCCACTTGGCAGCGTGGATAAAGTTGCTGTGCGCAAGAAAGCACTAGACTTGAACTCAACTTTACCATACGTAGTTGGCCTCTTCGTCCTTTATAGATCTCGGAGATAATGGAGACATATTTACAGTTCCTCACATGCTAAGAATGTGATTATATATCACTTACCCAATTATTACTATTGACTTCAAATACGTGGTGTATGTGTCAGCAATACCATTAGACTGTCAAATGAAAGGCAGAGAATGATAAAGATCGAACGCTGCATCGTGTCTGCACAAAACTATTTGATGAAAAAATACAGTAGAAAGATGAATGCAATTTTGAAACTAATAACACATTTTCAGTCCTTTTCAAATAGCCATGGACACATGCACGGGAGTTAAGAGTTTTCACTTTCTGTAATAAACAGACTTAGAAAAAGCATAACAAAGAGCAAAAGTAGGAGGAACAGGAACTCCCAGACTGCTGACTACAGTCAAGTGCCATCAAAGAGTCACCTACAGTAGTTACTTGAACCATGAATATAACATGACTTTTTGATTAATAAGTCAGAACTTCTTTACTATAATAAAAAGTTTTAATCCAGGAACATATCAAGAAAAGGGCTGTAACTCACCTCGTAATTTGTAGGGCCACCTGTGAGATGGACAGAGAATCCTAAGGTAGAGCTTTAAAAGAACATGTGGTACGCACATAAATATAAAAAGGAGAAATATACGAATATCTAGCTTTCTTTCCTGCCAATAAAAATAGTGAATAGGATTTCTTAGGGGAATGCAGAGATGGAAGTCCATCTAAAACATAGCCTCCCCATGAGGACTGAAAGTCTCTACTTCCTCCCTTTTTGGAATGGTCTGTGTTACCTATTGAAAAACTAATAACAGAGTATAGAGACAGTGTTGATAAAGAATAAACACTTCCATTCCTATAGTGTAGCAACTGGAGAAAGTACAATGATTCAATGAGATTTAGAGATCCAAGAATCATTACAAAAAAGCAAAGAATAAAAGTGCTTTCCTAAAACGAAACAGCATTGTTTTCTTAGCTGCCTGAATACTCTATAGACTGTACTTAAAAAAAAAATGTAGATTTACTCTAAGTACACCTATTCTGTTAAATAATTTTAACATCTTTTCTTTTTTATTGATGAAGACCCAAACTATTTCTGTTTGTTTTTTTGTTTTTTTTTTTAACTACAACTTAGTTTCCTGTATATTGAATACTGCTTCAAAGAGGATGGAAATTTTTTTCCGCTCTATGTCTCTGGGTGAAAGATCTCAAAAGAAACCAAGTGAAAATTAGAAATGCTTTCTCTCATGGTGTGGAGAGCTGGAAAAGGAAAGATGTGCAGTCTCTCACACTGCAGGTATTAAGGAATATATTTGATAAACATATGTCACAAGTGACATAGATGTAGCTGATTTTGTCTTTGGACCAAAGAATGGCATAAAGAACATTTCTAGTGCTAATTTTCAATATTTTACAGGGTCATAGTATGAACCTGAGCTTGCCCTGACCCACAGGCTGACAATGAAATATAATGTTCATTTTATATCATTTGTGGTTTTGCACATCTGCTGGCGTCAACAGAAAAAAAGCTCTTTGAATGTTCAAAGTCACATTTTTGAACTGATAGCATCTGGTCATTTAGAACAAACACAAAAGCACTTTAAAAGCAACCATTACCATAAAATTTCTATTTTAAACTTAAGCGAAGTTATTTTATTTTGTGTTAATATAAGTTATGCAAAATAGAAGTTAAGCATGAAGATACCCACTTTCAGCTGCTGTGAATAAAAATGGCTTTATAGAAATAAATGTAACAATTTCTGCCTGCTCCAAAATGTTATCTGATCATAAGTGTTTTTACTACATGACTCTGTGCCACAGCTTTTGGGAAGAATATTGCTATTTTACCTACCAGGATTTTGACTAAATTGAGTAGTATGTAAGTTCTAAATCCAGCAACATGTGAAACAGAACAAAAGTATGGGAACTCTACCTCTGCAAAAACTGGAATTGGGACCAAAAGGAACTGGAAAAGATCTTCTGCACTCCATAGCAAACAATATTAGTTGACCTAGAGACTTTTCAAATGAACTGTACTTTGGTGGTTTTTTTCAAGGCACTTAAAACCAAACATATAATCTTGTGCTTATTTCTACTTCATTCCTTGGGCGTTATATATACATGAATATATATACAAACATATAGACATATATACCCATATACGTATGTGTGGGTACATGCACACGTGTGTATGTATGCATGCACATATTTACATCTGTTCTGTTCTTTTTGCAATTACCCTGCATTTTTTTGTTTTCCATTTATCCTGTCTGCTTCTGTGGACTGGTCTCATGTTTCCTGAGACAGACCACTCAGCTCCTGTTGACTCTGTGCTCATGAAGCTATTAAGATCTGTAAAGTTAAGCATACGTACAAATACTTCCAGGAACAAGGCCTCAGCCATCTCTAGATGCCTATATTTAAACATCTGGATATTGTTTCTATTTGATCTCATAGTTTCTATGACTTCTATTAAAACAAGGCTGACCTAATTGTCTATGTGCTCCTACTGGCCCTGGCTCCTTTATTAGATATCGGGAATACTTACACAGTACATTTTCCAGTCAGTGAATTTTCACTGAGTTGTAAGAAATTTTTATCCATGTGTCTTACTGTTTTGACTTGCCCCTCTTTGTCCAGGAGTTTCTCACCATGCTGAATTCTGTATGAATCTTTTTCTAAGAAAATTTGTTTCATTAGTCATCATGAGTTTTAATTACTGAGTTTTACCTCTCATTTGCACACATGCTTAAGATTTTATCACGTCCTGTGATGTGGAATTTTTTTCTAAGTATCACTTGCTCTCAGGATGCAGGATTTGTTTGGCTTTGCTTTATAACAAGCTTACCAACCCAAAAATCTAACTGCCACTAAAAGAATTAGTTCTGTTGAAAGATGTCATACTCGTATACGTACATTTAGATTTCTTTTACTAATATGTTTTCCTTGTGCAGGGAGAAATTACCTCAAAAGATTTTCAATGATTTTAAATTAACCTATATACACATTAAAAGAAATGTGTAAATGCCCAATGAAGTTAAAGAATAGAAATAGTTAAGATCTTCTGGTCCATATTACCTGTTGAAACAATATCACAAATGAGACACTGAGACTATTCAGCACACATTGTGGTAGCAGTTTTGATCTCACTCCGTAGTATTCTTCTTTTTGTCTTACAATTCACTCTCCCAGTTCTGATAATTTATGAATCTTTCATCACATTTCATATACTCTTCTGCTCTGGAACAAATTCTGTTCCCCTTTTTCATCTCAGATAGCATCTTTGTCCACAAGTATTCTTGATATATATATATATATAGATAAGTGGAGAGTTTTATTATATATGTTAATTGTAATGATATTACTTGGATAAAACTGTTCTGAAGAAGAAAGCTGAATATAGGCAGGAGCACACAAATAGTTTCTGCAGCAATCCAGTGTCTTCAAGCTCATCTGGCATTAAATCACACCAGATTAACTGTCAAGTTGCAAATCACTAATTCAACCTTCTAAAGTCCCTTTATGTATTTTGGAAGAGCATCCAAACCTGATGCAGCCTGACCTAAATTGAGTGAGCTGAGGAGACTGCAGAACAATGAGAACTGCTGTTCATTTCGGCCATCACTTAAAAAAAAGAGTGAATACAATGACCATAATACACAAAGGACAGCCATAAGGATGTGCTAATTACATAAAACAAATATGAACATATGTAAAATAGCATCTAAATAGTTAAAGGGTGTAAAATAAAGCACTCCTTTGGAGTAGAAAACTATGACAAATTGTTGGTGCAGCTGTTTACTGTGGCATGGAAAGTTCATGCTGATTGCCAGCTGGAGGAGAGAGAAGAGGGAAAGGTAGAGCAGAGGGTATTTTTTATCCAGTGATAGCTATACCTGTGAAGGCCAGATGCTTTCCTACCTATGGGCTAGTATCTGCTGCAGTCTGTGAAATGAGCATGTAAGTGTCCTCATGCATAGACAAAAAGGGTTATTGTTAAAGGGATTCCCTGCAAACTCTTGGATTTTTAGTCTTTCTCTAATGGAAACTCGATAGGGTCTTTTGCATATTTCTATTGTAGGTGATAATGTACATCTCCATTGCAGAACTAGGTAAGACAAGGCCAATCCAAGCAAAGAGAACATCCGTATCTTTGCTAAGCGTACATAGATACAAATCCACGTTCATTCTAAATTAACTTAAAAGAAGAGCTAATATTTTGGGGTGTGCAAAAGGATCACAAACCTCTTTGTAATGTACTAAGATCCATCATTTCACATTTTTTGTACAAGGAGAATTGTGTACACCAGAGATCATCACTTCCGCCTTCCTCCCCCAGCGCATTATAGTTTACTGGGAGAGTTCTAATAAGCCCACTTGCTAGAAATTCTGAGATGGAAAATGGAACACGTTTTTCAGCTTTTGGTAGAAAGTAACATATTTATATGGAAAAGCTCCTCTTTCACCTGATAAAGACTTGATGCCTGGCAGTTTGTGGCCTAGTCTAATAAAGAACAGCAAAACTGTTCTTTCTAGCATCCTGGCCTAAGAAATCTGCAATTTCTTACAACTGAGAAGCTCCCCTATGTTATCCAGGAGAAAAATAAAGTTCAGGTAAACATAGGAAAATTACTGATAGAAAATACACTACCATAGAAATGACTTCGTAACAAGTAATTTTTTTTTTCACCTGGATTGCGCTTTTGAAAGGTTTTCCAAATGTTTTAATGTGATTCTGCTGTGGCTGTCACCTTGCCAAAGGGTTGGGTAGTGTTTTAAGAATCTTTTGGGTGGTATATTAATACCAGACTGCAAATTACAATAACAGCCCCGTTGCTTTGGGAAAACTCAATTGAACAGATTGAATATGAAACCTATTTGATTCCTAGTCTGCTACTATAGCATTTATATGTCATAATCTCTCATTCTTTTTTTATCCAGTGACATTACTTTTGCCGATAGGATAGATTCACATCTTCCCGAACCCCAGTTCTAGTCCACCTCTTAAAAATACACTACGTTGTCTTGCAGCATTCATTTTGCACACATCTTATATCTGATTTTACTGTAGTCACTAATTTCCTAATGTTCCTTCAGTTCATATCTTTTTTGTTCTGCTTGGCATGCTCCCTGGACTATAGCCAAAATGGTCTCTGATCTTATTGTGCAATAGTCCATATGAGCAAATGCATTTGATCTTATCCCACAGCTCATCAACACCATTGTGTTGCACATAAATTTTCTTAGTCGTGCTGGAATTTATACTTCACTTACACTACAAATCTAATGGTAGCTCTGTTGGAGTTAGGACCTAATCCTTTAACAGGTCAATTTAATGTCCGAGCAAATCTACACACATCACTTTTCTTCCTCTCAGGGATCAGTATTAGTTTTCTGCTAATACATGGTGGCAAATCTTGCTCTAGTTGAGCACTAACAGCCTTACTTTTGCATCTCCAAGCTTCAAATCAGCTGGGAGATAAGCATTTGCCCATTGGTAAATTAATCCTCCAGCCAGGCTGGACACTGAAGTCTACATGTGTCCTCATACTCTGTGGGTGCAGGAGTGGGCTGATCTGATGCCTGTAAAAAGAAAGGGCTCATTCTGTGGCCCGAGCATTTCCTTCACCCCCCTTCCTGTGTCATTTCATTTTGAAATGACACTCTGATTCTCTCCTTGCATCCCCTCTGAACTTTGCTGGCAGTACAGCTTTCTCTAGTGCTCTGTGGGGCTCCTAATTCTGTTACCGCACTCTCTGCCACTTTATCCTTTGCCTCAGAGTCTGAGGGTAGAATTTCATATAAAGAACATAATGTCTTCACCCAGTAATTGTGATGTATATAAGATTCTCTTTCAACAGCCTTGTAATTATATCATATTCTCATAAAATAAATGACAATTACAGTCAATTTCCTGATTTAGCTACTACCAAGACCAATTATATTATATTTGTCTTTAAACATACTGTATACATTTGTATTTCTGATATGTTGTTTTTCAAGCTTCTTGAATGTGGACTGAATTACACTCTTCCGTACTTGTAAGGAAAACATCTTCTTGTAGTACTTTCATTTCCTTTCTTTGTCCATGCTAAGCTTTCTGTGAAGATTTAAAACTACCTTTAAAACACTTTAAGATACCTTTACAATGTTTAAAAATTAATTCTCAGGCGGCAGCTTCTCTCCTGCTCTCGTTAGATAATATCCTCAAGGGATGCATGAGTGATTTAAACATCTTTCAGAAACCAGAACCAGATATTTTTTTAATATTATGTATTTTTTTTTATTTATTGAATGAAAATTTTAGAAGGATGCCCATATGCTATCCAGCTTCTGACTGGAATTTACTGGTTTATGGTGCTGGTTATAGTGGAATGGGAATTCATATTTGAAACATCATTTTATTCAGATAATGAGAAACAGTCAGACTTTAAACTAAGAAGGATATTTAATTTCCATGAGTTAATTCTGTTATGAAAAGACTTATAACTTGTTAACTCATACCAGTGTATATCCTACTTGAATTTCTGTTAAAATGCAATGCAGTAGAAAATAGCTCATCAATTTGGACCAGCTAGTTGTATCTCTATAAAGAAAATATATTTGTACATAGCTTCATTGCTGTCATACATAATGACTCAAATGGGTACAAAATTTTAAACTAAAAAGGAGAAAATACTTTGTTGTGATGCTAGTAAATAATTTGGAAAAATATTCTGAATTTTAATATTCCAATAAATGACCCAGAATGTAATTTTTCATCATTGCAGGCTATTGATCAGCTAAGAGAGGCCACCAACAGGTGCCTAAGAGCAGTGACTAAGACTGAATAATTCTCGTCAAGAAAGCTGGGTGGAAAGGGAATTGAAGAATTCTGAAAATCAGTGCAACTTCAATCTCAGTGCAGAGGTGCAGGTAACTTGATGATGGAGGAGATCATCTGCAATGAAATAATTCTTTCTATAGAGCTGGTGTTAGATAACTACAGTTATTTTTCTGTCCTAAGGACCTTAAGTAGAAGATTAAAAAGTTGATTTCTCGAAGCAAGGCTTTACTGTTGGTGGAGACAGAAGACTAAATCCTGAGGTACAATTTCTTAGTGTCATTGAAACAAAGCTCTGCTGAGGCTGGTTACTTTCTTTATAATTGAACTGAAACATCAGATTTGCAACCTTAAATAGAAGTAAAAACTACAAACATTTCAGCATAGGCAGGTGAGAAGGGCAAAACAAAGCCTGAAGTAACAAAACCAGATTCCCATCCTTGGAACCCACGTCACCGCCTGAGATGAGAGTAGTTAGCGTAGATCCTGGGATAAAGATTTTTTTCAATGGCAGGAATGCTTCATCTATGACAAAGAAAGGGGCAGAAGGGAAAGCGGGGTGTTTTAAGGGACCTTTACAGACTAGACAGAGAAAACACAGTGCAAAGCAGAAAAAGAGAAAAATACTCATTTAAGGTAGGAAAATGCATTGTCAATGAACATCTGTGTTGTTCTGTGGGATGTGCTTAGGTACTGGAGATCAAATCCCAGACATCTTTGCTTTTTTTTTTTTATTACTTCTCTACACTCAAATATGCAGAACATCCTTACTAACACTAAATAAAGAAGCAGATAATACGCTTTTCTACTTGTATATTCTCATCTGGTTTGAATACCTCTTCATAGTAATCATAACTGATAAATAGGAAGTGAACAGGGGGAGAAAGAAATGGAAAAAACATATGAGTAAGACGATACTGCATTCCTCTGAATGGGATTGTGGGTTAATGTTTTAGGAGAATGTTCACTACCAACTTAATCTCTGATAACTATCCACACTGATTTTCCAAAACTTTTGAAATGTTCCAAATACCAGAGTGCTTTATCTAAAGCTCAGTTAATAGCAACCTGTGTCCATGTTCACAATCTGTTGGCGATACCAACAATGCTGTTATCTTTCTTAGATTTTCTGTTTTGAACAGACTGTTCATTCATGCATTTTTTTTCTCAAGTGCAGCATGTTGCTACTTGAGAAAAAGGCTGCACCAACAAATCTGGCAGATCAATGTATTTCTGTTTTCTGAAATACAACATTTCAAAATTCCTTTCAAAGCTTCAGGCTTTGTGTTCTTTTTTTTTCACCCTGTATCCTTATGGTGGACCTGATACTGATCCTACTAAATATAGAGGCACAGGCTCCATCTTGCAGGTGTGATTCCAAACCTCTTGGAACTTTCTCCTCTCTTCTTAAGTACACAAATGTGTTGTTTACTTCATCATTTTGACAAAACTGCCAGCATAGCATAGCATAGTGAGCTTGATAGATACCATTTGCTAATGAGCCATCATACCTGGACTATGAGGCTTTCTGCATTCTCCAGAGAATTAAAGTTGTACACTGTTATGAATCTACTACTTTGCTCACTCCCATTATTTATGTTAGTTATTCAGATACTCACATGGTTTCCTCTCTTAATGATTTTCCAGTCACTTAGTCCCTGTGTTCCTCTCCATGCTTTTTCAGCTTCCATGCCATTGTTCAGACATCATCAAAAAATCCTTATGTAAATTCACAAGAATCCTCATTTCTTTTAAAAAATCCCTCCCCTACAGCATTTGCAAAAAAAAAAAAAGCCTTAATAGCCAGACAAATGTAAAAGAATTCTTATGCTTATCTTTGATAATGTACTGAAGTCCACAAATCAGTCCTTCAGGTAAAGTATTAATGCTTACCTAACAACTACTAAAGAGTCCTTGTTAATGAAAGCCACTATGCTTCAATGGCTATAGCATGTTATGAAAAACACAGCATACTTCTACATGGGTCAGTTGGCATGAATATTTCCCACAGAACAGAACATTCAAGACTCAGCCCACAAACCCAACTTGAACAGAACAACTGTAGTCCAACTTATGTAAACACAGTAGTAAGAAGATTTAAAGAAGATCAGCCAATGATTGCCAAACCATTAAAATCTTGACATGTAGAACACTTAAAACCACAATTAATAGTTAACTGCAGTGTTGTTTATAAACACTGAATTAGCATTGCTATACTATACCTATATTATACATGCCTATATTTGCATGCTTTGTTCTGTTGAAGGGAAGTTGGTATTAACCTGCATATTATTTTTCAGACGTAGAGTCTGGAGTTTAAATTTCCTGATAAGAACATGACTGAACCTAAAATATTTCTGTAACACAGACGATACATTCTGCAATCTGCACAAAAAAAGTTACCAGCAAAATAACTGTCCACAAATTTTCATAAAAATACTCAGGCACATAGGTAAACTAGTCTCCAAATGAGCCTTTCATCTTTGCTACAGAAGATAATCCTTTACTTCAAAATCGTTTAGGACAATGAGGCTTATGAAATGTAAATTGCTTTAGCAAGTGCTAGAAAATTAATCCTAGATTAAAAATACATTTTAAAATGTTATCAAGGATGTCATGTTACTAATAAGAAGCCAAGCCTTTCCCTCTGTTTTGGGACGGGAGACAAATTCAATTACCTTTTGCCAATTGTCTGATGTATGTTCTTATTGTAATGCATATTCTTTCAAATGTTTCAAGTTCATAATTGCTAGTGGGAACTGCTGTATGCTAAGATTTGGTGTATCAGGTGGAAAATACAACTCATTACCAAGGCAGCAGCCTATGAAGACCTGCAAGTATGCTGCTTTAGGAAAACCATTTAAAACTTTATAAAAACAGATAGATGCAAAAACATTAAACTCCAGTTACTTTCATAGCAGAAATACCAATCCCTCTTTCCAACTAAGCAAATCAGCCAAGATGAAGTAACCTTGTGCCCAGCATTTTCCATGAGAAACAAACCCAAAGGGACAGATCCCAAGCCAAGAATTTTTCCCCCGTAGAAAGAATCAGATGTGTGTGTGATGGTTGCAATGCTGCCAAGGGCAAGCATTCCATGGCACATTCAGTCCAAGGTCCTCGTCCTCCTCTTCAAGGACAGTAATGGGCATTGGCATTAATGTTTCAAGGACTTCCTCTAATTTCACATCCCTCCAAGTATACGCAGTAATCACCTAAGGAGATATTATTACTGAACAGTTGTTAAGCTTCCTGCTACAGGAAATTAAATGGGCTCATTGTTAGCCTCCCTCTCACTAAAGAGCAACACATACCTCCCTTCCTGGATTTTTGTGTGAAGATAGCAATCTTTACATCAGAAAATTTTCAATTTTTAAGCTCTTGTCCCTGGGTATTGTCTTCAAATCCAGCTCCATTAAGCCTGGAAAAGAAGATACAGCAACGTTGCCAGCTCATATATTTTTTACCATTACTCCTTTTATGGTTAGTGTTGTTTTTTTTCCCACCTCTAGATCCTGCAGTCAAACGGCTACAACAGCATCTTTGCTTTCCCTATAAAAAAAGAGTTACTAGAGATCACAATTTCGTGGCAGGGGAAAAGGGGTGCTCAGAGGCCTCGAAACTGTGAAATCTGAAGATTTATAATCTATTTTACGGTCCTTCTTGATGATTTTTGCTTAGACACATATTTATTTGTTTTTCCTTTTTTAAATGTTAGAAGTTGACATTACCAGTATGCTCATTGATCAAACTCCTGTTCATTCTTAGGTATGTTCTAGTAATAAAAAGCAACCTTGAGAACAGTCTCCATTTTGGGGGTTCCTGATGAATATGGAGAATCCTTGACTATTGTTAGCATGTCCTGTTAAGAGCAGAGGAGCCCAAGAGACAAGGTTTTTGCACAAAAGCTAACTCCAGCCTCTGAAAACCATTTGTCCTAAACTTCCTCTATCGTGATTGGCTTCAGTATTGATTCACTCTTTTTAGTAGCTTTTGTAACATTATCTGCTTTTAGTAGCTTCCCAGAGAAGTAGCTTATAGGCAGCTACGGCTTAGCAGCCCTTCTAGGCTGGAGTTACCTGAGACTGATCTTTTCTGCTGTCCCCATTGCGTCCCCCTTGAAATGGTCATCATCTGGGAATGCCTTTTAAATGTTTAAGTACCTGATAGCCTAATTTACATGTATGCTTTTAGTTAAAAACCATGCTGAAATGCTTGGTGGTTTCGAGCCTATGTGAGTTTACCACTGCAAGTAATTAGGACACAGCCAGCAGTACAAACATTTATAATAATTATGCAGTGAGTATACAAACATATTCTAGGTTTACAGACCCTTAAGAAAACCTTGTTGTCTGAATGCAATGTGCACGCACAAATGTAATCGGGCTATAGCATGAACTAGGGTTGCCAGCTGACTCAAGCAGAGCGTTTGTTCATGGCCACGTCTGCGATGCTCCTATAAAGCAGTTCATGATGCAGTAACCCGTGCTAGTCAAGTATGACTCTATTCCCCTCTAGTGGCTGGCCCGCACAATATTAGAGTTACCAGTCACGGGCTAGAAGAACTAGACCCGACTCTTGGGATGGCAATACATGCCCAAAGGTTCAGTCCCTGCTGCCATCCCAGCTAACAGAATACTAAGAGTGCAGACAAATGCTCCTGTGGTCTGGCAGTGCTACAGAGGGAGGGGAAAAGAATGGGTTTTGAAGGCTTGCATTTTTATGCTGTTAGCGACTATCAAATAACTAAACTAGGAAGGAACAAGAGTGTAACTGTCAGCTGGTGTGGTAAGTCTTTATTTAATTATTTGAGACCCTGGTTTTCAGTGAAGCTGAATAGGAATCTGACCTAACCGTGTCTGGGAGCGTACTGAGAGCTCTGCTTAGCAAGCTGCAGTCTAGTCTTAGCTGTTTTCCTAATAATGCCTACCTGTAGTCTTCTGTGCTACACTTAAATTGTGAAATCTCAGAGCAGATTTGTCCTTGAACTGCATTTAACATACGCAGGCAGGTCCTGCTCTATTTTCAGTGTGCTCGTAAGTACTGCTACTTTTCCTTCTACTAATAAGTTTACGTGTAGCCAAACAGAAAGAAAACAATTATGAAAGTGTTAAAAATGGACATAAGTAGCAATAAAGTCTTGAAAGAGTAGTAATTTCTATTAACGGCTAGATTTGTAATATGTTATTAACTAAATTTTTCAAGTTTAGATGGATTTTTCTCTGAGTAGTATGAGAGAAAAGCATTCCTGAACAAACTATTGGAAGCAGGAAAGTGAACATGATGAATGAAAACAAATTACACAATACATCTGAGAATAAGAAGAGTCAAAGAAGTAGTCACTCATGCTCCTTAAGCACAGTGTGGTTTATGAATCTTGGATTTTTCTAGTAATGTTTTCTTGTCCTTCTTGAAAGTCTGAGGATAAGGCAACATTTTAAGTTTCCAAAGGCTCCTACCCTATAGGGAACAGGAAATGTTCTACCACAGCAACTGAGTGTGGCCAAGACCATAATGCATAAATGACAAACTATTAAAATTTGAATTCTCTAGGAGAATGATGGTGCAAAGGAATTCTTGCTCTTTACAACAAGTCTCAGGCTAGCCCAGATTTTGAAGCTGTAAGGCCATTATCTTGGTGCGAATAGAAAACCATACAAAGGATATTCAATGTTGTCTAAACTCAAGATGATGCTTGTGGGGGATATTATCATTTACTGAGTAGGTTTAAAAAAACGCACCAAACAAAATTAAGCATACCAAATCATTAGCATGAGCCCTTCAGTGAAGCTGTTCTACATTCTGTCTGCTAACTTGATATGGTATAAAAGGTAAATTGGATATTTCAGGACAATGAACTGAGATGTTTCAATTTCTTTTGACAACATGCTATTTGAGCACATCCATTTTTAAGGGAATACTAAATAAAAAAGCTAGATGGCAGCTTTCTAGGTCAGAAGCTGCTAGACCTTCATTATTTTCAACAGCTTGAAGCACTGCAATATTCAGTCAGTTTGTATGAATGTGTTGCTGTTTTAGAAAATTTTAAAACAGGAGTTTCTAAAGTTCCAAGGCTGCATTTTAGCAATAAAAAATTGGGCTTCATGTACAAAGTGCAGGAACACAGAGTTCTTATTTTCCTGAGGGTAACTTCAGTTGCATTTTTTTAAAGTACAAGCATAGTATAAGAACTGCATTTAGTCAGCTGTTGACTAATGGCTCTCTTACATCTTCACAAAGTACATAATGACTTTGCATAGAATATCAAACTCAATAGAAAGAGACCACAGTAATGGAAGAAGAATTCTTTGTTTTAAAGTTATTACTTTAAAGGAAACATCGACAAAATTGAAAGCTTTATAAAGACAATATGGCCAAGTTTTGATGAATGCTACCTCTTTTAATGTGCCTGCTAGTTGTTCTTTCCCGCCCCCTAATCGTTTTTTAAAGGTTCATTAAGGAATTTGTGATGATTTTTGATAGCTGAAACATAAAGCACTTAATGGGAGCTAGAAAGCCATGTAAAGGTCTATAATAAATCCATATATTGCCAGTATAGCTTTTTCTTAGATCTCAGAGTTTCTTTTGCACTCCAGATGCCATCTCAAAAAATAAACTTCCTACAGAGCATATGGATCAAATTTTAGCCAGCAGGGAGAAAACTGTTGAATTGGCACCAGCTATTTGTGACCCACAGAGTACCTTTACAGCCAGCCAGCCAAGTCATCAGTACCCTTTTCTGCCAGGCAGTGGCAGCTCTAACTCCTGAAGAACACCTTCTTTGCGTGTAACGTCTGGGCATTTTAACTCCAGCAATGATGAACGGGCACTGCAACTGCCCATAACTTCGAAGATTCGGTGCTCAACATTGGAACAGAAGCAATCTTATTCCTGAAAAATGGATGACATGACTAAATTATGTACAATACTATGGAATTACTTAACAGGCCCCTACTCTAGTGAAGTCCTTGAATTAAATAAGTCAAAACAGAAACAACCTAATGAAACATGCACATTCTTCTTCTCTTGGTGATAAGAGTGAAGGACAAGAAAACCACCAACATATGATGGTAATAAGCATGGCACTCAAATATCACAGGTGTGGACACAGGATAAGCACTGAATAGAGCATGGTCAAAAGTATGTTAAAATTAGCTCTGTTCTTTTCTCCCTCTCCTTGTTGTTTTTCTTTTTGTGTGGTGCATATGAGGTTGAAATTAGGACACCATTCACTTTTTGATACCTGTGTTTGTAAATTCTTGCAGTCATTTCTCTTCTTGCAGTTCAGTTCTGAGTGTTAGTAGAGGTGCATGCTGTATACTGTAAAGAAAAATACCTACAAACGAAACGATCATAGCACAGCACAATACAGAGACTATATATTTGTATTATAAAGTAACAGTGTTCTGTTGCTTATACAAAGAATGCTGCAAGTAATATAAATTTATGCATGTCCCAAACAGTAATTTTAATCAAAAATATTTTTTAAAATCTGTGATCCTTCACTACTAAAATGAAAGTTCATTTAAAAAGACCTGCATTCATACAAACTTTAAAACATAATTTAAAATATCTTAATTAAAAAATATTTTTCCCTTAACAACTGAGAGGACAAAAGGCACACACCCAGCTCTCTGTGCTTACTTGCAAATCACAGGTATTTGTTTATAGCTATCTTAGTGTGGCTTATCTTAAATCCAGCAAAAGTTTTTGTGCTTTCTTGGAAAAAGAAAAACTGCCGACAGTGAAGTTTCTTTTCCTACTCTACCGGGCCACCAAATCTATGATTTATGTGGGAGACACCTGTACTCCTTTAGCACAGAACCCAGACAGCTTTCTGTCAGAGAGCTGCTGGAGACCTTCAGCTAGGGAACGGTAACAAGAAGCTCCTGGTAAGGAACTGTCTGTGTCCGTGTCTCCCTGAGGTGCCTAATCCATATCAAAGGATAATCTGTCAGTTAAGTGTTATGCGAGCTGTGGAATTACAAGGTTTGTCTGTTTAGCAAGCTAATTCTGCATTTGGCCTTGGAAGCTTTCCCAGTCACAGCAGGATTGCTAGTGTGTCTCTCAAATCAATTGGAAAGTCTATATTATATGTCTGGGTGAGAACTAAGAGAGGGAAAAGAAGGTCTAGGGCAATAGGAAACAAAAATGACAACAGATATCAGCAAGATCAAGTACCCTTGCAAATATTCAAAAGCCATCTCAAAATAGTCCTGGGCAACCAGCTCTAGGTAACCCTGCTGTAGCAGAGGGGTTGGATTGGTCCCTTCCAACCTCAGTCATTCTGTGATTCTATGGGCGAAAAAAACTCCACAACAAAACCCCAAATCTCCAAGATTTTAACAGTGAGATTTTAGGATCTAGCTAATTGCACAATGTGCAACCATAGACAGTTATGCTATCTTTAAAATCTCATTTAATAAGGTCTCTTTTTTTTTATTTGTCTTGCTGATAGTCTTGTTTATTTCCTTTTTTTCCACTCCTCTATTGGTGCTATACAGAACAGTGACAGTTTGCAGGTCCTGGTGTGGTCAGGTCCCAGCTGGCCTGGAAGTACTACTGTTTTAAAAAGTCAGGCTGTGTAGGGCTATGGAAACATACATTCTCATTTTTGGATCATGGGAGGGAAGCATCATTTTGCAAAGTAGGAGAATTTTATCTGTTGGAGCAGTATGGGTTCTAGTGAGATTTGCGAAATTACGAAGATCCTCCTCTGATGGGAATCATTAGAGCCACTATAGAGAACCAGCATCACTGGCAATTACCCTTATGATTGTATGATCCTCATTTGGCTGATTAAACTAGCTTAGCAACATATTATTTAAGTGGCACCAGGCAAAGCAGCTGTACTTTGCTGGAGAAGATACGCTAAAACTGAGTTGATACGAATTTTAGAAGACTACCAACACATTAAAAATCCAACTAATAAAAGCCATTTTTTAGTGGCTGCTATGGAAAATAAACACTGTGTCTCACTGAGATAAATAGTGAAACTGAGCGTGTCACAACAAATCCATTAAAGAGCTCTACAAGCTATTGCTTATGTTATGGATTGCTCTGCTAACTCTCTTTATAATACACTTACACCTGACCTCTTTGTAGGTAAACGCATGAGTTAAAACTAGTTTACGTCAGTAAAGAGGACTTTGAAGTCAAACAACAATCAATGGCCATGGAAGCAGAACTCACGATCTTTTGACTCCTAACAAATTCATCCTTTCCTTTAATGGTTTCTGAATGAGGAGAGGCTTGTACTCTTGCATTTGTCGAACACTGCTTGATTGGGAGCAGGCAGCCTGATTCAGCAGATGTGCTGAATGTTCTCAGTACCTGAGCATTCTTCAAAGCTGTCTTGTGCTTTAAAAAAAAACCTGTGAAAAAATAGGATGTCTTTTTTACTGTTTTGTGGCTTTTTTTTTTTTTTAACAGGGGAATGCTGGTACAGCAGAATCAGCTATTGCAGAAGAACAGAAGTGTCAAATCCTGAGAAGAACCTTTTTGTTTGTTCTTCTCTAAAGAGAGGCAGAAAAAGAAAAGCTGGTTATGACCCTGCTTCCAGAAAAAGTGGGGAGCTAATTACTTTAAGTGGAGGAGGAATAAATACCTCTTCTTTGATGTAGCCATTAACTCACCGCTCCCTGAAGCCAGCTGGGAATTTCGCATTTTGTCCACCGGATTTTGGATGAGAGCCCTTGGCTGTTGGAGGGAAGTCAGCCTGCAACTAGGGTGCACCTACACAGCTACTCAAATCATTGTACTGAGATGCTTGGTGCTGCTGATTGAAAATTTCACAGAATCCCTTGGTTGGAAAAGACCTTTGAGATGATCGAGTCCAAACGTACCTGTCCACTACTAAACCATATCCTTAAGCACTTCATCTACATGTCTTTTAAATATCTCCAGGAACAGGGGCTCAATCACCTCCGTGGGCAGCTGTTCCAGTGCCTGACAACACTTTTGCAGAAGAATCTTTTCCTAAAGTCTAATCTGAACCTCCTCTAATCTGAATTTGAGGCCATTACCTCTCGCCCTATCACCTGTCACTTGGGAGAACAGACCAACAGTATCATAAGAAAGGATTTTAAGATTCAACAATAATGTTCAAAAAAATTAAGGGGGAGCGCTGGCTGCAGCCCCAGCATCCCATTCTCTGCTCTCAGTCCCACTCCCCGCGACCCCCACCAGCTGAAGTTTCCCAGTCCCGCCCCAGGGGAGCGGAGCCGGGTAGGGTCAGTGCGCAGGAAAGAACGAAAACTCGCCTTTACAGGGAGACAAACCCCTTTCCCCAGAGGGCAGGGCAGCAAAGGGAAGGAGGCAGAGAAGCCCCCGCCTCCCGCTCGCTCTCCTCCCCCTTCCCTCGCTCCCGCCTTTCATGCGCCGGAGCCCGTGGCCATTGGCTTAGGGAGCGGGGCTGAGGCGAGGGCGGCAGCTCCAGCCGCGGCTGCTCCCGTAACCAAGGCGCTGCCAGGCACACGGGCACACACACACACACACACACACACACACATACGCACACGCACACACACAGAGCTTCGGGGGCCGCCTTTGCAGCTCCTCTCCTCCCTGCACCATGCTCCGCTCCCGGCAGCACCCGCCCGCTGCCTTGAGCAGCCTGGTCTAGCGGGAGCTGTCCCTGCCCGTGGCAGGGCTTTGGGACTGGGTGAGCTTTAAGATCCCTTCCAACCGAAACCATTCTGAGGGCAGGCAGCCTCGCTGCCCTCCGCGACCACTCCAGCGGGCGACTGGCACCCGACTCCCCCTTGTGCTCTCCCGGTTTGCTGAGTTGGCTCCGTCCCGGGCACCTGGGGCTCCGCAGCCGGAGGGACCGCGGCCGCCGCCAGGGGAGAAGAGCTCCAGCCGCCGCCTCCGAAGCTCTCCATGGCGTCTCATCAACAGACCAGGATCCAAGCTTACCTGGAGAAGAATAAGATCGGTCCCCTCTTCGAGGTAAGGTGCGCCCTCGGCCGGGCTCCTCCGCGGTCCTGGCGATGCCCCCGCGATGCTCCCCGCGCAGCGCAGGTGAGCGCAGGGGCGAGGACCGGGTTCGCTGCTTCGGTGCCTGCCCGGGCCGGGGAAGGCGGGGCAGAGCCGGCATCCCCTGCCCTGCCGCCCCGCACGGCACGTGCGCCCGCCTGTCCGCGCTCCGAGCTCCGCGCAGCGCTTCCCTGCCGGGACCCGACGGAATGGCAGGAAGATGTGCCAGGGATTGGATATTAGAAAAAGGTTCTTTTCTCAGAGGCTGGTGGAGCACTGCAACAGCTTCCCAGGAAAGTAGGGAATATTCTCCCCTGACAATACTCACGAAGCATTTGGACAATGCCCTCAGACACACGGTGTGAATATTGGGATTGTCTTATGCAGAGACAGAAGCTGGGCTCAATGATCCTCGTGGGTCCCTTCCTACTCAGGCCATTCTGTGATTCTACAAAACCAGCATACACTATATCCTGTGTCATTGCCGTAGTGGTTTGATTTCAGGAGGAAGAGTATTTGCAACCAGCTGTTTATCCTGTAAGGTACAGCAAGGGTTTGGTAAGCATAGCACATATCTCAGTCTAAACTATTGAAAGAATGACATCTCCTCCTTCCACCTTGCCCTGTTACCTTGTTCACACATCTATCCCAGACCTACCTGCAGTGAGAAAAATACACTTATGTTGCAGTCTTCCTATGCCCTGAGGAACTGGGACTGGCATTTATTAAATAGCAAAATTTCCAATTACTTCAATAAAGCCAGAACTTTTCTTATTGTAGTAGATCCTCAGTTGCACATAAGATTCAATTAACTTCAAGGGAGCAATTACACAAGCTGGGGATCTTTCTCTAACATGTCTTCCCAGCAAAAGAAAACTGTCACTGCCCCTTTTCATCTATGCCTGCTGACTCTTGGATTGGTCATTCTCTGATTCTGTGTGCCCCGCTGTTTCTCACTGCCTTCTCCTTCATACCCAGGCTGTGAAACAGGTGCTCCCGTTGCTCTCCCACCCGTGGCCCTGGTCCCTGGAGGTGCCCCTGCCACAGTGCCCACTATGCAGGCAAGTGCTCTCCCTCTGTCACCAGCTGGTGTGGAGAGAGAGAGAGGGGGATGCCTCCCCACCGTGAAACCTGTCCTCAGAACCAGGCACTTGGGATGAAATTTGTCCTGCAAAAGTCTGTATTGATGGTATTTTCTGAAATTGTTATCTGCAGTCATACACTTGGGAACTGTGTTTTTGCTGTAGGTTTTCCTTGGTTCTTGCAAGATGCACTTGCTTGGATTTGTAGATGCACAGATGTGCATATTTTACTATTTCTGGGCATAAGCTATGAATACTTAGAATTTAAAAGGGTACTAGAGCATTTGTGATGATTACCATATTATCATCCTGCTTCTCATACAGTTTTTACATCTAAATGCACATATATTAGACTCTGGCAGAATTATCCCAAGATACGAATCTCCCTTTTACAGTATTTAACTTGTTCTCAATCAATCTTACTATGTATGAAATCTCTTTTAATCTAGTGTGGAGGATGCTTTGTCTTCCGTGCATGTTTTGGGTAACATTTGCCAACTCATAAGAAAGACTTAAATTTTGTTAGAAAACTGTTCACTAAAGGTCAGTTTTTATATTTTGCTGAAGTGGTTGTAATAAATTTATGTTGGCTCAGTGTCAGAGGTGTTAGATATATTCATTCTGCAATAAATAAAACCTCATTTGATGGAACAGTAACTGGGTACTAGGGAACAGCAGGCGATTTTTCTAGTTCTGGGATTCATAGAGACTGAAACATTTGTGCGGTTCACTTTCTGAATAAAAGGCTATTTAATCAGTGCAATTGTTAGGGCTATAAAGTAACTGACTCCTGTATATTTCAATGGAAATTAAGTTCCTTGGGGCTGTGAGGAGTTAGGCCCTTGACAGCTGTCATTTTCTTCGAAGTTTTCTTAACCCATTGTTTTACACATTAAAATTCAAACTAACTGTTCTGAGTCACTAACCTAGATTCTCAGTAGTCTAAGATGCTCATCTCTGTTTCAATAGCAGGATGCTTTAGTTATCAGTAGTGGAGGAAAAATGAGGAGGTATTTGTTAGTGTGTTTCATATATCACTAAATATTTCACTAATTACTAGAATGTTGCTATTTCATCATAGTAGAGTCTATGGAAGACTCTTCACATAACCTTGCAGGCTGTCTACAGGTTGCTAGTGCACTCCTGTATACCAGGAAGGGATTTTTGTGTGAAAGCCACTTAAACCTGAATACTAAGGAGTGGATTTAAGATACGGGGATGTAGTATTCATGCAGCTGTTTAAAGTTATTTTAATCCATAACACTGGGAGCAAGGGGATTGTAATTCTTCTCTCCTCTACTTCCTTAAAGTCTACTTATATATTTCAGTTTGATGATGTATTTTTTGTTCTAAACAGTTTGTTGAAAATCTACAATGTATGCTCGATCTTTTAGTCCTTAGGAAGGGGAAGACATGTATTTGAAGTTGATGGGAATTGATCAAAGACTATACATACAGTGAAGCTTATGCTCTGTTCTAGCATTCCTATTAGGTATGCATTGTGGTAGATCAAGAATGCCACATGTTCACAGTCAGACATATTCACTAACGCATCAGTTTTTCATGTCTCTAAAAGTTCTGACACATTGAGAATAGAGACCTATGCTTCCTATTTCATTCAGGAACAGCTAGCATTTTCTTACACCACTTCTGTTTTTGATGCTAATTAATCATCTCTTGTCATGGATGACAGCCATCTTTTTGCAGTGAGTACTAATTTTCTAATACCAAGTCAGAACAGTGTAGACTTGGATTCAGTTTTCTTCAGTGTTACTTGCTGAGCAGGTTGTGACTGTAATTGCTCAATATATGCTTCAAGCCAGCATTTTAGGGAGTGCATAAAATAACGTTGGGTAATTGAAGGCAGTCACAGGAAAGAAGAAAGTGAAGACTGGACATGGAGGCTTTTTGAGATGAAGCTGCCAGGGATGGTAATGCATAAATATATTGTATTGCATCCTTTCATAGTGAATGATCAGAGATCAGGTGGACTTTGCACCATAAATCTTAGACAATTAGGCAGGCACAGTTAGCTGATGGCTGAAACAGTTGGTGGTTTCCTGATGATGAAGTATGATTCCCTTGCGTTACAGTCAAGAGCAGTCTATGCTATTAGTTGCTAGCTGGTCATTCTGTCCAAGTTGCTTGCAGTTAATCTGGTTGTTTCTCTTTTCTCCATTCTCTCCTGTATTTGTGGCCTTATGTTACTGTGGTTAGGGCTTCTTGTACTTCATTAGCCAGCAGTATCTACCTGAGAACACCTGTTCTTTCGGACTAATTTTTTTTTTTTTTTACCTCTGCACATGCTGCATAGGCAGATGGGTTCAGTTTTATTTCTTTGCTGAAGTTTTGCATGGTGTGACACTTGGTTATCTTTCTAATTTGTTTAAAAGAGAAGTGTTCAAGAGAAATGCTGATGTGTGAGATGCAGGAAGACTGCAGGCCCTCCCTTGCTTAAGAAGTTGTTTCCATATCTGTAAAGAAAGGTAGGAGTAATCTTCTGAAGGCAAAAAAACGAGCTTAGGGTGACTCAACAGGCATCAGTCTTTTACGGACTACCAGTACCTGGATAGTAGGAAGTCCTACCCCCTCAGCTATAAATAGTAACACAGAGATTCACTTGATTCCAAATGTTTTTATGAGTTAAATTCTTATTTATGGCTTAAAGGTGGGAAGGAGGGTGGGTGGGAATTAGTGTGTGCATCTGAGACTATGTCAATTTTGAGACCTAAGACAGAGTGTAAACCAACATTGATACTTCAGCCTCATTTCCCCTATTGAATGAAAGTCCTCAAGTCATGGCTTTTCAAAATTGTTACTTTTCTGCTGTTTCATCTTACAGTTGCCTAAGGTTTTTACAGGTAAATTCTTGTGAATCTATAGGTCAACTTCCAAATGCCATGCAGATGTTGTTAGTGCTGACAGTAAGGTCTTAAGTTAACCCCTTAAATTTTGTCAGCTTTCATCAGCTGGCTTATCCTGTTCTATGTTGGGTTTGTGTGTTGTGGTTTGGGGTTTTTTATTCTGTTTGCTTTTGAAAGCTTAGGCATCTTCCTGTAAGAGATTATTGGCATCTGAGCATACTGTGGTAAGACACCTAGTTTAGATTTGAGGAATGCCCTTTAGAAACGCCTCTCTTCTGGGCTTTTTGTGGTAACACGTAGCATAGCACTACCTGATTTTTTTTCTTTTTTACATTTAACTTGGAATGTAACATGAATTCTAAATATGAATTACTTCTGTGATGAAGCTTCACTGTTGTTTTTTTCCATCTTTCTAAAATGTGAACAGGAGGTGTACGCCTAAAATTGGCTGGGACAGAGTATTCAGAATGAGCACCCACTCATTTCTGTCTGAGTGAAGTATTGACCCACTTTGCATTTCGAGCATCCAATCCAACAAAATCTTTTGGTCTGCTAGTAATGTCAATGAGTAATCCTGATGCCTGTGAGATATCCATACCTCTAGACATCTGTAGGACTGTAGCTCTTCAGCATCCAGTTGTGTTCTCATTTGAGCAACCTGACAGTTAATTTCTGTGAATTTGAAAGTTGGATCAGCATTCTTAAGAACAGATTGTAATAAATCTTCAAGAGCTCTGAGATAAATTTAGTGTTTTGGAATTTTCTTATTTATAGACCTGCAGCTAAAAAGCATCCGGCAGGTATGTTGTTGTTATGCAAAACCAGAAGACTGTAATTTCTTTTAGTTCTAAAAAGACAAAATAACTCTTCTCAGAATAAGCATAGCAAAACCCTGGTTACCTGAGAATTTTCCATGTAGTAATGTGGGTTTATAACTGTAATTTTTATTTTGAACTGTAGAAAGACTGTGCTCGTATTATCACATTTACCTTGTTTTCTTTTAGCAGACAAAATTTCTGAAGCAAATATAATAGGAAACTAATTTTTTTAAATTTTTTTTTTTCTGAATGTAATGTCATTATTGGTGTGTATTATGCTTGCATTATTTAATTTAAATAAAACAACTGCGATTCTAACTTAAAACTTAACACATCCTAATGCACCTCTTTGGTGACTAACAGTATTTATAGTGCACCTTATAACTGAGTTAATCAAAATTCGGGAGTGAATTTTGGAGTTTGGACTGTCATCTGAAGTAACGTTTGCCCTCAGTTCTTAAATACACAAAAGTAGACACAGTCAACTTTAGAGTCTCATTTACCAGTTTAAGATTCCTTACAGTTTCAAATTATGTTTTAAGTTGCAGTATCTGCAAAGTGAATGATAGGGATGCTCTCAAAGTATTGTTGTCTTTTGAGCTTCCTCAAATAATCTTTTGTTTTGTTTTAGTATTATGGTCAGTTGGTTAGATTCTCTTGCTAGCACGGAAGTGTCTGTATTCTGGATGGTGTGAATTTATGTAGCAAAGCGTTTAATTTCAGGCAGCTAGATGGAGCATTTGAAAGACCAGTTTTTTCAGTACTTCGACATCATGAGCGCAATTTTAGATATTACTTTATTACCCAGTGATGTTTCAGCCTGGCAGTCCCTCTTACAGAGGATGCAACACAAGCTGTTTTTCAAAGGATGTGTGGAAACCAGCAGTGATCCAGTGTTACACAGTGTGGGGTTGGGAATCATATGTAAGTTCTATTTTTTTTTTTGTTACCCACTACAGTAGGACTTTTTGATAGCCTTGATGTGCCGTGGAATAAAAGATCTACTTAAGGGGAGTAAAAGTCAAATGGCAAAAAATGGTGCAGAGGCATGATTTGTTTTTTTGAGAATTCTCTGTGTGTTGTGATAGTTGCCTTGATAAAGTTGTCTTTAAGGGAAAAGAAGTAGAAAACTCTCATTAAAACTATAGACAGGACATGTAATTCCATGAGCTTGAAACTATGGGTTTATAATTTTTGCTTGGGTTTCGTGGTAACCAACAAGATGAAAAAGTTGTCAGAAGTTTCTCTTTAGATGAGGCATTCATAATTCTCTCCTGTGGAATCAGTGTTTAAGAGAAGAGGTTGTTCCTGAATGAGGAAAATAAAGTTTTTGTCTTGCTAACCTGACTAGTTAATCTTTCAATATTTGAAAGAAGTTGCATTTTTGTGATATCTGCTCCTCTGGGAATTTGTCTGAAATTAGTGGAAGCTTTAAAAAATATTGGAAAGAGACAACATAAGAGATCACAGATACAAGTATGCATTTGCATGGACACAAACATAGGCAATAATCAGAAAACCTTGTTTCCACAAACATTACTGAAAGGGAAATGTGGGCTTTCTTAATTGCCTTTTTTTTTAAAAAAAAGTCCTTCTGGGCACAAGACACAAAAAGAAATAAAAATCCAAGTTATATTCTTTGTTGAATAGTGATAATTAATTTGAAGAATTGTACCTAAAATATGGCATGATAAAATGAAGCTATCATAATAACTTCTTCTTGTTTCATTAACTTTAAATATTTTTAAATTCTCAAAACGACATTTACTTTGTTTCTGGAGAGGGAGAGCAGAAGACAGAAGTAGCTTGCCATAAAACATAGCTGGGAAAATGAGACGTAGCGCTCGGTTGAATTGCTCTCAGTGCCATGTGCCAGCAGAACCTGGCTGTTCGATGCTAAGGTCTAGAGCCAACAGATGTTCCTGTTTAAAATAAAACAAAGTAAAATGCCATGAGTCTAATACCTTTGCCCTAGGACATGCACTGGAACAATGATGATTTTGATTTTTTGCCTGGCAACTCCAGTAGTAATGAATCAGTCTGGATCAAAATCAGCCCATTACTACTGCCCTTTTTTCTTTGGGTTTTATCGCGTTATGAAGTCTCTTCCAAATTTTGGATGATATTTAATGCATGGTGTTAATTTAACTTGAAGTAAGCTTAAGCTCTTCATCTGTTTTGTTTCTTTTGATTAATCCAATCTTTTGTTACAAAGGACAAATGTAAATTTCAAATATTAAATAAAAATCTTTAATTGTTTTAACTCAGTCTTTAATTTTTTTTAATGTGTTCTTTGTTGTTACTGATTTATGTTTTTCCAGATAGGCCGGATGCTTTCCATACCTCAGAGTCAGAACAGTCTCAGCCTTCTGCTTGCTTTGGAGCTTCTGAGAGGGAAGGGGGCAGCTAGTACCTTAGGTGGCATTTCTGTTTTAGTCTTCTGGAGCAAGCTTAGTGTCTTCATCTTGGCATTAACTAAAAAGGCACACCTGGAAAGGCAGCTGCTTTTAGTGCTTGCTTCTTTTAAATTGTTACTTTGTAAACAGAAGCATTAAAAAATTGTATTAGAAACATAATATTTAAGAGCATTTTAATACTATGTTCTTCTGCAGTTTGCTTCTAATGCTTCTAATCTTTCCCTTGTTTTTTAGTGTCTTTTCTTCCCACTTGTTCGTTTCCATTTCTGTCTTGTTTAATTAACAGGTGGGGACTGATGATTTCTTATTTTAATTTGTCCTGTGATTTTTATTTTTCTTTGGTGTTTTTCTGGGGGCTTTTGTAATTGGTATATTTTGTTCCCTCTGGACTTGAGAGGTGGCTTCAGGCATTTTTATGTTCATCAGCTTTTAGAACAAAGACTGCTCAAACCCATTAATGTAATATCCAGATGAAAATTATATTAAAATGAGGTGTTATTGACTGGATATTGTGTTATCCACGTGGCACAGATACACACTTCCTTATTCCTCTAGCTGTGAAATATGAGAAGTATGAAAAAAGAATGTTTTCTATGTTATGAGAAGATGCTTCTCTGTCTGAAACTATCAGAAACAGTTAAATCCCAGCTGAAAGCAAAATTAATTTTCAAATAGAGTTGTTAGGAAACTGTTGGCCTTCTGACTACGGCAGTGTGCTGTTTCAGACATTACTGAAGGTGATGAAAGCAGCTTTCATTTGGTAGGAGAAACAAGAATTCGTGAGTTGAATTCTATTATGTAGGTAAAGAGCATGATCCCTTGAAATGCACACCTTTGCCTTTGCAAGACAACCCAACATTCATATCTGCTCTCGGTACAGAGGGTAATGTCCTTTTAAAAAGCCTGCAACACATATGTTTTTGAAGGCCTTAACTTTTATATCAGGTACCGTATGCCATGCTGTGTTAATTTCTCCTTTGGCTACTCAGTTTCACTGGATGCCTATTTTTAGTTCCATCCAAAAGTTTTCAGGCAGATTTGTCAGGCTGAAGTCATGATGCCCGTCTGGTTTTGCTCCTCTGTTGGTTTGGGCAATTTTCTTTCCCTATTCACAAAATTCAGGTATCATCTTCAAATTAAACACAGAGTTTCCAATGAAACACCACAGTTCTGAACATAACTTCATGTAGCACTGTGACTGTGTGACACACTACACCGTGTTACAGTTATGAGAAATGCCCTTACAAAATGAAGAATGCATATGAACTCACCCATTGTGGTGGGTTGACCCTGGCTGGATGCCAGGTGCTTGTCAGAGCCACTCTATCACTCACCTCCTCAGCTGGACAGGTGAGAGAAAATAGAACTAAAGGCTTGAGATAAGGACTGGGAGATCACTCACTAGTTACCATCACGGGCAAAACAGACTTGACTTGGGGAAAGTTAATTTAATTAATTACCAATCAAATCAGGGTAGGATAATGAGAATTAAAAATTAAATCTTAAAACACCTTCGCTTCACCCCTCCCTTCTTCCCAGGGTCAATTTTACTCCTGAGTTTTCTACCTCTTTCCACAAATTGGTGTGTGTGGGGGGGGAGGAATGTGGGTTGTGGTCAGTTCATCACATGTTGCCTGTGCTGCTCCTTCCTCGGGGGGAGGTCTCCTAACCCTTTTTTCCCTGCTCCAGTGTGAGATCTCCATGAACTGCTCCACCATGGTTCCTTTCCACAGAGTGCAGACCTTCAGGAAGAGACTGCTCCAGCATGGGTCCCCTGTGGGGTCACAAGTCCTGCCAGCGAACCTGCTCCAGCATGGGCTCCTCTCTCCACAGAGCCACAGACTCTGACAGGAAACTGCTCCAGCCCGGGGTCTTCATGGGGGGGGTCACACATCTATCTGCTTCAATGTGGGGTCATCCATGGGCTGCAGGTGGACATCTGCTGCACTGTTTACCTCCATGGGTTGTGAGGGACCTGTCGCACCATGGTCTTCACCATGGGCTGCAGAGGAATCTCTGCTCTGGTGCCTGGCCCATCTCCTTCTGCACTGACCTTGGTGTCTGTAGGGTTTTTCCTCACACATTTTCTCACTACTATCTCTGGCTGCAATTGCTGTTGTGAAGTTTTTTTCCCTCTTCTTAAATATGGTATCCCAGAGGCTCTACCACCATCACTGATTTGCTTGGCCTTGGCCAGCAGCGGGTCCGTCTTGGAGCTGACTGGCATTGGCTCTGCCAGAGGAAGCTTCTGGTAGCTTCTCACAAAAACCAACTCTGTAGCCCAAAACCTTGCCACGCAAACCCAATACACCAATGCATGATAAGTAGAAGGCTATTTTACATTAGACAGCTCCTCTAAAATTTCTGTCCATATGAAGAGTGGCAGTTGTTACCTTTTTGTGTATTTACAAGAAGCATTATTTCTCTCTTTTCATTTTGCCAGCTCCTTGCAATATTCAATGAGTGAAATCACTCTATTCACAAACCAGATTTCTCTATAGTAGCTGGAACAATATGTTTATCAAGCTCTTTTGTTTGATTCTAGAGGAGCTGTTTTCTGAGGCAGTAATCAGGAATCATGAATCATGAGAATTTTGTCTTTTGGCTGTGTTGGAACCCTTTTAATTGAATCATTTCCCCCCCCTCATAGTTTGTTTTATTCCAGACACTTTGGTGGTTTAGTACTCACAATTGCAGGATGTGAGGCTGATCCAATAGTCATTTACTGCAGGTCCTCTTCATCTTCATTGCTAGCTGCCCGTTCGTGCTGTCCTTGCACCAGAACTGACAGTTGTCTCATACTACGATTACACAGTTTGGGAAGATGAAATAGAAGAAAAGGAAGTCTGCAAGGAAGTGAACAGCTCGGTAGTCTGATGAGGAGCACGACGTTGACTCAAGAGGGAAAATGTAGGTGGCCAGAGGGTCAGGGGAAGGAGAGGAGCACAGCTGCCGCCTTCTCCAGTAGCAAGCTGCTTGAGGGGCATAAGTGATCTCCAAATCACTTCATGAATTCTAACTAACTGCTTAACCCTGCATAGGAGGAACTTGTGTGCTTAAGCTAGCTTCATATGTATCTTGCCTTTTGAACGTGCCATTCCCCATAGGTCAGGAGAATGTCATGGAACCCAGCCCAGTCCTTTTTGTGAAGAAGCGGAAGAGGGAATTGAATAATTTGGGAGAATGGCCTAATGAATTAGGAGGAAATGAACCATATGAATACACTGAGTGTGGAATTGAGAATGGATAGGAAATGGAAGGGGATGGGATGGCAAAGATTAATGCTACATTGCAAATACATTATTTTTCTTTTACATTTTTTTTCTTATAATCTCAGTTCCCACAGTCAAATGGTTACCTGGGATTTGTACTTTTTTTTTTTTAAAGAGAGATTCTAGTGCTTGTGGTTGCTGAGAGCATGACTAAAGGGTGAGAAACACGGGCAAATAAAAGAAAATATAACTTCTTATCATCTAAAGAAACATGCATATTTTTCAGTGTCTGACTCATACTTCTAGTACTTGATCTTGGCAATACTGCTTGGGTATAGATTTGCCAGAAGTTAAGGGTTTTCTTAGTGCTACTGTTAACTGGCTGCTCTGCCACACACACCTTCATCAAGGTTGTGTTCCACTTTGATAGGCATTGCATCTCTGCTGACATTTGTATGAGTGGAGACTGATGACTGTGAAGAATTCCTCTGGTCGTATATCTGTCTCAAAGAAATAATTTTTTATGGGGAAGATTCTGTGATAGCTTTGTAGAGATTTAATTGAGGGGCATGGGTATGAGCTAGGCTATAGTTTCTTTGAAGGAGGAGAAAAAAGAAAGGATAAGATCACTTAATTTCTGTGACTGTTTTTTTGGGGATTTCTCAGACTGAAATGTGTGTGTGCATGTGCACACATTATGCAATGCATATAGACCAGTGGTGTCAAACTCACAGCCCACAGGCCGAATCCAGCCCTCCACCTTGTTTTGTCCAGCCTGGCACCTTGTTTCTACCCAGCGGCAGTGCCGAGCTCCTTGCCCCTGTGCTCCTGCCAGCGCGCGAGTCTCGTGTGCAGTGTGTGTGACGCGCGTTACGCTGTAGGAGCAGGAGAACAGTGGAAGTCGTGAGTTTGATGCCCCTGATATAGACACTCTGAAACACTGAGACACATTTGAGATTCCTGTGTGCTCTGGACAGAGATCCTGCATAAATGCAGTAGGTGCTGTATATTCCCGTGCAGATACATTGTTATTAACTACACAGGTGGGCACGACTTGCTCATTACAGCCAATGTAACCAGAGTATTTATCTTCCTAAGCATTCTGAAGAATCTTGTTCTTCCTGCCTAATGAGGACTAAGCAGAGATGTTCAGGGAAGCACAAGCTGAAGACAAACCCAAGATTTGCAGATGCATAAATTCCTCTGAGTGTGCTGTCATGAAACACCACCCATAGTTGTGCTGAGGATGAACTGTGCACTGGACCAGCCTTGGAGAGAAGGCAGGCTGCAACTCACTTGCTGAGTATCCTTTTAAAACACATCTCTGCGTGATGCAGAGACCCTGGAAAGAAAAACGTGTTTCAGAGCTCCTCCTAAGAGTGCCCTAGTTCAGAATAATGTCAGCAGATAAAAATGCCTGTGATCTGATACAAAGTGTATGATAGTGAAGCTATTTGGAGACAAAGGCTGAATGAGACTTACCAATGTGGAGCAAAGAAGGGATACACAAAGAGAAGACTAAATTCTTGGAGCAACAGATTTAATCTAGAATTTTTTATCCTGTGAAGCATGAGTACCTGAAAGAAAAAGATAACAGTGGGGGAAAAAAGGAACAAAGATAAGTAAGAAACTCAAGAGGATTTATTTTATTCTGTGTTTTCCTATGATAATAGAATAAAGACCAGAAGAATGAAGTTGGCCAAAATGAAGATCCACTTAACATTTACTTAAGCACTTAAGAAAAACTTCAGAAAAGAAGTCAGGAGAGGAAATAAAACATACAGTAGCTAGGGTGTTGAAATGGTGACCAGTTATCTGGCTGCTGTTCCTGCTACTGCTGTCCTGATGCATTATCATGTATTATTCTGTGCTTGTCTTTCCCCTTCCTTTGTCTGTGTTGTTTGTTTGCACGGAGACTGCAAACCTCTCTGGTTCTCATGGTCTTCATGTGGTTTAGGAGTTTTCACAGCAAGGTCCTGAGTTCATTATGGTCCTTCTGCTTCTTCCTTTGTGCTGCCTCAGTGCCTGGTAGTGCTATTAATCCCATTAATTGGTGCCCCATATTAAAAAAATTTGATTTTTCCTCCCTTCTACCCTGCTTACTGTGGCTGACAAGTCTCAAGGCTGCAGTGCAGTCCATGTGAGCACTTTGTGTTCCCACAGGGAGCCCTGCTGCAGTTGGCATGGCCCTGATTTCCAAGAGGAAGATCTTCACTTGTAACCAGGTAGATTTAGTCTAGCATTAAATTAATAGCAATCAAATAATCAGGAAGCTTTAATTGGGCAATCACTGTCAGGGTTGCGAAGTTACTTTGCTGTGTCAGAAACAAACGAAAACAGGCATTGTTTTCTAAATAAAAAGCATTAGAAAACAAGATTAATAATGCTTTGGCTGTCATTAAAAATAGCTCTACAACCAAAAAAAACTGTCACATCTTCTAAAATTACCCATATCTCAGTTTCTAGAAATGAAGTGATTTTTAGTTGCCTAAACCATTGCAGTCTTCATGGTAGAAGTGGTTGATAAGAAACGATGGACCTAACTACAGTTCTAGGTACAATTCAATTATCTGTCCTTAAAAATCACCATTGCTGCCCATTTACAGCTTTCAGCTGTTAGTAGAGTAGTAGTTATTTAAATATCCACTTAAGGCTCTAGCTTTCTTGTAAAATATACTCCTTTAGTCCTTTGTTTGAAAACCTAAGCCAGAAGACAGCTTGTGCATATTTCAGATCATGTCCCATGTAGGTTAGCAAGGGCATGGTGACTAAATCCGTGGTGGCAGTTAACAAGGAGAAGACAGTGAAGTGCAAGTTACAGTTTTTAGAAATATACCAGTTTTGTGTATATGTTGAAGATGCCTTATTTGGGCTAGAATAGTGATTTTAATAAGTTGATCCATATGATGTAATTATTAGAACTCATGTTTTTTGATGACTTCTTTTAAATCCATTTCTCCTGTTACTTTATATCTTGGAAAAATTATTTATTCATTAGCTCATATTTTTGTTATACAGAAACCAATATTTTTTTCTTATTTCATACTTCTGCTTTGCATAATGTAAAAATAGCTTTAATATTGCAATCATATATGTAACTTAGCTGATCTATAACTTACACAGTGGAAAGTGTATCCTGCTTATGTAAGCTGATATTTATTTAGCTGTCCCCATTATCTCAGACCTACTTTATTTGTGGACATGATATGATGTCAGCCTTAAGCCTGTGCAGCCAAAGCACTTGTCCTCCCAGAGGCCAAACAGAAGTGTCCAACATCCTTTCATTTCAGAGACTTTTTTTCAGCTCAGTATTGACATAGTTCTTAGTTCTCAACTGCTCTTTAAAGTTAGTGTGAGGGAGGTTTTTCACATTACTTAGGTAAGGATTCTATAAGGACTTGGGGATGCAAGTAACTTCTTAATGGAACAAAGAATGATAATCAATGTAACAAATCATGAAGGTAAACTATATACAAGATTCAGCTTCTTTTCCAGTAGTATGACATATGAGTATGTATTTGAATGAAGCGTTTTCATCCATAGGTAGTGGTAGTATAAATTTCACATTTTCAGACCTACTCGCATCTGCTTATTAATGCGTCATTATGAAGAAATTTAAGGTAGCATACCATGCATCCTGAGGACAAACACAAATACGATATCTATGAAGACATAAACTAAAGTATAAGCGATCCAGCTGCTTTTAGTTATATTTGTGGATATCTTTTATTTGTACCTCTCAGTGTAATACCAGGAGATGATCAAAGGACTGGGAAGCCTTCCATGTGGGGAAAGTCTGAGAGAACTGAATTTGTTCAGCCTGGAAACAAGAAGGCTTAGGGGAGAGCTTATTACCAGGTTCTGGTATTTAAAAAATGGCTATGAAGAAGATGGAGACTCCCTTTTTACAAGGAGTCACATGGAAAAGATGAGGGGTCATGGGTACAAGTTAATCCTGGAAAGATTCCGACTGGACGCAAGAAGAAAATGTTTCACAACATGGGCAATCAGTCACTGATTATCTGTCACTGGAATAATCTCCCCAGGGAAGGTCTGGATTTCCCAACATTGGGCTTTTTAAATATGTGGCTGGACCAGGGTGCTGGGCCATCTTTTCCAGACCGTGCTTTGGCCGAGAAAGGTTGGACCAGGTGATCCTTGAGGTTTCTTCCAACCTGGTATTCTGTGATTCTATGAGTCTATATGATTCTACTGCAAAAGTGCTTGAATGTTTTTTTCCATGACTACTTTATACAGTGGTTTTGTCTAATATTTAAGCATATGAAAATTTACCCTAGTGTTACATAAAATAGGATCTTACCATTCTCCTAAATCCTTATAATAATATGTACCATGATAATAATCAAGAATCCTTTCTCATAGCACCTTTTTGCCCTACATTCAGTAGAACATTGAGTTTATTTCCTCTACTTTTCCATGATACCAAAAGATTTTGTAAACCTGATGTATACCAATAATATAATATATGTGTATGTATATTTGTAGGAAAAGGGAATGTTTCCTATGCCTCCCACCAGTTGGATGATTTTTGCATTTGATCCAGCACTTAAGCATTAATCTTGTATTTTATGCAAAAAATGTTCAAATAATGCAATAATGACATTCAAGTTGAAAGTCAAGCTGAATTATGGAATTTTTTTTTAAGGCCAGTGTGATTACTGTGGTGAACCACAGTAAGTCTGTATGAGCAATTGTAAACCTAACTTTCAAGAAGTGTTTGTGGTGGGTTTTTTTTCGCTTTGAAGCATACTTTTGTTTTAATATAGGAAATAAGATTTGAAAAACAAACATTAAATTTATCTGAATAAAAAATGAAGGGGACAAACCCATTTATCTGCTGTTATAGTCCAGCAACAGTTACAGCCCCAGCCTGATGCGGAGACTGCAGCATCCGTGCAGTGGTGTTGTGCAGAGTATTTAGCAACATGCATTTCGCGTTGTACCTGGTTGTAACCCATCATATCTAGTATCAGTTGTGTATTGTCAACAAAGTCTGATATTTTCCTTTGTAGTACACAATGAACAACACTTCATTCACTTCTGCTAATCAGTTTTGCTCAAGAATCATTTTTTGAGGCACCCTTTTCTGGGCATGATTGTAGGACATCCAGCCTCTGAGTAGGGTGTCTTGTCTAAGGCGAGTCTTCCAGTGACTCTTTCTTTACAGAAGTTTTATGGGGATCTGCTCTTCCTTACGCTGCTACAGAGGAAGGGACATGCTTAGCAATACATCAAGTCTGGAAGGCATGGGAGTAGGGTGAGAGGCTTATGTCTCCTCTGATGGAGATCAGGTCTCTCTCTGATTTGTAAGATCATCTGTGTAAAAGCAGTTTTGCTCTGGTTAAAGGTATTTTTTTTGTCTCTGTGATTCCAGTAGCAAAAAAGTCATTCAAGTTACAGTCCACACAAGATGTTGTAGTTGTGTTTCAGCATAGGGAGTCGATGTTTGGATGTGGAATAACTTGATTAATCCAAAACTGTCCTAATACAAGTGTTTAGATTCAATCTTTGACAATACATCCTCCAGGATTGAAATAAAACACAGTATTTCTTAAATGAACAAAAATAAATCTCCTTAGATATCAGTGCTGTTCTTAATATGACTAGTGAATATGCCTGCCATTTTCTATTTTTCGATGCCTTTTAAGGAATATGGTGGTGTTTTTTTTCTGGGTGTATTTGAAGATGTGCAAAAGCAATGTACTAGTTTATCCTCCCTATAAGTAGTTATATCAATTTTCTGCTGAAACACTCCATTATCTTTATGTTAGATTTTCATGTGCTGGCTGCACAAAGGAAAAGGTACCTTATTGTGCTAGGAATTGTCCAGATATATTGTAAATGAGAATGGGATAGTCATTCTCAGAAGTTTCTCTGCTTTGAGCAGCAGCAGTATTTATTTTGATTTGACTTGAAATAAGGAGATTATCCATGAAGGCAGAGCATGTTAGAAGTCTGTCAGAACTTTGAAAATAATATTAAGAAAAAAAAGATATCATGTTATTTGCTGATGGGGAAAATCATGCAAGTAATTTTGGCTTAGCCAATGGGTGATAAAAATGCATATGGAAGTAATCACAGGTGAATTTTAGTTCCAACTAAAGTGAACAAGGGTTCATAATAACCGTAGTTATTAATGTATCTTCAAAGTTGGGGCTGAAGATAAATTCAGGTATCCAACAGAAATACAATAGTTGCCAGTGTCTTGTGGAAGCATTTAATAGATGGTAGTACAGCAAAGACTGAAAGATCCACTAGAGGATAGAAAAAAATTGGTCAATGTTGTTTTTTATTAGTCAACATAGTTACTAAGCTATTACTTATAATATTATTCATGCAAATATTTATAATCAAATTTTATTATTGTATCCATGGGCTGTTGTCTTCTGCATGTTAAAAGATTCCTGTATTCTTGCATTTAAAGAGACCAATGCTTTTCATTCTGGTTTCATTGTGAGTTATGCTTCTTTTTTTTTAAAATGGCAAAGTTTAAATGTAGATATAATTAAGAAAAAACTTCATCTACCTCTAAATGAATACAGGTTAAAATAAGTGTTAATATAAAAGTGTTACTTGTAGTAGTAATCGAGGAGATCCTTATAATTTCCACTTGCAATTAGAAAAGTACCACCTGAGTATGAGCTGTGTTGAACTAAAGTGAACGTGACTGTGTGCTCTCAAACGCGTACCAGGTATCCGCTTACAGATAGTCTAGAGTGGCTTTGGCGATTATTCTGACAAGATACTGTGCATCTTGTGTTACTTGTAAAAGGCAAATCAGTGTGATCCTTGCTGTGGGGAGAAGAAAAGGATACAAGTAGCTTTAAGTCAATCAAGCAACTGCTTATATGTGAAATAACCTTTTGTCTTCTTAAAATGCTATATAAAAACTACTCGTTAGTCTTATTTAAGGAGTTCCGGCCACAATTTCTGCAGATATATATACCTATCTGCAGATATATAAATTCTGCAGATATAAAAGAACCCTTTGTGTTTTTATGTAGTGAAAATGAATTTCCAGCTTCTCTATGGCAACAAATTCTGACCTTTCCAATTCAGAAATCTCAGTTGTATTGGTGCATATTAAACATTTAGTTCTATTTGAAAGGCTGATTATAACATTGGTATGAAGTCTTATGAGACCAAGTCAAGCTCTCACAAGTAAATAAAAGGAAATTAAGATGCACGTCTGAATAGATATTCATCTATCCAAAATGTATGAATAAAACTTATAATTAGATTCAGTATTATCAACAATTGTTCAGCTGCCATACTAAAGGAACATCTCCAAGTGACCTGACTTAAGTAAATTTTAACAATTAGGCGAGCATCTGTTAACTTCATTGGAATTTGTTTAGTGAGCATTACTTTAGGCAATTTTAGGGTTAATTTATTTAGGCAGCTAAAGCCAGGATAATTAAATCTAAGGTAGAACTTCCCTTCCCTGGATTCTGGTGACTCACATTCTCCTTTTTGTGTCACCATATTTGCTGGTTATTATTTAGACTTCCATGTGAATTGTTTAAAAATTCTTAGTCAAGATTAAAAGATATGAAAGCATTTTTTATAATTATTTTAATGCATAGAACTTATATAGAGTATTTAACAAGTTAGGCTACATACACTGGGCAGCAGAACTTTTAAAAACATCATCTCACATTTATCTTTATATCTATCTTGATTAAATGTAATGTAGTAATGCAACGTTAGTTGTATCCTTTTTCCACAGAAGAATATTGATTTGCATTTTACAGATAATGCAAGAACTGCAGTGCCTTGATCCAAAAGCTGTCAGAGCAGAGTGCTTGCTAATGGGCAGCTCTGAGTTTTAATTTTTCTGCTGCCAGGGACCTCACTCTCTGCAGCTTCACTGTGTCTATTATGCTGTGGTTTGTATGTTACATGTTAGTTGCATTTGCTGGTGAAACCCCTGGAAGACATCTGTGGGGTGATTTCCAGAGGCAAACTTCAAATTGTGGAATGAGCATCAGGCCAAGGCTCTATTGAAAAGAAGGCTTTGATGCCTGAAGGGGATTTTGGTGTGTAAAAGTGATGCTGACTTAAAGAGGTTTGCTATCTTTCATATTTCTGTCATTGCAGTTATGGGATTTTTCTAGAACTGCTTTTTAAAAGGAGGCCAACAAAGCAAAAATCATTGAGGGTGTGATCCAAGGAGTGAGGTGCATCTAGTTACAAGCCAAACTGCTAGAATTTCATTGGAGTCGGGGATTTGTTAGTCACACTGTTAGGTACAAAAACTGCGTGGGTGTCACAAAATGGTGATCCAGAAACCCCACATACTAGGCAAGAGCTCACCCATAGCACTAAATGCCAATGCACAAAGCAAGGTCGGAAATATTAGCTACGTTTAGAACATCAGGCTGCAGTTTAGAGCAGGTGTTGCTATACAGTGTTTCAGAGGTAACAGTTCCCTCTTTTCTCCTCAAGTGTGGCTTCAAGTGAAGCAGCTCTCCGCAGTGTAAAAGGACTGTGTCTGCATTTTACCTGTTTGCTGTTTAATACTTGCCACTTTATTGTCAAATCGGGCTCCCTGTGAATTATCTGTCTGCCCGCCTCTCTGTCTATCTCTTACTTTGCAGTAGCACGGGTATAGCAGGCAGCTTACAAAGTTTCTTTCCCCTGATACAGCATAGCCTTGTGTTTAAGACAGTATTCTGTGTGGTGTGGGATGTGGGTTTAAATTCTCCTCAGGCTGGTGGTAGCCTTATATTGCATATAGGTTCCAGTGTCCAGAATTCAAGCACCAGAACTTGTATGCAGCTGGCAGATATTGGCTTTATTATATTTGTGAGGGGTATAGTATTGGTCACGAGTTAGGCATCATCAGAGAACAGGAATTCTGTCAGACATCTCAGGAATCGTAAGTGCCAGTCTCTTTAGTCTTCATCAGGTTTTGCAGGATCTGAGAGACTCATGGCTGAGAAATTTCTGTGATTTTCTTAGGAATCTCCTGTGGTCTTCTCTAGCACCTGAGTTACTGATCTCCACAACTGTTCACATCCAAAGACTATTACATATAGCTGATCCTATCGTAGCCTTATAAAACCAACATTCTAAATTCTTTTTTGTGTCATCTTTAACTTTAAATGTGAGATTTAAATGGTAGATGTGTTTTGTAAATCTTTACAAATTATAATCTTTTATGGCAAATAGATCTCTGACTAATCTATATGAATCCAATCCTATTCAGAAAACTGAAATCCAAATTTCATTATCACCTCTCTCTTCTTATAATTGGAACTGTTTGCCATAACTTTGTGTGCAACAGAGGTATGAACTTCGTTCATGTTAATCTAGTGTTCATAGGTAATTTCTACCTGCAGTCTCATACAGTCCAACATTACCTGTTGTCATGTGTTATTTTTATTATACTTCACAGCATTTTCCCCAGGTATCACATGATATTTGCATGTGAAAGCACCACCCAAAGCCTTAATTAAGAAGGCAAACCCCTGTTTAGTCAGATTGTTTTGTTTTTAGAGCACTCAGTACATTTTAAAAGATTGGAGTCTGCTGTCTTTCTAAAATATGCTGGTCAAGGTTTGCACCTTGAATTTGAAATATGTTCAGAAGAGACGATCACATAATCTCTCTTATATTCACTTGCTCAGGGACTGTGAGATCCTGTTTTCAATAATCTGTTCAGCCTGCAGGGATTAGGCTCACATCTCCTGCCTTGAGTGTCAGCAGGCTAGAGTATAGCTATTCAGGCAGCTACCTTGGAAAAGTAATCCAGGATTGTGGTCGCTTCTCCATGGCTGGCTTTGCTTCTTCCTGCAGTTTTTGTATAAAATAGGTTTGACCCTTAGGTACATCAGATCACAAAGACTGAGTCACTGTTTATGTATATCTGGTGTATTTTCTAGTCAAACTGATAGTATCAATACTACAGATATAGTCAAGATACAATTTTAGTTTGGGGTAACTTCTGTAACTCTCAGTTTAGATACTGAAATCTTTTACTGGGCTATAGTGCTCCTAGTACAGTCATGCATAACCCTACAGTCAGTGAAATTATTATTTGAACTCTGGTAATAAGAACTCAAAATTTAATTTTAAACAATTGAACTGAAAATTAAACAGATTTACTCACTCTCTTTTGTAATAAGCCATACTTTAAAAAAATACATTAGATTAAAAACATCCATTAGATTGTGCTCATACTTCAGAAGTGAATTTCTTATGAGGGACCTCATTGAAGAAAGTGGATATTTAAGTGAACAGAAACGTTATTTTTCACTCTAAATTTGTGTCCAGTGTATGATTCTAGTATTTTCATTCAATGGACTATTTCAAAACTGTTTGTATATTAAAGCCACTACCTAAGTAGCACTATGCAAGTGATTGCTTTTGAACTTCAGTCCAAGGTCTGAACTGAGTGACAGCTTCAAAATGGCCCAGAAGGTCTGACTTGGTATGCTGAAATCTGTGCTATGGACATTCCAATAAAACTAGACTTTCTAGACCAGCAAATTACTTAAATTGTGGAAATCTCTGCATGTATGTATATATAGACATACACCTGTGAGAGATTACTGGCCAGATCGACTGTTTTAAAGCGTTAGGTCTGTGGCCTCGGAGGTAATTTTTTTTTTTACTTACACTTCCAAATATTTATATTTATGGCAATATGCTTGTGTTAAATGCATTATTGCTGGTTTGGTTTTCTGTTGTACTGTTTTCTCCTTCATTCATGTGTGCAATCAGCCTCAGAAGGCTTCCTCATGCCTGCTGGTAAATTATCCTGAGAATAAATGAGCACATGCTGGCTGATCTCATACCTACTATGCTGAAAGCAATAAGCAGGAAAAACTGCATGACTGGCTTGAGTGAAGGATCTAGGATTTGGAAATTTGTGTTCACAGCTCACCCGAGAGTCCTGAGTATGTTTTTCTTTCCTTCTGTCCTGTGTGTGTGTGATTGCCAGGCAGTCCTGGGTGGGGATTTCTCTAGTGGTACATGCTATTAGATGACTTGTAGTGACTTCTTCTGGAAGTCATCATTTGGAAGAACCCCGTTCTTGCTGTTGTTCTGCTTCGGGTGCCATGGTTTTGCATACAGTTAGTAGCTTTTAAAATGGAAGTGTAAAAAAACAATCTTAGAAAAAATTATTTTAAACAAAATTTTTAACATTAACTGTTGACATGTAAATTGTGTGTCGTTATTTTTTCTTCACTTCAATAGTGCTATCCATAGGGGAAGTGTCTGAGTATAATATGAGGCCTTTTAATGTGACTGCCTGTAATCAGATTTATATTAAAATAATTTTACAGCAAATAAATGTCTTCTACAAACAGAAGGAATTAATGTTTTTATGTTATAGGTAGAGTTTGCATTCCATGTTATGAACACGTTAAGGAATATACAAAGTGCCATTTACCTCCGTTGTCCAGTCATTACAATTGCAATGAATGTATTCTCTTGAATATTTGCAAAACATTGGAAAAATCTTTTTCACTTTTTTGGCCTATGTAATAATAATAATAATAATAATAATAATAATACTACGTTGAATATATTCAGTATTTCCAGCTATGCAAGTTTAATCCCCATATGTATGTATATTTTCTGCACAAGACCAGAAATTCGATTCCTATAAAGAATTTCAGTTACTGTATTTAAACCCTGTTTTTACGTTATCTGTTTCAGATTGCTTTGAAATATTTCACTGACCATTTTCTGACTTAGCCTGATACTTTCAGAATTAGTAAAATTCAATACTGTGAAATCCAGTGGTGCTGAAACACCTGGTGTTAGAAAATAGTCTTTACTTACTGTATGAATTTATTTGGGATGTGGCTGAGCCCAAAGCTTTTTGAAAGCTGATCTTTTCTCTTGCAGTCACTCGTGCTCCTAGCAATGTTTTGTCAGCTGACCTGAACTAGAAGTTCATGGGAGCAGTAGAAGGCAGTGACTATTTGGCACAAGCATATTAGATTCATGCTGCCACTAGGTACTTGGTACTTATCTACAAAAAATGTAGTCTTACTATTCACTTAGGTATGCTCTATGTGTACCATAAACAGAAGAGTAGTAGCAAACCATGTGAAATGAGGGAGAGATGAGTAAAGCAAAGCACCAGGCTGTCAAGCTTGTGGCTCTGAAGGTTTGCTGTAAAAATGGATTTGACAGTGCATTCTTTGAGGCTGTGCCACTGAATTGAGCCCCAGCGCACACCTTGTAGCTACCTGTGCAGGAAAGCAAGCAGGGGCTTAGGGGTTGTTGCCTCTGCGCTACACTGAGGACTGTCCTTTGCTGGGTGTAGTGTGATATCAGGGAATGGGTGGGATGGGTTTGCACCTTGCTCATGAGCTTAGGTAGGACTAGGTCTTTCACCAGCTTTACACTAAATCATTACTTGTTGTCCAACTCCAGATTTAGGTCCTTCTGTCTTCCGCTGGAAAAATTACGTGTAACCGTCTTGAAATCTGGGATTTTAAGTAGTAAGAAATTGGGGCTTTTAGTTCCTAGACTGAATTTATCAAAAGCATGAGAACTGGTAGATGTGCGACATGTATTTATGATAAGTTTTTTCTTCTGGTGGTATATCAGTACTATATGTAATGTGTGATCTAATTTGGAAACATGCATTTACATTTTTAATGTTATTGGGATAAGTGATAGGGTTGGGGTGGGAGAAAGAAGAGCACCTGGCAGATGTGGTTGGTTACTGCACACATTTTGAAAATATGTATTGTCCAAGTTTTCTGTGGGATTGATTTCCATCAATCTTCAAAACATTTTTGTCATTAGATTCTAAAAAAGACCTAATGATTTTTTGGGTTCCTGGAAGGAAGGAAATGGTTGCAATTCTGCAGTCACAGAGCAGTGATCTAATTTATCAAGGCATTTTAAGCATGCACCTGCCTTTACAATTATTTACTTCTCATGCATAAAAAATACGTAAGCTTAAGTGCTTTGCTGAATCAATCCCTTAATACACCAATTGTTTTTTTCATGTACAGCCTTCTCCTTCAAATTGCTACTCATAAACCCTAAACCATTACTGTAGTGGTACGTTACTGGGTCTGGCTGTGATGGAGTTTGTTTTCTTCATAACCACCGATATGGTGCTTTGTTTCGGATTTGTGACTGGTGTTGATACATGAGTCTTTTAGCTATTGCTGAGAAGTGCTTGCACAGGGTCAAAGCCTTTGTTCCTCACTCCTCCCACCAGTAAGCTGGATGGGGGTGAGCAAGAAGCTGGGAGGGGACACAGCTGGGACAGCTGACCCAACCTGAGCAAAGAGATATTCCTTAGCGTATAATGTCATGCCCAGCAATAAAAGCTGAGGGGTAAATTTTCTGAAGCAGACGTTGCTTGGAGATCAACTGGGCAGTGGGAGATGGTGAGTAATTGCCTTTGCATCACTTCTTTGGAGTTTTTTTCCTCTTCTCTTTGGTTATTAAGCTGTCTTTATTTTTACCCATGGATTTTCATGGTTACGTTCTTCTCATTCTCTCCCCCACCCACTGAGAATGGGAGTGAGTGAGTGGCTGGTGGGTGCTTAGGTGCTGGCTGGAGTCAAGACACCAGAGGTAGGCACAAAATTACCTATTGCTTTAGTTCCTAGTATCATCCTTCCCCAGAAAAAAAATTTGTGCCAGGTAGGTAGAAGCTAAGTTAGTGAAGTTTAAACCGGAAATGTGATGCAATTTTTTTAACAGTTGCAGTAATGAATAGTTGAACACAGAGGAATAAGTGGCTTCACCTTAGACTTTGAAATCGGAATAAGATTATTTCAACTGATCAGAGAAAGATCAACTCTAGCCTGTTGATGAGTTACCTTTTAGGAAACCCAGTGATATGTAGTTAGTGTTGTTTTATAGCTGTAATTTCAGAAAATCAGTCTGGGTTGTAATAGTCTTTTCTGGTCTTTATCTATGAGTATTCCTTTAGATATAAATCCTATAGAACTTTAAGAAAAGTAGTAGTTTTCATTTTCTCGTGGCTGAACTGTGAAGTGCCTTACCTCCAGGGTAGAATTTCCATTGCTTGATAGAGTGGGTGGAAACTGAGGAAGATTTCTGATTTATGCTGTAGAGAAGCCTCAGAGTGTTTCTGCCATAACATGAACTACCCTCGTTTGATAAATCCTTACTGAGTTCAGATAATGATATGGTTGGCATAGTTCCACAAACATGAGATTGTTACACAGTGATACAGGAATACTGAAAGCAGTGTAAGCTATCGTAGAAAATCTTCATGATTTTAAAACCATGGGAGAAAACATGATGACTGTGGACATACTTGACATATCTGAGAGCATGTCTTTAACCTTTTGTTCTTTTACTGAGAAGTAGTTAATGTTTTGGAGTGGCCTAGTACCAGTGACCTCTGTTTTCACAATATTCTTGTCTGAAATAATTGAATGAGAGAAAGGAAATCTTTCAGTAATAAAGCCAAAGAGCAAAGCTGTTTGAAGCTGTTTTCTAGACTCAGAAGTGGTACAATACATTTGGAACAATGATATTTGAAATATCAAGAATAAGATAAGAGAAAGAAACACTCAAAGGATACGTAAATGAAAAAATACAGCATGAGGTTCAGGTAGATGTTGCATGTTATGAAGTTTTACTCAGTAGAACTTTGACATTGTCTATCAGATCTCATCTGTGCAAGAGGTTTTTGGGTTTGGATCACTAAGTAAGGTCAATGATGCGTATTTTATCAACTATTACACGAGTTGGATTCATATCAGTTAGGGCTAGTTCATCCCACTCAGGGAACTGATTATGTGATTTGCAAAGGTTTGTAGTGCAAAGACTATGTTGTTTCCATTCTGCTCTCCAGAGCCTCCCTAAACATCTTGTTGGTAACATAGTCCCCCCAAATTATTCTTGTTATTGAATTGGTACAGGTATTTAATAGATGAACATTTAAGGAGGACTGTTAATTAGTCAGTAATTGTTTTCAGACTCTGTCATCTTATTCTCATTGTACGAACCAAACGTTTACCACTTCCATATATCAGGGTTATCATACTGGTTTGAGATGTGAAAAAAGCAGTTTGAGACTTGTAATGGTAGTAGTCTGAATCTGAAAATGTTACCTACACCACTAGTCCCATATTGTAGATTTTCCTATGAGTGCCACCTTTCCAGTAATTCTGTTTGCATCATAATACCAGGGCCACCATATCTACTTTCTCTTTAGTTGTGTGTCCAAAGTAATTTCTTTGTGCGGTGTATTCCATGCTGGGTACTACAGTTTAGTGATATTAGATTGAGCTGCACAGCTGAAACGGTGGGAATGATTGCTGTTGAGTCTGTGAACAAAAGAAGAGTTTTGGAAAGATTTTTAGTCAATTTCAGGTAAAAGTCTAAATATTTTTACAAACAAGCTGAATAGGACTTCTAATCCTGTAGAAGTTTGCTCGCAACTGTTTTTCTACCTTAGTTAGTTTGAAACAACTGGTATGGTGAAGGCATGTGAATTACGTTTATGTGGAGATTTGCCTTGTGTTGAATAATTTATGTCATAGGAAGATGTGGTAATAATTTCATGAATACTTAAACTATGTTGAAGTCCATTTTGATTATAGTCTATAATATGATTTTCTTCTTTTAAATATGAATTACTCCAGAAGATTTAAAGTCTCTTATCCAAAAGAAGGTTGCTGGTATTTTTCCTTCATTTCCATAGAAAATAATCTTTTGTGGGAGAAGCAGTGATGTTAACCTTTCTGCTTTCATTAAGAATTCCAGACTTTTATTTAGCCAGTGAGAGTATTGTTGAAATATATATATTTTTTTTAATTTCCTTGCTTTCTTACTGCAGAAATTAGAAAGGAATTCTAAAGAAAATAAAGTGTCAATCACTAAAAAGTTTATTAAACTTACTTTCCTTCTGAATGTTTTCACTCAGTTTACATCTTTTTTGTTCATTACAGCCTGTAAGAAGTGATTAGCAAATTTAGATATCTGCCTGTCTTCCAAGTATCTGATCTCCATTGTAGTCAGTGTTTATATAGCCAATGCAGTCGATGGAATCTGGAGTGCAATTCTTCTCATCCTAAGTGGACATAGAGTAGCCAGTAAGCTGGGAGCTTTCTAGGCTTCCTTGGCTTCTTCATTGAAAAGGTGACCATTGACATCGATGTGAAGACTGCTGTAGTTACTTGTCTTAATTTGGAACCACATCCCATCAAAACCTTGTAGTTGGGCTAAGCCACTTAGCCTCTTTGGTCATGAGAGACACAGACATCTTTGGAAGGAAATTCTCTCTATCTGCTTTAAACATCTAATTAAAACCATGAAAAGAGAGCATAATAGAGCCAAAATCTGTACATGCTGTGCCATAGTCTGTAGAAGTCTATACAGTTAAAACCAAAACCTGTGATTATTGCGTAGTCTTGTGTTATCAATTACAGGGCAAGATAGAATGTCTCTTAATTAACTTAATAACCTGATAGGTAGGTTTAGACATAGCTAATTAAAGCTTTCTTGTAATTGGGCCTATGATTAATAGACTGTAAAGACTGTTTCATTTGTATTAAAATGCATGGACGGTCACAAGGAAATTAAAATTTGAGCTGCATTGAATAACTAATAAAGGACCTCAGGACAGTGGAATAATGGAAGATTATTCTCTTTATAAAGAATTAATATTAAGTTGCTAGCTTAGACCTGGTTTTTTCAAGATCTTTTGCAGCCTTTTCAATACGTTCATGAATCTTTGAAACATCTGCAGGTGAACTTTTGCAAGTTTCTCTTAAAACAGTCTATCATACATAGTTTAATAAAACTAGTGAATGTAAAAGCACATGAAGATACCATTGCAGAAGAGGGTAGAAATAATGGGTTTAATTTCTGATTTGTGCAAGGTAAAGTCCTTGGAGAAGTGAACTGCCATTTCTTTTCTGGAGCTTGTATCACCTTTCATTTTTGTTCTTGTCAGGACAGAACCTTATTTGGGGCAGTACAGTGAGTAAGCAGCAGAAACAAATGCATTCACTGTGGTGGTCTGGTTTGTAGTAAACTTAGAAGTTCCCTCTCACCCCTTTCCTGTGCTGCAGCGTCTCTTGTGGGTGCACTGGGAATTAAGAGCTACTGACAATTGAAGAGGCTTCTTCACTTGTTATACAGCTGAAAGGGAGAGACTGAGAGGAGTCCTACTCATAGTAAAATCAAAAGGACACAGAGTGAAAGGAAGACACAGTAGTGGAAAGAAGATAGGAGGAGAGAGACTATTGGTAGTGAACAATTCATCTGGCAGCATGGAGACCCAATCTACCGTGACATTTTGTGTTATAAGGCATACTGTGCATGGAATAACATGTTGCAAAGGTAGACAAGACTTTTTCTTTTTCTTATTTGAATTAAGTGAAATTGGGAGCAATTAGAAAACTTAGAAATTTGGGTTAGAAAGGCAAAAATTATAGTTAATGTTTTTAAGAGACGCGTCGTGCATTTCTGTTTTCATACCTAGCTGAAACTTATCTGTTGAATTTTTCATCAAGAAATGAATCTCAATTTCAATGTTCTTGTTCTATTTTTATTCTGCTTCTAATGCAGAGGCGGCTTCATTGAGACTAGTCGGTCTTTTTCCTTTTCTTTTTCTGGTGAAACCTTGCCTACTTAGCACATTGTGAGTCAGATGGGACTGCTGCTAACCAAAAAGGAATGTTATTTTTGTAACTTGTTGTACACTTCAGCTTTCCTTATTTAATACCTTCACTTTTGTCATCTTTTTTTGAAACATTTCAAACTTGCAAGAGTATATTTAGAGTACCATGTAGTATGTTATTCCTGCTGTCAAGATGTCATCTGAGCAACAGAGAGCATCAAAGAAACTTTGGATACTTTCATCAGGAGTTTAGGATAGTTTTACTAGGGAATGGTGCTAAAATGAGAATAACCCTAATAGGCATTCCTAATCTGTAATGTCTTTTCACCTTCAGTGAAGCATATGTTTTACTTAAAAATTGAGCTGAGTGCTCACTAAGTAGTTACTGCCTGTGTGAAGCTTTTTGCTTTTTTTTGTTGGGTGGTTGGTTTGTTTTTTTTTACTATTTCTGTTGCCACTTCCACCTCTCCACTCCATGGTGGAGCCAAGCAACTCAACACAGGCAAATAAAGTATTTCATTGTAATTGCCAGTTTGCTGGGATGACAAGAGCCTCAAAGGAAGCATGAGCCTTAAAAGCATGGGTTGGGGGCTGAGCGATGGAGCTAGGTCCCTTGGTGGACTTGGTGGCAGAATTTGGTAGAAAGGCAAAGGCACTGAGGATTATGAAGTTATGATCCTACTGCTGGGATCTCTGAAAGTGTTTGTGGCAGGAGGATATGGAAGGATATGCACACCTTGTGCATGTGAATGTGGATTTACACAGAGCATAACTCTGAAGCTATGACTGCTAATGTTATCACTGGTTGGGGCAGAGGTGTTCTTTGCAAATCCTGTGGAGTCAGGAACCCAGCTGTGTAAGTTGGAGACCATTATCACACCTCGCTTTGGAGCAGCTTGTGATGCAAATCTCTTAAGAGCTTCTTCGCTCCCCTTTTGCAACAGAATAGTCATAGTAAAGAGTTTTGTTTTTCTGAAAAAGCAGGCTTCACCATCTGAGTCAACGCCTTTGCGTTGATTTGAAGCTGTATTTAATTTTAGTGACATCTCTGAAAGTGCTTGAGGCATATCAGTTTGAGGCTTATTACATAAATAAGTAGTGTTTTTGGAACTGCATACTGGTTTTCAGTTTATGAGGAATCCAGCAGTATTATTTATTTGCTTTAGGTGTACAGGATTGGTTGAACTCACTTGTTACTCCAGATAGATAAAAGTAACCTATATCTCTAGTTCTTTTAACTTTTCTGATTGCTGCCTCAGAATAGAATGGATTATGCTCTGGGACAGCACAGATCTCTGTATCACTCAGACCTTATCATCCATATGTTAACAGTAGCTGAAGTGCTGGACCTTTTGAATAGCAGCTAATTCCACATCACCTTGGAATAGCACTTTTTTTTTTCACTTTTTGCAATTATGTTCTTTAGTTTTATTATTATGTCTCAGAATAAGGTAAAGAATACTATAATCAGTTTTATTTTATTACACCTGTTTCTATTAATTAAAGGCCATTTCTCTCTGTGACAAGCAAGTCAGTGATGGCAGCAATCAAGTAGCATTTTTCTTACATTAACACCTAGACATTCAAAATATTTAATATCTGTATTATCTTTTTTTAATTCTACAGTATTTTTAATGCATTATTAATAGATTGTAACCATACATGTCTTCAAAAAATTAATAGTATCAATGCACGTATCTCAGTACTCATCGTCTTGTTTTTATTAGTCTAAGACAGAAAAATATTTTTTAAACCACAATTCAGAAAAAATATTGAAATTACAAGTCAGCTATTACAGATAAACACTTTTCCTTTGGTAACAGAATTCTATGCAGTGGAAATTCTACAGCTGTTGCGATCCATAACAAGCATAAGATCACATCTTTTCACTTGTCACTAATTCTGCATTTGGAAAGGGAAAAAAAGAAAGATTTGCCGTTAGAGAGTTACCAAGCAACCAAAATCTGAATTACTCCAATTTCTGGATTTTTCTTGTGTGATTTATATCAGAGAGTTTCTCCAACCTTGGTGAGAGACAGACTAGTTGAAGTTATGCTCTATAGCTTTACCATTTCAAAGCTTAGTTAGTAGCTTAATTTCTCCCTGTGGAGTTACATTTTAAAACCAAAGACGCCTTTTCTTTTTTTTTTTTTGGTAACCTGTGGATAATTTTCATGTCACAGACAATCATGCCTTCACAAGATATGAGATTGGGCATGTTTTATCCTTTTTGTTTTCTGAAGAGAAATTTCTGTTTCTGAAATGGAAAAGTTGTTTCTGTCTCATTTGCACTTACACCTAATTGTTTATACCACTACTTGAATAAAAAGAATGGAAAGTCTAGAAGTGGAAAAAGATAACTTGTTGTGTCTTAATAATTCTGCATGCTGCTGCTCATGTTTACTGTTACTTGATACACTCCCTCTTCTTAAGTGTCTTTTTCCAGCACAATCAACTGATGATAATACCAAATAAGTGCTGGTATTTCAAAAATTATTTATTAAATGTAGATGTATAGAAAAGACGAAGCAGAGATAGACTCAAGTGTGTGGAAGTTACGGTAAGAGTTATGCTTGGGGGTAGATGAAGAGAGAATAAATGCTTTTAATAATTTAGCCAAGTTTTTTTTGACCTGGTTTTGTTGTGCAATGCTGTGATTTTTTACTTCCATGGAGCTTTTTTTGATTCACAGTGGCAGCCACAGATTTCCTGTGGAACTATGTGGATTTCAGGGTCACCTCCCATGTTAGTCATTCATTTCTTCTCAGGACACGTGCCCAGCACAGAGCCACAGCTTCTTTCTGAATTCCTAACCTGTGTTTTACATGTAAGGAGCCAGGAAGTACATCACAGCAATATGGAAAATTCTTCTCTTTTTGCAGCTGTGCAAGGCCAGGGTGTGTAACAGCAATTAGATAGTATCAGTGCTTGGCATAGGAAGTGGTTTCCTATTGGCGTTGGTTTTGAATCCAGGTCTGCAATATTTGCTATATTTTAAAATATTTGTCTATACAATAAGAAGGACTTACTTTAAAAAATGTCTGCCTGTTTGAGGACCATGGAGTTCCCAGATCTGAATGCATTTTCTAATCAGATCATTGCTCCATGTCTGGATGAGGTAAAAAATGCACCAACCTTCCTGATACACCGATTTGCAATGAGAAGAAACTTGAATGTATGGGTCCGAGAAGACCTACTTGCTGCTTTGAAAAGGTGCTTGTTCTGTATGGTTAAACGAACAGTAATTCAGATTGTTTTGGGTAAATTTGAGGAGGTAGCGGGGATTGGGTTGTTTAACATAAATGCCAGTAGATAAGTGACTGTATAGCATAAGAGCACTTCAGACGTGAACACTTAATAGGGCAAAGCCAGCAGTAGTTTGAGGAGATGAGTGTTTCCAGCTGTTTTCTTTGAAGTTGAAAACAGACTTTTCCTTTGTAAGTGCTCCTTTACTTTTGGTAAATACAAGATTAGTTTAGATGCAATATCCACTAATTTTTTGTTTTGTTTTGGTTTCCTAAAGGAGTTGATGACCAAGCTGATAACAGAGACACCTGACCAGCCAATCCCATTTCTAATTGATCATCTTCAGTCCAAACAGGGGAACCGTGGTCAGCTTCAGAGAACGTTGTCTGGTTCTGCTGCCCTTTGGGCAGAGAGTGAAACATCAGGTATGTTCTGTATGCTGGAAAGGGCTAGTGTCTAGTATAATCTTCCCACAGTTTTGTCCATGATTTCCTGGATGCACGTATACCTACTGAACAGATACTGCTTATGGTTTTGAGCATGCACGATATATCCTGCTTGAGCAGTAGATGCTGAATTTAATATATGTTTTTGACTATTGGTTCAGGTGGTGTACGTATCATGTGAGTATGGGACAGAGTTACAGCGTGGAAACAATCCCAGTCTCAATGAGAAAGAAGGTGCATATAAAGGTCCTTTGATTCTCCTCCTATCCTCTTTGCTTTTCTTTTCTCTTTGTTTTCATTTTCCCTCCTGTGGTGTATTTTTGCCTGAGAGTAGCCTCTGCTGAGGTATTTTCTTTAATAATAGACATTTTTAACAACCCATCAATACATAATGAGAAGATGCTATTACTACTTCAGTGTGAATAATTACTACTTCAGTGTGAATAATTTATGGTTGTAAATCTTCAGAAACATAAAAAAAATCTGAAATACTATCTACTTCGATTATAAAGTCAAAATTTTGGCTTTGATATTGTGGTACAAGCTGCTGTGGGAGTGTTGGCTTTGTATTTCAAAATTAACTGATGATCTGTTTCAGACTATAATGGGTCTCAAATAGTTGTTGATAGTGAAAATGTTAGTTGCCTGACAAATCAACTTTTTATTTATGACAAATGTAAAGTTTTAAGCATAGGCGGTCAAACATGTAAGAGAATAAATGGAGGTTAAGGACTTTCGTAACAAAAAATAAGACATGTTTTTAATGAAAAACATATTAATGAATTTCTAAATGTTGATGTTTAGTAAATTTAAGGAATGTGAAATTTAGCATAAATTGGAAATAGGAGAGAAAAAGCTGATTTTGGTTTGAATTGATAGGTTTTGGGGTTTTTTGGATTAATTCTCTTCAAAAAATGGCCCTACAAATGTTATAATTGACTGCGATTCTTTTAACAGAAAACAAAGGAACAAGGAGAGATTTTAGAAGTTATGATAAACCTTGGCAGGTAAATGCAAAAAAGCCTAAAAAGTCAAAGAGCGACCTTGCTGTGTCCAACATTTCTCCACCATCACCGGAGTCCAAGTCATGTAAGAAAGCTTCTTGACATTATTAATTCATGCATACTTCCAAACCCATAGTATATTTTTCTGTTGAATTAGGTGTAAAGTGAAAAACAAGTTATGAGCAGTTAAGTGGCTAGATATATATGTTAGAAGTGTTTGATTCTTGCTTTACTTTCACTTGAGTAATGAATATTTAATAATACCCTGTTGTGTCATTTATAGATAAAATAGACTATGGATTGCTAGATAAAACCCCAGAATAATATTTGGATATCATGCACAATTTTGTTTTGATACTGATTATGTTTTGGTGTTTTATTTTGCCGTTTTGCATGTGTAAAATCTGTTCTGTTGCTATTGATCCTAATGGCAAATATTTAGTGGATGAGGGACAGTGTCAACAGAACAGGTGTACTGCTCTGAGAGTTGCTGAAGGAATCCAAAGGTACGCTGAAAGAAAAGACAGTCTAGAAATAGAGTGACTGAAAAGAATATTGGCAATGACTTGTAAAACAGAAGTAGTAAAAATAGAGACAGCAAACCTTAATGAAATATAGTGCTTCCTGTATACTAGCTATTTTTAAGCTGCATTTTTAATTGTTTTTTTACACAAAAAAGTGTATCTACAATATAGATTTATAGGTGCACTCACACACACAAGTCTGTATACAAGATTTGTTCTCCAGAATAAATTGCAAAATTATATTTTCTTCTGTTGACTGTTGTAGGTTTTTGAAAGCTTTGTAATAGCCAAATCTTCTTAATAACTCAGAGTGTGATTAGGTGGACCAGATGAGAACAGAGATATATAGCATGTTGCGGTAGAAGTCTCGCTATCTTTCCTCCAATAGCAAGGGGGAACTCAAGACTCCGGTGGAGTCAAAGAAAAATCTCCCAGTAACCTCAGTAGATCAAAATATGGCACAGCAGTGGGTAAAGTAAATAATAATACATTTATGCAGTAGAGACACTGTGCTTTTGGGTAATTAACAATCTTGTATGTCTATGAAACCTTTTTGATTGAGAATAAGTAACTGTAACAAGTCAAAAATAACTCTACAGGTAACTGTGTCCTATATCATGGCCTTTCTCAGGACTGTATTATTCTAGCAAAATCTATGGTTTAATTTTCTGGAATTGAAGTATGTGTGTCTCTTTCTTCTTCATGGAGCACATTCTCTGCTTGAAGAAGACTTAGATTTGATTATCAATTCCGCTGTACCTCTCTATGGGCAAATGAATTTTTAGGTCAGTCTAAAATTACCATGTGGATTTTATTTCACTTTCAAGAGTAAATGGCCACAGTCACTCATAATCTAAAAGTCATTGATGTGTAACACCAATTTATGGAGATACGCTGTTAGAAACAGTGGCCAACGGTGTTGTGTCATCTTACTATGTTCTCCTCCCTTCCAGTGCTCGCATTTCAGACTCTGTGGTATACATCAAGTAGATTCCATGACATCCCTTAAAGATCTCATATTCTCTCTCTTTATCCCACGTAGGGGTGTGACATCATGTCACTCCCTTCATTTGTATGCTTACTACAGGTTTCATACTTGCTGGTCCTTAGGTTGTTCCAGGAGAAGGACAAAGAGGAGGCTGGACACTGTAAACTACCAGGTTGCATTTGTAGCAGTGAAATATTTTATACATCCTTAATAAGGTTGGACTCAAGGATCTATCCTTGTGGACTGAAGGGCATCTAATAATGCTCTTCAACTGGATTCCTCTCCAGTCTTTAAGTCTTGCAGCAGATTCTATGAGAGTGCAGCTTTACCCACAACAAAGGAAGACAGAATTAGGATGTACTTAAGGCAAGGCTATTCTGTCATCACTGAAAGGTCATGGTGATTGTGGGAGGTTCATGATGACTAGAAAAAGGCAAATATCACATTGATTTTGAGGAAGAGCAGGAAGAAGACTTTGGGGACTACAAGCTGATCAGCCAAACCTCACTCTCTGGGAAGTTTATTGAGAAAATTTTCCTGGAAGGTGTTTCCAGTCACAAGAAGGAGGACAATGTGACTGGGAACAGCAAGCGTGGATTTATGAGACCATACATGCCTCATCAGATCAACATGATCACCCCCTTAGATGAAATAAATGGCCCTGAAAGCAAAGAGGGAGCGGTGGATGATTAATACTTCGACTTTAGCAAAACCTTTGCCAGTCTTCCCTAGTATCCTTATAACTCAATTGGTATGGATATAGCAATTGGTATGGTATACCATATATACCAGATACGGGCTAGATACGTGGACAAAAAGTTGTGGGGAAAGTTGACTCAACTGTTGGATTCAAGGTTCTGTGACTGGCAGTGCAAAGTCCAGTTGGAAAACCTATCACAAGTGGCATGCTTAAAGTATTGGTACTGAGACCAATACCAGTTAAAAATCTTTTTTCATGTCCTGGATAATGAGGTAGAACATTTTCTTCGCAAGTTTGCAGGTGAGACCAAATTGTGGAAAGTGCTTGGTGTTCTGGGTAGCAGGGCCACTATTCAGAGGGTCCTCAATGGGATTAAGGAATGGGCTGAGAGGAACCTCATGAAATTCAACACAGGCACATGTAAAATTTTGCATCTTGGATAACCCTGAGCAATAGTATAAACTGGCATCTGCATGGCTAGAAAGGAGCTTTGCAGAAAAAGACCTAGGGTCCTGATAGACAATAACCTGAATGGGAAACAGCTGTGGCTGTGTGCTCTTGCAGCACTGAAGGTGAGCTGTTTACTAGGCTACATTAGCAAAAATATAGCCAGCAGTGTTTATTTTGCACTATTGAATCAGAGAATCATAGAATTGTTTAGTTTGCAGAAGTCATTTGAGATGGCATCTGGAATACGTCATGGTAAACAATGGTGCAAGTCCAGTGGAGATCCACCAAGATGATGAGAGGGCTAGACCATGTGATGGGTAAGGAAAAGCTGAAGGAAATTGGTTTGTTTTTTCTGGAGAGATTAAAGCTAAGTGGACATTTCATTGTCACCATCAGTTATTACTCTGGAGGATGGTAGAGAAGACATAGCCAGATTCTTCTTGAAGGTGTGTGATGAAAGGACAAGAGGCAACAAAAATAATACTGTAAGCATGCTTGAACACTGCAAGAGGTTGTCGAGAGAATCCCCATCGTGGGAGATATGCTAACCTCAGCTGGATAGTCTAAGTAACCTGCCCTCAGTGGACCAGTTTTGAGCAGCAGTTTGGACTAGATGACTTCCAGAGGTCCTTTCCAGCCCAATTATCCTCTGATTTCATGGTTTTCTGTTTACACCCTTGCTTATTTTTCTGTTCGTACCACTGTTTAAAACCTTGATTCCTCCTTTTATTTTCCTAGCTTACTCACCCCTGCAAATATTTGTCTCTGCAACGTTTTGAAAATACCTTGTTTATTTGAACTACATGTTTTTTAATTGCTATCACAGAGGCTGGTTTCAGCCATATGCCTTTTTGCCATATCTTGCTTCTCTTTTTTTCTGCTAACATCAAATTAATGCCGAATTTTTTTGACATTTTTCTGCTGGGTTTATGCCAAAATCAGTGCATCCCATATGTTGCTTCAACCACTCAGATCAGCAGAAAGTAATCATGGTCAGAACTCATCTATTACTTTGTCCATATATGCACAGTGTGTTCCATTAGTTTCATGCCTTTAGCTTATATCTCAAAACATTTTTGGGTGTCACTGTACTTTTTTTTCCAAAGTCTCTCCAAAGAGATAGTAGGACTTACCTGAGAAACAGAGTGTTTTAGGCCTTCTGAGACCTAAGATTTGCTCTCAGATTTGTGTTTAAAAAAAACCCAGCACCCACCTTCAGCAACCTAAAAAACTGCCCCAAACTGCCAAACCAGATACAAAGTTTAATGGACTCTATCAGCTGTAATATGTTCTGTTGCAGAGGTTTTGTCTTACGAGTATCTTGTTGAAATAAGACCCTGTAAATTGACCCTGTAAATTTTATTCAGGACTGAGAATTGTGATTTAATAGGGATCTTTGGAAACATCAAGAGAATTGATTTATTTAATTAGGAATTTTTTTTTTCTGTCTCTCAGGAGAGCTGATGTTGACTGCGGTGTGTATGTTATTCCTGCATAGATTTCTCTTTCTTATGCGTTCAACTTCTTTTAGTGTAAAGATTCTTGCAGTCCCATCGCCTACCTGTTATGATCTCAGTAACATCTGGAAGAAACACACAAACAAGAAACCCTTATATCTAAGGGATCTGACCACTTGTTTGGTGTGTGGAAAAACATAATTAAGTAGAATTGCCAATTGCCAGAATCTGCTGCTGTTGTTTGGCGAAAAAGAGTCTTGAAACCAGGGCTCCGTGTCTGTATGTTTATATACAAAAATATATTTAATGTAATTGTAAGGTGACAGTATTCCCTGTTTGAAAAAGAACAAATTTGGAAGTTTCTAAATAGTTTATGAAAGAGAATTCTTGCTTCCCAGCTAGCTACTTTTAGTCGGTTAATCTCTTCAGCACCTCCACGTTCAATCGGATCGTGGATCGTCCTTTAAGTCTGCTTAGTTAAGCATTGTTACCATATCCCATTTACATTTACAGTGTTCTGTGCTTCTAATTGCCCATGGTCAGTCTAAGACTGTAGGTCATCGTTCTCTTAGCCTTTAAATATCCAAGTATTGTATAAATAAGTTTGGCTATATTATCGAAGAACTCTAATCTGAATGCTGTTGTGAGGTTTAAATACATAAGTAATTTTATGCTGAATAGTAATAAATATTTTTGTTCTTTGAGTTGTGAGATGGTCATACAATGTATTAATGAAATTTAGGATTTAAGGATCAACTGGTCTGATTCTATATGCAGACTATGTCTTGAAAAAACATATATGTAGATGAAACTAGTACTGATCATGTACCATCATCCAGTAGAATATAAAGGTCTGCTGATTTGTGCAAGAATTCATTACACAATTACGAATTAATCTGATAGGCATTTGTTGGGGGGCATACCTTCAGAAAATCAGAAATACTGGAAAGTGTATCTTTGCAGTCATCTGAGATGAGATGGCGAAATCTTAGTTCAATAAAGGGAAAACCTAAATGTTTCTATACCAATTCTGTGATGTAGATGTAATAGATCTGCTGAATTGCAGGCAAATAATTTCAAGAGAATGCATTATATAGTTCTCAAATAACAGAGATGAGGTTGAGGCAGGTAACGTGATGGGGCATTTAAAATTTCTGGTATGATAATTTTGAGAAATGCATGAGTGAGAGAAAGAAGGTCAGAATATAATGAAAGGATTTTGCTAAGAGTGCAGTGGCATATGCATGGAAATGATATGTGATGGACTTGATCCATACAGAAGATTATGTATTTCAAGTGATCTCAAGGAAGGGTCCTGTGGCCTTTTATACAGTTCTGCATGCTTCACACAAAGCCATCCATTGAAAATGAGTGCTTGTTGATCCTATAGTTGTCAAGATACAGTTTCATATTTTTAAAGAATGTGAATCGTTTTAGTCTGAAATGTAATCAGCCAAATCTTTAAGAGTCAGCCCCTAAAGCACCATTGGACCACCTGTCACGTGTACAGTGTGTGAAGAATGCATGGTAGGTGGGTACTTATGGTGTAAGGTTATAATTACCCAGGGATTTCTTTGCTCTCAGTCTATCTCTGGAGGCACCCAGCTCGAGCTGTAACTTGATGCTGCACCATCAATAAATTATCTTGGGGTACTTAGTGTTGAAGACTCTGCCTCAGGAAACCTAGGATCAAGGAAATAAACTTTAAAAATATTTTAAGAACATTTGTGAGCAAGCAGAAAATAAGTCTTGAAAGGAGAGACACATGCAACATGATGTAATTAAGTAGATTTTAGTTTTAGGATCAATTCATTAGTTGGAAGAGTGGGTAAGTAAGAAGAACTGTGTGTTCTCTAAAAGTAATAAAAATTTCAGTCAGCTCTAATTCTGCTTAACTTCCCCCCCTCAGTTTTCGTTCAAAAGAATGAACCAAACTCTTCACTGAAACAAATTCTATTGAAACTCAGAAATGTTCCATGACAGCACATCTGTTTACGTACATTTTCACTCAAGTACAAAATAGTTTGCTGAAACACAGGCTGTAGTACACCTGCATGCAGAGCACATTTCCACCATGTTTTTGACTGTTTTCCCACCATCCATCTAGTGAGATGGAGTCCAAGCTTCCTGTGTTTGTGGGACATTTCTCTGAAACTAGAGACCAGACCATTGTCTCTTGACCAAGTTTCTTGATACTCTCATTTTCCTGATGCAGCTGGTGCATATACTAGGTAGTTACTGGTCCTGGAAACTACACAGCAGTTGAGTAGAACTTACATTAGTTTCATTCAAGTTCTATTGCATGACAAATTTTATTTCCCAATTTTATGTTTCTCAAAAATTCTGTCCTTTGGTATTTTTAAGAATGAGATTTGTTTCAAATTGACCTGATACTAAGTTCCACGTTGTTGAGATTTTCTGCAAACTGGAAGCTTTAAGTTTTGGCCATCTGCGTACATGGTTTTAGTATATTATATAATTGCCTGTTTGTATTTGGTGGTACTGTGAGATTTCTGTGGTTGATCAGTTCAGTAGAAACATGCTAAAAATGTCTGTCGGACTGCTAGTAGACTAGAGTAGATGATGCTGTAGAGTATAATGTTGGTACACTAGAGGGAGAAGAAGAAATTGCTGGACAAGCAGGCAGTAGAGGAGGATGTGATCTCAATATAAAATAAAGGCGAGCAAAAATGGAGAGACCTCATTATAGAGTGTCTTTTCTAGGTTACTAATCTTTTATATTTAAAGTTAGTAAAAAGTTAGAAAAAATACTGCACGGAACATTTTATTTTCTGTAAATAAGAAAAATATGAGAAATACTGAAGTTGTGCTAGTCAAGTTAATTATGCTAGACAATTTTTGATCACCCAAAAATTTAGATGACTTTTTGTGAACATAGTGGCTCCTAAGCCAGGGAATTATGAATTAAATGATCAGCATTTAAAAGTATCAGCAAAAATTATAAGCTGTCCATTTGAGTAGAGATTAGTTGTACACTAATACCTTAAGGCCTTTATCTATTCACTAGAAACTGCCATAGCTCACTATTTCCATTGTCCTCAGAAGGAAATGATGTGACGTCTTTTTTGAATACAAACCAAACCGGACTCTGACACTGCAACTTGCCCCTCTCTTCCCTTCTCTTTATTGAGGTCTCTTTCCTCCTACTCTTATCTCTGTAGGTTGTTGATTATCTCTCCTTTGTCTTCTGTCTTTGAGAATACCTGTAATTGCAGTCTATTTTATTAAATTTCCTAATATTTACCCATGTTCCTGAGTGGATGTTACAGATAAGAATATAATCTGGGTTGTCAGACTCTGTATAGGTGGCCAGTTTGAAGATGACTCACTTTATGCTTAATGGGAGATGGAATTGTATTCTTTGTGATAGAAGGACTTAAACGTACTATTATTCCATTTCTTTACCTGGAAAAGATGATTGTTGACTTAACTTCAGCTTTCCTTTGTGGAATTGATCCAAAGAGGAGCAGATTCTATATTCACATAGAGTGCAGTCAGCAATAAGGCAAATTTTGATAGCAACAGTTGTTTATCACATTTTTGTCATAGTTACCAGAACTTGAAATCTGAGCATAATTTCCCCACAACATCGTAAAAGCGCTTTGAAATTCCAGATGATCATAAGGTACCCCCTTTTTTCACGATCTGTAGGAGTCTGCAGGTTTCCTTCTTAGCATGTAATGAAAATGAAGTTTATAAGCATAAATTAGTTTACAGCTGTCAAAATAGTAAATGAAAATTTCAAAGCTGGCCAGGATATATTGGTCATTATAGGCGTTTTTGGAGTTACATTTCAGTGAGTATTTATAATCCACTGATAAATGCAGCTGATTCCTTTCTGTTGGGAATGTGGACTAGAGGTCATCATCTTCATGTTAAACAGCAGTTCCAGAGACAGCATCATTTTTGTTTTAATTTCTACAAATTGTTCAAAATGTTCACATTGGTCAATGTAGCTCTGTTCATTATGGGTCCCATATCTCATAAATTTCTTCTCTTCTTACCTACCGTTGTAGATAAAATTAGCTTAGCAGTTGAAAAATATATTTTAAAATGAAATTGAGATTTTTGGTAATATATAATGAGTAGGAGACTGTAAGCTCAGGACTGTGCTTCCCAAAGATCAGGATTGTTTAAGTATCAGAAGAAAGATTATAGGCTTTACAGCATGAACAACAGGGACATATTTTTCTTCACTGCTTTTATAAACTGTTATATATGCTTTATGACTTTTTTTTTTAAATGTTGTTTTAACAGCTTTATCTAAAATATTTTTTTCCTTTTTGATGAAATCATTAGCAGAGCCAAAAGTACCTCTTGCTCATTTTGACATTTTTCCTTATTGACCCCTAGGACACACAATTCTATTTTGATGTAAATGAAGTACTTTCATATACAATATTTTTATGACATTTTTCTGTTATTGCATTATTTTTATTATTTTTAAGTGCTAATATTAATTATTCCTGTTTACTGATTAATTCAGTCACAAGATTCATCCCAAGTATGCATTTGTTCATAGGTGTTTTCCTTTTTACTTCACATTGACCAAAGAAAATATTTCCAGCTGTTAAAATAGGAGGATAGTTAAATAATTTCCACTCAAGGTACTTGAGCTTGTAAACTTGTTGTGCAGCTTTTTTTCTGCTGTAGGAGTCTGAACTACCAAATCTAAACTTCATCTATATATCTGTGTATATTTAGTGCCAAGGTCAATAGAGCATCCTAGATGGGATTGGAGGACAAAAGCGGAGAACCATGATTTTGATGAACTAAGTCATATTCTTCAAGAGAGCAAAAAACTTGGAAAAGCCCTTGAGAATCTGTCTCGCAGTAAGTTGATTGATTTCAGTTTTTTAATGTAACCATGCAGCCTCAATTGTAATTTGGAAGTATACATCAAGAAGATGGTCCTCTATTCAATGAATACCAAGTTCATTGACATGAGCAGTGACATTTCTGTTGATGAGGTTTATGGAATGTCTGAGATAATTTAGCAGATCTCCTGATGACTGAAACCACTTTCCTGCACCTCCTTTTTTGTTACATTAATTTTCTGCCACTTTAGTGAGCTGAATTAGCTCATGAAGAGATCAACACAAGAGACTGGTTTAAGGAAGATGGTGGGAACATGCAGCAGTGAGGCTGCTTCTCTGGGAGGTAGTGGTAGCAGTTAGATTGGATTAATCTTTGTGAAACCTGAACCTCATAGATGGAGATCAGACCTGTCATTGAAAAACAATTAGGTGTTTTGTATCCTTGACCACAAGTAATTCCTTCCAGTTTTCAAAAGCACTTCAAATAAATATTTTGAAACAACTCAAGTAAATACTCAAAAACATGGTAACCAATTATATCATAACAAACTCCATGTATTATCCTTTAAAAGACATAGTAAAGCAGGAGCAGTGTTTAAAAATAGTATGCTTATGTAAGCAGTAGCTCTGAGAGTTATTGGATATGATGAGAATTAGCACTTTTTTTTTTCTTTCCTGTAGAAGAAAATTCTGGAATACATTAGTGGGAACAAACACTACTAACAACTATCAAAGTATGAAAAGTATTCTCTGTAATGGTACATGAAAACTGGCATGATCAGGGACACGTTGAATGAGAAATATTTTCTTTCTCGTCTCATTAAATTTTATTGATGGCACTTGCTGAACCACTGCAGAAATTTCAGATGGTGAGGTCAGAAAAACAGCTGGTTTAAGAATAGAAGATCTGTTTTGTGGAGAATTTTGAGATGCTCTGTTTTTCCAAATTGTGTCAAATACCCAAAACTAGGTTGCCCAAACTCTGTCTCTCCTAAATATTTTTAGTAAATTGATCTATCTGCCACTAAGGAGCTAAACCACCTCTGATGTGCAGCTGCACTATTGCCTGACCATGTTACTGTGTTAAGTGCAAGTGTAATTTGAAAGCCTTTCTGCTTTGAAGACTTGTAACCAAGCTTAACACAGATACAGAAACAATTTATTTTCAATTTCAGAAAGGGTTCTTTATTCACTGTATGAAGAAACAAACCAATCAGATGTGGGAGTTCAGTAATAAAGGACTAAATCCACTCTTCAGTCCTACATCTTTGTCTTTCCTTGTGAATATTTCTTAGGTTCCACTGAGCCCTGGGCTTCCTTATACCTAAGATACAGTTTGCAGCATTCTGTACCTCTCTTTGTCGCAGAGGTTTCCAACTGGAATCCAAAACACTGCAGCTCTTCTGGGTCCTACACTTGGACTGGAGATGAATGTACCTGATTAGTGTTGTTGGAATCAGCTTTTTATAGAGTTATTTCACAAATGAAACTTTCTTCACTGTTTCTTGCTAGTATTTAATGTTTTTTTTATGATTGGTCAAGGTAATATGGAATTTTATTCCTATCCCCCAGGATGCTTTAAATCACTTGCAGCCTGATACTAAGTTCACTTTCATGAATGTGCTCTTTCTTCATCCAGATCATTAACGAAAATATTGTCAGACCTCTTTGTGATTCCATTTCAGATCTGACAATCAGCATTTGAAATCTACTCCCTAAGTGTGTTTTTTCCCATCAGATGTTTCTCTACCTTCAGTGATTTCCCCTAGAATGTAGTTCTCTGGGTTTTTTTACTGGAGTATCACCTAGGACAGTAAACCAATTCTTATTATAGCTGAAGTATTTTACATCTACTTCCTTCCCTTATCCACTAGGCAAATTTCCCTGTTGAGAAAGCAATTAAACCGATTTGATGTGATTTATTCTTCATAAATTCATGTCAGTTTGTTATCATCTTTTCTATCCGTTAGTTGTTGATAAATTCTTTATTTAGCAATTTTGTAGAATGTTCTTGCTGCTGTCAGATTTAGACTTGCTGGTTATTAGTTCCCTACGTCTTCCGTTTTTCTTTTCTGAAGAAAGATATGGTACTTGCCCTTTTCTGTCCTTTCCATTGCTCCAAGACAGTTGCTAATGGATTAGTGGTTTCTTCAGCTAGTTATTTAAGTGCTCTAGAGTGAACTTCACAAGATTCTGCCAACTTGAATGTATTGAAGTCCTTTCAGCTTTCCATCTTCTGGCTTGCAGTTTTTTATCTTAAAATCACTAGTGTTAAGCATCTGCCCACAATTAATTGCTTTATAATAAAGACCGAAATAGTGAAAGTACTGCACACTGATTTTTCTTTGTATCGTCAGTTATTTGCTTTCCTTCTCTTCAATGTAATAGTTCTGTATTTTACTTTGTCCTCCTTTCCTAGTGTATTTATAGTATCTTTTCTTGTGGCTTTTTTTGTTCTTTAATAATTGTTACCTATTTTGCACTTTAACCTTTTTGGTTCTGTCATTTAAACACTTGAATCAGATTAAACTAAAGCTGTATATCCTTGTTTCTAGTTTTTGTACTCCTGATTTTCAGATCATTTAATGAAATAAATCTGTTCAGTGATGTTATTTCTTATATGTTAGGATGATATAAAATTTCCAAATGAAAAATGTGAAAAGTTATAATTTTGAAAATAAACAGGGTTTTATTGTTCTCAGAAATGTAGAACATAAATTCCACATAGCAAGTGTCTTAGAGGGTTTCAATGAGTAGACACGTCTAGAACTCTAAAAGTGTATGATATGTGAAAGTCATTTTGTGGTGTGCCCAAAGAAACAACCCATGTGATAAATTTTACAAAAGCCGTGACAAGGCCCCATCTCCAGTGCTAATGTTTGTTTTGGGCAGCCTAAACAGTGATTTTGGTTCTGCAAGCACATCTGTAAAGTCAATGAGTCGTGCTACATTTGATTCTAATCTTGGTTGGAAGCAATTGCAAGGTATCTCATCTTTATTGTCGCCATCCTTCTTCCTCAGATGATCCTAAGTAAGAACAGTTCCATGTTGTTTCAACTGTATACTCTTGTATTTCCCCTTCTGGCTGTTTTGCCTTTTTAAAGTGAGTTAAAGTCTCCTGTATAGCTAAGGATCTTGTTTATGAATATACTTGACTTCATCCCTCATCTTCTGAGGATGGAAAAATAGATAACAAGAAATGGAAACCAGTGAAAATGAATGTTTTGAGTGGGGAAAATGAAGACTAAATCCTCAAGAGCTTGCTGCACAAATGAAGTCTGTCTGCTTTTTGAATAAGTTTACATCTTGTATATGAACAGTTAAGGATTGGAGTGCATATTGAAAATGTGTGTATAATTGGATATTTCAGTTTGCACATGGTAATAGCATGTGCTGACACTTAAAGTGTTCTACTGTGAGATAGGTACAGTTTCATGATTACATGTAACCTTTCAACAGAGATAACCAACATTTTCTTAGTAATGTTTGAGTTCTTGTTAAGACTGGGTGTATACTACAAATCAGAGGGAAATAAACAAATTTATCATGTTTTGACTTCAACAGACATTCTAAGGTCAGAAAGTGGTAGTAAGTTTACATAAACCAAAGCTGTTTGGGAACCAGTCCAAGTTAGTTAGGTAGAGAGAATCCCAGAAATAATGGTATCTAGCTATAGTAAATAGGAAGAACAAGCTTTTATTTCTTAATTTGGAAGAGAAGTGATCAATCAATAAATAATCATTAAATAGGAAAGTCATCTTCAATCTATTGATGGAAACCATGAAGAATCATAGAATCAGAGAATGTTTGAGGTTGGACGGGACCTCTGGAGGTCATCTGGTCCACCCCCCCCCCGCTCAAACAGGGCCAGCTACAGCCCGTTTGCCCAGGACCATGTCAATAGCTCTTGAATATCTCCAAGAATGGAAGATCTCCAAGTGCCTCTGGAGTATCTCAAAGTTATTTCTCATAACCTTAGGATCACTTGATGTTGTTTATGCATAACTTGAGAAAGACAAGTGTGATTTTACCCCTTTAAGAAAAAGATAAATAGTGAAACGTAAAAGCCTGTGTTCTGTTTATCTTTTTCAGGAGGAAGATGAGCAACAAGAGTAAAACTCTCATAACAATAAGGGTAGAACTAGCTCAGAAAAAGATCACAATATGTTAACAAGCTGCTAAAATTATGTCCTCGGTTTTGTGGATGAACCTGTGAACACGTGGGATGTGAGAAGCTTAATATATATATCATGAACTACTTCAGTGCATTTAGCAGTCTCTGAAACACATTAGAATGGGGTTTCATTTAGAAACATCTATACTATGGAAAACTATTAATGATTTACATTCCAGTTACGGAATATATACCTGAATGGAATGCCAAAAACTTTTATGCTCTGAACTTTCCTATTAAAACCAGGCATTTATGATGATGGTGATATAACTGCACATGCACACCTACATGACATGTAACTAGACTTTTATCAATCGACTCATGAGGGTCATTGTTGTAAGACATAATACTTCAGGTTTTTTTTAGTCATATGCAGTTGTTGATCTGAAATAGGCTTTAATCTGTAAAAATGATGTACCCATGATCAGTTAAGCATCTTGCCCTAAATATGTTCTACTAATTGAACCACGTAACTAGTCATCAGTATTCTGTAGAGGATTTTTCCTTTCTTATGTTCAGACTGAACTTTAAAATCATGTTATTCTTGTGTCAGATCAATGTTTGTGATATATTTTGAGATCGACATTTTTAAATAAGCTCAATCAAACCTTTAAGGAACATAATTTTATCTCAGTACTGCAGCTGTTATCAGATACTGCCTTTTGCTCATAAAATCCTTTTGCTATTAGTGCAATATGTGAGTAATAATACAAAATAATGATAATTTCTGAAATTGTAATAGGAAGAAAGTGAACAAAATTATTGCCATTCAATTATAAAGTGCAGCTTATATGGCTGGGAGATCACTGTTACTTCAGTTATAAGTATTTTTTTCCTACAGATGTTAAATATTTAATTACCTTTGTGGAGGTATTTGCCATTCTGGTCTAGACTACAGTAATTTCCAGGACTAGAGTATCTTTTGAGTTACAGTGTCCTTTTCTGGAACAGTGTTGGCTTGCTAAAAGTTTCCCTGCTGTTGCAGAACTGGTGTTTGTGTAACTGTCATCTCAGATATGGTACTTCCTAGTTTTTAGGAGGAGGGAGTTTTATTTTCTGGTGGTTAGTTATTTTTGTTTTGTTAAAGCCACCATGGGAAGGAGAGATTAAATCTGTGTTTCCTAGGTAGTGACTATACTGATGGATAGTATGCTGATATGTTAATATGTGGTGCGTTGTAAATGACACTCTTTCCCTTGTTCTTATACAGCTAGATGTTAAGTGGAATGTTATCCTAATTCAAGATGGGTGCCACTACAGAGACTTGATACGTAGTTGTTTAATGATACAGGGACATATGCATCTCTTTGGCAAGAACTCTGAAGTTTCAATTCAATATGCTGTCACAGAAAATCTCTGAGTTACTACTGGAGGAAACGTCTAATTTTGAAAGTTGTAAAATGACTCAGTATAAGTAAAAGAAATCATATAAAAATGTCTATTGATGTATGCCTATGACAGACAGTGACAAATTTATTCTATAATTCCTATACAAAAATGACTGAGGTGGTTTGGTTCTTGTGTACACATTTTTGAGGGGGAAATTCTTTGTTTGGTATAACCAGAGCAACGATTTTATGTCCTTCATAATCCATGGATGGTGTGAAATTAATAATTTCAATTTACTTTGTATTTAATACATGGTGCAAACAGGCACAGAGGTTAGAATTTAGTATGCTGCCAGCTGCAGTATGGAATAAGGTTTTCCTGTGGGAAATGCAAGTATGTGTGAGATGGGCCGTCGCACCAGTGAGGGAACATTGCTTTCTCTGATTGACACTGAATAGGAGAATGCATTAGGACAGTTAACTGCCAGACAGTTGATATGGTCTTGCTGTGTTAATTCTCAAAGCTGCAGGATTAATAATAGTATACTAATGCTGTTTCTATCCTGGAGTTTGTTACAGAACCTGTGATGCACTATGAGGTTGGCAGTCCAGCCATCCACAAGTTTCCTGGTCTAGACTGATCTTGAGAATGAATTTTATCACGTTAATCAGAGTTGCATTGGGGTTGTCTCCGTATGTCTAAACTCTGTTTGTCAAACCTGCGTGTCAATTCCAGAGGCTTTGTTTGGCGAGTAGGAAAACTGGCTATTGGGAGCTCTGTGGCCATCTTCTGGATGTTCAGGAAAATGCATAAGCTATTTCCTCCCGTTGAGCTGAGTAATGGTAGTCTGGCATGCATTAAAGTAATAGCATTTTATTTTCTTATAACTAGGTACACTTGTCAGATGTACATTGTGCATTTAGAAAAGTATGTCTTGAAAAAATCTCAAGTAATTTTTGTTTTGTGTTGTTTCTTCCTATATTTATTTAAGGACCACAAATAAAAGCAAAACCTCTCAAATTTCATTCTTATCAGAACACCTGTTCTATAATTTCAGGTGTGTATAACGTATCGAGATATCGCAAAATTTTAAGCTACTGTAGAGCTTATCAGGAATAACGCAGGAGGCAGGGATTTTATGAGTTGCCATTTCAAAGGACCTGAGCTCATATGGTGCCTATGTTTTGAACATTAATTTTCTGCTGTTGAATTGAGTGTATTGAAGTAAAAAAATCACTTTTCAAAGGGGAATAATACCACTGAGTGGAGGTGCATTAGGTACTGTATTAATTGTACTTGTTGCAGGGGAGCAGCAACAAATAAAACTCTTCTATAAACTGCATATAAAGGAACTGGGCATTTTTAAGACTCATGGAATTGTTACTGACAATGCTCATTTTTCTTTTGAAAGAAATTTCATTTCCTGGTAAGATAGAAATTAAGCAGAGTTTCCTAAGCAGAAAGTCTTTCCTTTACTGTGGAAGATACTCATTATAGACTCAAAAGGGATTTTATTTGTTTAAAACCTGGTGCAGACACAATTTGGGAGGTGGCTGTAATTATCATCATTTTTTCCCTACATTCTTACCTTTGTGCTGCTACAGATTGCTGAAGGGATACAAGATTGGAAACAGGAATCTGATAACTATGTAGAGAATGGTTTTGTGTATGTATGGACAATTTAATAACGTGCTTTTTTTTAAAAAGAAAAGCATGGCAGAGAACTGGTTTAATGTTACATGCCTAATACAGTGAGGTATGCTTTGGGGGAATCTGCTTAATGTAGACATGGTAAGAGTAATTGAAATATTGTAAGCATTAATAAGTTGCATTGTTATTACATTGTCTTGCGGTCATGTTTCATTTAATCCTAGTGTACAAGAACTTTGCTGCAATCAGAGAGTACCTTGTTCGTTCTCTTCAAAAACCAAGCTAATGACAAGATGAAAGTGTTACAGCTGAGAGAGGCTGTGCTAGAATGAACAGCCCCACTCCAGATTTGTTGCTGATCAGAGGTGGCAGTAGTTGTGGATGCAAAGTGTTACTGAAGGACTGTGAAAGCATAGTCATACGAATTACTTTATTGTTCCAGCACCCTTACAGCACAGAGGGTCATAACACTCAAAAGTAGAAAAAAGTGCCCTGAATCTGTCTCTGTAATTCACCAGACAGCTGAGTGGGCTGGGTACTTGTGATGCCTGATCAAAATTCAGCACCCTTAGTTACTTGTAAAAGGGCAGATTTTTAAAGACATAAAATTTGCAGTTAGGTGCCTAAATGATTCCCGCTGTAAACCTGTCTGTGAGGCTTAGCTGATGGTGGCAAACAAACCTCTCACCCTATTTGCTGGAACACTGCACTTTCTCATTGCAAAAAGGAAGAATGATGGGACTATTGTATATTTGTCAATCATGATATAAAACTATAGGAAATGTTGTCTGTGAGAAACAGCTGCTGTGAGAGAATGGGTAAAGCCATACAACCTTATTTCTGGTGGATTTGCCTTTTGTACCAGACCTTCCCCAGCAAAGACGGGAGAACTTTCAACAGTCCCCTCCTTATTTGCTGCTCAGTAACTTCAGGCAAATCAATGACGTAGCCGCCCTAAATCTTTCATTCTCTATGTTCACCATCATGCAGGATTAAGCTTTAAATGGTTTGAACTGAGGAGAAACAGTTGTTCCTAATAACTTATATTCAAAGAAAGCCATTAGGTTCAAGCTTGAACAAACTAGATGTGTCAGTGTTTCTGGTATTAGAGATTTTTGATGATTAAGTTGTGATGAAAAAACCGCTACAGTTTGAAGAAATGACTTGGTTGTTTAGTAAGAAGTTTTTAGTATCTGGACACTTTGGCTACAGCAATGATTGTTTTGCCTAAACCTGAGACATAGGTGTTTCCATTTAAAGTAGTTTCATGGAACAGACTGCCCGTTTGTTTCTAGTATCCTGTGATTTTACATTGGCAGTTCCCTATTTAGAATATATGAAAAGTAAAATTTATATTTCATCTTTCACGTTGCATGAAAACCACAGAGAAAAAAATGAAAATAACCATACGAGGTACAGAGAGCATGACCAATTTTGTTTTGGCAAGATGTCCTCAGAAACTGCTGTCTTTCTACATGCTTATCTAAGAAATATAGTTATTATTGGTGTCTTGGTTCTGTTTACAATCTAGTAAAGAATAAATTTGAGGCATTCTGGTCAGTACAAGCACTCAGTCTTCTCTAAAATTCAGAGTAAATTCTGGGAAATCAATGAGACTTGCCCAAAAAAAAAAACCAAAACGTAAAACCTCTCCTTTCAGTTATGGCTATTTGCAGTTTTATATACTTATATGTAACTTAATCCGTGAAGTTAGTAGAGCATTTTGTCTGAGGCATATAGTTGTGTGTACAATTTTTCCCATTTCCTATTTTGTGCTTTCAGTTCTGATATTTGATTAGCTACTTAGACAGCTGAATAATAAAATCATTTGGCATTTTCTGGAATGGAGTCTGGAAATGGCAGGGTTATCTTTTGAAGTTCTTTTGCCAACCTTTAGAAAAAATGTTTTTAATGAGTAAGTCAACATATGGAACAGGGATAGCTCTTCCATCCACTCTGTGTTTTCAAAGACCCGTTCGCAGAGCATCTGTGAAAGCAGAAAAAAAGGGGACCATCCTCCAGACTGAGGAAATAAATGCTTATCAAAAGTAATGAACCATCTTAACATTATGGCAAATTGCTGAGGAAAGGTAGTTTATTTGGTTAGAGCATTTGTGGAGGTAAAAATGATTGACCTTGAGTATGTAAAATACATCCAATGTGATGGAGAGCTGGTTGATGGAAATCAGGTTTTCAAAGTTTTTAATACCTCGAAGACTGCAGTTATCTTCTCTCTAGTAAATGCTCATTTGGGTTTAAAGAAATACATAGCACATTAAAGTCCTGTTGAATGGTTCAGGTTGGTGTAACTTATTGTATGGACATTAGTGTAGTGTCTGGGCTAAATGAAATCATAAGTTACTAAAATGGGTTAATTGCTATGAGGGATAGAAGAGTTAAGCAAAATAGATGTTTTGCAATATAATCAACTTTATAACTATTAAATGACTGCAATTATGATGTTGACTCATAGGATATTTTTTATGTGTTGATCAGGTCTTGTTCTCCTAGCTCTTCACTGATTTTAAAATTAAAATAATATAAGGATGTTACCTAAACTGAGAATTAACCATGTAGAGTTAATTATTAAAAGCATGTTAAAATCTCAAAGAAGTCAGGTTGTTATGGTATACCAAAGAGTAAGAAATAATGAAGTCATGGCGATAAGCTTATACTGCTGCAGTCCTTAGTATGATTTTAGAAAGAATAACTCTCCACTCAGGTGATACTGTACATTTTGTAGTATCATCTGTTGCATTCCTTGGAAGATGTCTTGATAACATGATATGAATTAGAAAACAGCCTTCAAGTGTGTGTTCTTCCTATGCATAGGTAGTCATCCACTTTGTTTTCACCACCAGGAGATGATTTTCTTTGGTTTTTAAATTGAAGTTCTAACCTGGAAATGTTTCTTACCAAACCTCATAGGAACCTGGTAAACACTTTGCTTTCAATGCATCAGAATTTTCAACATGATTACATTAAATGTGTGATTACTTCATCTCTCTGTGTGATATGACTGAGGTGTGAAGATGTGTTATCAGAGACCAGCTGTGCATATTTAATGTGCTACAGGATTGTCATAATTAAAAGAGTTGAATGACATTATGGAAGCAAGCATAGGAAAGCTTCGAGCAAGGCAGAAGGAACATGACCCAAAGAAGCAAATTCTCATCCAGAGGGTTTAGAAAAACTGGTTTGGATTTTATTGTGGTATTTGAGATTTTCCTCTCTTTGTAGTCTATCTGTTTTCATAGAATCATTTCTACATTGAACCATGGAGAGAGAGAGAAGGGTCATGTCTGTGTTGCCCTGTAATTGCAGCCTTATGTTACGCAGGCTCGTCAGGGTGAGATTTGCATAATAATATGTCCATATATAAATATTATGTTGCTGATTTAATTTTAGAAAGCAGGTAGAAGTGTACTTAACTTCATCGACACTTTACTGGTACATCTGCTGTTTCCATTTCCATAGTTTTTTGAAAAATGTTTTGGTAATATTGCAGCTGAGGAAAGTTAATAATACATTGTTTCCAGGCAATTTCACTAATGGAAAGACGTATGATACATTGTATGGTACGGCAGTGTGCGGAGAAGGATATGTGAACTTTTCAGAATAACCTTACTTTTCCTTACTGTAGTAAAAGGCATTTATAGAAAGAATGTTTCTAAATCTTTTTTTTATCTGTATTTTCAGGCATTGCTATTTCTGATGAACTTGATAAGGTAAGATTTACTGTATACCTAATGAACAGTACAACAAGACAGGTGATCATGATAACTTTAAGTAATGAGAGCTCCACCCCCTGTCCCAGCATGCACACTTCAGGTTTGTTGGGTTCAGAGGAAGTTTGAGTATGGAAAACTATATGGGTAAGTACAATGTGTGTTGATACATTAAGAGCTTAATCCAGGATGGGCTGTCAGCTACGGAAAAAGAATCTCACTGAGTTTAAGAAACTGTTAATGAGGCCATGGAAATGCTTTTGATCATGATCCTATCTTTGCTTAATATAGTCTATTAGGTTATTTTCTGTGTTTTTGGAAGCATCTAGCTTTTATTCGTGCAATCATGAATTTTGGGTCCTCAGGTGTGATTTGTGAGAATATTTAGGAATAGTTTTTGATCCCCAGATTTGATCAGGAACGCATAGGGCATAAAGATCAGTCTTTGTTTCCATGCTGAATGCAACAATGATCTCTTCTGGTTTGGCCCTTTTGATATATTATGCGTTAAACATGAATTTTAGTTTTAACTGTAATGAACTTTATGCCGAAAGAGTATTCAAGCTAATTTTTCAAAGTTCCAGTGGGAACAGAACTCCTTTACCTTCTTTAGTCTTACCAGGGAACAGCAGTATGCTTGTAGTGCCAAGAATCTTGGCTTGGACCAAAACCAACCAAAGACTACCTGGTAATGGTTTAACATTAGAGAGAATTTGATTCCACTTCACCTGAGCATATTCCTTTGTGATGTTTATTTTTCAGGTAAAAATGTGGTCAAGTTCATTGTAATTCTGTTCCTGGAAATACATGCTGATATTACAGCTTCCTTATCTAGACCGTGGCATCACATTCATTTGTGGTTTGGGTTAAGCATTTAACCCTTCAGATACATGTCATGGATCTAGAACAGCACGCCTGAACTTGGCATTGAATTCTATTATAAAATCATAGAATCATAAGGTTGGAAGAGACCTCTGAGATCATCGAGTCCAACCGTGCCTGTCTCCCTACTTAAACCGTATCCCTAAGAAACTCATCTACCATAATACATTGGCATTACACAGAGAGACATTAAAAGCAGTAATAAATTCTTCTAAACATTCTTCCTTGGTTTATTTTCCTGATTATCAGGAATATTCTTGGGGATTGGGACAGAGCCCATAATTGTGCTGTTTTATCTGTGGTTTAGATTGTGAACCCAGGGAAAACAGAGAATGCATATGTATGTTTCTTTATTTTTGTTTTTCATTTTGTAAGTATTTTTTGAAGAATTGTTCCTTCTGGCTGCAGTAACCTCTGGCTCCCTTTGTCAGGGCAGTCCTTCATAAGTATTGTTGGTTGATATAACTTCTCCTGCAAGTAATCCAGTTAATTAGTTAGTTGCTTAGTTATTTGGGCATTTGGCTTTGGAAAACCAGTTTGCTCTGAATTACAATCACTTTTGTGGAAAGGTATTTCATTTAAATGGATTCTTGTCAAGTGTCTGCTATAATTAGCTTTGTGTCAGTATGTAGGGCTTCAGTCCAAGACAGAGGCAGAGAAAAAACAGACAGTCAAAATGGAAGCTTTCAGTTTGACATAGTGTAATAAAATTTCAGAGTCCACTGATGTAATTGCAAAAAAAAAAAATCCTAAGAAAGATTACTGAAATTAAGACAGATTTATGGTATAGAGTCCCTCCTTTTTCATCTCATTTAATTCAGACTTACAGAGTTTGGTGTTCAGTCTCTCTTAATGATTGAGACTGTGTCTCTGGGCCGTGGAAGCTATGTAAAATCAGCAAGTAGCACTGCTTGTTTTAGGAAAGAAAATGAGAAGAGATGCCCTGTGACTCACAGATTTTAAGGCTGAAGTGCTGAGTTAATAAAACACAAATTTTGGAATTGACTCACTCTCCTTACAACTGCACAGAAACTGTGCATGAAAGTGTGATTTCTAGAGCTAGTACAGGGGCGAAGATGTTGAACCAGGATGTTAACCTTCCAGTGAAATTCACAGAGTTCTAGTTTGGTTAAAAAATTATAGAGGAAAAAACACTGAATTCACTTTGAGTTCCAGGGTTTTTCGTAAGTCTGTTGGGACTTCCCAGGAAAGCGGAAATTCGAATTCACGTGGAAGTATAGGCTAGCCATACTCCTGAAGTTCTGGTGTCCTGTGTGAATGCTCTGACCATGGGGATACTGGATGATGCATCTCCTCTAGGATTTGCAGCTGCTGGAAGAGCCTGCTTGTATTTATGTCATAAAATAAACTCTTCTGTATGTTGCACTATAGCATGTCTGAATTGTAAGATACATTGAGTCAGAATGTAACCAGGATACTACATTGCAGAAGTAGATTTGAAAGGGATTTATATGACCATATGCATTTCAGCAATATTTCTGGACCAGGCTATACAGAATAAGGATTATTTTTCTTCTGGCTTTTGACTTGGTAAAGAACACTTAGTGAATGTTGTCTAAGCTTTTTTTTTTTCCTCTACTGCAAATACTAAGACTAGAAATATTTTCTTGAAATAGATGAAATTTTCATATAATCGCAGTATTCCATGGACTGGTGCTTTACTTAAGTACATGGAGTGGAGCTCTCACAGACAGCATGAGACCTGTCATAACATTTGTCAAGACTTCCCAAAAATATGTTTAGGTCACTTTAAACATTAATAAAGAGAGACACCTACATGTTAGTAATCCAAAATCAGACTTGAGTGAAGATGGACTGATAATTCATAGCAGAATTTGACCCTTAAGGCTAATATTAAAACATTTTTTTCTGTCTAGGGTATAGTTTCTCCTTACATGTAGTATTACTACAATGAATAGAGGTAGTAATTAATAAAATAGTGGAAACAAATACTCTAAGTCATAAAAATAAACAAATTTCTGCTCACCCAAAAGTATTTTTGACTGTGGAGGTTCCTGCAAAATCCATATCAGAAATTAGAAATACTGAGGTTTGTAAAATTTGCTTAAATGAATAGTTACAGAAATATTGTTGTGTTCCCTGGCTACATACTGCAACCACATCTCAGCCCAACATGAAGATGAGATTCAGCTGTTCTCCAGTCTTTCCCTTCATCTTCTGGTCTCCACATAAAGAAGATCAAGTGTGTCAAGTTGGTAGACACTGATGCATATAAAAAGTCAATGGCACCTGGACTGGACCATAAATAATCCTCTGGGTTCATTTAGTGCATATTTAAATACCTACCTGTCCTGAAAATATTGCTGTACACTCATGTCACTGTCAATCTCTTCTGTTATTTATGGGGGAATATGAATAGGTAATCAGTTAAGATTCGAAAAACTCCCAAACCTCTAAAAATTTGTTTGAGAACAGAATACTTCGTCTGAATTTGTTGAAGCTTTTGAAATAAGGTGCCAAGTAAACACTCTGGTGTTCTCAATAGAGCTGTCTCTGATTCTTCATTTACTCTTTTCACTGTGGCTGTTTATATAGTTGAAAGGAGGAAAATAAACTAGGTCACTGAAACTGTGGTATACTAATGTAACAAGATTAAAAGGAAACAAGGTGATCAAGTGAAGCAAAGCATGATGATGTAATGTAAATTGCATTTCTATTAAGTAGGGTATGAAAGTGCTACTTTAATCCCTAAAATGTTTAGAAAAGAAATCAGCATAACAAGGATGGGCACAGCATTCTTAGTTTACTTATTCATATGCTGATGGTGCAGTGTACAGGGGTACAAAAAAGTTGTGGTACTGATAAAAGGGCAAATTTTTAGGTGCTTTTCATTTTAATTTTCGTTGAACAGAGTGAAAGCTTTTAGCAAGATTGACACTGCAAGTTGTTGCAAGTTTAACTAGCTCCAGGAACTTTTTTTTATTGATTATTAGAAATGATCCTAGCAAGAAAGGAAAGGGAGAAAATGGCTACAGTAGCAGAAATAGACGTAAAGAGTGGCCAAATGGTACTTATGTAAAGGAACTAATAGAAGCACATTGTATAATGAAGACATTGTGGACAGTGGAATAATCTTTTTTCCTAGTTCTTAGGCGTATGATAGTAGTCACAGCTGTAACAGCTTACAGCTGTCAAGTGACCAGAGGCCCTTGTCATCTACTCTACAGTAGCTGACGGTGACATGGCACCATACAAATGCAAAGAATGTGTAACTGTAAGTACATAAAAGAAGGACACTAGTGGTTAGGTATTCTAAAACCCCTGAATCTATGGTGTTTTTCTCAATTTTTTCTCTTCTGTATTGCCTGCATTCTATATTTGGTAGTCCTACTGTGTCACGTCAACCTCTTTGAAGAAAACAGACATTGTGTAAAAAGTGAATTAGTGAAGTGAAGGAGAACTCTGGACCGAAATATGGAGAGTGGAGTGCAGTAATGCACTCACAGGTGTGTTTCAGAAAGCAGAAGGATTGAACAAGGGGGCATGAGTCTCATCCTGGGCCTAAGTCATATTTGGTCTGTCAAAACCAGAAGCTTTCTGCTGAGCAAAATTACAGTGTCTAGTCAGAGCAGGGTAAAGATATTAATTTGAAAAAGGTTTGCAGAATTTTTGGTTTGTTTGTTTCATTTCATTAGAGGCCTCTGCTTCAAATTGTGCTTTTACCACATCTACATCAATGAGGAGAAACTTCAAAAATGGTTTGACTTTAGGAAGATGAGAAAATATGTTTGCTAGGCTAAATCATCATTGATAATTTTTCCAGATGCTCTTTGTTTGGAAAGTATTGTTTCATGGGAGGAACATTTATTGAGATCCTGAGCTAGGTAACAGCCAAGCATTTCTTTTCCTCAAATTTTCACTAGTTGAAGGACAGGGATAGAATATCTCTCTCCTAATTATGAACACTGTATTTGAAATGTCTTTGCTAGAATTTAATTAAAGCAAAATAAATTTTCCTATCCAATCATTTCGTATCTATTTTTTTGCATACATGCTTGGTTTTTTTTGACCTCACTGTTGTACATGACCCTTTATCTACAGTTTATCTACAGTTTATCCTTTATCTAGGAACATTGAGAACAAAATTACTCACCACTTCAGCTTTTTCATACAATTTTGTTTCCTTAATCTAGTTCCTAATGTAATGATGCAAATCATCACCATTGTTTTGAATATTCAAGTAGCATTTTGCTTGTTTGTAATCCTCTCCAGCTATCTTCTTTCAGTAAGTGGTTAAAAATATGAGTTGTAGTTTCAGAAATGCCTTTTATTGAAATGTTAATACCATTTTCAGATTTGAAAGATACATTATGTAAATCCCAGCAGGGTTATTTTTAAAATGCCAAATGCAGATGCATTTATTAGTGTTGCATTAATTCATACTGCAAATAAGAGTGAGGCTGTTGCTCTGCAACAGTCTTTTGGCTGATGTGTTCATTTTACAAGAAATCTCATCTATTACTCAGCAGAACTGATGCAGTGCTGGTTTTAAGAGTTGTACATTTTGAAAATACATATATGTATTTAAAAATGATAGCCTAGATTTGTACAGTTGTTATTGGAAATAAGAGATAGTGGAGATTTGGGGCATTGGAGTGGGCAAATCTCTCCTGGAATTTTGTCAATGGGAATCTTTTCATTAGTCCATGATTGTTTCTGGGTATTTTGTAGTCCGTGGAAATTATAATATACTCTAATGCTTTTGTACTTATTTAATGAATAGTTTTATTTGCTGTTTCTTTCCTTTTCCTATTGATGTGTATGGCTGAGAACAAGCAGTTCAGTGTTTCTGTTTTTTTTTTTTTTCAGGACACAACAGGTTTTAACACTCCCCTTCTCAGACCTCGTGTGATTGGAGAATGGATTGGCCGTGAAGAGAATGATGCAGACCCACTGGCTGCTGAGATGCTGCAGCCACCAATACCAAGAAATAAAAATGATCAGTGGGACAGTGAGGATAGCAGCAGTCCTGGAGGAAGGTGGGATTTTGCTTCTGCCTAGAAATTTTGTAATTTGTGAAATGGAACTACCTTTGTAACATGTTGTTTCTGAGAGCAGAGGGCAGGGCTTTTTAATTCCCATGCTGTAGTGTGGCAGCATGCAGGATAAATGGAAGACATTAATATGTGACTGGTTTCTTCTCATGCTGTTAGGTGTGATTAACTTCATACTCATTTGCAATCCCACGGTTTGATTCGCATGTATAAAACTAAGAGAATGTTGACAAGATTGGGACTCATTGTGTTATAGTTTTGTCATGTATAGTTTCATTCAGATACTTCAGTCCCTTCTGTCTTTCAGTAGTTGGTAATAACTGTTAATCTTTTTGACGCTTTAGTGATAAATTTGATTTTTTCTTGTTTAAAGGAAGGATAGGCAGTGGAAATGGTATCTGTGTTATTATGGACAGGACTTCCTAAATTCATCTTCAGTTCTTATACTTAGCATCTTGTTGTTAATAACAATTCTTTCTGAAAGAGAAAATTGTATTATCTGTTGATTTATTGTGCTTGACTGAGGGTAGAGGAGTATTCTCATTTGTTAATGTGCTTCAGCTACATGGAAGAGATTATAATTTTTACAAGGAGTCCATTTTCCGTGGTTCACCTGTTTATCACAGAAAGTGAAGAGTTCACAAACTTCCTTTAAAAGGGATTCATGGATTTTTTTTAAAAAAGTGTAAAGCTGGTGCATTGCATCTGTTAATTGGTTTAAACACCTACAGTTCTTCCTCAGCCTTTTTACTTTGGTTATAGCTAGTACTTTGACTTCACCAACACATTTTTCTTCCTATTCTAAGAAGACAGAAACTCTGCTTTCCTTTTGATAAGATCTAAGGTATTCTTCTCTATGTTCTCCATGTGCCATCTAGATTGGAATTCAGCTCCCTTTCACAAGGGAACTAGTCTGTCACTTGCTATACTCTTACAGGCTGCATTCATTAACTTTCCTCATGTGTTGGGAATGTTTTTTATCTATAAGCACTTCTTTCTTCTTTTAATTAGATTATTTTGGGAAAGCTGCAAGTACTGCTATTTCAAAGAAGTAGTTGCGTGTAATAGTGCTCCTTCAGCCAGACACTGGACTGGAACCAACAGAACTCAGACACTGGGTCTCTACACCCACAGTGCAGTTTCTGGGAAAGTAATGGAGTCAGCCACTGGCCTTGCAACTTGATTGTGAGGGCCTAGGTTTCTTTCTCCTTATTCAGCAGTTCTGTTCCACGTTGCAGATCAAATTGAGGATATTGTATTCTTTCTCTCAATAGGAAGGAGCAGAAATAAGCATGTCTGTCTGATCTCTAGAATGGAGCAAAGGGGTTTACTTCTGAGTAAAAAAGTTGTTTCAGAGCACTGTATTTTTTTCTTTGTAGAAGGTAGTACAAACTGTGAGAAACTGCACAGCTAATGGTATAATTTAAAAATGTGATTAATGGCTTTTAGAGTAGTATTTGAGAAGTCTTTTTGAGTATCATGACAAAAGCACGTTGCCTGGTGTATGAATTAAGGAGAATGAGGGGTACTTGGTGCCAGGAAAGACTCATGGGCGACTGTTATCTAGTTTTTAGGTGCAGCAAGTGCTGAAGATCTGTTGAAAAATATGAGTGATTAAGTAAAAATACTGATTTTCAGTGCAAATGAACTACTACTAAATTACATGGAGCATATGGATTTACGTTTGGATGACTGGTTTTATGTCTGTGTTAATTCTTTGCTTCATTAGCATTTCATCAGTTTCTGTAAGGCATTTATCAAAAGCATGTTTGCAGTTCTGCAAAATAATCATAAAATTGCAGAACTTCAAGATAGTGGTGATACTAATTGATACCACTTATATATGAAAGTTTAAAAGACCCATTTTAATCAAGGTTTAACTGAATGTTCATCAGTAGTTCACTACTAACTGGCAGTTTCTTCAAGGTCTGATTCAATGTTATGGGGAATTAAAGTACTATTAACAGAATTTGGAACTGACTATACACTAAATGCATGAGGCAAGTAATAGTTAATAATAATTTAGTTTTAATGTAGCTTATACTCAGTACATCCAAATGTAGTGGTAATAGTATTTTATGAAATTAAGTTCTCAGAAAAGTGAATTTATTATCATTTGTAAGGAATTTTTGTCTACCTCATCTGTATTTCATTCATCTATTTCATCATTAATGTGGCCTAAAATAATATAGTTACATTTTTACCTGGTAACTGAAAGAGGGAGCAAATTAATATTAAATGTTTCAATTATACCTTGTTAAATTTGATTTAGCAACACTTTTAATAAAAAGTGATCTTTTATTGATGACTAATTATCAAGATATATGTGATAATTCAGCAAGCTCTGAAAACTAATGTTAATCTTTAGTTACAGCATAAGAACAGGAAAGTGAAAAATGTAATAATCCCATTATTTCCAGGTAATACGTTTTCTTTCACCTATCATTAAACGTAAGGAAATGCTTCATAAATGAGATACTCTATAAATAACCAGAGGTTTAAGCATTGACAGATCAGAGTTAGAGTAGTAGCCATCAGTTTCATGTGACTCCCACTCTCTTTGTTGTTTTCACAGACCATAGCGTACAAGTTTTTTTCTGTTTGGTGGAAGGAGAAGTACACATTCACAGCCTTCCATATGGGACTGAATAGGCTGTAGGGAATAGCGTATTCCTACAGACACTGGTCTGTTGATAATATGCCCAATTTCAATATTGTTTTTTGCAGCAAAAAGCAGATCATAGTGAGTTTACGTAGTATGTGATATTTGGAAATCTACGAGTTGTCAGCTTCTTCTGCCTTTCCAACCACAGAGTTATCCTCCATTCAGTAGAGGACAGTGGGAAAGAACCGCTATTTCCTCCTTAAAAAAACCCAAACCATACATTCCTGTGATGATGAGCAAATGAACCTCACATTGCTGTATATCTGAAAGCCAGGCCCAGTTACTTTAAAAAAAAAAAAAAAGAAGGGAGGAATTGCTTTTGAGCAACTGAAAGGACAAGTTTCAATGCTGCTTTATCTGGGAAAGACAGTGTAGTCAGACTAAGGTAGCTGTATTAGTGATGTCTTGTCAAACTGATGAAGGGTCACCTTTTTGCCATTAATGTTCTAGATTGCTACGGAGGAAAGATTGTATTTGTCACTGGTTTTGTAGAGCTCTCTGTTGCTGCTGTAAGAGGGCAAACCAAAATATTAATATGTGATAAATCATATAAAAGTGCTGATGCCAATTCAGCTGGTATCAGCCTCATGTTTCAGATAATCAAACACTGTGAAAATAGGATTAAACTTATTGTTAGCAGTTTTCTACATGAAAAATTTCCTGGAGAAATTCCGAGAAGCAGCAATGCTCTTGGGAAACTTCCTCAAGGGATAATGTACACAGTGGGGAATTTGGGTGATTTTTAATATGGTGTTTTTGCTTCTTAGAGCCTGAAATGAACTAGAGCTTGCAGAGGCCCCATCTGTAACCTGATGTCCTAAACTCAAAGCCTGTTCTCCATCTCCAAGGTCCACTTTGTCTTATTAGTGTTCGTCTTTGCAGTGGGAAATGAACTATCATTGATTACATGAAATTTTATACATTTGCAACAGATCTGCCTTCCTGCATCAGGCTGTATGACAGTCTGAAGTGTTGCTGATACCCTCATGTGGGGCACTAAACATCTATCCTGTTGTCTTTATCTTGATGTTGTAAGGAATCAGAAATTGCCAGCTGCAACAAGTCCTTAGACCCTTCTGCTAACTTCTGGGCAGTTACAGTTATGTGTTACTTAGATTAGGGGCACAAGTCAACAAACCATGAGAACTATTATAACTGTATAGTCCTTAGTCCTGTATGGTTGACGTAATGACTCAAGGGAGCAGCTCTTTGTTCTCAGCTTTGCTGGTATACAATCAATGCCTTAGCATTATTATATCAATTCCTTAGTGGCTTATTTAGACTTGATTAATGCCCATAACGGCAATGGGAACTTTCCCATCATCGTTCAATCAAAACTTGAGATAGGAACTGAAAACACAAGCTGACTTATGACATCCAGTGCTCAGGGAATTAGTGATAACCACCTAGTTTATGTGTGATCTGATGTCGTTAATCTACACATATGGAGGACATCATGGGCTACAGTAATTTGACAAATGTGTGACCTATTTTATAGAGAACACCAGTAAGAGAAAGTTGTGCTTTCCTCCTTCACAGCTTAAAAATGGAGCCAAAGACTAAAGGACTAAAACAACAACAGCAGCAACATAAGAAACTGCTGGCTGCCATGCTTTCTCAGGACTCCTTTGATTCTGCTCACAGCACAGCTCCATCTGTAACCGAAGAAGATATTGACAATGAAGATGATGCAATGGAACTGCTGGGTAACTGCAAAAAATTATGTGCTTTTTCTGATACTTTTAAAATCATAGATTAATCTAGAAGCGTAATATCCTATCAAATATAGATTAGTTTGAACCTGCTCCCTGCTTTTGAAGTTGAGGTATCCAGCAGCTATGTGAAGGTTTGTAGGGTTTAACTTATAATTTTCAGGAATGAGTGCAATGAAGACTGTCTTTGTGTGTGAATAAACTGCTAGCTGCATCAAAATCCCATGAAATATCAAACACTTCAGGTACTTAAAGTAATTAATTGGATTTCTTATGTAAATAATTTACAGATTCTACTTGGAGAATGCATTTAAGTACAAGGAGCAGAATCAGCTTCACTGACTTTCATCTAGTTCTTCTTTTTCTTAGCTGAATCACTGGAATAACTTCAGTGGGTTTTGCTTGAGGCTTATTAGCTACACATAGCTTACACAACGTAAATTGTAAATTCTCCAGAGGATTTGGTTGTAATTTTCCAGTAGACTGCGTTCTATGTTAAATTGCACTCTAGAAGGCTCTCTGCTCACTGCTTCCTCCCTTTCCTAGAATTGCTAGTTTTGAAAGGAAGGAAATAGTTGAAAAAAGATAGTTAATAGTCTGTAATTTTAAAGCTTCGATGTAAGATGCTTGAAAGTTAGTCATGGATTTCTATTTTTTTTTCCTTATTTTTGCTTTGTAGAACTTTGTGTAGGATCAGAGCATGGGAAATACGCAGTTTCAGGATAGCTGAGCATACTTAGATTTACAAATTCTTTCACAAATTATTTGTTTCAACTTGGACCTTAATCTAACAATCAGAAAAACACATGGTGCTCTGCTGTTTCTGTTATTTTTCTGTTTCTTCCTTACTACAGTCTTCATAGAATCACAGAATAGTTGAGATTGGGGGGAGCTGCTGGAGACACCTTGCTCAAAAAATCAGCTAGAGCAGATTGCTCTGGACATTGTTCTGTTGGGTTTTGGCTATCTCCAAAGATGGGGACAGTGTCTCTGGGGAACCTTTTCCAATGCTTGACCAGCCTTATGGTAAAAAAGATTTTTGTTATGCTGAAATATTTATGAATTGATACATGCTTTCTTTTTTTTTCAGTAGTTTTAAGTTTGATGCATGCATTTGTTTCTACAGCAAAGAACAGATAGTGAGCTGTGTCACTCAGGATGTCACAGTGGGTCAGTTAGTTCTTTGGGTTTGAAGGAAGTCACAATGTTTGTGAGTATAGGCTTGCAGTCTTCACGGAATCAGTTGGTATTTCCAGAACTAATTCATGGATTCCAGTGAAGGCCCTAATTAGACTGTAGCTGCGTTGTCTCCTTATTTCCTCCTGCAATTTACAGATCTTTCCAACTTTATCAGTATGACAGAAAGAGAAAGCTGAATGGGTGTTTTATGCTGACATAAAACACAGGACTTAGTATTCTGTGGCATCTGGAAATTACAGTAGGTAAGTGTGTGTGTGAGCGTGTGTGTGATGCTTTTGACATCATTATGTGTCGCATACAGAATAGAATCTTTTCTTATTTTCTGTGGAAATTGTGAGGAAGAAGTATCCGATAGGTGTGTATGTCTTTCCTACTGGACACTTGAATCCCTCAAGGTATCCAGAACCAGAAAGACACTATAAAGAAAATTTTTCTTTCTAGTGCCTTGATGTTTGGCCACTGTATCTGTGTACAAACAAGTGTTTTGGTTTCTTTTTGGTAAGAACCTGATTATAAGAATCTGTTCTGGTTTTGTGCCATGCAAAACCTGGAACATTTTTCCATCATGCATTTCATCGAACCTGGCAAAGTTTATACAAAATCAACTTAAAGTTAGGAAAGGTCATAAACAGGACCTCTGGTTTGGGTAGAGTGTTATATAAGTGATTCCAAGATTCTGAAGAAAAATCATGGCATATTTCATGAATAACCATAGTTTAGTGATTGTAATACAGCCATGTTATAGTAACTACCACTGACAGGAATTTATGCATGCGTGTCTTGGTGTTGAAAGTGCTGTGCCTCTGGAACTTGAGGATGTGTCAAAGTGTTAAACAGGAAAGGTGTACCTTCTTTTGAAGATAACGTAAAGAACTTAGGTTTCTGTTGGCAAACATAGGTGTTTTTCATTGCTGTATTTTCCAGATCACTAGCGATGATACATGGGATTGAATTTTTTTATTATGTTCTACATTAATCCATTAACTGCTTTGATGCTTTTTACACTGACTATGCAGTATAGCTAATTTCAAATCATGGCTTTCTGCCACCACTGAATTGCAAGGCATTGTTGCATATAGGTACTTGTTCTCTTTGGAGTTCAGTATTTGGTGCCTATTCAGCCCTATTCCTTCAAAAATTGCAAAAACTCACACTCCTAAGTCTGGATTCTGGGAAAACAAATTCTACTATTTATAGCAGATGATTTTACTGTGTAACCTACTTATAATGCAGTTTTGCAGAACACAGACTTCGATCTTTGTGTATTCAAAGGAATTCTTTTCAGAGTATTATTTAAAAGCATGAAAGTGACTGTTGGTATATTTTTATTTAAAAAAAACCTCCTAGTACTCACATCAGAATTGTCAATGAAGGTTTAAATAGAATGAAATACAGAAGAAAGAAAGTCTTATACTTATGAAGAATTGATTTCAAAAGAAATGTATGTACAAAGATGAAAAAGAGTGTTATGGGGCTATATTCTGGTTTCAGTTGTCATTCTTTATGTGTAGCAGAAGATGCATAGGAAGGCTGTTAACACACTGGTAACTCTCTAAGTGTGTTCAATTATGCAGGTGGCTGAAGTAGATTACTGGCAGATAACATTGGTGTGGAAAGGATTCTCCTGACTTTAAAAAGCTGAGAACTGTAACTGTAAAATCACATGTATTTGTAAACGTAAAAGGGTAATGCAGCTGTGGTCTGTGATTGAAAATGATATCAAGAGGCTCATTTTGTACACGTCATAATGCCAGGTATTGTGTTTTGTAAGTGTAATTGTGAGCTGAAGAAAACTCTGCAGTCCTTTTGGAATTCTGAGACACTCAGGCTTAAGCTGTATTTCACATTTGACTGAAGTCCACTGAGACTTTGAAATCGTGTTATTTCCTCAGTATCTCACTGGTGTCCATTGGAGACCACTGAACTGTATTTTCCCTGAAATTGCTGGGAGTATGGATTGAACAGTCACAAAAGCATGACTGATTTGATTTTAAAAAATCAATTGCTTGATTAAATGTAAGAATATCGTTGTTTAAACGTATCACTATGCATAAACACACACAGAGTAAAAGCATAAGGTTTTTTGTTGTACTCTTGGACTTTATGCATTCTCAAGCATTTTACAAGTAAGGAAGATGAAAAAAGAGATTCTGTATTGTTTTGCACAATATTCATATTTAGTCATAAAGCTCAATCACCTCTCTTCTTGTTTTCCAATCTTTATGCATACTCACAATTTTAAAAATGTTACCATATGTTAATACATGCTATGCAATATTCAGTTATGAAGCATCACTCCAAAGATGAGTGTACCCAGGAAGATTGCACAGTTGTGGCTGAAGTCCATTTCCTGTGGGTACATTAATGCATATGCTAGTCTGTATGATTCTGGAAACCCTCCATGATTTCAATGCAAATAATCATATATCTGAGCTGAATTTAAGTGTTTGCAGCAGCAGGATTTGTAAAACCACCTCATTTTTCATTCAGAACTGGTTTCACAGTAATAGTGGGGTTTTGGTCAATGTAGAAATCTTAAATGAAAGTCCAGTGACTTCTGCCTCATGTTTGTTATGTGTCTGACGTCTCCTGTTTGCTTTAATAACTCTTCTTCTAATATTTAGAATTCCTTTTATCCTCAAGAGCTTTTCAAATATTAATTACTTAATCATTGTCACACCCCTGAAAGATTGTCTGGTGGTATAGTTACATTTTATAACAGGAGGAGATAAAGAGAATTTAGTTGAGATTGCCTTTGCCTGTAGGATGAGAGAATAACTCAGTGTCTGGTAGTCTACCCCTTATATAGTCTATACTGCTTTCCTAATAAGTCTCTGTGTGCTTTAATGGAAGAGTGTCCAATCTGCAGTGTTTCCAGTACATTTTGTCTTTTCCAATGGACATTCCTGATGTCCCTGTTTCCTAGAAGTCTTTGGACTAGAATATGTCATTTACCAGCTGGGAGCCCTAAGCTGCGCAACATTGGACACATCTCTAGTCACAGCCCAGTACACTGCACAGATCCTGATGTGTAATGGTTCACCAGTATCACAGTCCTTAGAGCTCTTCGGAGTAAATAATTTAGTTGAATTTTTCTTATAAGTAAAGAATTTAATTCAGCATTTCTACTGTCAAAAAGATGTTCACATGACAGTGTGGTAGTCCACTTTTAAGATAAAAACACACAGGTGGTGTAATTGCCAACTGCCAAGTGGGAGCTGCCTACAGTCTTCTCTCTTACGATTAGCAGGCTGACTTCATCCTGTGGCCAAGTGATATGTGCAGTACCGCATAGCACAGCACAGACCTGCGCCTGCCCAGGTCAATTGTGCTCCTCATTGTACAATGGTCCTCAGGTTCAGGTTACCAGCAAGCAGGAGCCAGTTGCGTGTCCAGGTGGCCAAGAATACCAACAGCAGCCTGCATCAGGAATATTGTGGCCAGCAGGACCAGGGAGGTGATCCTTCCTCTGTACTTGACACTGGTGAGGCCACCCCTCAAATACCGTGTTCAGTTTTGGGCCCCTCACTACAAGGACGTTGAGATGCTGGAGCATGTGCAGAGAAGGGCAATGGGGAACTGGTGAAGGGTTTAGAGCACAAGCCTTATGAGGAGCAGCTGAGGGAGCTGGGGTTGTTTAGTCTGAAGAAAAGGAGACTGAGGGGAGACCTCATTCCTCTCTACAACTGCCTGAAAGGAGGTTGTAGAAGGTGGGGGCTGGTCACTTCTCCCTAGTAACTAATGAAAGAACAAGGGGGAATGGTCTCAAGATGCACCAGGGGAAATATAGTTTGGATATTAGGAAGAGTTTCTTTACTGAAAGGGTTGTCAAGCATTGGAACAGGCTGCCCAGGTAGGTGATTGAGTCACCCTCCCTGGAGATTTTTAAAAATGAGTAGATGTTGTACTTAAGGACATGGTCTAGTGATGACCTTAGCAGGGCTGGATCAGTGGTTGGACTTGATGATCTTAAAGGTCTTTTCCAACTAACCATTCTATGATTCTGAGTTTTCTGTTTTGTCATATTTCAACAGTTGGAAAGAGGAGGCATACTGTCTATCTAAACGAGAAAGAAAAAAAAATACTGGTTTATTGCTTTTTTTTTTTCACTTGCATTACCTCCCAAAGTGTGTAAAACATCACATACTTTTGTGTTCCTTGATGGTTATTACTGGAGAAAAAAAAAGAATTGTATTATGTGGACCAGGCTTAGCACATGAACAGTCATGACTTACTGCTCTGTGAATGATATGGCCAGTATGAATGAAAGATCTTACACTTTACTTTTGTGGGATGTAATTGACCTTCAATGTGATAGGTATTTGAAATTCAGTGGCTTTTTCTTTAATCTGATCTGTTCATCTCAATTCGAACAGGACTATTTTATTCTAGGAAAAAATATCAGTAAGTGCAATTTACTGATATCACAGTTTCTAAAAGGTCTGATCTTCAATCTTCTGTTTATCATCCATTTATCTTCAGTCTTCTTCTATCTGGCAATTTCTGATAATCTTGATTACCAGGTACTTGGGAACTTCTGCAAGATTTAAAATTTGGATAGACAATTAACAATTGAAGGCAAAAGTTCCAGAAGTTTTTTTCCCTCTTTATGTGTTGATCCCAGCAAGGAACCTAAGGACCACAGAGCCCCCCACTCATTCACTGCCTCACAGGAATAAGGGGTAGAGAATAGGAAGACCAAAAGTGAGAAAAGTCATGGGTTGAGATAAAGATACTTTAATAATTGAAAGGAAGAAGAAAGAGAAAGAAAAAAGAAGGAAAGAAACCCCTCAAACCTAAAACAAGTGATGCCAAAGAATCACTCATCATTTCCCAAAGGCAGACTGATGCCTAGCCAGTTGCCAAGAAACAGCTACTTTGAAAGGAAGCACCCCTTAGTTTTTATTGCGGACCTTGACATTATAGCCTGGAATATCCCTTTCGTCAGTCCAGGTCAGCTATCCTAGCTGTCTCCCTCCCAACCTTTTACCTGCTGTCTGTGGGGCAGAGTGAGAAACAGAGAAAGCCTTGACTCTCTGCAAGCACTGTTCAACAACAGCTATAAGGTTGGTGTGTTGTCAACACTGCCTTGGTCGCAAAGGTAAAACACAGCACCGTGTGGGCTGCTATGAAGAAAGTTGCTTCCATCCCAACCAGGCTCAGAGCATTTCTTTGAGATATTTTTTTAAGTCATTACTGTCTTTCTGAAGAATGAGAGGTTTTAGTAACATGATGGAAGGTTTCTTCTGCTCTTTCTGGCATCTCTAGGGGCATAGTTCTCATTTCTTTTAGGTAAAGGCTTCTCTTCTTTTCCTGAGATAGTCTGATCAGTGTACAGCAGGTCTCTTGCAGCTATTCCCCAATTTTATGTTGCCTTTCACTTACAGCTGATTCTGTTTTCTCTGTGGGTGTTTTAGACCATAGTTATGGACTCCAGAATGTCTTTCATGCTTGTCCCATGTCTCTTGTATTCTTTCCTTCTTAATTGGGCTTTGCTGTGCACAAAGGCCTTAGCATAGTTGAGAAGCGACCAAAGTTGTCACAGAGGGTACGGTTTCTAAGTGATGGTATCTAGCTGGGATTCTTATGCTATTTCATAAGTGTACCATGAGTGATAGACTGTAAAACCTATGGAGCTCAATAGATAGCCTGATGGTTACTTTTCAGTCAACTGTTGGTCTTCTATGGACTTAGATAAATAAACATTCTTACCTTCAGTAGGTCGTATTTGCAGTAATTTCTCCTTTCAGTTTTCAATTTTAACCTATGTATTATGTTATTTCTTTTCTGTATTTGGTTGGGTGGGGTTTACCTGGAGGGATACATGTGCAGGATCTGATCTTGAGAATGTGTAATAAATATTGAAGTCTAGTACAAAGTGCAAGGGAGAAAGAGAAGCAAAGAAACCACCAAGGAGTTTCTCTTTTAAAAATGGGCAATTGAGTATAACTTGCATTTTTATCATTTTTATCTTCAGGCTGCAGGGATTAGCCTGCTCTAACTCTAGTAAGGCTCATTAAATCTTTGGAGTTTTTAGCTTTTAGTGCAATATATGAATTTTTTTGCTGTTCCTTAAACAATTAAGAAAGTAAATCCTGATAATTTTTTATGCAAATGTAGAATAGAAATAATGCCAGGATTGTTAAATCAGTTGGAGCAATCATTTTTACAACACAGCTAAGGTAAGAAGTAACCTCAAAAATATTTTTTAATATTTTAATGATTTTTCACTGAAATTTTAACTACAGCATTATTGCAGATATTGTCAACAGTATTTTTTATCGGATTCCTTGATCTGCAGGACCAGAGAGAAGAGCTGTAAACCTAAAATCTACTAATTTTAAAGCAATGTGCCCATGCATTATACTTGTCACTGAACACCTGTGTAAAAGTTTAACAAATGCCATATTCAGTATTTTTTTCTTTTGGCCAATATATAAAGTCACTGAAGCAAGAAAGATGCACAGGTCTGTTTTATGTTATTCATGAAGTTCATTGATTCAGTTCATTTTGTAGTCCTGTGCTAAAAGACAGCAACGTCAGTGAGAATCTTTCAGTTCACATGGGTATAAGCAAAGCTCTAAATTGTTATTCAGAGAACTTGGATTTAGTGTTTAAAGTCTTAAAATAAAGCAATCCTGCTCATAAATTTTACTGTCAGTATTACTACAGGTGTTTGATGTTTACATAGACTTTTTAGACTGACGGTAATTTCTACTAAGCTTAGTAAGTTCTACAGTTTGGTTAAGAGAGTGTTTGTAAGGTTGGAATAAATTCTGAATCAAATTAGTCACTTATGGCAACTGTTATATAGTTATTTCAGGTTTGATGAGCATAAAATAGGTTGAAAATGATCTTGATTTCGCTTCATAATTCTAAAGAAAAAATGGAGGAAAAAATATGGTTCAATACTAGCTTCTCTTGAGTTGAAATGAGTTACATGAGCTAAAAAAAAGCTTCAAAACAATGATTCATTTTCAAGAAATAGATGTGTGCTGAATATGATAATGTGCAAGAGCCTAAAATGTCATTTGTTTACAGTTCATACAAGGAACCAAAGCTTATTTTAAGCTTATACCTGAAGAACTGAGCAGGGGCACTGTAATCATAGTCCCCTGACTGTCCAGATCAGAGGCATAAATGTCTGTTCCAATATAGTCTTTTTATAGCTTGTATGCCTGAGATTTCTTCTAAAGGAAGGCACAGTGACACAGCACCATGGTATGTATCACTCATTATGATGCAGTGTTGATCCATATATCACGTTATCAGACTGATGCACTTTTACACTTGTAAATGCTTGCAGTTCTGGTGTATAATGGCTCTCTGGTCTATAAATGGTCCCTTTAGAGAATTTATAGGCAGAAGCTTCCTCCCACCCCAACACCATTTGCAAGAAAGTCAGGAAGCTGATTCTCAATAGTCAACTCTGTTCCCTGTTCTTATTTCCCTGCCCGTATCCAGATATGCCAAGTACAGCAGTAAATAGGTTGAGTCTGGTGGCATGTTTTAGATAACATTTTAAGCTATGAAATTTAAGGAAGCATCTTTTAATGAGTTCACCATAGTTGTTTTGTGGATTGCATTACCACAGAAAATTGTGGTGACTGCAAGTGTAAATATAGAAAAACAGATAAA